>OX453073.1:1572730-2772730 GCA_949699795.1 Spicauda simplicius | reverse complement strand
AATTATTCAAAGTACTTTTTTTTCGATTTTTCAAGGGTGGCAATGTTTTTGTAACCAACCTGAGACAATACTGGTTTTATCTAAGGTTGATTACCTACGCCCAGGGGTGATAGATGTCGCTTGTTTGCTACTTCTGTATAATAAAAACAGAACTTATGGTTGATTCGACATTTCCTACTATCGATCAGTCCTACTTCATTGGCTCATATTAAGGTAGCGTAGTGTCTAGGGTACTCCAGAATTATGCCAGTTATGAAGAAAATTTTTGCGGTGTTTTAGAATCTAGAAAAGACCAATATAATGTTTTTAAGTAGGTAATTTTTTGTGTGTGATCGGAGCTCAATGTTACGACTGTGTAGAAAGTTATGTGACACGAGTCCTTAAACTGACGAACATTTTTCACCGAGACCTGTATTTATATTTATCATACATCTGAACTGTGAAGATATATTTACTGCTTTCCGAGTATTTCAAGATGCTACAACATTGTAATCAAAGACGTGTTCGACATGATTAGGGAAATTTATGACAGATGTGAACATTAGATACCGCCGGATATTTATGACAGATATGACGCCGGTTGGCACTAAACTGTCATAAATAACCACCGTGACATTTATGGACTCTAAATAGACACCGTCGGTGACCCCGCGACCACGATTCCCGTGATACTATCGTAAAACTTTGATATACTGTGATGTAATAGCAGTGTTAAGCTGTCGACTTCTGGGTTTGAAGTGTTCGGAAAGTTCAAAAAAGAAATATGCGAGCTGAAATCCAGCCCTCTAGAGTGGCCAACCTCACGTTCGACTGAGTCGTCCATGTACCATTAAATTTATCTATATACAGGTTCTATGTACAGCCTTTGCCCATGGCTGTACATAGAGCCCCTTTAATGAGGGGTTTCCCAACAGTCACTGCGTCTTGCATGCATGTTGGGTACCGCTGTAGGTGGGGTACAACCCATTATTGTCCCACTGCTGGGCACGGGTCTTCTCTCAGAATTAGAGAATTTTAGGCCATAGGCCACCGCTCCGGCCAAGCGCGAATTGATGGACTTCACACACCTCCGAGAACTTTTTTTTTTAAAAAACTCTCGGGTGTGTAGGTTTCCTCACAATGTTTCCTTCACCGAAAACTTCATCACTGTGGGTGTTGCTATTATACTGTTGATAATGACGCTGCTGTCCGTCGCCTGGATTCTCTTAGTCGCCCCTAACGGCGTCCACGGGAAGTGAGTAGAGCTATTCCAAATTGCTATTTGCTATTCGACTATGCAATTATTTGGGTCAATTTCTTGGGCGCCAGTGATCATTGCATCTGATATCGTAAAACAGTTATAATATGAGACGATCAAACTTTGGTGATAAGTTTATCATATTAAATTTTCGAAAATGAATACTAATAACCAATTTCGCATCCGTAATAGAATATAAATTTTGAGTTAATGTGTTATTGATTCGAATTTAATATGTTGTTAGATTTTTATGATATTTAATTAGATCGCAACATAAATGTAACTTATGTGTCAAACTGATTTCATATTGCCTATGCATAGTAACGGGACTCAAATCAGATTGGTAAATAATTTTCAAGGTAGTAGAACCAGTGTAGTTCGTCCGGGGAAGTATCACTGCCACACCTAGTTCTATCGTGAAACAGTTCTTGCGTTTCGATAGAAGGGTGTGGTTGTCGGCATACTTTCACATGACGCGACAATCATAGTCCTCGGGAGTAGCAACGCATCTATGATTGACTTCAGATAGAACCCATGTTCCGTATGAAGTTGATTACAGATGTCCATGGGCGGCAGGGACCAAATGGACTGCATGCTCGTTTGCTACTTCAGTCAGATAAAAAAAAAACGATTTGATTTGCATTTTTGGTCGCTGTGGCTTATGAATAGTTTAACTGCCACACGACGTTAACGATCCTCCTCTCACCTCCCTGTGCCCCCTCCCCCCACCTTACTTATTGCTTGTTATACGAGCAAGAAATTATGAAGATGTTTGTGTAGCTGTCGTCGTTATTTTACGAAAATGTTAACGTCAACGTATTACTAATTCACTTGGGGGGCAGGATTCTTCTCAAAGTGAAAATTTATATATAATAAATATAATATTTTTTATCAATGTCGAACCAAATAATTTTCTTATGCGATGATAGAAAGAAAATCAGGTGTAGTATGTCTTTAGTATTAACCTCGAATCCCTCAATTTAGCGGGAGAGTTTTAAACTCTCAGGTTATATATGTTGTATTTCTTGTGCTTGTATCACCCACGAAATAAGAACGTTAATGCGAGGATAAGATTCTAGATAGCGTTAACTTTTAAAACGTTAGTCGGTGTGTAAAATTGCTTGATTTAAAATCTACCCGCGTACGTGCAAACCTCGCTCGTGTCGCAATCGTTGCGTCGAGGACTCGTCTGGCGAATTAACGTTAGTGTAAATGTCTTTGCAAACTGCTTATCATTTTCATTACAAAGTATAAAACAAAGTTGTTTCCCGCTGTCTGTCGCTATGTATGCTTAGATCTTTAAAACTACGCTACTGATTTTAATACAGTTTTTGAAGTGAAACTTCTTTATCGGGGTTGGAAAACAAAAGTGAAACTTTTTTATCGGGGTTGGAAAAAAATTTAGTGTAACATTTTTTCGGTACGCGCCATCTTTTTTTTCCGTTACGCGCCATCTTTTTCTTATCCCTACCACGCGTGATATTAGATAGATTATTATAGATTAGATTATTAGATAAAGTTTAATAAAAGCCTTTTATTAAACTTTATCTAATTTAACTTTATTTAACCAATTTCTGTAAAGTTGCATATAGTAAATTATTTTTTGAAAAATAACGTCATAAAGAAGTTACACTTCTTACGAGTGTACGCTAGTACACGCACACATTTTTTTTAATACATAGAGTGATTCGAGAGGAAGGTTTTTATGTGTAATACATGCATAATATAGTGAAGGCACACTGATGATTATAGATTTTTGACTTTTAGGCGGAACAAAATTCGCCGGGTTGACTAGTTTTATATAAGTTGTTAAAACGCAGTGCACCTGATGGCTAGTGGTCACAATGGCCCATGTACACCTGTGAGCAACTTAATAGAAGAGAGGTTCTATTCGAAGATTATCCCAAATGCGTTGTTATATTGCATAAGCTGCTCTTGAGGTCTAAGATAAACGTCTTGAGTGAGCCGAAATACAAGTTTAAATATTGTTTCCTTGGTAACAGACATTTAAAACAAAGTTTTCAATTTGGGTAACGTTTTTTGATCATTAGTCAAATAGTGGTTTACGTATGTTCGCGAGACATTTTGTCCCTATAATACTTACAAGAATTTTATTTAAGTTATACTAATATTAAAAAAAAAACTGTTACCAACGTTTTATTTAAATATTAGTTACAGGTTTATAAGTTTTTCCGCGGTAAAATTTTGTGGTCTGCTAAAATGTAGGATGATTTATTTCGCCAAAAGTTGAAAAATTTTTGCTCATTAAAAAAAGACATTCGTTTAAAATCCGCAAATCCATTACCAAAGTGCACCACTGCAGTGCGCGAAATTCAAAATGCAACACTAAACCGCACCATTACTTCTGCCGGATTCCTTTCCGTTTGCGGGTACACGCGGACATAAAAACTTTACTGAACAATAAATTTATTTTCAGACTTGAAATGTTAACTCGAAATCCGGACGGTGAAATGGCAAGTAATTTCAGAAGCGATTAGCTCTGGGTACTGACGGGTTGACGTATAGCTACTGCAGGTTTCGCAGTACCTGACAGGATAACATTTTTGTGTTGGGGGTTATGGCTAGCGCTGGCAGTACCGTCCGTAATTTTGTATGCACAAACTAAAAATAAGTTTTATGACTATAATGCCTCTCGTGATCCGTCAGCTAATCGTGATTTGCAAGGCAAACCAATCTTTAAGATTAAGATTAGTTTGCGTGTTGAGCGAAAAATTCCCTACAATCGGGGAAAAATTTGGAGCATATTCCTCACTGGTATGTCTTTGGCGCTAGAAGGAACAAGTCAGTACGCAGCGTATATCAGATTTCTGTCAGCCTTTTTGGTTTTATTTAGGAAAAATAAGAATAATTCCCAAAAGGAGTGCGACTACTCTTAATTAAAAAGAATGCATTTGTCAAAACATGACCCAATTAGCGGCTTTGCACGACCCCCATTCACCGTCCGAGCACATGACGGCTATTCGAGCTTTTAATTAACGAGAAACGAAGAATGGTGAGCAGATACCACAGAGTTAGCATTATGTGGATGTTTCTTGTCGACAATGTCAAATTACTTAATACACAGCTTGTTTGAGGATGATTTTTAATTAGTGCAATGTGAATTTGTCTAGTATGAATTTTGATCGAATGCTAGGGAACTAAGGATCGATTTTTCACTTTTTCAATTGAACGAGGAACACTTATGCATCATTACTTGTTTTCGAAACATATGTTATCATTTTAGACCTCAAGTAAAGTAGTTGTTAAACTTTTTAGGTGCGTTGGAAGTACACGAATTTGAGTGACAATTTACAATGCGTACGAAGATCGTCAAGCAAAACTGGCAGACATAAATAATCATAGTTTTTATTTCTAATTGCACTAAACAAATGTCACTTTTATACAATGACCAATTTATAATGGTCATTCAATCATACATGAAATGTAAATATGAAAATCCTTTATTGGAAAGCACATACAGCGTCACGCAGAACTGACATACGTAAATCATAGTTAATATTTTTTTTATTGGAATTAGGTACGTCAATCAGGTGTATCTTCGTCACTTAGGTGATCATTTATCATAAAGATTCAATATAAAAGTGAAAACCCCGTTTTGAAACACACATTTTGTGCTATTTCGTTTTTGCAGAAGGTAAAAATGCAAGTGACAATGGATGAATGCAAATGCTTGTGCATCATGGGCGCGTCATGTCTAACATGCTTTCTCTACTTAAGTCTAGACCTGCCACGAGAGACACCTTTCACTTGTAGGACAACAATGAGTAGATTAGGGAGTGAGTTCATGTCGTCTATTGGGCGGCGGTGGCTGACGGCAGGCGGCGACTGTCGGTCGTCATTAACTGTCGCTAGTGTGTTATCTCACTAGCCAGCATGTGTTACCCTCCCTTGTTCTTAAGTCCCTAATTTACATGACAATTTTTGTGATGACAACAGTATGAGCGAGAAACACTCGTACCTAATTAAAAAAATATACAATTGAACATCGATTTTCACGACATATCGATCTTGTGGTAAACTAACTTTGAACGATATATTTTCAGTTTTCACATCGTTGAAACGATTTAGTTCACCATCGAAACTGCAGGGTCTAAAAATGCCCAGGTGGTAGAACTAGTGTATTTCGACCGTGGAAGTACCACCGCCACACCTATTTCTAGCGTGAAACATTTCTTGCGTTTCGATAGAAGGGTGTGGTTGTCGGCACACTTTCACATGAGGCGACCATCATAGTCCTCGGGAGTAGCAACGCATCTGTGATTGACTTCAGATGGAACCCATGTTCTGTTTGTAGTTGATTACAGATGTCCATGGGCGGTAGTGACCACTTACCATCTGGTGGACTGTATGCTCGTTTGCTACTTCAGTCAGATAAAAAAATGCCGATAAGTTGTTTATATAAGGCTAAGATAAGCTTTAAGATAAATAAATTCAGCTCTTAAACGTTAACTACAGGTTTCAGAGATAGGCTTCAATAGAACTTGTAAAATTTTACGTCATAGTTGATTGGTTAACTATATCCAACACTATAGTTGGCAACTACTACTAACTACTAGTGTCAGATATAGTTAAGCGGATGAAGTCATAGAACACATAGACAAAGCTATTATAAAACAGCGTTATATAAACATCACAAAAATAGATATTTAAATCCACCGCAAGAAAGCCTACTACTTAGTCTTCAATTATAGATTTTAATCTCATTTCTTCAAGTTTATACACTCGATACCGTCACGTACACGTAGACACAATGTAGCAGATTGATTAAATAAAATGTCACGTTTATGTTTAACTTTTAAACTAGGTACCTATATAATAAAATTATGTAAACGTTGTAGGTGTTGTTTGAAAAAGTGATAACTAACGATAAGACTTAAACCCGGTGTTTTAATCGTTGGTCCGAGGTTCAAATCTCAGGCACACAACACAGATTTTTGTAAAATAATTGGTTTATTAGAAATTAATTATAAAAGCTGCAAGGATAATTGAAGTATAACGTTGGGAAAAAATCGGAGAGTTCTCCAAAAAAAATCTCAAAGGCGTGTAAACTTAACAAATTTACACTCGGCCGTCCACCGCGCTGGTCTAAATCTCTCTTAATTTGCAGAAAGACCCGAGCCCAGTACTGGTAAATGAGTTGTTAATCCCCGTAAGGAATCTGACTATATTTTGAGAATATATCGTATCTTTTTCAAAAAAACATTAAGTTAACTTCGTCTACAGACTACTTATGTATTACTGTAGCTATTCTTATAAATATAAATTCGCTCGTATCCGTTGGTACCAATGTCTCCGTGGACAAGGCCGTTACGACTGTGCCACCTGCCAACTGTCCGCAGAACACACGGAGGATGCTAACTTAGTGTATTTCATAGGGCTCGGGACTAGAGTTGCCATTTGTCCCGATATTTGTACGTCTTGATTTTCATCCAAACGGTACGCTAATATCCATATTAAATCAATATAATAATTAAATGGTATTGTTTAGAAAATATTTAAAAACTAATAGAAATTAAGATGCGCTTTTATTGTAATACTTTGTATTTGTACTAGTCCAGCATTACAATGTAGGATTTAATCAGATTTATTAAATTACTTCTAATATTTAAAATTGTTTGTGTCTTATGTTTTTCCCTTATTATTCGTAAATTCTTCAGGTTTGTAGCGTGTCATTTAGATGGTATTTAGGATACAAATGATTTATATCCCTTACTGAATCTAACGATGCCTTGCACCACGTCACCCACAATGTAATAAAATAAAATAAATAAAATGTAATGTAATGTACAGTACTGCATACATTACCACAGCTTATGGGATGAGTAACTAAATAGACTCTCTAAAAGAAGGCAGACTTTCTAGAATCTCATCAGTCTATTAAATCTTTTATACCATATTCCGTAAGTTCTCAGCTGGTTGGCTAATGTAGGTAACGAAAAAAGCAATCATTCATTGTAAAGCAGACATTCCAATATAATAAATCTGCTTTATTGCTAGATTTTTTTTTAACTAAAATTTTTAAAAAAATCTACGCAATTATGATAAAAATAAGATTTATTTTACTACAAAACGGTAAGTGTAATAAATTGTTAGAAAACAATTTTGTTTCGAAATTAAAAAATGTTAACGCGACTGTAACTCTTAATTAGGTATACTGAGAAATATAGGCACGTGCTGATGTTTCGAACCCCTGACCCCAACATGGAAGGTCGAAATGCATATCGAGGGGTTATCATTACTACTAATAGGAGTCTATCGGATTGTTTGTCTACGACGAATCTATATTTAAATGTTATAAATAAATACAACAAATCCGGATGCGATAAATTCAATATGTTATAACAATCCGCTGAGTTAGATGGTAATAACGGTATAGGTCTAGTTCAGCGTTTCCCAAATGATATCCACAGTTTGGTGATCCGGTACCCTAAAGAATAAAGTACGGGTTAGGAGTATTGACTTTTTAAAAACAAGTAGGCAACTACCTAAATTAATAACATATTAATGTTTTTGAAACTAGTAGTTTTTTTTTTTAATTTAAACCTTTTGTGTGAAAGTCTGATTTGCATTTGTTTTATTTTTATCTGTTACAATCCCGAGCTGACACGCAGTGGGTTCCGGGTTCGATTTCAGGCCAGACAGGTATCTGAATGATAAGTTTAGATTTTTGTTCTGGGTCTGGGTGCTTGTGTACCTATACGTCTTTGTGTGAGTCCATAGCAGATGATATAATCCTAGTGTGGGTGCTATGAATGTAGGAATCATTTTTTTCTTTAGTCTTATTTCTTTTTAACATTGTAAAGCTTGTAACTCATCAAAGATGGTCACAAGATGAAGACCAGATTATAACCGGACCACGGCATAATAAAGTTTGGAAAACGCTGCTCTAATTTATTCGTGGACACTTTAATGGAAATGTGTATTTTCGTATTTTATGGCCTGCGTTTTATTTTGAAAATTTATAACGCTGTGCTACATTAGGAATTTATAGGCACATTCGATTTGCCATTTAAGTTATTAAATTAAAAATATAATCTTAATTTATATAAGTAATAAGAAAATACAATTATTAAGACTTAAAGTTATCAAAAATTGCCTATCAAAATGTCGCAGTAAAGATTTTTTATCGTTTATATCATAAGTTAAAAATTTATTTATAATATATACCTAAGTAATACAAATTTATGATTTTATAATTAAGAGAAAATATGTTATTGAGAATATAAAATCTGTTATTAATTATTATGTATTAAAATTTTATAAATTCGTAGTTATCAGATCTATACACGTACTTATGTACCTATATGATAAAGTAGTCATGCGGTCGGATCTCGTATTGTTAGTATATAAATAAACAAACGTAAATCTAACACCTGTCCTAGGTATATAGGTTACATACAAATTCTTACATCTGTTCTTTGAGGTAGACCGCACGGCATCTGACCGCACGTGAGTCGCCGCCCTTACGCGTGATGAGTGTAAACATGCACCCGTTATGAACGTCCTGGACGGATGCAAGCTCTAGGCGGCGCAGGGTTCGTCCCTGTAGTTCCGGGATCAGAATAGGGCTACGGTATCCCCTGCCTGTCGTAAGAGGCCACTAAAAGGGGCTTCCGGGGTTGCGGAGGGCTAGAGTAGAGTGGGAGCTTGAACCGTCCAGCCCGGGAAGGATGGCGGTATTTGGGGTCGCATATCGTCGTAAAGACTGGACGGAGCGGCGGGCCTTTATGTGGATTTTTTATCTCACTAAAACCCCCCGATGGCCATCCTCAGCGCTGCACTGTTGCAGTGTGTGTGCTGCATGTGGCCACACATGCCGTCGTCCTCCATGGGGTCGCGTGGCTGGACTGTTCGAGCTCCCATTCTTACCGCCCGGAACCCCGGAAACCCCATTTTAGTCGCCTCTTACGACAAGCAGGGGATACCGTAGCCCTATTCTGATCCCGGAACTACAGGGATGTCTGTGGTCGGCCTATGATAGAAATGTCAGATAAATTCAGAATAGAGTTATCTGACATTTAACACAGATCTATTGGCGGCAATGAACACTTATCATCAAGTGGGCTGCACTGTATCTGAAGTGGTTTGTTACTTCTATATTATATTTTTAAAAGATGCACTTGATCTTAAATTTTGGAATTTCCGTATGAAGTTGACATTCATACAACAGGCAGCAGTGATATTGCTCTTTCAATTAGCGCAGCAAATATTTAATGATCGTCGCCTTATCACTTGCGCAAGGATGTCTGAGAGTGACCTATCATATAACTGTAGGAAGCGGAAATGTTTCCTAAGTCGTTCGTGTTATCGTATTATCATTAAGGTAATATCTGCAATGGGTGACGGTTATTGGCAATTTTTTTAATGACGTTTCCGTACTTCGACGGGCGAGCTGAACTTGTTACTGCTCTGTTTTTTTTACGGAATTCAGAAACTTTCGTTCTGAGTCTGAAAATTAAATGGCTGAGGTTTAAAAGTAGAGAATTTAAATAATACTTGCGTCACGCGGTTTCACCCGCGTACAAAATAACAACTTTAATTTATAATAATTTTTGATAGAATTTATGGATTTTATGGCTAAGTTTGATCTGGTTCATCATGAGTCTTAATTGACCTTTGATCAGTAGTGACCCATGAAGTGTTACAGGCAGATATAATTATACAATTTTATATTAATCCTCCGGAACCGGTTTTTGTAAAATTGTAGTCAAACGAGCATATCATCCATATGATGGTACGTGGGTGCCATCCATAGACATCTGCAACCAACTTCATACAGAACAGGGTTCTATCTGAAGTATTTCACAAATACTACCACACCTATCGAAACATAGGATCCGCTCCACTAGTAATAGGTGTGGCGGAGGCATCTTCCCGTTTAAATGATATACGTCCTACCACCATTAAAATCCTACAATGACTACTAAAATTATGGCACGATTCGCGTTTGAGCAATTATAATGGTGACGCTATCGGACCGCGCGTGTATTATTTAATTATCCTGTAATTACGGCGATTCAAAGCTGTTTAACTGCTTAATAGGCAATTCCATGCATCCAGCACCCTGTGTTAAATGAAACTTTGTTATAAAAATAGACTAACAAAGACGTATACGAGTTATAAATATTTATTTTTGAGCTTCCGCTCGCGGCTCCGCCAGCGTTCTCCGCCTCTCCATCTCTCCGTATTGGTTTTTGTAAATATTTCATATAATATTAGTTATTGTTTTAGTATAGAAAATAAAGGGTTTAGCTGTTATGTGATAAAAACTTTTTAACAAAAAATATCTACCGACTTCCATGTCACAAAAAAGTAAAAAATAATTTAAATATATTTTGGTCTAGAACATACTCAGTACTTAGTACATAGTCCTGAAGTCGGTGCTCGACATATTTCGCTGGACGACGGTAACTACGTCCTATATGAGCACCGACTTCAGAACTATGTACTAAGTACTGAGTATGTTCTAGACCAAAATATATTTAAATTATTTTTTACTTTTTTGTGACATGGAAGTCGGTAGATATTTTTTGTTAAAAAGTTTTTATTTTACACTTTTTAGTGACTATATTTTTATGTTTGTATTTAAATAAAGCCTCTAAGTTTGCTTTGTGCATCTACATATTCACAAAAATTAAACATAAAACACTTTTACAATTCATACAAACAGGGCGCCCCCTCTGGAAGTACCCCTCCATCATCAGGGTTGAGGAGTTGAAGGTCAAATTTTTCATCTTATATTGTTGCTTAGTAATCTTATAACATATACGTTAGTACCAGGTGGCTAACTTCTATGGCTCAGGCTTGCAGTACCCTGCATCATCAGGGTTTAGGAGTTGAAGGTCAAAATTTTAATTTTGTGCCTCTGTTTGGTATTATTTTTACATACCCGTAAGCACCAAATTGCCAACTCCTATGGTTTAGAATTGAAGTACCCCTTCATCATCAGGGTCGAGGAGTTGAAGGTCAAAATTTTAATTTTGTGCCTCTGCTTAGTATTATTTTTACATAACCGTAAGCACCAAATTGCCAACTCCTATGGTTTAGGATTGAAGTACCCCTTCATCATCAGGGTTGAGGAGTTGAAGGTCAAATTTTTGATTTTATATTTTTGCTTAGTATTTTCTTTACATAACCGTAAGCACCAAATTGCCAACTTCTATGGTTTAGGATTGAAGTACCCCTCCATCATCAGGGTTGAGGAGTTGAAGGTCAAATTTTTCATCTTATGTTTTTGCTCAGTAATCTTATAACATATACGTAAGCACCAAATGGCTTATTCCTATGGTTTTGGCTTTAAGTACCCCTGCATCATCAGGGTTGAGGAGTTGAAGGTCAAATTTTTGTCCCATGAATTTGCTTAACAATTTCATTATATATTCGCAAACATCAAACGACCAACTTTTATAGTTCAGGCTAGCAGTACCCCTGCATCATCAGGATTGAAGAGTTGAAGGTCAAATTTTTCATAGTAAATACCTACATAGTAATTTTATTCTATATTTTACTCAATTGGACTTCTCCAGCAAAGGTTCGGCCGACTATCACTAATTTTATTATTTTGCTCCAAAAAGTTGAAGATCCTATGATTAGAACCTTATCAAACTCTTATCAGACTACCCCTGGAGTACATCCTTTCTAATAAAAAAAGAATCATCAAAATCGGTTGGCGGGATATTGAGTTATTCATACATTTATCGCGTACATTGAAAATGCAAATTTAAGACTTATGCGTTTTTCTTATGGATGCCCTAGTCAAAAAAATACTAAAAAAAAATGGGACCCTATGACACGCACTACCTTTCAAATAAAAAAAAAATCATCTAAATCGGTTCACCCAGTCCGGAGAAATGAGGTAACAAATATAAAAAAAAAAAAAAAAAAAAATACAGACGAATTGATAACCTCCTCCTTTTTGGAAGTCGGTTAAAAATCTATATGGTATACTTGTGTCCCTAAAGAAGAATATGAGTTTGATTATTGCTACTGGCAGAAATCTGACTTTGTACTTGTTTTCACTGGTTTAAATTTCGTAAATTGTGAAATTTACACAATCAATTTGGTATATCTTGCAAAGATTGCTTTTTGAGGTATATTATCGAGTAAATAAGTCGACGGGCCCTTAAAACAAAATCGTATATGAAAAATTACCAATTTACAGTATGAAGCTTTGTTGATTGTAATAGCTGATTGTATTGCTATTTTGGAACTTATTTAATAAGTTCCTAAATAGCTATTACAATGATTTTTTATAGATCGTGTTACTTGGCGTAAGTACCTAATAAATGTTTGTATGTCCACAAAACTTGTAAGTTTCATATTGTAAATTGGAAATTTTTCATATAGGATTTTGTTCTAGGGGCTCGTCGAAGTGCAAAATATTACTAAAACGAGTCAGAGAAACGTATTTCGAAACCAATATTATATTATTTCTATGAATATCTATTTATAGTCTCTATTACGTAAACAAATGATAAAGGATGAGAAAGCCACGCCAGACATGTTGGTCTAATTTCCAACTATAACTTTCGCAACTTCTAAGTTTTGCGGAAAACTTACACATATAATTAAATATCTATATTTGGTTACAATAGTTGGTGGCACATATTGAAAGAGAGTTGTTAAATCAGTTTATAAATGGCTACGTCGATAAGTGTCGAAAAAAAAACGCAAATTAGAATGACTAATATTGAAGGTAATAATACTAATATAATTTTATTGACGGTAGTAGAACCAGTGTAGTTCAATTGGGGAAGTATCACCGCCACACCTATTTCTAGCTAGAAGCATTTCTTGCGTATCAACGGAAGGGTATGGTTGTCGGCACACCTTCACATGAGGCGACCATCATAGTCCTCGGGAGTAGCAACGCATCTCTGATTGACTTCAGATAGATCCCATGTTTTGTATGAAGTTGATTACAGATGTCCATGAGCGGCAATGACCACTTACCATCAAGTGGACCGCATGCAGATTTTTGTTTCTACAAAAATCAATAGTTTAATTTAACGCTTTTTAGGAGTTTGCGTTTTTAAATCAGATTTGCAATAGGCGCGTTACCTTTATATACAATATATATAGTTGCTCCAATTATATAGAAAACATATTTACCGTTCTACTGGATCACATTGGATGAAGATCACTATCAGAATATATTAACGATGACTAAAACCGTCTAGGGGTCATATTGAATTTCACAAGCCAGCAGACCAGTAGTCATTAACATACAAAACCATAACGAAGTTATGCCACTCTACCGAACGAGCGACATATTCATATAACGGTATCAATTTATATTTATAATAACTAATTCGATATGGATAGACACAATCTATATGTACAAATATAGATTGTGTCTATCTGTGAGGTAACAATAACCTCAAGTCAAAAATTAATGCACAGATGAAAATTTTAAAACATTTACTAAGTTCTGATGATTACTACATAGTATAAACAAATTGCTTTCCGCTGTCTGTCCCTATGTATGCTTAGATATTGAAAACTATACTACGGATTTTAATGCAGTTTTTTTAGTAAATAGGGTGATTCAACAGGAAGGTTTTTATGTATATATATAACAAATGCATTATACAGTGAAGAAACACTGATAAGATTTTTGACTTTTAGGTTGAACGAAGTTGGCCGGGTCAACTAGTAATCAATATTTATGTTAATCCAAAATGGCCGCTGCAACAAAATTAAGAAGTACAAATTTTTGTACAACCCACTCTATATGGACGTCATATGAAATAGCTTAATTTGTAGAATACGCGATTCTATAGACAAAAAATTAAAACCAAAATGGGTGCCATCAAAAAATATCGTATTACATAGTTTTGTGCAACCAAACTAATTTATTGCTTCTATATTCCTTACTTGACATCACCTTGAATCATGCGCGCACTTATTATACATTGATAATCTCCAACACGTGTATGTAACGTTGTATAAGGTGATAAACGAAATTTCATCGAATGAGATACCGTATTATGTAACATGATATTTTGCTTGTGCTATGGACAAGATGTAATTGCTGAATTGGCAGAAAAAATATTCATTATTAAGTTATATGGGGATTTAGAGAAAATATCCATCGTGTAGGTATAATGGTGAGGTCATTTTACTCTAAACACTTTGTTTCTAGCGTTTAGTTCTAAAAGAAGAGATAAAAACTCTATTTTAGGTATTGTCTGGCTGTCGGTTTGTTGCGCTTTAAAGCCCGTATCTATTGAACTATAATAAATAGTATTGAACTATAATAAGTAGTAAAAAAAATAAAAAAAATTGCAAGCTGAAGTGGCAGTGGGCCGGCCACATCGCTTGAAGGACTCCTAGAGTGCGCGCGTGGCGACCACGTTTAGGCAAAAGGAGTACAGGTCGCCCCCCCCTCCCACCAGGTGGGTGGAAACCATAGGATTCGGAGGGCACGGGACCGGTTGGAGTGGCTCCATTTAGGGGAGGCCTACGTCCAGCAGTGGACATCAAAGTGCTGATGGATGGAAATGGTATGAAGAATTTGTCAGAGAATATAGGTAGTTGCCATTAGTAAAAATTTCATTTTTCTAAAGGTCGTCGTATCGGGGGGTGGCTAACTTAATAAACTCAGTATACAACTAACCGTTAAGATTGAAATTTAATAACGACTATCTAGGCTATACTAAAACAACAATATCTTCGAGTCTAAGCCTATATTAACTTAGCGATCCCCGAGACTAGATAAAAATATTATTGTTGTGGTATTTTGTGAGGGAATCCGTATATTCTATTTTTCTTTTTGTTAAATATGATTAGGATTCAGTGCCCCTTTTATTTGGTTTTTGTTGTTTATAATATCGTTAAGCAATTATACATCCAAATGTTAATGTACTATATATAGTGCACGTTAAAGTTAAATAAATGCCTAAAATTTAAACATGTTTTGTGTGAGTTGTACTCATGGTAAGGATCAAAACGAATAACACATATCTTACGTGTTGGTACAGAAGTTTATGGAACTCTTAGTGCGCGGAAGCTGACTAGCACTTTAAGCAATTTCAATTATTTGCAATGTCAGTGGATACCAGCATGTTGACATATTCGAACTGTCCGTGGAGTGACGTCATCCAGTACCCTTAGGATGAGTTTATTAAGTTTCCTTCAAACAAGGTGGTGGAACCAGTGTAGTTTAACCGAGGAAGTACCACCGCCACTACTTATTCTAGCGTGAAGCTTTTCTTGCGTTTCGATAGAAGGGTATGGATGCCGGCACATTTTCACATGAGGCTACCATCATAGTCCTCGGAAGTAGCAACGCATCTGTGATTGACTTCAGATGGAACCCATGTTGTGTATGAAGTTAATTACCGATGTCCACTTACTATAATAGGGAATAGGGAAGGGAATAGCAACGCATCTGTGATTCACTTCAGATGGAACCCATGTTCTGTATATAGTTGTTGGCAGTGGCCACTTACCATCAGGTGGACTGCATGCTCGTTTGCTACTTTAGTCAGATATATAAAAAAAAACATTCATTGTTTTCGTTTTCGCCTATCATTTCACAGTACATTTTAAGTTATGGTCGAAAAGACAAACATAACTGTGCAATGCTTGGACGAAAATTTTACAACTTTTTTTTTGGGAAGCAAAATATACTTACACTTAGGTAACAGTGATGTCTTCGGACATCGCCAAGCGTATTTTTCGAGGCACTCAATCAAATGCCTAACACTTACGTACATCGGCCGACCCATGACGTACGGGCGTAGTGGAAATACGTAAAACCTATGCTTTCAAACGTCTTGGCATCATGAATTGGCAACTCGCTGCGTATAATATTTCAGAGCGGACGCAAAGAGAAAGTGAAATGGACCGCAGCTGGTCTTTGTAGCTAGGTTTTAAATTAATTTTACTTTTTTTTTAAATTTTTAAATTGTTACCTTATTTTTTGCTATTCGATCGTTATGAGTATGTCATAGGATTTTTCTTAATTTTAATTTATTTTGCGGCTCTATGACATGTGATAGAATATGGGATGACATATGGGAATCGAAGAAATATTTTCTTTTATTTTCGTTATTAATACCCTGCGAATTCACCTGCATTTAAAAAAATATATTTTAATTGTTATATGATATGTTTTAGTAAGTATGTATATGTTAAAAGATTTTAATTAGGTAGATAAAGCAAAAAACTTACCTTAACATCGCTAAATGTACATTTTTTCAAACTTATCATATTTTACATATTTATTTATTTATTTAAAAAGGGCAGCCAACAAGACAATACATTACACTTACAATTAAAAACTACATTAGGCTTAAATTAAATGCTGTCTTAATAACAGGCCACCACGCCATGCATCGTGGTCGAGTTTAAGTACTTAAGATTATATTAGAACACTTAATTGTACGTATTACAATAATAATTACGTATAGTATATGTATATGTAAATGTGGTATGTATATATAGTAAAAAAAATTTAGAAAATTTAGAATTTAGAATACATGCTATATACGAGGCTTTTTAATTTTTATTATACGATGAACTACTTTGGCAATTTCTTAGTAGCCATAGTATCTAAAATCTAAAAGTCTGGAATACTTAAAGTTTCAATCGGGACAGGGCTTATCATTGCTTCGGTATTATTTTTAATGCTAAAACAAAGTCGGAACCCTTTTTCACAACTAAGTATAGCCAATTTGTTAAATTAACTTTTACCATCTTTTTCAAAAAATTTTGGGATAAAAATACCGCTTAATCCAAGGTCGGTCGCACTGTTAACGGATAATCTTATACGACGTTGTGCGTATTTTAGTGGCTCAATAAAACCGATTTGGAATCGAGTGTGCGCCGATCTGCGCCGTAACGCTGGCGTAACGCGTATACGTAACGCTGAGTGTATTTTTTTTATAATTTTGCCTTTTTAGCGATAAAATACCGAGCTACTGATAGAAACACTCCTCAAATTTTGACTATTGACGTTTGCAACACGACAGCGATTGTCAATGAAATTAAATGAATGTCTGCTTTTGAATTTTCCTACGGGACACTTAAAAATTGACAGTTCAATCAGTTGCAATATTTTCATTCATACTAATGCCGGATCGGAACACACCTCACATGAGTAGATATAACGCGGACTTTGAAAAAACTCATTGTGCACTTTTTTTGAGAGTCATATGTGATATACGGGAATACCTTGGGAGGAAGTTAGTAAGAGGTCTTCTCTCAGAGTGGTAAAGCTTTTAGGCCAAACCCGAAACATGCCGGCCAAGAAGGATATTAGTAGGTTTTATTCACCTTTGAGAACATTTCGTTAATATTATTCTTTCCAAACACCAGACCTATCAAGAGCAGAATTGATAAACTTCACGCACCTTTGAGAACTTTTTAAAATTTTATGTTTCCTTTTATCGTTAAAGCAATCGATTAATTTAACGATACGTACGTTTGATGTAATGTGTCTAGGATTCGAATCTCGGGACTTCGTCTTAAGAGGTCGAATTCAATCTAGCATGCTCTCAGCGCAGCGCGGAACGTTCTCGCGCCAATCTTAAATACTGCACGTGCAATTCGCAATATTTGCACAAACCGCGGCCAGCTTGTAATTATACATAAGGCCGACCTTGTTTCCATGTCAAATATTTACACGCGGTTACGAAGGCGTTTCCCAAACGGCGAGCCTCTTGTCGCCTTGCGTGAGATCTGTGGAGTGAATACGCTTTTATGTTGAATTCATTTATTGCTTATACACATACACATATACACACATGCATGCATACACACTCACACTCACATATACAAATAAGCTTATTCTATTGAAATTTAGTTTTCTTTTTGTTATTTTTTTTAACATGTTATTTTTTTATATTTTTGGTTGTAATCTAAATATATATTTGTAATCCATAACTGTACCTACTAGGAGGCTTAGAGCGGGGCACCCAGTAATACGGGATTACCCAGTACAGGGGCCCTGTCTATGTGCTGTAACGGAAAAAATGTTTTGAATAAAGTTTTTTTTTTTTTGTTCCTTGAACCCAGAGTCTAGAGCTCTGAGCTCTGTGTTTATTGTGGTTAATAAGTCTCGATGTTCTTAGAATTGTGAACTGTTTTCTGAGTTTCTGAGGAATATTAATATGATGTATAATGACTCAAGTTGAAAAGTAAATAGACGCTTATGACTTCTCTACACAAGTAACCCAATACATATTAAGGTCGCTTCGTAAGTTTTACCTAAAACCCGTTTTAGTTCGGCAAAAACACAATTTTGGAAACCGTTTTACGTATTTAAAATTGTCATGACAATTCATGCTACAATTCTAAATAGCCTGTATATAGCTACAGATATACAGATAGCTCTACATATATAGCAGGGCTGCAGGAAGGTGAACTAAAAATGCGGAGATAAAATTGTAAGACAAAGCAGATTAAAAATATTATCTCAGCGGAAGACGTTATAAAACTTTTGTAATGAATTATAATAATAATTTTGTAGGCATTAAATCTTAAGGGAGTGCCTAAGTTTAATAGCTAAATTTTAATTACATTCTTGCGTTCATTATTAGTTTTCGTAAGTTACGAAAAATCTGATAAAAGGCACAGGCAAAGTTTTTTTTTATTAAAAGAGGGTTACTGTTTTTCTATCATGACTATCTGCACGAATCTTTTTACTACTAAACGTCAGGGTTACTTAATAATTCGTGAGTCGGACTTGCACACTGAGGGTTTAACACTACAAAAAAAAATTCAAATAAAAATTTAAGATAGAAAAAAGACAAATCCGCTATGTTTCTTGCCGGATCTTTGCATTTGAGGTCGCCTGGCGTACCGGTGGTAGTGTTAGAAAAAATATCGTAACTGAAAAGTCGTAATTACCCCAATAGCTCTATACAACATGTCCTTGTAGTTCCGGGACCAAAATAGGGCTACGGTACCCTCTACCTGTCATAAGAGGCGACTAAAAGGGTCTTCCGGGGTTGTGGGCGGGAAGAGTGGGAGCTCGAATCGTCCGGCCAAGCAACCCCGGGATGGACGGCGGCATTTGTGGTCGCATCCCGCCGCTCTTGCCTCAGACAAGAGCCCGAAAGGGCATCGCGCTCGGAGGACTCCAGCTGTGTTCAGTTGGAGATCCCGGAGTCCTCCACGCAGTGCTGAGGACGGCCACGGGGAGGGTTTAGTGCGGTAAGAATCCCATATAACCCGCGTCGCTCCCACGACGTCGGGTACCTTTTGAAGGTTTGCCCCACGTAAAGAAAAAGAAAACGGTCTATACAACATAACAAATAATTTATTTCATTTCATTTGTACGTGAGAGTGCTACTTATGTAAGCGCGCTTCGGAATTTCGAAATTTAACGGAATCCTACCTGGAATCATTCTGGAATAGTGCTGGAATACGAGAGCAACGTACAAGTTCGAAGCAAACTTGCACGATTACGGGAACATCTAAGTTTGGTAATTTGACGCCATTGCTGTCGCCGAACGAAATGTAATGGTTGTTCAGTTGAAGTTACATTGTTTGAGGTTTACTTTGGGTAATCCATTATTATATCCAATAATATATTAGTGCCATAAAGGCTTGTTATTGATTATCAATTCTTGGTTTTGCCTGAACACGATGTCCAGACATATTATCGGTTTTTTTGCCAATAATGTCTTCTAGATCAATATTTATTCCACTAGTTGAACAAAAAATATTATTTTTACGTCAGTGCCCATAAATATGCTTGCATGCGAACCCAAATATAGATATAAGGTTATATAGATTTTTTTGTTTCCTTCATGTCAACCCTTGTAGAGCTATGCCATCGTAGCGGCTGTGGCGATGATAGTCCCGGGTTCAATCCCTGGCAGAGCGGATATCGAGATTATTAATCTAGTTATCTTATCTGGGCCTTATTATTGGATTTAATATATCTTCATCTTCTTCAAGATTTTTTGTTTATCATGATGGAATATGTTTAATGCCAATATACATGTCGTGTTTCCTTAACCAACCCTCGCAGATATAACAGACAGGTTAATAGCAATGGGCTTCCCCGCGGAGAAGCTGGAGGGCGTGTACAGGAACCACATCGACGAGGTGTACAGGTTCCTGGAGCAGAAGCACAGGGACCACTACAAGATATACAACCTGTGCTCCGAGAGGACTTACGACACGAGCAAGTTTCACGAGCGGGTGAGTTGATTGAGCTTTGATACAAAAAGGAGGAGATTGATCAGTTTTTTATAAGTTTGCACTGCTCTGACGGCAAGGCGGGACTAAGTTTTTTCCTAAACGTTTTTATAGTTATTAGCTTTACCAATTTTTTGAAAAATAAATTATGTGAAAAGAATCTACACGTAACAATAGATAAATTGTAAATTTAATTGTAAATTGTAGCACGCATTAAATTTAAATTATTAGAGTTAAGTATTTAAATAAACATTTTGAATCACACTTGTAAGTAAGATTTGGTTTTTTTTTGTCCAGAATTTATGGACAGGCTTCGAAAGATAGCTTAATATTTTGGCTACGATTTCAATTTCCTCCTTTTTCATACTTATACGTATTTTCCTTTCTTACACTTACATATATTTTCACATAATACATACATAATACAATATATATGCATAATACTTTCTAGCTTTATGGAAACCGACTGGAACTCTTATGCCTTCTAAGAATAGCCGTGTCTTTGACGTGGAGAAAGGTTTAATCTACGCCACGACACTTCAGACACTCGCCCGACGAGATGTCTGGAGTGTCGATGTTTAGCGCACGACGGGGAAGCACGCGTCTCACCCACCTTACTAATGACAATGGGTTATAAGACTGCTTTGCTACACCCGAGTTGCTTAAGTTTTGTGCTATACTTGGGGAGAGTTTATTGTCATAGACCAGAGGTCGCAAACCCGAGTTCCTCTGGCGCATCTATCCCAGCAGGGCTTATATAACCCCTATTTGGGGTCTGCTGACCTTCCTAAACGCTGTTTTTTACGATCTTTCTCTTTCATTTTTGTTTGCAAATATCAAAAGAAACCATTGGACGACCCGCGTGGCGGAGCGGTTACCATACTGGTCTGACGCGCAATGGGAATTCAGATACTTTGTTTAACTACAACATTTCCATACTTTCTGATAGCAAAACTAAAAGTTCTCCAGAGTACAAGGTAGCATTGTATTACCAAACGTAGCTAAAACAAGATCCGTGACAATGTGCTTTCTTGTCGCACTTCAGACGTCTCGTCGATCGTACGTCTGAAGTGTCGCTTCGAAGATGGAAAACAAACTATCCCAAAATACTATGTTGTTCGGAAAATGTGGAATGGGCAAGTTACAGGTTCTTAGACGATACGCGAATCGACTGTTCAAAAGAAATCAATTTATTTTTAAAGTGAAAACTTCTTTAACCGCGTTGAACGATTTGCATTACTTTGTTGTTGTTTGTTGAGCAGCAATCGCTATTAATAATGGTGGGTCGCTTTCATAAATAGGCCCTACATTTTTCAGAGAAAAATACAATACATGCTTTGTACGCTCATAGCCCAACACTAGGATTTTCTCCTGTGTCGTGGGTACCATGGACACACACAAGACGAATACACAAACACCCAGACCCAGGACATGAATCTAAACTCATCATACAGATACCTGTCTGGCCGGGAATCGAACCCGGGACCCATTGCGCGCCTGAACGGTACGGTAACCGCTCCACTACGCGAGTCGTCGTATGTGGCGGTGGTGCCTCCCCGGTCGAACTACACTTGATCTACCACCTGTTAGTCATGTTCCAATTCAATGTATACAAAATGCATAGCCTTATAATGTTGGACACGTACATTTGTGATACGCTTAATGCTTAGCGCTTGAAGCGACTATTTTATAGCCTCGGTTAATAGTGTATTTTTCCAATCTTCGGCGCGTCACTTCAGACGCTCGACAAGATGTCTGGAGTGTCGACTGTCGATGTTTGGCGTACGAAAAGGAAGTATAATGGCACGGGTTTCGCTCGCGTCACGTATTGCCATGGACTGATTTCCTCGTGTACTAATTTCCTCTAATACTGAAACAATTGATGAGGATTGACGTTAATTGCCGGCTTTGAATAAGTCATATATTACGCTTTATTTGAAGGTCATAAAGTTGTGGTTACCAAGGGCTCGGCAACTCGGCGATATCGTGTCCAAAGTTCCAAACCAGTTTCTGTCTGATAACAGAAGTGTTAAACTCTGCTGTGTTCGGTTTGTAAATGTTTGGTTAAGAATACCTGCTTATCCCAGGCGTACCAATTTGATTTTTAGGGCTATCAATGTGTCTGTGGCCGACCTCAGAGAGGACTCTAATGTTTCGGAAGTTGACTATAGCTGACCATGGGTGACACTTATTATCAGGAGGATTGCATATTCGTTAGCTCAGTTTCTACTCCCCAGGATTAAGATTATCACTTCATCTAAAAGTGAGTCGGCAACCGCATTCTTTCGCCGAAATGCGATAACTGCTGCGGTTGAAATAAGTATGGCGGTGGTACCTCCTCGATCGAACCATACTGGTTCCTTCAAGCTTAAATAACAATACCACTGTTTTTATGTTCGTAATGTGTTTAAAGACTACGTACCTACTCAACAACAATGGCACATAGATTTGTTACAACTTATAAAAACTTCAACTTGTCGTGACGACTAAGTTGGGCGGCTGAAATTTTTATCACAAAGCCGAGAAGTGTTCTGCGTTACGTTCGGTTGATTCACACTAGTGATGCAACTCTCTTCGTGTTTTACTCGAATCATTCGAGTGATGTAAAACTTGTACTCGATTGAAAAAAATGTATTACTCGAGTGTCCATGCATTCGAATTGCCGACTTAAGTCTCCGTACCGAGTCAACTCGGAGCACCAAGTAGATTTTTTTGTTGCCACTAGATGTCCTTTGACTACTCTATCTTTTTATTTATGCCGTCTGTTTTTACTTACCAATATACGCGTAATTTGAGTTTGTCCTTTGTTGATATTCCAAGTATTGGCGTACAATAACAAACGTGTTACTAAAAAAATCTCACCCAAATTGAAAACTCGAGTAGGATTTCATTCGAGTGATTCGAAAACTCTAGAGATGCAGTAAAATAGCTCGAATTGACTTGAGTCACGAAATTCTATTCGACTCGCATCACTAATTCACAGTCCGTACGTGATGTTGGTCTTGTATTCCCAGGCTATCAATTTTAGTGTTACGTTTTTTGAGTTTATCTGAGTGGCTATTTATACCTCAACTATTTATTGTTGGTGCGTATCTCGGAAATAAACGCTTTTTGTTTCGTATGTTGTCTTCGTTACTCGCGAATGCGGCCATGTGTCTTTACTACGGATTAAGGATGTTAAATAAATCTCAAAGTGGCTAAGTTTCTAGTGAATTTATTAAGACTAAAATAAAGTGAAATCTTAAATAAATGTTTAAAACTTTCTGGTCATAGAGGCGTTTTAAATTTTATTAATACGGTCAAAATTGCCGAAATGAATTGGAAAAGAGCTGATAGTCTTCAAACGGCTACTCAAATTTTCTTCTAGTTACTAGCAATCGATTAAACACGCTTTAAAATAAGGACTTAAATTGGTAGAATCGTATAAGCGCCACGATGTCACAAAGCCTTTTGTTTTTAACACCGTTTGTAGTATTCGTGCACCATTATGATTGCGGACTCGAATTATGTTAACATCGTATACTTGCCACCACCGCACACGACAGTGTGATGGTGACAGCGATGGCTTAACGTGGAGCTAAGAAATAAAGACTAATTAAGTTAAAAAAAAGAATTATTGTGAAAAAAGGCCCAGACGAACAGCCTGTGGAGTTTTTGTGTTACGATAAAAAAAACATCATATACTTAGAAATTTTATTATACATACATACGTAAGCACTAAATGTCCAACTCTTATAGCGTAGGCTTCATCAGGATCGATGAGTTAAATTACGTAAACACAAATCATAATTAAAGTTTAACATGTGTTCCTCTAATTGTTTAAGTGATATAAATATCAATTACATGCTATACCTCTCGACCATATTAGGCAATCCATGTAAGAGTTAATATATTCCGCTATTGACAATGGTATAATTTAACCATAAGTGGTTTGCGACTGTATCAACGTGTGTTTTCCTCCTTCAAATACATTCCGAAGTATATATTATATCCGTAAACGTAAAATTAGTTGCTTTCAATAGTAAGGCAAACGATTGTAATGTAAATTTAAAAAAAGATCGGATATTCGAATAATGGTGTTCTTTATGTAGGATTCTTTACTGATGAAACCTTTTTGAAGTTTAAGGATGCGCAAATAACGCAATAAATAATAAATATCTATAAAGTATTTGTTAACCATAAAGTTATTGTAATTTGAACTACACAATTTAAATCCTGCAGCCCCTTCTAATACATCAGACATCTAGACGAACCGTGGGTTACCACCGATATCTAGTTGATGTTTCATTCGGGCGCACAAAGCTCTTCAGTAATTCCTTGTTGCTGCGAACTGCCAAGGAGTGGAACTCACTTCCGCTTTCGTAGTTCCCCGACACTTATAATTTAGAAATTTTCAAGACGAGGGTGAATAGGCTTTATCTAGGCAAGCGTGTAACATCCTGGGCTGCATCTTACTTAACATCAGGTAAGATCGCAGCCAAACGTTGGCCTCTAATAAGATTAAAAAAATCCAGATATATACATAGAATCAATTTGTTAAAAATATATGCCATCTTTTTTAATAAAGTTACAAATTTATTGTAAGTAGTCGTTGTTTTAAGAAATACGAAATAAACTTGCGAACATCAAGTGGAATTGCATATTGTGGACGGACCTACAACTACCTACGACATAGTAGTAATTGGCGGCATCGCAAAGAGCTGAACGGTAGGCGGGACCCGTAAACACGTGCACATTTGAATAAGTCGTGTTGTTTTAATGAGGGTCCTTTGCGGAAAACGTGGACGCGCCCGATACTCCGCTGACCTCATAGAGGCGTCACGCTCTGCGGGCCGCGGCGCAAATGGTGATATGTCTTTTATAATTATAAAACTGGAACGAGGCTACTTTTCTATATATTATCCCATAAAAAACAATACTTATCAAAAAACCAAGTCTTGCATCTCAGTTCTTCTACCGTTAAAAGTTGTTGGTACCAGGTAATACCGAGTCGATTATTAATTTATTCAGTCTCCCTAATAATACATTGTGTTTTCATGCGATTGCCGAGTCAGCCTATTTATTTAAAACGATAAAAATTTTCAATATTGATATGGTCACTATAAGATGATGTTAGGTTAGATTATTACGTAAGAACTTAAGACAGAACGTCCCTTAAGTAGGGAAGTATGGAAATTGAAAGATATTTTAGTTTTTCCTTGCTTTATACACTAAACACTGATTGTATTCTAAATTTGAAGCTTCTATGTCTGCTAAAAGTGCCTTAAACTTTTGATGATCGGTCAGTGAGTGAGTGACCGATAACATTAAGAAACTTTGACTTGATGTAATTCTGAATCTACTTATTTAAATGCCTGCTTAGATATTGAAAATTAAGGCTTCTAGTTTTATTTACAACGAAGTCATGCTGGGCCGAAAATGGCCTGAATTGCTTTGAGAAAAGTATGGTACGGACGTGCCGCTATTTTAGTCGACTTGGCGGGGGCACTGCCGTGCCCCCAGATTTTACAGTGCATTAATAATATGGGCTCTAGGAACGGAATTTGACTTACTGTTTGATTCTATACATTTCTCAGGACGTTAGTTATTTTGCGACTCTACGCGGTGTGAAAACTGCAATCGTCTGAAATAGTTGAATGAATTTGAATTAATTTCGGGTTTGATCGATCTATTTTTTTTTATTTGACTGAAGTAGCAAACGAGCATGCAGTCCACCTGATGGCAAGTGGTCACTGCCGCCCATGGGTATCTGTAATCAACTTCATACAGAATATGGGTTCTATCTGAAGTCAATAACAGATGCGTTGCTACTCCCGAGGACTCTTGATGGTCGCCTCATATAATGTATGTAGATCGACATACATTTCAAACCAAATCCGAATACTGTACCTTTAAGGCTCAAGGTATGACGGTAGTGCAAGTAACTTTTGTGACAAGCTGCCACCCACTTGTACCCCTACTTACATCACGTGTGACACATTTCGCACGTGCAAAAGTAATTTTTTAATTAGCAACTGTGTCAAGTGTCGCGCGGTGGTGTGGTTCGTACGCGACCCTTTAGCTCTGAACTGTGAAGGGTTCTGTGGCTAGTTACGGTTCACGGTGGTTTTATGCTTTGCCCCGTGTAATGTATTTTTTCTGTACATTAGTAATATGGGTTCTGTAATAAGTAAGACAGAGCAGTGATAGCCTAATGGTTGAAACTTGCCGAGGTTCAAACCCCGGCACGCACCACTGTTTTATGAAGTTTAGTTTTTTAATTTACCTAAACTACGGTCGAATTTCGACCGTCGCGACGGGTGACTAGTATGTTTTAATGAATATAACATATAAAATTAAAATCACAAACCTATTATTACTGTCTGCAGAACCTTTTGTCCTGCGCGTTTTGACTCTCACTAGGTCGCTCTTACGCATTTTGGCAATTATTATACCTAAAACTCACTCGAGAATAATGTTGTAAGAATTTCTGGAAGTAGGTCTCGAATTTTCTCGCTCCCGAAGGAGCATGTAAGTAGATTGAATGTGATTATGCCTTGCGAAGGGAAATTAGCTTTTGTGTCGACGTCAATTTAGATATTTCTAGACTTGAACTTTTGAAGGTAATAGGAATTTGCGTGGTTCAGCTAAAACTTCGCGACCAAACCTATTGTTTTTAAACATGAACACGCTTTCTACATTCATAGCCCCACACTAGGATTTTCTCCTGTGTCGTGGGTACCATGGACACACACAAAGACGAATATACAAACACCTAGACCCAGAATACGAATCTAAACTCATCATTCAGATACCTGTCTAGCCGGGAAACGAACCCGGGGCCCATTGCGCGTCAGAGCGGTATGGTAACCGCTCGGCCACGCGGGTCGTCGTCATTTGTGCCTTATAATAGTAGTTTTATAGATTGTTTAACGAGTATGGATGACGTGGATGTTACACCGACACAACTATTTCTAGCGTATAACAGTTCTTGCGTTTGGTTGAAGGGCGTGGTTGACGGTTTACTTTCATACGAGGCGCCCATCGTGGTCCATGGGAGTAGCTACACGTTAGTAATTAAATTCAGACAAAAAACCTTGTTGAAATTACAGCTCAAAGTTGACTAATTTTAATGGTAGGTATAAACACGTAATGATATCTTTAAATATGGAATATAAGTATATTTACAACATAGACAAAAAATCCGATATTCGAAACTATAGAAGGTTATGTTATTGCTTATTATCAGTCGTCCATACTTTTGAAGTGAAACTTCTTTAGGCGCATGAGGGTAAAATTTTTACAGATGAAACGTCACGCCGGTATGCAACGGAAGTGTCGGAAAAGAGAGAGAGAGTGATCGAGACCGATTGAGAGAGAGTAAGACAGGGCAAACGTAGCATGAGCAACTAGCCGTGGAGTGAGAGTAGGAAGCAAGCGAGTGAGAAAGATTGAGAGAAAAAGTGAGACAGAGCGAACGTCGTATCACGCCTTTTTCCCTTCCTCTTAATCTTGGAAATTTAAAGTTTTAGATTTGTATAAATATAAACAAGATTTTTTTTGTAAGAATATGCGAGATACAGATAGGTACGTGTTACTTTCATTTTTATCATAACACTTGCATGTATGGGTTAATCTATTTCTGCTTGAAAAGTAAACGTGCAACACTTTGTCTGTATATTTGCGGTTTGTATACATACAACTCGTATATTATTTAATCACAGACTAATAAATTTACGTCTAAATATTTAACGTAATTGATGTGACGGGTATTTTAATAGTAAAAATTACATGCATTTTGGATTAGCGTTGTCGTCAATAACAATAACTCATTGAGGAGAATTTGATATGTTCTATGACTTTCAATATATAATATTTTAATTTATAATACGATTGCTAAAATAAAATTAACCATAATTGACGACCCGCGTGGCGCAGCGGTTACCTTACCGGTTTGACACGCATGGGTCCCGGGTTCGATTCCTGGCCAGACAGGTAACGGAATGATGACTTTAGATTATTGTTCTGGGTCTGGGTGTTTGTGTATTCGTCTTTGTGTGTGTCCATGGCACCTACGACATAGGAGAGAATCCTACTGTGGGGCTATGAGTATAGAAAGCGTTTTAAGTTAACTTTTATACAAGGAAATTTTCATTGCAATATCAATGATTTGAAAATAACACTTAAACGCGTTTATCTCAAAACTATAATTTTGCAAATACTATATTTACCACAACGACGGCAGAATGGCAGACTAGATGCCGCCTCGAATGCTCTTCCTTCTGTCGAACGATAACGTGCTCACTGATATTGTTATCACCTTAGGGCAGTTGCAGATTGGGCTTTATCGGTCGAGGTGCTATTTTCGTACCAACGATTTGTAGGTGCTATCTGTTGTAGGTACATTCGTTACATTATTTCGATTCCGTGTTATTTTTCTGTCTTCATTTCGTTTTATATAGGGCATCTCCCGTAGGCCTGTACAAAATAAATAAATTGTCTATCTCAATATGTTTTTTACACTAAGGCCCGATCAGAACGCGACCTCACCTGGAAAGATCCGACAAGAAACCAAACGGATTTGTCCGTTTTCTTTAAAATCAGTTCATACATAATTAGTTCGTTCATATATTTAAAATCGTGGCCACTCATGTGTCATAAGCCGAGAACACGTCTTAGTAATTTTAGACTTATTTTGTCCAAATCGGTATAGGGATTTACAACACCCAAGTACCTATTAATTTTATGTTTTGTTGATGTTGTAATAAAAATCTTTGAAATTCATAGATTACGTTCACTCACACAGTTCAATCACATTCATTCCTATAGTATATTAAATTTTAAATCGATTTAAACGTAGGTACAAAAAAATAATCCTCACAATGCGAGTTTTTACCGATCGATATAAAAGCTCAAATTATGATTTCAATTCCTTTCCTTTTATTTCTTAGTCGTATCGAATCGTCGGCGATCTATGACCACGGTGGGCGTAGTAAAAAACAAGGAGTTCCAAGGAAATCCGTGAACTATTGAAATGCGTAAAATTCGCATTAACCGATGACAATGCGCCGAGGTGTTTGAACTGGCGTTTTTATCGCCGCCTACCAGCGGTGAGCCCTATGTTTCCGCGAAACACGGCCGCGATTCTTGGCATTGGACGCTCTTGATCGGGGAGTTCTGAAACACGTCGGTGTAGATTCGGTCTCAGTCGGATAGAAGTTTAGGCGAAAAATTCTAATAATTTATAAGTGATGCAGAACATACTGATTTGAATAAGATACGTTATATAAGATGCCGTGCTCGGGAGTAACAACGTATTTGTGATTGACTTGAGATAGAACCAACGACAACACAGCCTAATAGACACCGCATCTAAGGCGAACATTTTCGGGCAACACATCAGTTTAATAGCACTGATATAATAAACCGAGCGCGAGCTACACTTCAGTACCGACCACTTATGTGACCTGTGAACATCGTATTACGAGACTATATATAGCGCGAAATAAATTCTTTAAAAAATAAAAAAAGTGAAGCAAAATGACTTCCTGATCATTAAGATGGTGTAAAAATGTAGCAAAACATCTAATTTCAAAAAAGACGGCATAACATTTCACAAGTAAACTATTTTCACAAGTATAATTTCAGGAATCAAATTATTTTCGAGCTCAACTTACACTGGTCTTTAACAGCGCCCGTTGATGTCTTCTTACAGTGCATCCCTTTCCTTTTCATTAAATTAAATATTTCTATCCTTTTCGTCCATTTTGGTAGTGATGTACACCTCAATTAACTGATGAAAGATGACAACTAATGCAATTGAATATTTCTTGAATTGAATTTAAAATAAATAATTATAGTTTTAAACTTTTAATCGGAAACTGCCAATAATTATAGTTATTTGATGACTCTAATGTCTAAATATGTATCTACCAGATTAATTAACCGACTTCAAAAAGGAGAAGGTTCTCAATTCGGCCGGTATATATATATTTTTGTATGTACAAGGACTACTCCGCCGTTAGTGGACCGATTTTAATTATTCTTTTTTTATTGTGTAGAGACGAGCCGCGAATTGGTCCCACTTAAATATGGTTATCATCCATTTATGAGTTCTGGAGAAAATGAGAGGAACTCCTTAACCGATGGGAGTAATTGAATTGTGTGTAAAGATATTTCATGTAGGTTCTAATGAAATTGCGAAGCCAATTTATCATTGACTATTTAAGGGTCTGATAATGTGGCTCGGAGACAAAACGTGTAACTCCTCACCCGATGGGAATAAATGAGTTGTGTTTCGAGATATTTGGTGTAGGTTCTAATGATAATGCAAAGCCAGTTCATCTTTGACTATTTAAATGTCTGATAATTAGGCTCGGAGACAAAATATGTAACTCCTCAGCCGATAGGAATAATTGAGATGTGTTTGAAGACATTTGGTGTAGGTACTAATGATATTGCAAAGTCAGTTCATCTTTAACTATTTAAATGTCTGATAATTAGGCTCGGAGACAAAATATGTAACTCCTCAGCCGATAGGAATAATTGAGATGTGTTTGAAGACATTTGGTGTAGGTACTAATGAAATTGAATTAACTACTTACAAGCTATGATCAGAAGAACATACGTACATATATAGAAATGAAAAAAAACTTTTGTATAAAAACACACATAGGTCACATGTGGTTTCGTCGTGATCTAGCGAAATATGGTGAGCGCCGACTTCAGGACTACTACTAAGTACCTACTGTGTATGCTCTAAACCAACATGTATTTAGATATTTTTTTACTTTTTTGTTGCATGGAAGTCGGTTGTATTTTTTGTTTATTTTTTTTTTATTTATTACAAAATCCGTAGATCCGAAACCTACAATTAGAAGAATTTATATCAAGTTAATTCATTTTAAGAATAATTAATTCATTTTTTGCTTAAATAGATTTTATACAACATTGTTAATACTGGTTTGAATTGCGTTATGTTGTGTATTAATGGTTTAGATTGTTAAATGATGTTTTCATTATTTTTCTCAATACTTCAATATGAGCACTACTATACCTTCTATGAGCTATTTATTAATCGTCTTATTCAATCATAATTATTTTATTATTTCTAATCAATAACCCATTACAAAAACGTTCCCATCACTAATTGTAATTTATGATCTATTGCGACCTTGAATCGACCAATTGCAATGCTTTCTTTTACCGCTCCCCCGCACCGCATACCTCAGTGTTTTGACTGAAATGTTTCTTAGTAGAAATGAAGACATGAGGTGTCTATTAGGCTATGTTGTCGCTGGATAGAACCTTTGTTCTATATGAAGTTACTTACAGATGCTCACGTTAAGGAATTATCACTTATATCAGGTGGACTGCATGCTCGTTTGCTACTTTAGTTGGCTAGAAAAAAAAACCCCAACCCTCATTTTTGCTTCGCAGACGTCTGGTAATAATAGATGTATCGTTTTGATAGATTGATTTGATAGATAGATAGATAGTATAGATTATTTTTATTTATTATTTTATTTATTTACACTTTATTGCACCAATAAAAAAATTGTAGTACAATAGGCGGGCTTAATGCTAAAAAGCATTCTCTAGCAGCCAACCTTTGGGAAGTGCAGAATCGAATGCAGAAAATCGAAGGCGGTACCAGTAAAAAAAGAAAATAGAAAAAAAAGAAGAAATTATTCAGTTACACAAAATTATTAGTTTTATGAATTCAACATTTGTCTGGGAAAGTCTACGTTACATTGCAAATTAGGACGTTCCGAAAAAAAACCCATGCTTCTAAAACCGAGCGTTTTAGAAGCTTGGGTTTTTTTCGGAAGCTCGGATAAGTGTAGAGACTTCCTTATGACACTACAAAACCGAGAATAAACATTCCATTTATTTTTCTTATCACAGTTCGAGTGATGTTTGCATACCTACCGTTACACGTGTACCTACCGCTTCCATGTGATCTATTAAGAGCAGATGAAATCTTTAAAATGCTTCGCATCTGTAGGTATCGTATATTATATGCGTCATGTAATTGTATGCGCCGATGGTGTTAATTATTTTGATCTTGTATATTTGTATTTAAGATTAACACTAGTGTATTAATACATTATCATGATTCTATTACGAAATTTGAATGCATTTCGAATCGTAGTAGGTTTTATACTTCGTTTTCAAAATCGGAGGAGAACTGTTTTAAAGGAAGCATATTAAAAGGTTTCTCAAAAACAGATGTGAATATATTTGGTCAACCTATGATTTAAATACTTAACAGGTACTCACGATATACGGTTTTTGAATCCTGCGGTGGCGGCGAGCAACCGTTGACAAGCACTAGTGATAGATTAACCTATCTATCCTACGACTAGTTCGTTTTTCTTTTTTTTAGGTTCCATATCACGACGCATAGCGTATTAAACTGTGTCAATTCCGCGATAATATTAGTCTAAAACCTATGATTTCTCGTTAAATGCAGTTTCGAAATGCTAGTAGGCACTTGTATTCATGATCGTATTAAATTTCTCAACCGTTTAGGAGAATTCATCAGCCGTAAAATACCGGGGGAACCGCACGTTCGTTTGCCGCTAATAAAAACCCAGATGTACTCTCCAAGGAGGAGAGATCACGCAACATTGGCCAACGTTGCAAATGGCGGTACAAATTACTTTTGATCGGTATCCGCCCAATTTGTTATTGAACAATACGGGAAATTGCATCCTGCGAGCGCTGTTTCGCAAACCGTTCGCCATACGCAGTAACATGTTTCACTGCAGATAATAGTGATGTAGTGAATGTTATATCGGCAACCCATTATTGTCCCACTGCTGGGCACGGGTCTTTTCTCGGAATGAGAGAGTTTTAGGCCATAGTCCACCGCGCTGGCCAAGTGCGAATTGGTGGACTTCACAAACTTCCAAGAACTTTTTTTTAAAGAACTTTCGGGTGGGTAGGTTTCCTCACGATGTTTTCCTTCACCGAAAAGCTGTGATAATTAATTTCTAATACGCGCATAAATCAGTGGTGCGTGCCTGGGTTTGTACCTCGGACCTCCCGATTGAGATGGCAAGTTTCTACCATTAGGTTATCACTGCTCTAATGCTGTAATGAATGTTGTTGTTATCTGACCATTCGCGAATGCAAATATCCGCTACCTATTCAGTTTTTTTTATGAAGATGAATCTGCATTTACACATATTATTAACCAAAAAGTATAAGCAGAGTAGTGGACGGTAGATGTAAATTTGGCGATCTCTTTTTGGGTGTTAAACTACAGATTCACCTAAATTTGTATAGATTTGACTTCAAGTTGCAGTTCTATATTCGCAAATCATTCGCACAATCCTTGCGAATGTGAATATACGTCACATCACTACTATAGATAACTCTTGCATTTTACGTTAGTCATTGTGTTAGTTGTAATGAAGGGAAAACGTTCGAAGTTGGTAAAACCCTTTTGTAATGTGGCAATATCATTGTTAAATATTGTGAATAGGAAATCGTGTTTTCCGGTTTTTATTAAATTTAACGAATTGAGTCCACGAATAAGTTATCTAACTCAATCGGTTGCGACTTAACAAAATAATTCGAAGTAAATTAATAATAATAACGCTTTCTATGGTCATATCATCATAGCAGGATGATGTGGTGCTGACATAAACACAGTCATAAAAGACTTAAATCCAGAACGGAAAGCGGTGCTACTAACATTCAAATTCTCCCTGATCGAAATAGGAACTCTATAATTGTATTTGGCTATTTTATGCTTCTAATATAATGGAGAAATTATTATCACTGCGTTGCGGTGAAGGAAAACATCGCGAGGAAACCTACACACCCGAGAGTTCTTAAAAAAATATCTCGGAGGTGTGTCAAGTCCAGCAATTCGCACTTAGCCAGCGCGGTGACCTACGGCCTAAGACTCTCTCATTCTGAGAGAAGACCCGCTGCTGGGTACGGGGACAATAATGTGTTGGCACCAATAGAAAGTAACCAATTTGATATAAAAAAGTATATAGTTACCTAAAAACGTTACGAGCAACTTAGAAAGCACGCCGGCCGCCCCGTGCCGTACGGCGCGTCGATCAAACCCGTGCAATTTGCCAAATTACGTGCATTACGTAACCGATTACGTACCGGGGCAATTATTTTTGTCGGCGTTATAACGTCCTATTCTGGTTTGTGTGCAATCTCGCTTATTTCAATCGATATCTTAGTTTTTTTTGTATTTTTCGTAACAATATGAAAGTAGTAGTGACTTTCTTAAGAAATTATTAATCAACTATATTAATGGAATTAACGTCAGCATTTTGCTTAGCACGAAATCGGCAGTTTCTATTTCTTATTAAGTGTTAGGAGTAGGTACTTAAAAGTATCTAGGTAAATCAATATTTCGTACTTTTTTGTGTTTGTGCAATATGCAATTAAATATGAAAATTGTAGTTAACAATAACATGTTTCTGATATTAAAACTTTATAGTTACCTAAAAACGTTACGAGCAACTTAGAAAGCACGCCGACCGCCCCATGCCGTACGGCGCTTCGATCAAACCCGTGCAATTTGCCAAATTACGTGCATTACGTAACCGATTACGTACCGGGGCAATTATTTTTGTCGGCGTTATAACGTCCTATTCTGGTTTGTGTGCAATCTCGCTTATTTCAATCGATATCTTATTTTTTTTGTGTTTTTACTACTAATGTGAAAGTAGTTAATGTAATGTTGTCCTCCTCACGGGTAGTAGTCACTGTCGCCTCAGGACACATTTAATCACACTAAAATCGGAGTCTTACCTGAGGTCGGCAACACATTGCTCTGAAACATAAGTTCTAAAGGTGTTAGAACGAATGTGGTTCGACCGGGGAGTTATCACCGCTACACCTATTTCTAACGTGAAGCATTCCTACTTCATTATTATAAAAAAAAAGTTGAACCTCTCGGATAAGTATGTCTCCCTTACCGCAGACCAGAACGCAGCAGTTAACAGTGCTGTTATTAGGCAGGAATACGTGTGGCGGGTGTTGCCTTCAGGGTCTAACTAAAGATTCTACGTCCTTCTCTTTGTATGATTTGAGAATGCAAAATATGCAAGTATTATTAAGTGGCACTTAATTACTAGTATTAAGAGCTAGTCCATATGATAAGTATAATATTTTACTTTATACAGTGAAAATTTAACGATGTCCTCCTTTATGTTATTATTTATTTATTTATTGACACATCAGCATGTAACAATCTTAATTCTAAACAATAATCTAGTATGAACGCCAATTACTGGAGTGTATGTACATCATTCGCTATCATACGTGTTCTAACTTTATTTTTATAAGGTCTAGAATCTAGATGAAGTGATGATAACGTACTACGCTACTTGACTTTTTCGAAAACATTTACCGCAATGGTTCAACATTTCCAGTTTATTTTAAAACCGGTTCCGATTTCCGGTTCTGCTCTCGGTTAGCAGCGGCTGCAACAACCCTAATGTTATTATGATTCAGTGTGGTATTGGCCAAATGCGAGTCAAACTCTCATACGGAGGGTTCTGTACAACCAGATTCTCATATTTTTTTATTTTTAGTTTTTACTGTATTGTAGCAGCGCGCTGCTTCACAAGATTAATCCCTTTGACCGCAAAATTAATCCCTTATAGGTTTAAGACAGTTTTATCCTTATCATACTAATTTAGGATTGAAAACTTGGTGCTGTAACTCCACTGTGTTATTTGGTCTTTTAATTGTTACTATTTTGACTTATTTTGTTTAAAAGATTAACACAAAAATAATTGGTAAATTTTTCTTGGGCTTTTCTTTAAAATTTGTGCTTTTGTGTTATAGGGGTTTGTTGTAATCCCTTGAGTACGGTATCCTAAAAATGAACATGAAATAAAATCGTTTCTCTGTGGGGAAGTTACAAAAGTGGGGTAAATTCGCCAATGCAACATCCAATTCGAGTGTGTATCGGGTAATCTCGCCAATTTCACCGATAGCGTCGAGATAAAACTATCGGCCGCTATCGAGCAGTGTCGGGCGCCGCTCGCCTGGCATTACGATCGCCGAGCCCGATCGCCACTTCGTTCCTATATACCTTGCGCTTTCTTGTTTTTTTTATGATCGAAGTAGCAAGCGATAATGCCGTCCATCTGGCGGTAAGTGGTCACTGCCGCCCATGGACATCTGTAAACAACTTCGTACTGAACAAAGGTTCCATTTGAAGTAAATCACAGATGGGTTGCTAATTACGAGCATATTAAGATGGTCGCCTCATACTTATAAAAGTGTGCCGGCGACCATCTGCGTTACGTTTGCGTATAGGTATGTTATGTCTGACCTTGACATATTTAATGTATTGCGAAGATGAAAACCAAAACTTATTTTTCTTTCGGAAAACAGCAATTGAATCAAGTTTCTAGATGAAAAAATGGGTTTTAATGTTTCGTATCCACCTAATATTGACGCTTTCTTCGCTCGTAAGCCCACACTATACAATGTTCAGATATAAGTTTGGCCGGGGATCGAATCTGGAACTCACTGCGTATGTACTCACTCTCTGACCAGTATAGGACCCGCTCCCCGCCACAAGGATCGTTAATATTTATTTATCAACCAATTCCAAACATTTTAGTAGAATTTTACGAAGCAAAAGTTCGCTACTCGCGAATAACATCTCATTTTCAAGCACAATTCAACAAAAGTAATATATTCAAAAATAAATTAACAACATATTTATTAGATAAATGTTACTATAGTTTAAACTTTTTTAAGTGATAACAGTGATCGATCAGACTTGTGAACTCGACTATAAGTTTAAGTGTATCTTAATAACCTGTAGACACAATATAAGTGACGTGCGTGAATGCATTAAAATTACATCTTTAATTATTTTAATGTATATTTGTAAGCCACTCAGTGGCAGAATAAGCGATTGAACAAAAATGTTTGAATACCAACTGTACCTATGTTACCTTACTCACAAATAAATTGATTTGATTTGATTTTCTTTAGTCATCATGTTACATATAATACAATGTAATATAATTAAATTGGAATCCATTTCATCCCGTTACCTAACAAATGGCGTGGAAGGGAATCAATCACGGAAGCCATGCGTGGGCTGACGACTCGCCGAGGGGAATACGTAAATGATGCTCATTACGTTCCGATACATTTATTACTTTATTGCCATACAAGATTCGCCCCTCGCCCCTCTCGCTTTTGGAGCTGATGCGACTTTCGATTTTCCGCAGGGACTCCGTTTAAAAGGAGTAAAGAAGTTTAGTTAGTTTAGTAGTTTAGTCTAAAGGTGGTAGAACAAGTGTAGTTCGACCGGGGAACTACCACCGCCACGCCTATTTCTGAAGCGTGAAGCATTTCTTGTGTTTCGATGGAAGGGTGTGGTTGCCGGCACACTTATATGAGGCGACCATCATAGTCCTCGGGAGTAGCAACGCATCTGTGATTGACTTCAGATAGAACCCATGTTCTGTATGATGTTGATTACAGATGTCCCTGGGCGGCAGTGACCACTTACCATCAGGTGGACTGCATGCTCGTTTGCTGTTTCAGTCAGATATAAAAAAAGTCTCCTGCCTCCGAAGTCGAACTACAAAGCGTGCTGCTACATTAAAACTTCAATTTTATGTTGACTTTGGCACAGAGAAGTCTGTTATGAATTGACAGAGGTGGAAACGTGTCTAACGCCTCGTAAGAGTGTATCTCCTTTACCGGATACACACATCCAAGCCACATCTATTCAACCCTGTAGCTGTTTTTGCGTCGGTTGAAGGTAGTGGAACCAGTGTAGTTCGACCAAGGAAGTACCACCGCCATACCTATTTCTAACTTGAAACATTTCTTGCGTTTGTGGAAAGGTGTGGTTGCCGACACACTTTTATATGAGGCGACAATCATAGTCCTCGGAAGTAGCAACGCATCTGTGATTGACTTCAGATACAACCCATGTTCTGTATGATGTTGATTACTGATGTCCCTGGGCGGCAGTGACCATTTACCAGGAGCAGCAACGTATCTATGATGGACTTCAGATAGAACTCCTGTTCTATATATGTACCACCATGGTTACATGTACATGAGCGGCAGTAAGTCTTGCCATTAGGTGGGCTGCATGTACGTTTGCTTCTTCAATGTAATCACAAATCACAGCATAGCGGGTTTATAGATTCATAATTCGAAAATAGCTCTTCATCTTAACCACGCCTTATTAATGGCGCCACCATCGACTAATGTCAACAAGCACCGTATGACTACACTAGGTTATTTCCGCGGTTTCGCCGGCTTCGGCCAGTCCTACCACGATACACGCTTTAACACGCTTTCTACAATCATAGCCCCACACTAGGATTGTATCCTGTGTCGTGGGTACCATGGACACACACAAGACAAATACATAAACACCCAGACCCAGAACATGAATCATTACTTAGAAACCTGTCTGGACGGGAATCGAACCCGAGACCGACTGTGTGTCCGAACGGTATGGTAACCGCTCGGCCACGCAGGTCGTCAACTTAATATAATGAGAATACTACATGTTAAGCCAGGCGATCCCGCGAAGGACCGCGGTATGTGTTGTCGCATATCGTCGTAAACGTCGTTGAGGACGGCCACCGGGGGGTTTTAGTACGGTAAAAATCCCACATAACCCTGCGTCGCTCCCACGGCGTCGGGTACCTTTTGAAGGTTCCCCCTCGAGAACAAAAAAAAATATGTATATGACAAATTTAAGATACTCGAAGTACCGATTGTCCCGACTATCCCAATGCTGATAGCATGATAAAGTTATATATTATGCATTTACTAAAGTTTAATAAATTAATTATTATTTACACATTTAATTATAGCATCAAAGGGCATTAGGCAATCCGGTATGCAAATAACGCAATATATTCGATAGTTGTATTTCATATAATTTATTTATAACAATATTAATAGCGATTTAATATATCTATTTTAATTTATCTTGCACTCGTGCGTTTGACACACATTCGTATCCTGTTCGTTATCGTTGAAAGAATAATCCGGTTTTTATGAAACATCACACGGATAACTTCAAGTGGCAGAGATATATGTACGAATCGCGCCGGTTCAATTAATGACCGCACTAAACTTTTTATGTCTGCGTAATTAAATCCGAATAGAAATATGCCTATATTTACTTGTGGAGCTTGTAACTAGGCACCTCGAATAGGATAGAAATGATTTAATTCTTACAGCATACTAACCGACCCGGCGAACTTTGTTCTGCCTAAAAGCCAAAAATCGAAAATTATCAGTGTTTCTCCACTTTATTATGCATGTATTATGTATTATCTAATATATAAAATTCTCGTGTCACAGTTTTTGTTGCCATACTCCTCCGAAACGGTTGGACCGATTTTGATGAAATTTTTTATGCTTACCCGGTATCTATGAGAATCGGCCAACATCTATTTTTCATACCCCTTGGTGATAAGGGTTGTCCACCCTTAACATTTTTTTAAATTTGTGTACCTGTGGCAAAACAACGTTTGTTGGGTCAGCTAGTTATACATAAAAATACCTCTTGAATCACTATATTTATTAAAAAAAATGCATAAAAATCCATAGCGTAATTTTAAAGATCTAAGCTACCTATGTATATAGGGACACGTTTTATACTATGTAGTGATCTGTGCCTCTAGTGAAAACAAAACGCAAAAAAAAAGATTTTTGCCAAATTGACTCCTATCAACGGTTGTTAGAATAAAGTAGATATCTCTATGGATCTGTTTTTTCTGACACGGAGTTCTGTCGATGGATATTCTAGAAAAAGTTTGTTCAAATATATTGTTACAAGAACAGAGAGCCCGGCTACTAATTTCAGTTTTAGCACTCGGGCTTTTTTGTTTTCATAATAATTTCTCATTTTGTGCCATTCTTTGTCTATTATTACAAAATAGGATCAAGCCGCAAATTGGACCTACTTATGCAAAACAGAATTAATCCACACAGCGACAGTTTTGAGAAAAACCCATTTTTGTCAAAATTTTGTATCAACCCATTACTGTCCCACTGTTGGGCACGGGTCTTCTCTCAGAATGGCAGAGTTTAGGCCATAGTCTACCGCGCTGGCCAAGTGCGAATTGGTGGACAAAAATTTTGTATACTGTATATATAATGTTAGGTTATTTTTAATAAAATATTTACAATGTTGAACAACATAATTTGTGCTATTTAAACAAATATGATATTATTAAAAATCATCAACATTTTTAAAATAATAGGAGGAGAACTGGTTGGTTCCTTTTTGCATAAGTAGGTCCACTTAATCTATTGACTATACGAGTAGTAACTAAGTAAAAAAACTTGGAAAAACCGTATTTCGATTCATTTTCAAAGGAGGTTAGCAACAGTACTACAGGTATGTGTACTAAGCTCCATCAAGCAATTGAGTATAATTAGGCATAATAGCCTTACTTGTGTGTATCGGTATGACGTCCACGAGGCATTCCGGTGGGCCAATCAGCGCATTCTTCTTTCTATTGCCGTCATACATTCTGATCTAGTGACGCACACACATACACATATTTGGACATTTCTCTATAGCGCTCGACGGTCGAGCTGGTCTGAGTATGCGATCACATTCGTTTTTAATTTCCTACGGTCTTCTTCTGGTTTTCGAAGGCCTACAGCTGTTTCGAAGGTGTATTACGTGTTATCTTATGATCAGTCATAGAATGTCACGCATGCAAGATTTGTTAGATTTCACGTGTATATGCCCTTGCCCATGGATGTCTATATGCAATTGTACTGGAATTCTATCAGAACACTCGCAAAAGCGTTGCTACCTCTATACCACTGTATATAGAGGGTACATAAAATGTTATATACCTTTCACTTTCACATGAGGCGACCTTTATAGTCCTCGTGAGTAGCAACGCATCTGTGATTGACTTCAGATGGAACCCATGAAGCTGATTACAGATGTCCATGGGCGGCAGTGACCACTTACCATCAGGTGGACTGCATGCTCGTTTGCTACTTCAGTCAGATAAAAAAAACCTATACTTACGTTACATTCTAAAAGTATGCCTCTTGGCCTGCAGAAAATGCCTATAACATTAATTTCAACTCTGTTTCTGTATATTTTTGTAAGTCATAAGAGCATCTACATCTATAACACAAAAAGAAACGTATACCATACCAAAATGAGAGTTTATGCATCTCATACGCTTTAAAAAAATACGCTTTCTACACTCATAGCCCCACACTAGGATCTTCTCCTGTGCCGTGGGTGCCATGGACACACGCAAGACGAATACACAAACCCCCCAGAACATGAGTCTAACTCTTCATTCAGATACCTGTCTGGCCAGGAATCGAACCCGGGACCAATTGCGCGTCAGACCGGTATGGTAACCGCTCCGCCACGCGGGTCTTCAAATCATCAACCATCTACTCAGCTAATACTTCCCGTCTCTGTTTCCAGGTGTCCACGTACCCGTTCGAGGACCACACGCCACCGAACATCGGGCTGATCCAGCCGTTCTGCGAGGACGTGCACAAGTGGCTCAATGAGGACACGAGGAACGTGGCTGCCGTGCACTGCAAGGCGGGCAAGGGGCGGACAGGTGGGGATCATTAGTTACTTTATTTGAAAGGTGGTAGAACAACGGGTCGACTGCAGAGATGCCACACATCTATTTCTAGCGTAGCAAACGAGCAAGTAGCAATCGAGCATGCAGTCCACCTGATGATAAATGATCACTGCCGCCCATGGACATCTGTAATCAACTTCATACAGAACATGGGTTCCATCTGAAGTCAATCACAGATGCACTGTTACTCCCGAAGACTATGATGGGCGCCTCATGTGAAAGTGTGCCGGCAACCACACCCTTCTATCGAAACGCAAGAAATGCTTCACGCTAAGAATAGGTGTGGCGGTGGTACTTCCCCGGTCGAACTACACTGGTTCTACCACCTAAAAAAATACTTCGCATAAGATTGTCTCCGTTACCACTCTCTTCAAACTAAAATATAGCAGCGTTTAACATTGCTGGCAAAAATGGAGGTAGTGATGGCTTTGGAATCGAACCGCAAAATCTACCACTTTAAATTATATTACAACTAGCTGAACCCCGCAGCTTCGCCCGCGTTCAAAAAATATCGATGTGTCGATTGTCCCGTGGGAATAAGAAATTTTCCCACAGTTAAAAATAGCCTAGGTATATGTTAATCCAGAGTGTCAGCTAACTCCCTACCAAATTTTATGAAAATCGCTCCAGCCGTTTAGACGTAAGGAAGTTACATACATACTCACAAACTTTCGCCTTTATTATATTAGCCTTCGCCTTTCGCATTTATAATATTAATCGCTCAAAGAGGATAATATGTATATGACCATTGTATTTAAACAATAAACGCTTCTATTGTGATACAGTAGAAGTTAGCAAGGCATTCATTAACCAAACTTAGTACTATCGAAGTTGGATTTGATTATAGTCTTCCTAGCGTTGTACTAACTTCTCAACATCGGTGGGATTACAGTATCCTTTTGTGTCTATTGTATTAAAATGTCTTAAGGATAACTTTAAAATAATTTCTATATATAAAAGGGAAATTTGACTTAACTATTGACATATTAACGCACAGTCAAACTACTGTGAAAAAAAAATGGCTTGCAATGGCAGCAGGTTTTTGTGAAACACCGCTTATTTTGATGCTAACTTAATGAAACTTAGGATTTTTCGGGTTTGAAATAATGCAAAATCTTTTTCACCATTTTCGCAAATTAACCCCTAACAGGGTAAAATAGGTGTTAAAATTATTTTCGGAAATCCGCCTAATTTGATGCAAGCTCAATTAAACTTAGTATTTGGCTTTGGGGTTCAATATATTGGTATATGGTGACAAAACGGGTAGGAGGGGATGGTATCTGTGGAATAAACGGAGTGGAAGGGATGTCCAGCAGTCGACTTCAAGTCTGAAGATTATGGTACGCGCGAACGAAGTCGCGGGGGTCCGCTAGTATCATAACCATACAAGTATTCACACTTTGTAGTCCTGAGCTGAATAATGTCATACTCGAAGTGAGAGCACCTACTTACCACCGCCTTTTGTGTCGGACAAAAGGCAGTTTTCAATAACGTTACAATGTTGCCATTCAGTATCGAATGATTTTATCAGCTGGCACATGTATGGAAGTGATTTGTTTGAATAGATAAAGCACTAAACGTGCTTCAAAATTTCCATACGGACACGAGTTGGCTGTGATTGCGTTAAGGTGCTGTCGACGCTGATTTGAATCGTGAACATCTGTGTTTAGTACGTAGTATCAGTAATGCGATGGTTTAGAAATTTTCATTCCATGAATCAGTGTTGTCACTGGATTCGAATTGGTTATTGACTAACCTATAACTGATTAAATGAGAAAGTAATGTCGTTACTTTCTCATTTAATTAAGAAAGTAATTTCAAATTCGACATAATTTGAATCGATCGCTTGCTTTTTATTCAATTAAGATGAAAATGAGTTTCACAGACCACACGGTGTAAACTTACTGATTTCTGTGTATATCTGCCTGTCTGCCTGATGTTGAGTGGTTACTGCCACCCATGGACATCTGAAATTAACGATATAGAATAGATGTTCAACTTGTAGCCAATCAATTTCAACAAATTCTAGCGCCCCATGTGAGCGCGCTAGCTGTATTGAGTTGGGTAGAGCCATAAGTATAGTGATAGCCTAATGGTTGAAACATGCCCTTTCAATCGGGAGGTCCGATGTTCAAGCCCAGGCACGCACCACTGATTTATGTGCGTATTAGAAATTAAATATCACTTGCTTTTCGGTGAAGGAAAACATCGTGAGGAAACCTACACACCTGAGCGTTCTTTTAAAAAAAGTTTTCGGAGGCGTGTGTCGTCCGCCTATTCGCACTTAGCCAGCGCGGTGGACTATGGCCTAAACTCTCATTCTGAGAGAAGACCCGTGCCCAGCAGTGGGAAAATAATGAGTTGTTATTGAGTACTGCTAGTCATTCACGGTTTCCAGTTTCTATATTCGTGGCATGTGGGCGGAACTTACCCTGGTAAGACGCTTTTACTGTAATAGGTGGATATATATCACTTTCTCTAAGTAATACTTGAAATATGATCATATTTCAAGTCAGAATATATTTACATAATATTTTTCCGCCTTAAAAATGCTAATGTTAGTATGAATAATTAATGTATAATTACGTATTTTTTTACGGCGAATACATTTCAAGCTGATATACACAATGGGAGTTTGAACTGAGTATGAATAAAAAAAATAATCGGCCAAGTGCGACTCGCACTCCCGCAACGGCTAAAAAAACGGCGAAAAGATTACGTTACTTGTATGCTATAGGGAGCCAGCCCCTCTTAAATATTTGTTTTATTCTATTTTTAGATTTTTTGTTATAGCAACTACATCATCTGAATATTTCAACTTTTTTTTATCTCACTGAAGTAGCAAACGAACATGCAGTCCACCTAATGGTAAGTGGCCACTGCCGCCCTGCGACATCTGTAATCAACTTCATACAGAACATGGATTCGATCTGAAGTGAATCACAGATGCGTTGCTACTTCCGAGGACTATGATGGTCGCCTCATGTAAAAGTGTGCCGGCAACCACACCCTTCCATCTCGCGCAAGAAATGCTTCACGCTAGAAATAGGTGTGGCGGTGGTACTTCCCCGGTCGAACCACACTGATTCTACCGCATTGAGGCCTTAACTGTCAAGCTATTAGCAGCATAAATCATCTAAAAAATTGCAGCTGTCAAGCTATTACGGTTCATGAGATACAGACTGGTGATAGACAGACAGACAGACGGACAGAGTCGAACGGAGTCTTAGTAATAGAGTACCGTTTATACCTCTTTGGTACGGACCCCTTAAAATATTCTACACTTCGACTGCGCCTTAACACTGTAACGAACATTTCGCTCACAACAATACCACTCAAATTGCATCTCGGAAAGAATACTGTAACTGTTAAAATGATAATATTCGCCGTAGATATGTATCGGTGGTAATTGCTGGCCATAATAGTTTCAAAAGCGTACGGCTACAAAGGTTGAGGTTACAAATCTGTGGCCCCGATGAAAAAGGGTATAGGTCTGATTTTTGCGAAATTGACTTTTTATACAAAAATTGATCGAAATACATAAATTTATCGATGGATATCCGAAAAAATGAGATCTATACGAGGTAAAACATTAAAAAGATCTGTTAGTACAGAGATCTGTCTATACATTTCTTTTAAAAAAGTAATGTTATCGTTATCGATAAAAAAAAACGATTCATCTTTATTTTTCTAACATTTTTTTTTATAAAACGTCAATTTGACAAAAATCATACTTATACCCGTTTTGCAGTAAGGGCACAGAAATTACACGTACGTTTATAACGTCCATAGAACCGTACTATTGTCATGCAAACGGAAAACACCCGAATGCCCTGCGGGGCAATTGCTGGATTTCTTTGAAGCCAGTAATTGGCCGAATTACCACAGTTGCGAGACTTCGGGTGCGGTGTCGTAAATTTGGAAAAAGGACCCTTTCAAACCTCCTTTTTTGTGGTCCGGCCCTGAAGGAACATAAAAAGCGGGCCGCGGCTTTGTGTCCGCTGGATATGAAAGGAACGTTTCTCTCTTGGAATATTAAAAAAAATATTTATGTACATAGAATTGTTTTTTACGAATTATGTTTCGTCGCCTTTGCTGCGTAGTTGCTTTTTTGTGAAATGTTATTACTTTTTTTAAGAAAGTTCTATCCCATTGTTTCGATATGGTAGTAACTATGGGTAGAGTCCGTAGAGGTAGTTAAAAGATGTCTTAAAGCTATAATTTCGCAATTCTGTGACAGATTCGTCATCACACTTAAAAGTTAAGTGGGTTCTAGTTGTTTCGAATGAAGTGCAATTGAAATAAAATTAAAACGAATCCAAATGTAAATAATTAGTATTTTAAATATCAGAATAATTTAACTCTAGGAACATTCCGCTCTGTTTGTTACAATTGGCCAGTGTGCTATTGCAGGACTAAATCCCTCATTTATCGGGAGACCCCTGCCTAGTTTAAAACGAAGGATACACACAATGCCGTCTTTAACATAAGGGCACTCGGGGCCCCATACTCAGAGGGCCCCGAAGGGCTGTCAGTTTTTCTCACATTTAATATCAAAATATAGTCGAGCGTATACACTTTTCTCGTTGCACGAAAGTCGTCGGGGCTCTTTTGGAATGTAAATAAAGTACATCATACTTTCTTTACATTTGAAATGGGCCCCGAATTCTTGTGTGCCCAAGGGCCCCAGCATAGTCTAAGACGGCCCTGGGTACACATTACCGTGTTGGACGCGGCCGAAGCGAAGAAGCCGAAAAAACTTATTACTTATTATAGATATATAGTTAATATAGTAATACATTGTATGGGTGGCGTTTTCTGGTTATTATAGTTAAGTTTTGGACACAAAAAGAGGGTGATCGTTCATTCGTGCGGTTATCTACGGGACGGGTCGTTCTCTGCAGGCCGCTCGTGTGGAAACGAGCTTCGAATTTACGATTGACATTATGTTGGGGTAGGTCTGGATGAATTGTCGTTGGAATGAGACGCATAAATAATGTACGCGGCTCTAAACAGTTTACGGTAATAACACAATATTTATGGCTACTTTAAAATCTTAGAAAATGTGGGTATGTTTATGTGCCGCTGCACATATTATATTCCTTGTCAACCCATTTTGTCCCAATGGTCCCACGGGTCTTCTCTCAGAATGAGACAGTATCGGCCAAAGTCCACCGCGCTGGCCAAGTGCGAATTGGTGGACTTCACACACCTCCGAGAACTTTTCTTATTAAAGAACTCTCGGGTGTAGGTTTCCTCATGATGTTTTCCTTCACCGAAAAGCAGTGATAATTAATTTCTAATACGTACATAAATTAGTGGTGCGTGCCTGGGTTTGGACCTAAGACCTCCCGATTGAGAGGGCAAATTTCAACCATTAGGTCATCACTGCTCTACAAATTACATTACCGTCATAAATATTTCTAAATAGGTTCACGGCTTCGTCCCCTACCGTCTACCACGGTGATGAATATCATATGTGATAATCGGCGTAGTAACTATGTGTGTGTCAGATTTTACCGACATCCGACCGGTGGTTTTAGCATACATGCAATGTTTTTGCCCTTTCATGCAAAAACCAACATTCCCTATCTTTGTGTGTGTATTTTTATACACACATACATTCGTATTTGATTTTGGAATCTGTGTGCTACCGTCCACTCAACCTTCTACTTTTTTTTGTTTTTGGAGGGGGAAACCTTCAAAAGGTACCCGACGCCCTAGGAGCGACGCAGGGTTATGTGGGGTTTTTACCGCACTATACCTCCCCCCCCACACCCCTCCCCCTGGTGGTCGTCCTCAGCGTTCCAAAGAGAGGACTCAGGGAACTCATCCAAAGGAATGCAACCGGAGTGAAACATACTGGTTCTACCGACTTATTATCAAAGCAACAACCGCAATGTACAACATGGACCCGAATGTATTCGATGGAATCGTTTGTGTTACTTTTATACTCGATTCGCTGTTACTTTAACGGTCGTGGATGAAGGCGAAATGCGATTTTCTTTTATATTGAGTAAACTGGGCGATCGCGTTTCAGCGATAGCGCCCATCAAGTTTGCGTTGTGTACCAAGTTATTGTATCTTCATATATTGTTACCCTAAACGTGTTCTTTAAACCGACTTCCCAAAGGAAAGAGGTTATCTATTCTTCACGTATATTTTTTTTATAAAAAGTAGTAGAAAAAACACTTGCAGTTCACTTGATAACCGCGAATCACATGTAATATTTGATAATATCTGAAGCATAAGAATTACCTATAGTATAGTGCCTCGGTTAAGTAGAAATGCATTGCAAGAAAGACCCTGCAATGCATTTCTGCCGTGAAATAATAACACAGCAACCAAGGTTGCCAGACGTCCCGATTTTTTCATCAAAATTAAAAGTCCCGCGTGGGACTGACTCACTTCCGCTTTTGCAAAAAAAAAGGTCGCCAATTGCAAATAAAGGCGGAACTTAAGTTTGTCGATCAAAAAAAAAAAGAAAAAGGTCGCCAAACATAAACAAATTTAAGTCGATCTGCAGTTTTTCGACCAAATAAAAGTCGCCAAATCCTCCGGTCCTCCTACACCAAGGAGATACGCCGGGCCCTTTTGTAGCCTGAGGACTGCTGTCCCGCTTTTGACTATGAAGTCCCACTTTTTTCATCCAAAAAGTTCCCGAATCCCGACTTAGTAAAAAAATCTGGCAACGCTGACAACACTTAAATCTGCTGTTATTAGGCACAAATAGGTGTTGCGATTCCTTATACTTTCAAACCACAAGTTGTTCTTCCACCTTTATTTAAACGTGAGCCTGAGTTTATACCCTCTCTCAACTACATACGACATTGTAAGTCCTATCGGATTTCACTTTTAGCAAACGATATGTCAATATTCATTGGCTGCACACGCGGGTTCTATTAATATCTATAAAAAGGTTAAAAGCGGCCACCGGTTAACCCCACTTGTGTTTCCATTTATAGAATATGAACCGTATAATATATGGTTTCCAATTTGACACAATGAGGTCCACTCGTTTTGCCTGGTAACGGAGCTGGTGGAACTTTGTTTGGGTGTCACAGCAACAACGCCACGCCTTTCCTACCTGATTTAGTTCTTTTTTGTGCAGTCCGAATGAGGATAAGTAATTGCTGCTACCCGTGTGGACATCTGTATGTAATCTGACCAAAGATGCGTTGCTACCATTGAGACTTTTTTTCGTTTGTTTTCGAGGGGGAAACCTTCAAAAGGTTATGTGGGATTTTTACCGCGCTAAAACCCCCCGGTACCGTCCTCGGCGCTATAAAGAGGACTCCGGGAACTCGGTCCGACCGCAACCGGAATGCTACCATTGAGACTAAGAATACATCTCGGTAACATCTTGGATAAGTATTTTTCCCTAAATAGCTATCTTCTTTGGCTTTCCAATTTAATACTCCGAGAGTATTGGAAGTCTCTACATAATTAGAAATTTCAGTCGATCTATTCGAAGTACAGGCAAATACTCAGATAATTTACATTTTCAACGTGAAATGTAAACATAAAAACATACACGTAATAGCCCAAAAAACCGTTCTATGAATAGTTCCGTTTCGTTGTCCCTTTATTCAAGCTGTCGTATATGTTTGTGCAGACAATTTCGCTAAAATTATACACTACGTTAATACATAATCCGGCAAATCAGCAGTTACGCGAGGGATAGGTTCATTACACTCCGAGTAGGAGAGGCTTGGGAAAAGGGGGGTCTACTCTATTCCTCAGTCACATTTGCAACTGCAGCGTTAATAAACGACATTAAGACAATTGACACAATAATGACCCATTCAATTAGTACATTTAAAAGCAAAATTACTCAATCATTATTTGTTAAAATTTCATTACTTAAGAAAAAAAAACAGAATATACATTAACTGTAATTAAATAACTTTTCTGTTATTATCATTACTCGTTTAAACATTTCTCTTTAATCTTGTCTAATGTATTTTATAAAAATTGTTGGCACTCTAAGTCTGTAATGTTATATTAAGACCAATATTATGTAATACATGACTGTCTGTGTCCAGAATAAAATAAATAAATTAAAATAAAATAATATACATGCATGATTGAGCACGCATCAGATATATTTGTTCCACAGCTTAACAATAAAAATATTTTATATCTACACACATCGTAGCTATTTTTGTTGTTGAAGATAAGGTAACAAAGGCAGCAGGCGAGAAAAGTGAAAATTTCGGGAATAATTATTTCCCCGTGCAAAGGAGAGATCCAGAATATATTCCAAAATTGGATAAGAAAGGTCCTCTTGTTCGAATAATACCGTTTTTCGATTGATAAGAAAAGATGAAGGTCGCATCCTTAATCTCATAATCTACCCGTTTCTATCCCTACGCTGGGCAAGGGCGTGCTCTTTGAGTGAGTAGGATTTAAGTTACACGTTACTGTTGACGATTGATAACCATAAATTTAAGGTTTTTTCAGAACTCTAGGGCATATACGTCTCATATAGACACTATCTTATTGTATTTAAGCATCGCTCTAATTCGCATATTGCGTAAACAGACTAAAATAGCCAAAAACTACGTACCCTAGACATCTAGAATAAGTACGATTTTATCACTCCTTATATCATTATATCTATGGATTTCAGTGTAGAACGAAAACTATGAATAGAAAAGTTAATTATGACCGTCTATTTCCAGGCACGATGGTGTGCTGCTACCTGCTGTTCAGCGGGCAGAAGGCGACCGCGGACGAGGCGCTCAAGTTCTACGGCACGAAGAGGACGCACGACGAGAAGGGTGAGCACATTGCAATGTACAGTAACAGCTCTTTATTCGCGGTGGTTATGTTCCACCCAGGTGCCGCAGATGATCAGCAGTACTCGAAAAAGTTGAATCACGAACAGAAAACTCTGAATATTTTTATTTGTACCAACTTAATCCGCGAATAGGGAATTTTTTGCTGGGTTCAAAGAAAATGATCATAATTTTTTCAACCCGCGAATACTAAAATCGCGAATGCGCAAACCGCGAGTCAGGAGTTTTACCTGTACTTGTTCTAAATCATCGTACTGTTTCCAATATAGTAGAGTCAACTAATACATCGATAAATCTATAACGCTTCGAACTTTGAATACTTTGACCTTTTTTTGGTCTTTACGACGTCATGCGACATACCGTCGTCCGGGGTCGCCTGGCTGGGCGGTTCGAGCTCGCACTCTAGCCGCCCACAACCCCGGAAGCCGCTTTTCGAGGCCTCTTACAACAAGGGATACTGGACCCTTTTCTGATCTCATGACTACAGGAACCAGTATGCTTGTGGTCTAGCAGCGGCTCTTATATCGGATAATAAGCAGTTGTAAATCAATGTAAGGGGAAATTAACTGTATCTGTAGAATAAAAATATTTGAAATCCGTAATAAATCCGCCCATAAATCATTTTGGTTTGGTTGCCAAACTGACAAATATACGTATGTTAAATGTCTAAATATTTGTGGAGGAAAACTCATGAACTGCTCATTTTTCCCTATTGTTCTATAACTCTCAGTCAGCTACATTATAGCTGTGAGTCAGATATTTCTGACCTTATTTGTATATTCATTAGGTCACACGTAGCAGTTGGGTCATTGGTAAATTTCGTTTTAGGCGACAATCTTACGTCTCGAAGTAGCAACATATCTGTGATTGACTTAAAATAGGAACGCTAAAATACGAAGCTGCACATTTCATTCGACGGTAGCTACCACTCACCATCAGGTTGAATGTATGTTCATTTACTAGCTATTTATGTGTCTATTTTAGAAGTCGGTATTTTTAGGTTATCGGTATTAAATTAAATTTAGTTATTAATTTTGTAATAATGCTAGTATTATAAATAAAACATCAGTATACTGGTACACGAAGCTACGTTTCCTTCCTTCTACAACACTCTTAATGCGACATATGATAGATTTACTTGTAAAGCTATGGCGTAACATATATTTTGATTCTGCATTCTAATTATTAATAAAGCCTAGGACATATATAAAAATGTTATGTCGATGAAACAGCTTAGTCAAGTTGTGAGCTAGTACTATTTCATAGTGATCAAACAGTTTATTCTACAGACAATCTAGTCATGATGATTAATTTATTTCTAGGTTTCTAGTTTCGCTCATTGTCCGGTCATCTTTGAATCGACGCATATCGATTTCTTAGTCGAGGCAATACACAACGAACTGTCACTCGATGTACAACAATATTATCAAAACGAGATCGATGTTATTTGTTGATTTTTTAGATGAGCCACTATCTAGTGGTCTTATGCGGATCTACATTACCACATTACCTACCTTGCCACTTTGTCGTACGACAAAACAGTTGTTAAACTAAAACTTGTATATACGCGCTAGGCCTAAGAAACAGACCAGTCCAACTTACAGTAAAACAGTATTCGAAAACATTGCCAAGATCCATATCTTGAGTAAGCGTGCCGCGAGATAAATCTTGCGCGTTGTCAGCCGGGCAGGCTGTTATTTGGCAACCGACAGTGTAGTTAAGTGTTTCACAGTACCCTCGTAAACTTGTCACACTTCGACCTTGTCTCCTCGTTGTACAAATGCGGCTTTGGAAGTCGCGCTGCCAACTATAATCCACTGAACCTGCCTCGTGCAATAAATCTCACGGAACATCAGCATTTAAGCTTTTGGCATCATACGAATACATTGTATGTTACTTTGGACAAATGTCTCTTTGGCTCTGGGATATCAAATGTTAAGTCTTTATTATTCGATATATCGTACGATTTGATTTATTATTCTATTGTTTGCTATAAAAACGTGTTCCAAGCTCGATGTTATCGGCATACTCGTAAATTCAGACACGCGTGTTTAATTCTTGCATTGAGTTTTCATATTGTATTCATGTTACCAACAGTAACATTAATACAATATTTGATGTCGATGGAGCTGTTCTCGAATCGAGTGATTGCCAAATCTATTGGAATAATAGTCTTTAACATTCAGACACGTGAGACAGAACTGTAAACTTATTATATGGTGATTTACAGATGTCTACATTTAGTATGAATTATTGAAATATGTATTTATCAATACTATTACAGTTAAATTATTAATCAATTTATCAATCAAGTAACTTTTAACCTAGTCAATCGATTTATCATAAAAAGTAAATAATCAATCAAACCACTTGTTAATCAATCGACTTACTTATCGATTAATTCATCAATTAGTAATCGTCATCAGTAAATCTACTGATTCATCAGGTAATCGATATTCTAATCAATAAATTTAAAATAAATCGAATTATTGATCGATATTTTTCTTAATTAATCGAATCATCTATCGATTAATTTATTACCTCGACTTATCAATCATTTAACTTATTAATCTGTTGGAATATTTATTAACTACGAAAATATTTGATTTACCGATGAACTAGTAAATCACGTTTGATTTTACACGCATGTGATTTATTTTGTTCGTTAGTTAATAATTTAATCTTATTAAAGTACATTTATAAATTAATGAATGAATTTAGTTCATAAATGAATCAACTTCTCAATCAATCGATATAACAGATAATGATAATTTTAATCGATATAACAACTAGTGATATAATCGATAAGTAATATCGATTTTGTTGCCTGATTGGTGTTGTTGTCGTGCAGGCGTAACGATCCCCTCGCAGCGGCGGTACGTGGAGTACTACGCGGCGCTGGTGCGCGGCGGCGGCGGCGGCTGCGCGGGCGCGCTGCAGTACCGCGGCACGGCGCTGCACGTGCGCGAGCTGCTCATGTCGCCGCCGCCCGCGCTCAACGGCGGCCAGTGCACGCTGGAGCTCACCGTGGCGCAGGCGGACCCGCCCTTCAAGGTACGGTGGCCCTCCCCGCACTACTGGAATACCCCCTACGTCCCCGGATGCTACGTGAGCTCACCGACGTGCAGACTATCCGTCGTTCAACGTACTGTGGTACCCGGGAGATGAAGACGACTGTTGCTATGCGCAATAGCTTCGTGTGTGCAATTGTTCACAAACGACACGATATATTTATAGATATTTAGTTTGCCATCCCGGACAAAGTAAAGTTACAAGCAGTTCTGTAACAGAACAGATCAGCAGAAAAATGGTCATATTATATAGCTATAAATGTAGGCGACGCTAGCGGCGCACTAGCTACGGCGTAGCACGGCGGTTGCGCCTCGATTAGGTTTAACTATAGAAATCAGGTCGGAACCTACTGTATAGTGCTAAATATTGGTGAATACTTTTCCTGACCTTATACTATGTAATGCTATATTTCCATATTATTCGTGTGTATCCTGGAACATCTTTCCCCAATTTTATACGACGTAATGCTATATTTAAAATTTTATTGAACTCATGTGTAAAGTTAATTGTTCTGTCAGACGACGTGAGCAGTACTATATGTAATGTTTTATATGCGTTTAAATCCGAACGAAAAATATAATACACTAATTGAGTTGTCTAAAAGCAAAACCGCCTCTTTGCAGAAATAATTATAGTCAAAGAGGCGGTTTTGCTTTTAGACAACTAAATTATTGGTATTTTTTCTCCAATCTTATATGTAACTCTAATTTTGTATTATCGTCAATCTCATATACAATATTTAAGTTAATCTTCCAATCTGTCGATCCAGGTGACGTTTTCTATATTTTCGTCAATCTCATATACAATGCTAAAGTTAATCTTCCAATCTGTCGATCCAGGCGACGTTTTCTATATTTTCGTCAATCTCATATACAATGCTAAAGTTAATCTTCCAATCTGCCGATCCAGGCGACGTTTTCTATATTTTCGTCAATCTCATATACAATGCTTCAGTTAATCTTCCAATCTGTCGATCCAGGCGACGTTTTCTATATTTTCGTCAATCTCATATACAATGCTTCAGTTAATCTTCCAATCTGTCGATCCAGGCGACGTTTTCTATATTTTTGTCAGTAATGCTATATATTTATATTTCCGTCTGTCCGTCCAGGCGACGTTAGCCGTACACGAGCTACGTCGCAGCACGGCGGGCGCGCGCGTGGCGCCGGCCGCGTGCACGCCGCTGAAGGGCGACGTGCGCGTGGACGTGTACTGCAAGCCGAAGATGATGCGCAAGGAGCGGCTCTTCCACTTCTGGTTCAACACGTTCTTCGTGGCGGCCGGCGTGGGCTCGCAGCGCGTGCCGCCGCCACCTGACAGTGAGTTATATGGCACTGGGACCTAATTAGGGATTGCAATTCGGCCTTATTTTCATTCATTAGTTAAAACAGTGTAAAAAAGGATCGATTTCTAACGGTAATTATTTTTGTAATGTGAAATCTTTGTCAAAATATACAATCACCGGATCCGGTGGTGAATTGGTACCGGATCCGGTTTGGGTAAATTTGTGCCGGATCCGCCGGATTACCGGATCCGGTTTTCCGGATTGCAAACCCTAGACGTAATGCTCGGGGCAAATTCGATATGGAATAAATACAAACCATAAAAATTCCTATGTAGGGTTATCACCAACTTGCACGAATTTGTAAACAAATGCATTAAATTTTCAATAAGTAATTTAATAAAGAAGAGTTGATTAACTAATAACGACCAATTGCAAGATAATGTGCTAAAATCAGTCAAACAATTTTTTTTTTACCATTATCGTCATTGTATAACTAATGATGTTACAACCTTAATTCGATGGAGGGATTTGCAACCTATTATAAGTTACAGGTAAAAGTTAATACTAGGTATTCCTAATAGAAATGGACTTTTTTTCTTGCAGGTCCGAACCTAGAAACGTTCAAGCTGACGTTAAACAAGTGGCAGTTGGACGACGCGCACAAGGATAAGCAGAATAAACTCTACAGTCCTGACTTCAAGGTATTATATTTCTATATTTGAATGGATATGGATGGCTTTCTGTTTTTTTATTATTTTTTTTTATTTTACTGAAGTAGCAAACGAGCATGCAGTCCACCTGATGGTAAGTGGTCACTGCCGCCCTGCGACATCTGAAAGTGTGCCGGCAACCACACCCTTCTATCGAAACGCAAGAAAAGCTTCACGCTAGAAATAGGTGTGGCGGTGGTACTTCCCCGGTCGAATTACGCTGGTTCTACCACCTTTAAAATTTTATACGTATTCCTTGGTATTTATTACAAGAGCATTTCAAAATGAGCAGAAATGGCACGTTAAGCATCGTATACAGAATAATCTGTCTTATTTTATGATTCAAGGAAATCAATAATATAGACATTGATAAACAGTCCCTTCGATGATAAGAGAAAATTGCCGTCCATGGACCTACAATTCTATTAATTTCATATACATTTATGGTTTTAGTTGAAGTCAATTATAGGTGCGTTGCCACTCTTGACGATCAATCAAGTTGGTATCCACAACCGTTTCGAATCACAGATGAGTTGCTACTTCCGGGATTTAAATAAGAACTATTTCAGGCTAGAAGTACATGTGGTGGAAGTACTTCCCCAATGGATCTGTAGTTGTTCTTCCACAACGAAAACCTTTCAAATGTTTCCAGTTGTTGTAACTTTTTTTCCTTTTACATGAGATAGGACTTTTATGTTTGTCGCCAGGTGTCAATAATTGCAACTTTCAATTTTGTACATGAAATAAGACTTAATATACCACGTTTGTCGTCAGGTGGAGCTGGTGGTCCAGAAGCAGCCGGAGTCGTCGACGTTCAGCGGTCACGCGGCGCGCGTGCCCTCCCCGCCCTCCTCCACCGCCTCCTCGTGCTCCGAGCCCGACACCGAGCACGAGGGCCACTGGGACTCCGGTACGTACCCCCCGCCCTACCGCCCGCTCAAGTGCGGCGCCGCGTGCCGCTGCCGGCTCGACGCCGCGCGCTACCACTGCGCCGCGGGGCAGCCCTGCCGCTGCGGCGCCGACGACCGCTACGACTGCGCGGACGCTGACGTCGCGGACGACTGCACCGCCGATCGCGACGTGACACAACACGCCAATGCGGACGCGCAGTACGACCGCAGGCCGGATCGTGACGCGATGCTGCACGTCGGTGCGGACGCGCGACGCCCTGACGCGCAGTACGACTGCACGGATCGCGACGCGATGCTGCACGTCGGTGCGGACGCGCGACGCCCTGACGCGCAGTACGACCGCAGACCGGATCGTGGCGCAACGCAGTACGTTAACCGCCTGGACGCGCAAGGCGATGCGTGCCCGGCCACGGGTTACGAAACGATCGATGCGACTCGATGCAACGGTGCCGCTCCCGTCGAGTACGCCGATCGGTCAGCCGTACGATACGACAATCGAAACGATGAAACTAGATTGAATTGTCGGTCGGAGAATACGTTCGATTGTCGCCCCGACGCGGCCCAGTACGACTACGACGGGCGGGCGTCGAAGGCGTCGTCGCGGAGCTGCAACTACCCCGACCGAGTGTCGGAAGCGAAAGGCGCTTACGACACGAGCGAACAATCGTACGCGTACGAGCGCGGCAAGGCGTCAAAGATGTCCTCCAAGGACCCGGCGTACTCGAACGAAGTCAAAATACCGAAGGTATCGTCCGATCACGCGATCTCAGACGAGAAAATCAAGGTGGAGGAGAGAACGCTCTCCAAGCCAAGGCTGTCGTTGGGCGACATGAGAGCCTCCTGGCGGGAGTTTAGCGGGAAGTTTGGTGACAATAGGAAAAAAAAGAATCGGGACGATTGCTAGTGGACTGCCCTCGTATATACATGTGTTTTAGTATGTGTGGATACGATTTAATGTTGTGGGAAACTTGATAATAAATAAACAAACACCATACAATATCCCTAAGAAAAATCTATTGCTTACACAAAATCTAGACTACGATTTTCACTTTAACCGCATTCGATGTTATATTAAATGATTTAAACAATTAATTCAATAAGATTTTATATTACTATGTTATGTATCTGTTATTATCAAATTCGTCACATCGTACAGTAGTGGAAAAGTGTACGCAGTTTGGAGTATAGAAATGGACTCGTACGAGCGTTTTAGGAGGCACTTTTGTATACAGGCTTACATGTTTACATGGCAACATTATTATCTGTTTCCACATGTCAACACCGAGATGTTATTTTTATTATTATGGCAACACTAGGTTCGCCGCTCGAATAGAGTAATTATTCCGTGGGGCGGTATGTGCGTATACGTTAACGATTTACGTTTCACGCGAGTGCTAATTTTGGCTGGTCGTCGTATGTATCAATGTGTGCGTAATTATAGAAGTGTGAGTATGTCTTAGTAGAGTTTTGATCTATCGTTATGTTATTATTATTCTTTTTTATCTGACTGAAGTAGCAAACGAGCATGCAGTCCACTTGATGATGAGTGGTCACTGCCGCTCATGGACATCTGTAATCAACTTCATACAGAACACGGGTTCCATCTGAAGTCATTCACAGATGCGTTACCGCTCTCGAGGACTATGATGGTCGCCTCATATGAAAGTATGCCGTACTATATAATATATATCTGTATTGAAGACTTATATTTGTGTGTGCTCGTATATCTGTCACATATGTATGTCTATTTTTATTTATGAAACGACCTTTTCAATAATTTATAGACACATCTAAAGGTGTGTCTGTCAAGACTATGATTAATTTTACTTTAAACTCTAATGATTGTTATTAATATATAAGCATCAACTAAGACTATAAGCAAAAAGGAGGAAATTAAATTTACATTTGATGACAACATGATTAATTATTACAAATAAATTATCTTGTATTTATCACGTAACTTTTATACACACACATATTGATATGTATGACTACGGCCTTATGTTCAATAAATTGATTTAATCGTGTTTATAGTTAATTTTATGTTTAGAAAAAAAAACGCTACTTTGTTTTTGGGGAGTCGAGTGATATCACAATATGTTTGATCTCTTAAACCGATAACGAATATAGATTTTGGATATGGCCAATATATAATATAATTATGCCATCTATGAAATCTTTTAATTATAACTAGTTAATATTGTTTACTTATTATAAAATAGTAGATTATGAAAAGAAAATGTTGAAAAGTTTAAAGATTATTTTTAGGGGTTATTTTAACAAGTGATTAATATAAACTTTTTTTGTAATACGACCAGCTCGTTAAACCGGCATGTCTATAAACGGACCAACGTTGAATATTCGTGCTGTCCATTTATTATAGAAGTAATAATTTTCGATCGTGCGTTTTATTATTGCTAGAAGGATGTTTAAGGATGTTAATAAAAGAAGTGCCGCGTTTGTTTCAAGTAAACCAATTAGTTGAAACATACAAGAAATATAAAATATAAAATGATATAATATGTCCTGATCCCCCATATGTCGAAACATGGGAGCTTCCACATAACATGGGATGGCATACCTTCATCACATTGTAGATCTTATGTTGCATCTGGAGCAGGCGCCTACTTTATTTTATAAGGATTGGTAGATGTGTTGTCAACTGACATTATCTTCGTACGATTGGATATAGAATATTATGAGATGTATTTTTTTGGAAGGGTTGGATTTTTTGGAATGGATTTACAATTCTCAGGGCACAAAAATATAATTATTGTAAAATGGAATTTTACAATAATAACATTTTTGTGCACTGAGAATTTTAATAAGTGTTTCAGAAAATGCATTGTTCTTCATAATTTAATTTCTGAGTTGCTTGAACTTGCACACAAGTAAGGGGTGTTAATATGAAATTTTCAAATAAGCTTTCAGAAATTTATTGTATCCAAATTTGGGCAATGCGTCACATATTTCATTTATGTTTTGAATATGTGTTATTTTATTCAAGTGAAATGATGGTAATAACATTTTCTTTAAATATTTAACTCACGATATGCGATTTTTTATTTTCACCAATTTTTCGACCCAGTTATAACGTTTTCGTAATGAGAACGTGCTATAATAGATGGTCAACCGAACTTCGAGAAGTTCGCAAAGTTCGATTATTATATGAATTATTTCATTCGAAAATAACGCTACACTAATGGCATTCGACTACGATCAAGTCAGTTGACAACACACGACCGTCTCATCGCATCTACCACGTATATACGTGCATATGCATATATTTGAATAACATAAGGGTAAGGTGACGTTGAGTTTGACTGAGACCATTGATTGCCGCACGCAGGGCCGGCGGCCTGCGAGCGCGTGGGCCGCTACCGCCAGCTGTCGCCCGACCGGCCCCCCACCACGTAAATATACACCCCCCACTCTCCCCGGACACACGACACGTCATTACACACCAATCCACCCCAGCACACCCACTCACGATTAATACATAGCACAAATGCACAAAACTTAAAAGGGATCCAGGTGTAGTTCGACCGAGGAAGTACCACCGCATCACCTATTTGCAGCGTTTAATACATAGCACAAATCCACCAGGGATTCCAGGTGGTGGAAACAGTGTAGTTCGACCGAGAACGTACCGCAAGACATATTTCCAGCGTGAAGCATTTCTTGCGTTTCGATGGAAGAGTGTGGTTGCCGGCAAATTTTTATATGAGGCGACCATCATAGTCCTCGGGAGTAGCAACGCATCTGTGATTGACTTCAGATAGAACCTATGTTCCATGTGAAGTTGATTACAGATATCTATGGGCGGCAGTGACCACTCACCATCAGGTGGACTGCATGCTCGTTTGCTATTTCAATCAGATAAAAAAAACAAAGGTGACACCTATCCCTGGTATAGCCGACCATAATTAATCTAAAGCAATATCATACCGTACCAAAGAGCGTAACACCCTCTTTAATACATTTTGACACCCTTAAAATCACTTAACTAAAAGTAATACACATTAACACGCTTAAACACACCACTGTAGCACGTTCGTGATTCGTTCAATGTATGAGTGATAATGTACCAAAATAATTGATACTTATTTTTTATAAATCTCTTTATTTTAAAACGTAGAAAACTAGCATTGTAATAATTAAAGGAGGTTATTAAAATGTGCTTCAAAAGTCCCCCTCTACACCTACTGTTTACATTACAACGGTCAAAAACAACATTTTTCTCATATTATGATCATACTTTTTCCTTTGGTCCATTTACTTCACGAACGTGCTTACATTAGTTACATAATACATACAATATCACAAAGCACCCTAACTGTCCCGCTTGATTTAAAACATACGATCGCCCGCTTTTACACAGCCCTACGTTGTTTTTTGTTGTTGTTTGTATATTTTTTCACAGCTTTTTCATCTATTCGTGATGTATATAACCCTTAGGGCTCCGTAGGTCATTGGCTCCACGGCGCTTGATTTAATATGACCCCCTGTCGAGAGCACACTAAATCCTTCATTCTATTGTTTCGATTCTTGTGACGTTTTATGTTTCCTTTTTTTATTTTATGTGTATACATTTTATTTCCTAATTATGCCTAATTCATATGCATGCTTCTCATGTAATGTTACTGTTTGAAAGATCTCTCAATTTTATTCATTATTTTTATGTTATTACTTTCAAACAGTATTGTTACACAAACTTAAAACTGAAGAGGAAATTGATTTACTAAAGTTTCCATTTTTTTTTTCAGAATTCCTTTTTTAACCGTTTTCTCTTCAGCCCCCTGTATGTTGCTTTTGATTAGAACAACCATACAATGTATATAACATGGTTGCTCTATGTACCCTGTGGAATGTGTTATGTGTATACGTTTCAATTAAAATATATCTAATCGACATTGTTTGTATATCGACAATATATAATCAATAAATAGTAGAATTTTGAACGATACAGTATCGGATTTGTGAATGATTGAAATCCATTCATTCCTGAATGGAATTTTTACAAAAAAGAATCTTCTTATTCTTATGATTCATAAGTAAATGTCGATCTCTTTAAATAATTGTAACAGTAGAGTGAAACTTACAAATATATTAAATGGTGGTTAATTTTCCAAAAACAATGTCGATAGATCCATTCACTAGTTCATTCATTAACATCTCATTCGCTGTACATCTCGCTTCGCTGAACTGAACGCATCACACATGCCACGTACAGTATATGAACGCGCCTTTAAGCTTTTGACTCTGTGTGAAAAATTAATACGATCTAATTAACTTTACTTTAAATTTTTGCCGTGTAATTATAATGCTACTTTTAAGCTTCAAGGCGTATTGAATTGCTGTCTTTCAAAATTGTTTAACTTTTGGTTGAATTTTTGGGTTAACCTTAAGTGATATATTTGATGTTTGGTTTTGATTGGAACTTGAATTTAATTAAAATCTGATAATTCCCTTTTTTGCTAAAATTTAACAAAGTTCGTAGCGTAACTCATTTCTGACTTTATATTGTAATATTTAATAAATTTAATGATCTGTTAATATTGAAATAGTAGAGTATTTTATAAAAAGTTCTCCCTTTTTAATAGTAAATGAATATTGTACCCAAAGAATCAACCAAAAAAATGTGTCCGTGGCATATGTAATGGTTCCGGAAGCTTACATGGGTCTCTTACATTTTTCAGGTGAATCCACATACTTGTGAGGGTGGCACGTGGGATCAGTGACCTCACCAGTTCCATATAAATATCCCGCTTAACCCCTCCACTATATGGGAAAGGCTCGAATCGTTGAACTCTTAACGCGACGTAAAGACTATAATCCTCTTCCCAGAAGCCTTTGTTGTAACGAACAGTTAGTGTTCTATGTGTGTCTAAATTGTGTAGATATTCGGAATATAATATACGCGGGTTGTGCCATTGCCCCGTCGGATACGAAACGGTTAGAAGTGTTAGAACTCATTGAAATGCGGATGTGATAAATGTGTGCTGAACGGTTTGTAAGTGTAACGGAAAGATTTCGCGGGTGACGCTTCTGGATGTTCTCTATTCTGTGTAAGTACACTATGGACGGTGTCTGTACGATAGTGTTTATCCTTTGTAGATGGAATAGAGTGTCATTTAGTGGCGTCGATGTTTAGTTAGAGGTTTGTTACTATCGGTACTATGATGTTTCACATCGTATGATCTACTCAAAGTGTTTTAATCCGAATGACTGAATTACACTGGTTTACTACAATGAACCTCCTAGGAGACTTCGCCGTTATATGTGTTTCTCGATAAGGTTCGGTAATTGTTGTTTATTTTTATAAACTAGATGTTATGTCATGACGAATCCTTGATGCAACTTCGACTGGACTGAATTGTGATGTGTGGCCAACGAGACAATGAAAATAAAAAAAATGGTCAGAGGTCAATTAAGTATTCATGAAATTGTGTTTTTTAAGATTAAAAAAATAAATGAAACAAAGGCAGAAAGCCTAATTATTTTTACTTTTTTAAGCCACTTTAAAAAAAAACATTTGTCTTTAGTTATTGTCTTTAGGTAATTATTGTCCCACTGCTTGAAGGCATAGTCCTCCACGCTAGCAAAGTTTACATTGGCAAATCTTTAAAAAATATAATAAAAAATAGGCAATACAAAAAAAATGTTAATTAATTTTCTGTCACATTCATATATTATGGACCTCAGTTTGATCATTTTTTCCATGTGTCGTTGGCTGTACGCCAGTTGGAGATTCAATCGTAAACGTTGGATTCTCTTGTGAATCCACGTGTCACACTGTAAACACGTTAGCTGTATTTAAAATATCTTATTTATAGCGGACATATTGTTTAAACTATTTTTTGGATCGGTCATATTATAAGCGTCTAACGAACATTCAGTGTTGCCAGTTGCGACAAATTGTTGTTTGGTACAAAATTGCCATTGCAAAAAATGAGTTTAAAAAATATCGTCCCCTCTAAGAGAATAATGTAACTATAGGTTTTTAAAGGCCAGTGTCAAATGCAAAACGACTACAGAGGTTGTTTTTTTAATATAATTTTTGGATTTTAATGGCAATGTTTGATATGTTTGGATACTGTCGGTCTGTCGATTCGTTGTGATTCGGAGAACTGTGGAATATGTTTTGTGTCGATGCAACATTTGTTAGCGATTAATATTCAACTTCCAAATATTGTTTGTGGAAATTGTTTAGCAACACTGTGTAGTATGTACGGGATCGTTTGATTCCATAATGTTCAATTGTACTTTGTCTCTAACGCGAGAAGTTAGATGCTCTACTCTCACCGCGTCAATGTTAAGCGATTATCTCGACTTATATTTCTTTTATCACATATATATTGCACTTTCATTGTAATATAACTATATGAATATCACGTATAGATATTTTTATTACATTAGATCTCAAAAAAGTTAACATATTTTTTACTATTTATAAATTGCAAACCTCAAATACATGTCGATATTTCGTTTAATATGTTACTTGTTTGTGTAAATTGTGAATTGATTGAATATTTGTGATTTCTTTTTGAGAAAATTGTTAATTATTGAATCAAGCGATCCCCACCTGATCGAACGATGTAATAAGGAACCAGTTGAATGGTGGTGCTGTTACGTATTATTGCAACATCCTTTTACGAGAAGTGGATTATTTGTGGACTTTATATATGTATATTTATATGTATGATATGTTTTACGAGACGCTTACTTACCCGTGTCTGTGTGTGTGACCATTTCGTGGTGTGGCTGGTTTGTATTGGGAGAGGTTTTTGTCAATTATAATTTGCATAAAAATATTTACAGTCCTTAATTTTATGTTTTATAAGTAAGTTTCTTACTCGTAAGCTTGTTGTTTCTTACTTGGAGCTTGTTAAATTAAATTCGACTTATCTGAGGATATTTAGTAAAGGATTATCAGAATCAGATTGTTTTAAATTTAGAATACATTTAATAAAGCCAAGGAAAAAGCTAATTTAGGTTACTGAAATTATTTTATCATTTAAAATATTACTTAAACAATAACTAAATTATACAGTAATAATAGTGTACACAATGGAAAGCAGTGGCGTAGCTAGGCGTGGGCGCAGTTGGCCATCGCCCACGGCCTCGCACTTAAAGAGGCCTGCTAAGCCTCTTGGGAAGAGGAGGTTTGGGCATCCTCAAGGGCACCATCCAATGGAATCATGCAAAGGGGCCTCGCTGATAGGAGTTTCCCCACGTCTACTTGGTCCGCGCTACGCCACTGTTGGAAAGTACATATTTTATATCATATATGTAGCTAATGATATCGCAGTCAATTTGATGGTAAGTGGTCAATATCGCCCATGGTGGTGGATTGAGTGACCATTGCTACTTCAATCTTAATAAAAAAACATATTTTATAACGATTATGTTAATCTTTTGACGTGACAACGTCTTATAATTCGATGGAGCCGGCTGCACGCAATAACATGACTCGTGCGGCGTTACCTCGCTCTGAGGCGTTCCATTTAAGGCTTATTTTCTTATGACGTTGTCACGGTCAACTATCGTCAGTAAACCGACTTCACAGACAACCGATTTTTTTATATCATTGACAAAGTATCCTCTCCTAATGCATACCAACCGAAAGTAAGCTTGTTCACTAGAGTACAAATGAAACGACTTCATACAATAATTAGCCAAAAATCTTAAGTGAAAATACCCCTCCGATTTCTATTCTGAAATCGTTTATATTTTACAATAAAAACAAAAAAATTCGAAAAATCCTTCGCGATTTTGTTTCCTTCGTTTTTTTTGTTATATGTGCACGAATACTTTTGTACTATTATTTTTTTCTCTTAGGTAAATCGTTTCTATATTTTTATTGCTAATTGTTAGAGAAATATATGCCGGAAGGTGAGGCAGATTTTCCCACCATGGACCTCTTGCATGCAACCCTTTTCTATGCTTGTTTTGTTATCCTCTCCAAAAAAATCTAGGTTTGATAAAAATAAAATCCTATCACAGGTTACTATCGTTTCAGTATCAGGGTTTTTTTATAGAACAAAAATAACACAGTAGCTGTTTAATTAAGTTACCGAAAAGCGTAAACTTGTTTTTTAATCACTAAATCAGTATAACGTGTCTCAATAAAAAAAATTATCGAAATGGAGGCATTTGTATGTGTTACACGCTCATACAGCAAGAGAGTGAGCGAGATGCAAATAGAATAGCAACCATTTTGAATAAAAACATTCGAAAAGTCATCATTTTCATAATAATAATCCGATTTTTTTATATATAATGTATGCAAGGGGTCCCAGCTTGACTTAGTCCATTGACGGACAGTAAATATTGTTTTTTTTTTTGTGTAGTTTCGAAAGATCTCAGCAACTGCCATCATGTTTAGGCTACGTGAATCATTACTGTGAGATTTATACATAAACATATATAAATAATTACTATTACTTATTGTAATATTTAAAAAAATGCAAAATTAAACAATTTTTATATATTTTTGTCTTTATATGTTTGATTTATAATGTAATATTGATTTTGATCCCATCAATTGTAATTTCATTATTTTCTATATATTTTGTGTTTATTATGTATAGTTATTATGGTTAGTTTATAAATCTCACAGTACAGTTCTATTAGTAAAAAATCCAAAAAATATTTAAGTGGATTCAAATATCGGGTTTGGACGCATTTAAATTAATGAATTAATAAGTATTTATTACGTAATTACGTAATATTCATAAAGTGGAGATCGATGCTACTCTGAATTTACTATATTATCAAAATTCTCTTATCAAAATAATTCTGATGATTCATTTTTAGTTATTTTTATTAATAAAACTCAATTTCGTTAATAGCTGTAAAAATAAAACCGGTTGATAAATAATACACAAAAAAGATATTGAACTATTTTGTGTCTGTGTAACGTAGACAATTCGCTACATAAAGTGACCCACCAATATATATCACCAATATCTAAATATTCCTTCGATTTCGACCAAGTTACTAATTTGTTATATGCTTTATTTGACACCAAGCAACTTTGATTAAGAATTTCGACCTTTTGCCCGATAAAAAGTTATTAATTCATAATTTTAAATGCGTCTGTGAACCGCCAACACATTGTTTAACACTTTCAATGCCAATAGTAGACGATTTCCAAAGACTATACTTATAACACATGAAAACATTTTAATACAACACATAGTGCAATGTTACATCCGTAAATTAAAATAACGCCAAAAATATTAAAGAAATAGATGTCTTTTCTTTTACGACACACTTTATGTGGGTGTGGTTATTATCATCGGCATCAAAATTTATTATTGGCTATATGTGCAATTCTTAAGAGCCTAATTCCATTGACTAGCTTCCAATTCAAAGAAAAATCTCATTAAAAGCTAAATGCTATAATTTTCTGTAGTTAATTCACATTGACTATGTTTTACTCGGGTTTAAATCAGTTTTATTGATCATTTTGTTTCGTCATTAAAAACGAAAAGTATTTGAAATATCGCTCCTTTAATACAAAAGGGCCACAAATCAAAAATATTCACAATCCTTTTTATTGTAAAATTCAAATTTTGTCGGTTATATTTTCATAATTTAAAAAGTTTCCCATGAATTTTACACTTTAAGCAATAAAAACACTACTGACGTCTTTTTTGTATTTTCGAATTTACGCTGTAACATCTGTGCAAAGCATATTTATGTACAAAAGAGACTTATCTGCTCATAACTTTTTTTTTAGAAAGTAATAACCATATCCAAATTAACCATTAAAAGAAGAATAAAGATACCTTTCTAACAGTGTATAACACATATTTATCTGTTTTAAAATTACGGAGCAATTGTACAAGAACTGATTTTCAAAACTTTAAATGGCTCTCCTGTAAAATTAGGTCTATTCGACTTGCGGCCCTTATGTTTTGAAGTAGCTATATGTCAAATTGGTCAGATAGATACATAATTAATTTGTTATTTGCACACGTTGTGTTAAAATGTTTTCAACACAGTTACAGCACTGGCGTTGACGGTGTTGATATAAAATTGTCCTGAAGTTTAAAAATACAAGGGTGTATATGATTATGGAATGTGATCGTTTTTTTCTGTGAATAATTACGTCATTTTCGAAAAATTAACGCTCGAAACAAGTGCTAGGAACGGATATCGTTTTTCTATACAATTTTTACGGTGAAAAGAGTTTGTGTGTGTGTAAAGTATGAAGTTTTTGTCAAATGTTTTTTTTTATGGACATACCTATTTTTATATTAAATTCAAAATGTCAGGGCCTACTTTTGTAAAACTTTTTTAAAACTAAATTTTGTGAAAAATTGTTTGTGTTGTGTACAGTTTGCGGCACGGACTTTGTTCAATAATACCCGACTATTAAGTTCGCGAAAAAAAATACATATACGTCTTCTTAATTTTAGATACAGGAACAAATCATTCATAACTTTATGATTGGCAATATATTCGAGTTATTGTCATCTTCTCGGTTATACATTAAAATATATTGGAAATAAAAATACTAATGTGAAAATGTTCGATAAATCTATGCGCAGGCGCATGTTAGCAGGCTTATCGGCAAGTCTTTAAGCGCATTTGTTAGAAGTTTACATGTAAAGTTATTTAATAAAATACAGTGACACCTTATTACTAAATATTTATATTATCAATTTCAATGAAGACTATATTTAACCAAATTAGAATTATCATGTCAAAGGTATTTCAAAACTCAAAATTCGTGCCGAGAACTGAAGCAATAATAATTTCTATTTTGTTTAATGATACGAATAAACAATATTAAAAGTAATCAATGTGTATTCTTATGTGATACAGGTAGCCTGTAAGGCTTATTCAAGTGATAATATAATATTCGTTCCTAGCATTGAAAATACAGTTCGTCCGATTAAGATCTTAAAGTTCGTGTTTATAGAAATTATTGAAATTTAACACATTTACGGATGTGCCACTTATAATTTGTAAAGCAAATTTTCTTTTATAGGACCTCTTGCAAAAAAACACATTGTTCAGTTGGAGGTGTTTCTAGCTAATTAATAGAACGTCTTCCTATGATTGGAAGTATAAATGAACAACTTTTACTAAGCCATAAGGCAATATAATAATATGTTAGTTCACATTTTACTCATTTCAATTAATCTCATCCAAATTAACACAATATTATCAAATTACACAATTTAAAATTGAATATAAAGCTGCAAATACTTTAGTTTATGTGGAAAAATCAAAGTTATAAATAAACTGTTATATGTACGAATATCAAAAGCTATAATTTGAATTACGCACGAAATGTAAGATCTTATATTGCGACCAACATTTATAAAGTCGGAAGTGAAAATAGCAACGGATATGTGGTATGTAAATAAAAAATATTGTTATCTTAAATTACTTAGATTAACCAGATCTGTTTTCCTGTGCTGTGCGAGTTCGCGCCACCATAGTACTGGGTTACCAGTAACTAAATCTTTTTGATTTTATTTTACGACGCAAACATATAGAGGGAGCTAGTGACTGCTATTTTGCTCATCAGAGAGCCACGAAATATTCGCCACAGTCGTGATTAACGGTTTTAAGCGAATTAGAAAATATCGTTACAATTTTTAGCGACTTTTCGGTTTCTTAAAAGATTGGACACTTACAATTTCTTTTAATGTTCAATACTGATGCTAGCAGCCATCATATTGATAATGTGATTTCAATACTAAAGAACTGTCTCACGGCTGGTTACATTACTATTACTCATGAGCTGGATTAACTATTTGCCTAGAAGCCACCAATAAAGCCTTGTTTGTATGTGTTAAATCAAATTTTATCTCGTTTTTGTTATAAATAAATTTTCATACAAAGTATGTTTAAGGTATGATTCAAAATTGATAGAACTTTTAGTTCCACTGTGTCATTCATTTTTATTCTTGTAGTAAGACAGTTTACCTAGTTTTGAGGATTTCTAACTTAGATCTACTATAATCACATATATGTGATGTTTCTTCGAGTATTGACCGTCAGACCTTTAATTATTAGTCATCTGAATATTCGACTTTTAATGAGATTCATAATAGATTTGAACTAATAATAGTAAAGCAACGATGTGCCAGTTCTGACTTTAAATATCACCAACCTACAATTATTGCTTAACATGCTGCTTTGCTTAAAACCTATTACCTTCATGAAGGGAGGTGTCCAGCCGTGGGACACTAACGGGTTGACGATATTATTGTTTTTTGAATTGACTGCATCGAAATTACTAACGGCGCATAGTCCGACTCGAATCTGCAGTTCTTACGACCAAACTGTGAAAAGGCAGTACTCTATTGGAAATTCAAAGTTTTGTCAACTACAAAAATCATTCAAATAGTAATCATGCAGTCAGTCTGCGAAAAACATCTAAATTATTTGTGTAGACCATATGGTCTCTAGCTCTTCCTATTGTTTCAAAGCGGGCCCGTAATATTCGGTGTGTCCTACTACGGTCGGTGTTCGTTCGTTTCTATGACGTTTTAGGTACGGTGTATGTGTAAGGCTCACGAAAGTTAGATAAAGTTATGTAGGCGTTGTTATAATTGAATGGAATCGCGTAAAGAAACTTAATAAATCATCATAATCCATGTCCTTCTGGCAACAATATTTGGAAGGAAGTGTTGTTAACTTCTGTCATTTTTACTTTAGTCCTCAGATAGCAACGCTTCCGAGCTTGACAATCTATAGTTCTTCTGCTACTATGAGCTTAGATATTCCACTATAAACTGAATCAGATATTATAGACGCTAGTTAGGCGCTGATCTCACAGTGTAAACAAGCGAGTCTCTTCCACCCAGCAGTACTCTAACGGGTTCTCAGTCAGATGCTGCCCTAGCTTACTATATGAAGACACCCATGCCCAACTGTCAGACACAAATGAGTTGCAACCTTTACCCGCTTAAGCCAATGATACACTAGGGGACAAATGTCCTGCGACACCTGTCCCCAGCGACGTTGGGTGAAGCAGTGCGACGTTGCCGGACTTTGGTCGACATGTCCGGCAACATCGGTCGGCGCTGCAGACACAAGTCGCGCGTTGTCGCCATATATGTCAAGCGAATTCGGCCGGCTTTGCTTGACATGTCGCGGGACATTTGTCCCATAGTGTATCCTTTGCTTTAAGCTTAAGAGGTGTAGAACTTGAGACCTATATATGTGATGAGTAATAGATTATAGATGTGATGAGTTGTATGCGTAAGCGAGTTAACTAATTACCTTATAATTTGCACAACCAAGCACGTTTGCGCGACTTCATTCAATTAAAACAATAGCATGGTATTAAATTTATCGTTTTATAGTTTTTAGAAGTAACCTAGTGATAGAACTTCGTAAAACCGTAATGGTTGGTAGGTTCGATTCCGTCGTATCTATTTCTGTCTTCCGTTCTGATACGATGCAACATATTAAATACAATGAATACAAAATAATTTAGGGCTCGAATGACGGATGGTGACTGAAAAAACTAGTTTAAATAAACAAGACATGAATGAAGACTTAAATTCAAAATGACTGCATTTCTATTCGCGTCTCGCTCTTTCTTTATAGTGTTAGAGCGAGAGATATAAATGTGGCTATGTTAGTATACATATTAATTAAACCCAATTAAGATAGTTAAACTATGATGACAACGATGGCGTCAAATCTTATAAAAGATCCGTTGTCGAAAAAATGGTTTGTTGGTTAGTATCGCAAATACAGAACGGAAGCAGAAATAAAAATGTTTTATTGAAGTATGTAAATAATTTAAAATATATGTAATACATGTTTTATTCGTAAGACTAAAAGTTTTTTCGCCAATAACATGGTAATATTTTTGATAAATGAAGAGGGATTTGGTACTTGTTCAGTAGGTAATGCCATGATTACTATTATAAAGGTAGTGCGGGGAAAAAATTGAGGTTAATTAAATTTTAATGATGTGACGAATATTGAGTTTCGGTTTATGTAATAATGGCTTCTCCATTTTCAAATTTTATCAATATTCCAAAATCTTGGAAAAAAAATATTTAAAGGTTTTGACTTGAGAGGTTGATTATACCTTTGTCTAGAGGTATGACACGGACTCGTAAAATATCTAAAACCTGTCTCACATGTAGCTTGTCTGAAAAAATAATTTAGATTATAGTTGGCATTAGTTTAAATCTGCGATAATGGCGGAGTTTTTATACGGACCCGAAATTTCCAAATACAGAGAGGATGCCCAGCTGTTATCATATTATGTTCAAATTGGAAATCATTTCCACATTTTTTTAAATCTCGATAACATTTTATTTTGCATTTTCGTTGCATCATTAATTTTTATTCGTGGTGTATTCATAGAGAAGTTCGGTATATGCCAAAATTTTTAACATCAAATTATTAAACGCGCGAAAATTGGCATCTTTATAAACGCACTCTATGGGCCGCTTACGATGATTTATCGTGTGAAATAGAGATATAATGGCATTTTGTATAACATATAATGACATTTATTTTAAGATTAGGTATTGAATTAATACATAATGTACTATTTAAAACAAACGTCTTTCAATAAACGACAAGTTTTTAAAAGTTTATATCTCTTTTTTATTGAACTTCGCGAATCGCTTATGGACTCTCGAACGCCCAAGTAGTCGTGACTAATACTTTGACAAACACTGACATAGATAATTGAATTTTGCACACATAAATCTATTACTTAATGGAAACATACTTTGATTCAATAACAATACTTATTTGATATATAATGTTATACAAAATGTTGTATTTATTAACCTTTCACATATGCATGTGTTTAAAGATAAAGGTGGTATGAAGGAATAAGATAGGTTTAACTGGTTAGCAAGTAAAATTAGGCTAGGTTAAGAACGTCATAGAATCGACACGCAAAATTGAAATTGCAACTAAATTTAAAATTAAATTAGTAAAATAATTCATTATTATTATAACGGGGCCCCGTTTTTTTGCTGGTAAACGCGTTACAGAGTGTGTAAATTGTTTTTATCTTATGCAGCGTAGTTTATTTTGCCACTTCTACGGATTTTATGTTCTATACTTTTTTTAAGGCATATTGCCTCTGTAACGCACTTTACGTCAAAAGTACGCGGAGCGTTTTATACTCTTTTTCCGAGTGCTAGTTTTTTGATTTCTTTTCTGTCAAAAAGAACGCCGAAATATTCTGTTTGATGTCAATAATATCAAATGCATTTTTTTTACAGTCAAAGGTCATTAAAACACTTCTGACTGCAATTACAGATGTCCCATACTATATTATCTGCCATCATAAAATGAACCTCTCATTTATGCGTTCTGCGTATGTTTTCGAAATCAAGACAGTTGTTTTGTTTAGGAAAATACTAATGACTAGCTATTCGGAAATTGAATTATAACTAGCGGATATAAACTGCATCGAAGCTACATTTGTTCCCCGAGACATTGTCAGTCATTGCATGCATATTTTATTTTTATTTTTGAACATAAATTATTCAATACCATATCATTGCATAATGATAATAATTTTACGATATATATGCTATTTATAGCATACACATTCTTCATATTATATTTCTCGTATTTTTAATAGATTAACGTCGTTTACTCTGCTATGCCGTACACATGTTTTAGTGACCGACTTCGCTGCAGTTTGTCCGTCAGTATGTATTATGTAAGTCTTGTTTGGCTAAGACTGTTCCAGTCACACGAATGCTTCCAGTTTGAAAACAAAAAAATGTTTTATTTTTCTTAAGCGTCATGAATTTGTAACATTTTTTCTCATTAATTAGTTTGTAATTTAACTTTTAGTGCTTTGTTTTTTTTTTCATATTTAAAAAAATGTCCGTAATGCGCATCGCTCTTGACTCGATTGTACATATGATGAAATTCAATTTGCGATTTACGAAAGCGAATCAATTTGGCGTCCGGTAATATACGCGTTAATCATCAAGTACAAATTTAGGAGTTTAATTCCGTATGGTCAGTTGCCACTCAACCCGTTTTAAAATTGTTTACTACCACTAGTGTTATATGATGCCCATTCCAGATTGTGGACAATGTAGTTTCTACTCCTTTGCACGGATCTTTTCGTTGTCGGTTACTCGCTCGACCCCCCACCACCCCCCCTTTATCAAAGGTTTAGCTTTAAAGATTGTTGTTTGCCTTATAATGTGATCTTATGACGATTATACTTAAAGGATGTCGCAGTAAGTTGCGTTCGCAGCAGTTTGTGCGTTTATTCGATTTCTGAGATGTTATATTTGTCCAAATGAATGAAGATGCTTGACAAAAGTTCCGATGTTACTTATCCTTAAAAGACTAAACAATTAGGAATATGCTGATTTTTTCCGATTTTATTGGTCAACGTACGAGAATCCCAATGTGAAGCAAAAGGTTTTAAGACATTAGTCTAAAATTAATTATTTATCATTTTTAAGCCTACTAGCCAACTTGCTTTTTTTATTTTTTTATTCTATAAACGAATCGAGCTATTGTTTAATCTGTGCATCCAACGACACATCTAGACAAGTATAACATTAATATTTCCGGTCACCCGGATTGATCGAAATCATTCGGTCCACCGAAGACCGGATCAACGCAAATTATAACCTGGTGCACGCACCTACCGCCTGCGAACGCAGCTCTGATTGAATGAATATGCCTTGTATAATGATAACAAAATGAATTATGTAATATAAGACTTGACAATGTGCGGTGTTACGATAGGATCAGTGGATACGTGTCAATTGGATACAGTTAGTACTGCGTAGAGGGCTTCATTAGTTGTTTTGAAATACTTTGACTCTTAAAACATTTGTATCGAGATGATGGCAAATAATTACATTATTTTTCATTGCTTTTAATTTCGAAAAATCCTGTGTGTTGAATTTAAATGCTATTGATTTTTATTTAGTTAAAACATACTGTGTACTGCAACACAGCAATTTAATAATTCATCATTAAATTGTGTCTTAAATTATTCATCAAAATATGACATTGATAATTGTAATTCTACATTTTTACTGATAAAGCCCCCTCCGCAAAGATATATTAACTTTTTTTTATGAATCGTAAGAAATTCTTAGTTCCACAATAATTAAAATAATATATGTAAATTTTTTCTTATCTTAGTAAGTAAAAGATCTCATATGTGAAATGATTTTGTTTTGTCTTTTTTATATTTTGATGAACTTCAGAATAGTCGAGTTGATTTAAAGACAACCTATGTAAAATAAAAAATATTGATGTATATAATTTTGTGTTTTATTTTGCAAGTCTGTGGTTTTACCTGTATCCAAAGTTTGATTACACAGACTGAGGTGTCAAATAGACTCTAAAAGCATCCTTCCATCGGACCTCGATGTCTACTACGGAACATGGACCCCTAAAAAGTTTAACTAACTATAGGGGTACAACCCATTATTGTCCCCCTGCCAGGCACGGGTCTTCTCTCAGAGAATGAGAGAGTTTAGGCCATAGTCAACCGCGCTGGCCGAGTGCGGATTGGTGGACTAGCTAGCTATAACCTTATGTCAAATATTTTTTCTAACACTTAGACAAAAAATACACAAATCAAAAACCATAGACAACAGAATAATACAAAGTCCAAGTTATTGTGCTTCGAAATTATTTTAAAGACATTTACTTAATTAAAAAGTTTATTACGTCCAATATTAATACACAAAATAGTCATCTTGCAATTTGTCATTATAAATACAAAATCTTAAAAATTCATATGAAGAGTTTAATAATAACAACTTAAATAATACTTCCCTAAACAAATTATTCTAAACAAATATTTCAAATAGTTATTAAACATTTATACATATACGGTGAAACAAAATATATATCACTTTAAAATATATAATTAGCAAGCTAGCATACATTTCATTTGATGGTAAGGGGCCGCTTTCGCCCTTTAATGGGGCCCTTTAATTCTGAATTTAATTTAACAGCTTACTTCAAATAAATCTAAACTAAAATCCTATCAGTCAACCACACGCGTAGTGCTACCGCTGAGAACTAAGAATACCTCTGCTCTCTTTTCCCACACAATTTAAGCTACAACACAACAGCGTTTAACAATACTGTTAGGAAAAAATAAGTGTGCCAATAATCCCTCTAAAATCGAACATTTACATCTACATGCAACATATCTTATAAACGGCATTTTTTTTTATCTAACTGAAGTAGCAAACGAATATGTAGTCCACCTGATGGTAAGTGGTCACTGCCGCCCATGGACATCTGTAATCAACTTCATACAGAACATGGGTTCCATCATCAATCACAGATGCGTTGCCACTCCCGAGGACTATGATGGTCGCCTCATGTGAAAGTGTGCCGGCAACCACACCTTTATCGAAACGCAAGAAATGCTTCACGTTAGAAATAGGTGGCGGTGGTACTTCCCCGGTCGAACTACACTGGTTCTACCACCTTGAATTTAACAAAACGAGTTAAATCATTTTTTTGAGGGCTAAAAATGGATTCTGAGAGCAGATAATACAATAATAATTATAATAGTATCCACTCTCTATAATATACATAACATATATACAAAGTAATATAAAGTGTTAAGATATCTGCTAGGAATGAGGATTCGAACTATAAGTCTTTACATCGGTACCATATAATGCTGACGACCACGCTATTTTTCCAACTCATTGTTTATATTTACGGCCTTGTTATTGTCACACGAATACACGTCTTCACGCGTGAATTAGCTCACTGCAGCCTTTGGGACACGCGTGTGGCACACATGACAAGAAAACTGACGAGGGCAAACCCACAAAAATGAAAAAATATCCCGAAAATTGCTTTACAAAACCCTCAAGTCCTCACTTAACATATCTCTTTTTGCAATATAACAGTCTAATGATAATTAAGGGTAAAAGTTCAAGCCACATTTTATTTTGAATCTGCGAGGCCATCTACTTCAAGAATATAATTTAACATGGGTATATAAATATCCTGTACAATTATTTTCTTATGATGAGTACTTATATATGTACATATAACAAGACAACTTATTTTAAAGCACAACACATACACCTAAAGTGACACACAAAATTTTAACATTATTTCATTTATATGACATACAGCACTAAGCCAGAGGAGGCTCGCTTTAGAAATAAATCCATAATTAGAATAAAACCTTCTGATGGTAAGTGGTCACTGCCGCTAAAGAAATGGATATGTGTAAGCAACGTCATATAGAACAGGGATTTAAACCCAGTTACAGGCGTGGTGCTACTCCCGAGGAATATAGGGTACGACCCATTATTAACCCACTGCTGGGCACGGGTCTTCTCTCAGAATGAAAGAGTTTTAGGCCTTAGTCCATCGCGCTGACCAAGTGCGAATTGGTGGACTTCACACACCTCCGAGAATTTCTTTTTTTAAAGAACTCTCGGGTGTGTGTGTGGTTGGTTTCCCCACGATGTTCTTCTTCACTGAAAAGCAGTGATAATGAACTAGGACTATGATGGCCACCATATGAAATTGAGCAAGCCACACCCTTTCACCTACACATGTATTGAGTTGCATGTTTTAATAAAATATTTAATAGTCCATTTGAACTATCACCATAGTAGATTCTATTTTAACTGATAATAATATTGGAGTAGCTTACAAAAACGTTTGAAACTAGGCAACAATGGACACTAGCGTTAACTAAAATAACATTATACACATACATATCCATTTAACAATTTTCATTTATTTTTAGTAAGAGTCTCAATAAAAAGTAGTACAATCAAAGGTATCTGTGATATACAATAAACGAAAATATGTGATATAAGTATATAAAAATGCAGGTAAATATATATTCATAACTCATGGGAAACATCTAATATATTTTTATGCGTTAACCATTGACTACTCCATGAGACTCCGCCAATATGACCTTGGTATGACAGCATTTGAACTTCACTTTGACAATAAAAGCAACTATTGGCATTTATATGCAATAACCATATTATTGATAAACTGTTTGTACGACCTTTTAAGTTAATATAGTGTTTCAACATTCCATATATGATAGAAAATGCAAGGCAGTTGTTTCGTACTTTTGAATCATATTATAATCACATAGGATCTAGATTTATCAAGTCTGTAATACACAAACATAATTATGTCTAACGTGTTCTTAAACACACACTTAAAACAATAACATGTGGCGACCTCCCGCTACTTATCAAGAGATGGCGCTACTAGTAGTCTGAAACACGCTATCGAAGTATTCTCAATACCCCGCCTAGCCTGGCGGGAGATCTCCCGCCGCCAAAACATATAATACACAGTTCAAACATTTTTATACCTTATATGTATAATAACCTTATTGTATAAAAGCTAGCAGTTACAAAAACAATATCATTGATATCATTTTGATGCTGAACATGACAGGGTTTAAAAATTGTCTTCACTCTGATCACCAAAAATAATGCGGGTAATATTACATAAATCCCATTTGCCTTTTAATAGTTAATCAAATGATTATGCAAAAGTTTCGCGCGAACTTCGACGTTGTTCGGCGAATTATTCGGTATATTGTTTGCAAGTATCGAAATATTGTATAATAAAGAAGCATTATAAATTGCTTTATTTATATTCTACATAACAACAAAGAGTCCAATCGCTCACAGGTATGTTGTTCGTCGAATTACTCGACAAATTATTCGCGAGTATCTAAATATTGCGTAGTAAAATAGCGTTACAAATTGCCAGCTTTGTTACTACATAACAAGAAAGAGTCCAATCGCTCACATATGCTGTGGAGTCCTATAAGGCCGGTCGGGCTCGGCCTCTGCCCCGGAAGCCTCCGCGACCCCTCGGGCGCGTCCCTTTGCTCGTGTTGGGGGGGCTTTTGGGGCGGAGCGCCTCGATCCGCTCCGTGCAGCCGGTACTCTCGCGGCCTTCGTTGAAGTACGACGCGTACAGCTCTGCGTTGAAGTTGGAGTTTGTGAGCTCGTGGCCGATCGTCACCCATCCGGGACGGATCGTGGAGTCGCGCCCGAACAGATGCACTCTGGGGAAAGTAAATAAGAAGAACTATAGGAAAACATTAATTATGATTAGTCATGTCTAAAACCAGTCTTAGACATGTAGTGTTTTGGGGGGTGGGTACGCACGCTTCAGACCAGAACACAGCAGTGTTTAATAATTCAACAATAGTTTAATAGATCAATCAGGAGGAATAATGATGCCATTGGTGGGTTACAAAATTAACTACGAAGGATTCGATAATCCTATATATATCCTATGTAGTCGTTTCTAATAGTAGAAGATTTGAACTATAGTGAAAAAACAAGTCAATAATAAAGTATAAGAATGACTATCATAATCGATATTGTTTAGAAGTGTATAATCATTGAAACTTGGCCTTCGCAACGCGTGATATAAGGAACATCATTCTAATAATGGGTTGACGAAGCTTAAATGACGACGATTTATTTAATACTAACTGTTTTACATACCTTCGTCTACCAAGACAAAAATGCTCCATAATATGGAATATCTCAATCGGCTTCTCGGTGCTGCCAAACTCGGGGTCTTCTGATATGATCAGATCGATATCCACATTTGCATGTATGAAGTCTCCATCCACGGATCTCCTCACCGTCCCCTTGATCCCCATGAGGCAGTGTTCCTTAGTCCGTTGGAATACTGCGTTGTGCTCTAGGTTCTTGGAGTGTCCGGGGTTCTTTATGTTGGTTTTTATCCAGCAGATGTCTTCGCAACGACGGAATCCCCACTTCTTGAGGCATTCACGTCCCATGTCTAGACCTGGAATGTATTTCATTATTGTTCAATATTTTGTACTATCTATGTAATATTATTTCTATATTCTTTCTACTTTTATTAAATATTTTTTAGTTAATATTGGAGTTATACTTCTTTTGGCGCGTTCGGGAAAAATTACGAAAGTAAATTTTTACGCGCGCGCGCGCACACCGTCACGAAAAACCGACACATTTTAGTTTTCACACAATATTGTCAACCGGAATTGCAATATTTTTATACAAAGTCGTGAACTGGGGTTCGTAAAAGTTTTTTTGTAAATCTTGAACAGAGAATGGTAAAATTTTGTCATAGTCGTGAACTGGGATACGTAACAGTTTTTTCGTAAATCGTGAACAACGTGGTACTACTGGAAGCCTAGAGAGGCAGGATGGTTTTTTCTTTTTAGTCGATTCAGGGTAGGGTTAGGGATATGTAACAGTTTTTAAAGTGGTAAACAGGGATTCGTAACCGTTTTTAACAGTGGTGAACAGTGTGTAACAGTGGTATGCAACAGTTTTATCAGAACTAGTGAGCAGAAGTTTATTAGTGTAACATTTTTTTATTGTTAGTGTCATTTTTCTGCAAACGTAGAAAAAGGCGAAAGATAAAATAAAAATAAAAAAATCTTTTTACGTCAAAGAAGTATAAATTCTAAGGCGTGTACATAAGTGTGACACACTTTGTTTTGTACCTTAAATATATATCTTTGCGTAGAAACAAATCGCTTTCAAGGAACGTTTTGTATGATGGAGATCTATCAGTACGTTGAACCCTCCTGTTCCTGATGCCCCTTGCCCCCTCCCCCTACACAGCGTACCTTCCGAGCTGCCGCACCAGAGGAAGAGGAAGGAGCGCGGCTGCGCGAGGTGCTGCAGCTCGAGCGCCAGCACGTAGTGTTCCTGATGCCCCCTGCCCCCTCCCCTACACAGCGTACCTTCCGAGCTGCCGCACCAGAGGAAGAGGAAGGAGCGCGGCTGCGCGAGGTGCTGCAGCTCGAGCGCCAGCACGTAGTGTTCCTGATGCCCCCTGCCCCCTCCCCTACACAGCGTACCTTCCGAGCTGCCGCACCAGAGGAAGAGGAAGGAGCGCGGCTGCGCGAGGTGCTGCAGCTCGAGCGCCAGCACGTGGTGTTCCTGATGCCCCCTGCCCCCTCCCCTACACAGCGTACCTTCCGAGCTGCCGCACCAGAGGAAGAGGAAGGAGCGCGGCTGCGCGAGGTGCTGCAGCTCGAGCGCCAGCACGTAGTGTTCCTGATGCCCCCTGCCCCCTCCCCTACACAGCGTACCTTCCGAGCTGCCGCACCAGAGGAAGAGGAAGGAGCGCGGCTGCGCGAGGTGCTGCAGCTCGAGCGCCAGCACGTAGTGTTCCTGATGCCCCCTGCCCCCTCCCCTACACAGCGTACCTTCCGAGCTGCCGCACCAGAGGAAGAGGAAGGAGCGCGGCTGCGCGAGGTGCTGCAGCTCGAGCGCCAGCACGTAGTGTTCCTGATGCCCCCTGCCCCCTCCCCTACACAGCGTACCTTCCGAGCTGCCGCACCAGAGGAAGAGGAAGGAGCGCGGCTGCGCGAGGTGCTGCAGCTCGAGCGCCAGCACGTAGTGTTCCTGATGCCCCCTGCCCCCTCCCCTACACAGCGTACCTTCCGAGCTGCCGCACCAGAGGAAGAGGAAGGAGCGCGGCTGCGCGAGGTGCTGCAGCTCGAGCGCCAGCACGTAGTGTTCCTGATGCCCCCTGCCCCCTCCCCTACACAGCGTACCTTCCGAGCTGCCGCACCAGAGGAAGAGGAAGGAGCGCGGCTGCGCGAGGTGCTGCAGCTCGAGCGCCAGCACGTAGTGTTCCTGATGCCCCCTGCCCCCTCCCCTACACAGCGTACCTTCCGAGCTGCCGCACCAGAGGAAGAGGAAGGAGCGCGGCTGCGCGAGGTGCTGCAGCTCGAGCGCCAGCACGTAGTGTTCCTGATGCCCCCTGCCCCCTCCCCTACACAGCGTACCTTCCGAGCTGCCGCACCAGAGGAAGAGGAAGGAGCGCGGCTGCGCGAGGTGCTGCAGCTCGAGCGCCAGCACGTAGTGTTCCTGATGCCCCCTGCCCCCTCCCCTACACAGCGTACCTTCCGAGCTGCCGCACCAGAGGAAGAGGAAGGAGCGCGGCTGCGCGAGGTGCTGCAGCTCGAGCGCCAGCACGTAGTGTTCCTGATGCCCCCTGCCCCCTCCCCTACACAGCGTACCTTCCGAGCTGCCGCACCAGAGGAAGAGGAAGGAGCGCGGCTGCGCGAGGTGCTGCAGCTCGAGCGCCAGCACGTAGTGTTCCTGATGCCCCCTGCCCCCTCCCCTACACAGCGTACCTTCCGAGCTGCCGCACCAGAGGAAGAGGAAGGAGCGCGGCTGCGCGAGGTGCTGCAGCTCGAGCGCCAGCACGTAGTGTTCCTGATGCCCCCTGCCCCCTCCCCTACACAGCGTACCTTCCGAGCTGCCGCACCAGAGGAAGAGGAAGGAGCGCGGCTGCGCGAGGTGCTGCAGCTCGAGCGCCAGCACGTAGTGTTCCTGATGCCCCCTGCCCCCTCCCCTACACAGCGTACCTTCCGAGCTGCCGCACCAGAGGAAGAGGAAGGAGCGCGGCTGCGCGAGGTGCTGCAGCTCGAGCGCCAGCACGTAGTGTTCCTGATGCCCCCTGCCCCCTCCCCTACACAGCGTACCTTCCGAGCTGCCGCACCAGAGGAAGAGGAAGGAGCGCGGCTGCGCGAGGTGCTGCAGCTCGAGCGCCAGCACGTAGTGTTCCTGATGCCCCCTGCCCCCTCCCCTACACAGCGTACCTTCCGAGCTGCCGCACCAGAGGAAGAGGAAGGAGCGCGGCTGCGCGAGGTGCTGCAGCTCGAGCGCCAGCACGTAGTGTTCCTGATGCCCCCTGCCCCCTCCCCTACACAGCGTACCTTCCGAGCTGCCGCACCAGAGGAAGAGGAAGGAGCGCGGCTGCGCGAGGTGCTGCAGCTCGAGCGCCAGCACGTAGTGTTCCTGATGCCCCCTGCCCCCTCCCCTACACAGCGTACCTTCCGAGCTGCCGCACCAGAGGAAGAGGAAGGAGCGCGGCTGCGCGAGGTGCTGCAGCTCGAGCGCCAGCACGTAGTGTTCCTGATGCCCCCTGCCCCCTCCCCTACACAGCGTACCTTCCGAGCTGCCGCACCAGAGGAAGAGGAAGGAGCGCGGCTGCGCGAGGTGCTGCAGCTCGAGCGCCAGCACGTAGTGTTCCTGATGCCCCCTGCCCCCTCCCCTACACAGCGTACCTTCCGAGCTGCCGCACCAGAGGAAGAGGAAGGAGCGCGGCTGCGCGAGGTGCTGCAGCTCGAGCGCCAGCACGTAGTGTTCCTGATGCCCCCTGCCCCCTCCCCTACACAGCGTACCTTCCGAGCTGCCGCACCAGAGGAAGAGGAAGGAGCGCGGCTGCGCGAGGTGCTGCAGCTCGAGCGCCAGCACGTAGTGTTCCTGATGCCCCCTGCCCCCTCCCCTACACAGCGTACCTTCCGAGCTGCCGCACCAGAGGAAGAGGAAGGAGCGCGGCTGCGCGAGGTGCTGCAGCTCGAGCGCCAGCACGTCGCGCCAGCGCCAGCCGGCGCCCAGCGGCGGCTCCACCAGCAGCACGTCGAACTTCACGCCCATCTGCTTCAGCTCGAAACTCTGCACATGTAGGAGCGCGCGTTAGTTTCGTGCCTAGGTATTTACTAATTTTTCAAGTTTCCTATCTCTCTTCTAACTAATCACACCTGACATTATTCAATATTACGAGCGGATGTTCCTCTTAATGAAGGTGAGAATGTTTTGCTTATTTTTTTTGTGTGCTGCAAAAAATGCATGTTTTCATGAAATGAAATGAAATGAATTAGATTCGGCTAGATCCCGCCTCTCCTAATTGACTCACCTAAATAAAAGATGCCACCGTTTTTTAGAAACCATTCAGCAAAAGAGCGTTCAGTCCATCAGATGGTGATACGTGATCACTGCCACCCAAGGACATCTGTAAGCAACTCCATACAGAACAAGGATTCTATCTGAAGTCAATCACAGATGTATTGCTATTCCGATGGACTAAGTTGGTCGCCTCTTGTAGCCCAGCCAGACAAGCATCTGAATGATCAATTTAGATTTTTGTTCTGGGTCTTTGTGGGTATATGTGTTCATGACACCCACGACACAGAAGAAAATCCTAGTGAAAGTATATAATGTGAATGGTTATATGTGATAAAAACCTTCAAATCACAACGCAGATACATAGGCGGTGTGGCTGTGCGTGCGATGAGCTCATCCTTCAATTTGATCAGCTCTCGTAGTTTGGGGTACTCCTCGAATCTGTCTGCAAGACCCACGTCTCTTATGAAGTTCTGAGGCCTCTGACCAGTGTCCACGAAATGCTGACAGTAATCATTGTGTGGATTCGATGATTGGGTTCCCTGGAAAAAAATATAAACAATTACGTTTTATAACAATAAATAGCCATGAATCTGTGACTGATTCCAGATAGAACTCTTGTCATATATAAAGCTGCTTACATTTGGGCAACAGTGACCGATTTCATGCAAATTGGCTATTTTAATCTTGTTAATAATGAATGGAAAATGGATGTCCCATTAATTACATGAAGCATTTATAGGGAGTATCTCGTAGTAGGGTCGTATCTCAATAAATGTCACATTGGAGAATGGGAGCATTTTGCTTTTATGAAGATTTTATTTCTATAAGAAACTACGTAAAATAAAGAGAAAATGTGGAGGGAGGGGATCGAGACTAATTTACCTATATCTCACTGAATTGAGAGGGTGTTGAAATATAGTTAAAATCACCACATATTACAATTGGACATTCCCACATACATTTCATGTTTTTAGGAATGTTCTGCAGCACTTATTTTTGCAACGTCAAGAATCTAAATAATTAATCCAACATTCATACACAATACAATCTTCTTAGCTACAGAATTACCAAAAAAATAAACAAACCTTCAAGAAAGTAGAAGAATCAGTATACACCAAGCTATCAGGTTCTTTCGGCACTGGCTTTCCACTACCATCTGAGCTGTACTCTGCCACTGCCTGCTTCTTGGGCAGGCCATCCAGCGTCGCACCCAGAGCATGTCGCAGTTCACTCACACTGGATACACCCAGCTGTATATAAAACATTATTCGTATGTGAGTAGCATTAATGCTGTTAACATTTACTATTACAATTATACCTAGTACTTTTTAAAAAGTTATAAAATGGTATTTTTCACAAATATAGTACCTCCTTATTTGTAGAATAATGAGATGAAAGAATAAATCAGATTTGGCAAAAAATATTGTATCCAAAAATGTATGGACTTTTAAAATATGTCAAGGAAAAAAAGTTCAGCAGATGTACCAGGCTATGGAATATCGCACATATACGTAGTCATCACTTAGCCCTGACTGAAACATAGTATTTTCGCGTACTACATATTTCTTCAACTGTACCTATGTAGTATGGTGTACCAAAATACAGCACAATATATAGTATAAGTACGCATGGTAACCCTATGGTTGTAAAAAGCATAAACCAAGGCATTATTGTAAATAGAAACAATAATTTATATTTGGACTTACGACGTAGATTTTTTTAACTAATGCAAAGTGTAAACTAGGAACAAAACAGGTGAATGCGCTAAGTTTTATCTTTTAGATGTCGGTGCAACACTAATTCCGGGAATACATAACAAACAAAACACATAACAATATAAGCTGAATAGGTTATGTTTTACATACCGTTTGTGCTAGGAGTTTCTTCCGTTTCTGCGACCTTTCTCTAAGCTCCTTTAACTTTTCACTCATTTTAACTGTCACGTCCACCACATAGATATAATACAATACTTTAACGATAAAATTTAAACTATCAAAGTAAACTACAGGTACTATTCAATTATTGCAAGCTTGGTTTATCAACGGCTCATGACAAGAAATAATGACAAAATTGACGTATTTGACAGATCAGATGTCCAACAGATCTAGTAATAAGGCACAGATAAATAAAAGTGTCTATGGTGCGACATACAGCTACCTCAAATTACACAGAATTCTGTTGCTCGCTAAATAAAAATTGATTCTATCTCTCTTTACCATCCGCTATACTGTTGTTTCAAATATCTAAGTGAATTTATTTACTACTTTGAGATTATTGCAATAGTAAATAATATCAACACAAAGAGAATATCAACACTATGTTTACTATAACATTTTGGAGACTTCACCAAAAAGTAAAATAACGTAGACTTCATTGGGGCATGCTAGCATTTTTGTGGTTTCAGGTACTAACTATGAAAGTACGGCTAACTATTTATTACTTGTTTTTATATTGTATGTGCGCACAAAAGGTGTTTAGAATACCTTTAAATATATAAAATTAAAAATTCATAGAATGTGGTAATAGTAGGTTTGATATTATTTTTCGTATTAGTAATTAATATTTTAATAATTCATATAAGTATTGTTCTTTATTCAACCTATTATTTTATTTCATAACAGAATTTTCATGCGATATCATAGAGTTACAGGGCTTGAATTTGTAAACTGCGTTATGCCGAATCGGTAGCAGTTGTCGGCAGCAACGCAATGTCCGGTGATATCCCGTAGAAATCCGAGCTTGCAGTAACACCCCAGGATACAGCGTTTTGGCCGCACGCACATGCGATTATCGCAACGTGCTTCACATCCGTAGCGGCAGACAAACTCTTCGTTTGGGTCGATGCATTTTTCTGAAACATGGCATTTTTATTTGTCTCGTATTCATTTTTAATTAAAAATATGAAATATTGAAATTAAACATACGTGGTATACAATTGTTTCGCTCAACGCACTGTCCAGAATGATGTCTTAGTAATGGCGGGCGACATAGGCAACCGCGGGTACATGTTTGAGCGGAACATTGAGGCTCAGGCTCAGAGCAGCTTGGTTCACACCATCCACATGCTAGAAACTCTTCTTCAGATCCGCAATCCTCGATTGATATTTCTTGAATACCTATCGTTATTTCTGCTACAAAAGAAATGTTTAAATCACTTCCATAGTATTATCATTTGTTAAATATTCTATATCATCTCGTGACGCCAATGATAATTATTTAATCAATAGTTTACATACATTCAACTTACACAAAACTTTAAAATTCGAATTACACACTTTTTATTTATTATTTTCTACATTTAATAATATTTCTCTATGATACGTACCTTTAGGGCAATCTTTTAGTTCGACACATTTACCATTAGGAGCTTTTATTAATTCGTTATCACAAAAGCAACCCATGCGACATGGACCTAAGCAGGTTGGGTAAAGATTGCTGCAAGTTTTTTCACATCGCTGACACTTTTTGAATATTTGGTTTGGTTCGCATTTTATATCGTAAGTGTCTGCGGCCGTTTGTATGGCTAAAACAAATTTAAATTTTGTTTATTCTAAGTTAAGTTTGCTAGGTAGTTGAACCGGTGGTTAGACCGTGGAGGTACCACCACCACACTTATTTCTAGAGTGAAGCAATTCTTGTGATTGGGTGGAAGAGTGTGTTTACCGGCTCACTTTTGTATGAAGCGACCATCATACGAGTAGTCCTCGAGAATAGCAACGCATGTGTTATGAACGTTAGATGTCCATTGTCGACAGTATCCACTTACCATCCGCCAGCTCCTTTGCTAATACAATCTGATAAAAAAAGAATCTGTTATAGAAATAGAACTTTAAGTAACTTTATGTGCATGAAATTTGTGACTGAGAAAATTATTAAAAAACAAAATGTCATGTAGACAAACGACAGGTGTCGCGTTGTCTGACAGACGTATGACGTAAACAACGTAAAACTTCATGTTCATACTTTTGTGTGTTTAAAACTGTATTTCATTCACTTGGTCTTCTTCACACTTTCACAGTTTCGCTCATTCATTTTATTTTGTAAATGTACAATTTGCATTACGTATCAGTGATTATTGACTGTCAGTGTATATGTTTATTGAAAAACTTTTGGCTATCACTAATATCATTTTACCAAATATAAGATAAACTTATCTGCGTTTAAAGATCCAAGTCCAAGTGTAATAAAGATATTGTCGTGCTGAACATTTAGTTGCTGCGCGGAGTTTGCGAAACGAGGTAATAATTTAATTACATTCCAAGATGCCTAGGAAAGTGTATGTGGTCGGCGTGGGGATGACGAAGTTCGTGAAGCCCAGCGAGGCGGTGGACTACCCCGAGTTGGGTAAGGAGGCGGTGGAGGGCGCCCTGGAGGACGCTCGCATCCCGTACGCGGCGGTGCAGCAGGCGGTGTGCGGCTACGTGTTCGGGGACTCCACGTGCGGCCAGCGCGTGCTGTACCAGGTCGGCATGACCGGCATTCCCATCTACAACGTCAATAATAACTGCTCCACCGGCTCCACCGCGCTCTTCCTAGCTAAGCAACTGGTAGAGGGCGGTCTAGCTGATGTCGTGCTCGCTGTCGGCTTCGAGAAGATGGCGCCTGGCGCACTCAGCGATGGTGCGTTCACTGACCGCACTAACCCCATGGACAGACATAAGAAAAAAATGGGTGAGTTGGCGGGAATAACCTCGGCTCCCACGACGGCACAGTACTTCGGAAACGCCGGCCTGGAGCACATGAAGAAATACGGCACGACAGAGGTGCACATTGCCAAAATCGCGGCTAAAAACCATCGCCATGCCATAAAAAATCCACGGGCTCAAAGTAAGAGGGAGTATACTATGGAGGAAATCTTAAATTCTAGAAGGATCTATGGTCCACTAACAAAACTGGCATGTTGCCCAACCAGCAATGGATCAGGCGCTGCCGTTTTGATGTCAGAAGAGGCTGTGATCCGACATGGTCTTCAAAATAAGGCTGTTGAGATTATTGGCATGGAGATGGCGACTGACACACCTGGCGTCTTCACTGATAATAGCTTAATGAAGATTGTCGGGTACGACATGACTATTGCAGCAGCTAAACAACTTTACAAAAAGACTGGGGTATCACCAAAACAGGTTGACGTAGTCGAATTACATGATTGCTTTGCTACTAATGAAATGATTTTGTATGAGACTTTGCAGCTTTGCGGGGAGGGAGAAGCGGGGAAATTTATAGATGCAGGCAACAACACATATGGTGGTCAGGTTGTAGTCAACCCGAGCGGAGGGCTAATAGGGAAGGGGCATCCTCTCGGGGCCACCGGGCTGGCACAGTGTGCGGAGCTGGTGTGGCAACTTCGGGGCGAGGCTGGAGACAGACAGGTTTGAAAAAATATGTCCCAAAAATGTGTTGTCTGTCTTAATTGCTGCTTCAGGTGAAATGGTAAATCCTACCTGACTAGGTGTCTACAATATCTTTGTCTAATGTCCGTCTGTACGTTTTCTTCAATTCAAACTGTGATTGTTGTATCTGTATAAGCCATTATTATGTGTGGTGTAATGTAATAACAACATCTTATATAATCTACAGAGATATGCTATTAGCATCCTCTGTGTTTTAATATACCTAAAACTATATTTCTGTTAGCGCAAACCCAATAATTACTAATGACGCAAGTGTTTTAAAGTTTATGAGACAGTTATGAATATCCAGACAAAAGTTAATTTACACGAAATGATTATGAAAAACAATTATTTTTAAAATTTGTACGAATTTATAAGTAGCACTCAATTGTAGCAGTTTTTTTGGCCATAACACTTTTTGATCCAAGGTTGTTGAGGGGTGTAGTAAACAAGGAGGGTGGGCTACATTCGTGGTGTAGGGGGCCACAGCTGGTCTGCTTGGCAACCACTGCAGACAAACAACTTGAGGGATTGTAACATGAATTTGCAATATGGCACCAGAATATGGCATTCAGAGAAAATGGGGTGAGACTCACGTTTTCTTTTCTCGTATGGGTATCAAATAAAAAGTAGTAAATAGATAATTACAAAAATATATATATTATAGCTATTTCATGTTACTATTTTAACATAGTCTTCGAAAAAGCCCTAAAAATATCCAACTGCAAATTTAAGTTTTACCAGTTTAGTTTTGTTTTCATAATAATTAATAGATTAGCTTTGTAAGGATCTACAAAAAAGACAGTGATTTTTTAAACGCATCAATTTATAAGATGGCTTATTTTCATAATTTTTTCTTACATAAAGCATGGTTCTAAAAACATTTTTTTTCTAAACGCGTGTGGAATAGTCGATGATTTTGAAAATTTGTAATTTAAGGTATGTTCTGGAGCAGTAGTGTTATTGAACAGACTTAATTTGTGAAATATAAATAGGTAATAGACGTTGCTAGCATGAATGTATTTCAATGTCTAAAATACTTGTACTACTATGAATATTTAATAGTGTCAGAGGTTGCTTGAACCAAGGCTACTTGATGGATTATATAAAAATGTTCAGGTTGACATAATTCCACAACTTATTTTTTGTTATGCCAGCGAACTTCAAAGGGATCTATGAGGGATAAGTGATTTAGAATTATGATCATTAATTAGACTGCGTGTCCATTGCACGACTCATAATGCGAAGCGTTAGAGAGTGCTTTTCTGCCGTAATATTCGTTTAGCTTCAATTCCGAAACTATTTGATTAATTACATGATTGGTAATCCACGTAATGTCTTCAATCTGCGCACCTTGTTATAGATACTTGAATGGACATTAATTCTGTAGATAGAATAGAATCGGCAAAAACTATAGAATTAGATGAAATCTCATTAATACTGAAACAGCTTTAACTTATCAGCTTTCGTAAAAAATAATGATTTTTTTAAAAATCAATCAAAATTTCGTACAAAATGATAAATTTAATTAGCTTTAGATCTATGGCTTATATCTAAAACCCATCGCACTTAATTAACAGCTTATAAAGTCGTGGATTTACAAGAGTTTGCGCCTAGAACAGTTTGACGAAATTGAACACCAAGAGGTTTTAAGTATTTTCCAAACCTTCGCGGTATATTAAAATTATTTTTTTGTAAAAGATCTGGGCAAACTAAGTAATTTCTTAATAGTCATACAGGGATATAGAATGAATAATATTTTATGCGAAAACAATATGCTCATTATAATTTCAGATTTTTTGTTGAATTTTGTAAACCTTTGTATAAAGTTATTTCAACATTCATACGTTATTTTAACATGTAACTTGTAGTGTTGAACGTATTTACTTTTAAGTCACTATGTGATATTTAAAATCAATTTAAAAAGTTAAAAATGTTCGGCTCTTTCATAAAGCGTTTGGTATGTTATTTTTTCAATATACTTAGAGCCTACAAATTATACATTTTTTCGTGATATAAATATTATGTACTGCTAGTAGTTATAGATAATAAATCTGCAAAGTTAGAATGAAAAGGGAGCATGTAATTTAGTTTTTTTTAAATTGCATGTCGATGATGCTAGGATAAAATATCTTTTTGTGTTCATGTTTTTTTTTTATAATTTTTCCTTTGTTTCGTTTCTTTGGGTATATTAAGTAGGTGTGCTCTGAAACAGAAGTAGACAATAATTGACATGGCGAACATTGATATCGTGCATAATAAATGTGTTTTGATAAAATATTTACGTAATACATTTAAAATTCTACTATCTAATCTCTAAAAACTCAATTCGGAATCTATTTTGTTATCAATATCTTTGATATATCAATTTATTTTTGGTCTTGCTATTTACCCTTGTATTATGGAAGTTAAATGTTTTTATTTGTATATTTTTCTCAAAAAATTAGTCACATATCCTAAAACTTTGTGTTGAACTTTTAAATTTTAGGTAAATGTAACAAGATAAATTTCTATCATTAGACTTTTATAATGTACCTATCTACCTATTTAATTATTTATATTTTTAGAAAGAATGAAAAAATATTTAATCACGATGAATATTTTATGTTAAATTTAAGTAATATTTTATTTATTATTAATTAATAGTATTTTTAAAATATATTTAATAAATTGCCTCTGATTATTCATTAGAAAAATTATATAGGTACCTAAATATTTATTGATCGTAGGTGAATTGTATTCACATTAAAATTTATAGAAATGTATTTTATACATTGCTCTTCAAGCAAGGAATATGTTAGGTCGATGCCTTTTTAACATGTTGTAGGTATATTCATGAAGTTTATTTTTATATATTTTTTATCTGAATGAAGTAGCAAACGAGCATGCAGTCCACCTGATGGTAAGTGGTCTCTGCCGCTCATGGACATCTGTAATTAACTTCATACAGAACATGGATTCTATCTGAAGTCAATCACAGATGCGTTGCTACTTCTGAGGACTATGATGTTCGCGTCGTATGAAAGTGTGCCGGCAACCACATCCTTCAATCGAAACATTCGAAACGCAAGAACTGCTTCACGCTAGCAATAGGTGTGGCGGTGGTACTTCCCCGGTCGAACTACATTGGTTCTACCACCTTCTAAAAATATCATTATATTTCATAGATAAATCATTTCAATAAAAAGTTATGAGTAGGTAATGTTTAAATTCACAGTAATATTTATAACCATCGCTATTGTCTATAAATATTCTATTGTTCACACTTCACAGACATATTCTTACTGGCTTTTTTTTATACGTACTTTTTAATCCACTATACTGCGTATAACCTTCGTGCCAATTATGTAATGTTTTATGTTTTGTTTCTTGTCATTATTTTACGTCTCTACATGTATTTCATATTTGTATGTAATTGGACTTGTAAAATTGCTTTTTGTAATAAATTTTCTATTTATAATTGCAGGTGCCACGAGCCCGCATCGGTCTTCAACACAACCTGGGTCTAGGGGGAGCTGCCGTAGTCACCATGTATCGCAAAGGTTTCGACAACGCCATTCCCAACAATGTGGCCGCCATCGCTGAGAACCCAGAGGACTTCAAGGTGTACAAGTACATGAAGATTCTGGAAGAGGCGATGGAGAAGGACGAGGACAAGCTGATCGAGAAGGTGCGCGGGATCTACGGGTTCCGCGTGCGCAACGGGCCCGGCGGCGCGGAGGGCTACTGGGTGATCAACGCGCGCGAGGGCAAGGGCCGCGTGGCGTACCGCGGCGCCGACAAGCCCGACGTCACCTTCACGGTGGACGACGCGGACGTGGCCGACCTCATCTCCGGCAAGCTAAACCCGCAGAAGGCCTTCTTCCAGGGCAAGATCAAGATCCAGGGCAACATGGGGCTCGCCATGAAGCTCACCGACCTGCAGCGCTCCGCCGCCGGACGGATCGAGGCCATCCGCTCCAAACTGTAAATATCTACACGTAACCGGTTCTGTCCGGTTCTCTCGGTTACGGGCTGTGGGACTATGGTCATTGGGCATTTTTCACAAATCACGTCACAGATTCTAGAAATAAGTCGGTGTAGATAAACTATTATAGATAATAAGTGTAAGATGCAATCCTGAGAAACTAAGATGCAAAAGTATATGTATTGTTGAGATATTGTTGAACGTTTTAATGTATTTATATAAACATTCCCGTTTTTAACCAGATGGCATTATGAATTTATTATTTTGTTAATAAAATGTATACATAAAATTCCTCTTTCATTTTTATGTCAAGTTATGAAAAGTTCTTTCATTTGTCAATATAGGTACCTACTTAGGAACAATTAGTATGTAATCATAAAGATGTTAAGTTTTTTTTTTTTTTTTTTTTTTTATATTTTATTTTGCAAGAACATGGGTACATGAAATGATGTTGCTATATATTATATAAAGGTAGTTTCTCCAAGTTCCGCCTGTCAAGGCATGCAAAAATTTCTAATAACAATCATTTTAGGCGCAATCTATGTAACATTGATTATTATGATATTTCATTGACATGTCAAAGTTAAATAAATTTATGTAAACAATATTGAAATTTAAATGGATTAATATCAAAATTTGACATAATTACAAGATTCTATTAATGAATTACATTATATTGAATTACATCTGTCATTTATAAATTCTTTAATTGAATAGTAAGCCTTTTGGGTTAAATAGGCTTTGAGTGCATATTTAAAGTCAAAAATAGATTTACATTTAATGTTATCAGGTATTGCATTATAAATTATAGGTCCCATACAAAAGATACTGTTATGAAATAACATCGTCCTTGAATACAGATTTTGCAATTTATTTTTATGTCGATTATTGTATGTCAATTTTTCATATTTTTGGATGTCACGTCTAATCATTATGGCTACTTCAAAAATATATAGCGAAGGGAGAGTCATAATTTTTAATCTTTGAAAATGAGTCTTACATGATTCGGTTGATTTCAGCTTACACATTGATCTAAGGCATTTCTTTTGGGCTTTAAAAACGCTATGAACCCCTGTGGCATTTCCCCAAAAGATAACTCCGTATCTTAAGACACTTCCAACATAAGCATGATAAGCAGATAGAGTCGCATTGATATTAACAATCTTAGACAACATATGTAGAGCAAACGAGAATTTATTTAATTTGTTGATTATATTTTCAAGTTGTGATTTCCACCTTAGGTTTTGGTCAATGTGGAGGCCTAAGAACTTCGTTGATTTAACTTCACAAATTGATTTACCTTTGTAACAGATTTTCAAATCCTCGGGTTTTGTATTTTTGTTACTAAATTTCATTAAGAATGTTTTGTCTAAATTAATTTTAAGATTATTATTATCAAGCCATTGTATTAAATTATTAAGAGAATTATTGATGTCAGTTTCATATGTCAGTGAATTATTATCTACAAAAATACCAGTGCTATCATCAGCGAATAGAACCATAGGCTCCTTAATTGCTCGAGGAAAGTCATTTATATATATTAAAAATAACAATGGTCCCAAAATGCTACCTTGAGGTACGCCAAAAGTACTTTCTCTAGGGCTTGATGAATATTTTTCTAAAGTTTTATTTGCTACATTTATTCTACTTATTTCAGTAATTTGCTGTCTGCCAGTCAAATATGATTTCATAAGATTAAGTGCGTTATTTCTTAGTCCATATGCTTCTAACTTATTAATAAGAATTTCATGGTCAACGTAATCAAATGCTTTGCTCATGTCCATATATATCGCTGTAACTCGCTTTTTGTTTTCCAATGCTGTCATTATGGTCTTTAAAAAATTAAGGATTGCTGCATTTATCGATTTATTTTTACGGAAACCTACTTGTTCATCTATTAAAATATTAAACTTTTCGAAGTAAGTATACAAATATTGATAAATAATTTTTTCGATTACCTTTGATAGTACGGGAGTTAAGGCGATAGGTCTATAGCATTGCATATCGTGTTTGTCATTTTTCTTGAATGTTGGTTTTACAATTGTTATTTTCATTTTATCAGGAAAAACACCATATTCCATCGAAAGATTTATTATATGACATAACACGGGAGAAATAGTAGCAGCTACGCACTTTATTATTTTTGTATTTAAATTATCGTATCCAGTACTGTTTGTATTTTTTAAAGACTTAATCGTTTGCAAAACATCTGCTGTACTTGTTGGCTTAAGGAAAACAGAATTGAGCTGCCTGAAAGTTATAGTGGGGTTGCAGTTATTATTATTTTTGCAACAAGTACTTTGTATTTGATCTATGAAAAAATTATTGAACTCTTGAGCAATTATTTTCGGATCAGTTACGTATTTTGACCCAATTTTTATGACGTCTATATCTTCCTTAGGAACATTATTGACTACGCCATTTATGAGACTCCATGTTGCTTTGGCTTTATTATGGGCATTCTTAATATAACAAATATTTTGACATTTCTGTGTTAGTTTTATTATCAATTTTAGTCTTTTAGAGTATGTCTTAAAATTATTTTTATCTAGTTTAGTCTTAGTTAGCCTAGCCTTCCACAGAAGTTTTCTTTTCTTTTTAGTGCAAGTCCTAATACCCTTGGACATCCATCTTAGTCGTTTATTTGACAATATTTTTACCCTGACTAAAGGAAAACATAGGTCATAAAAAAGTAAAAACAGGTCAAGGAAATTATTATATGCTACATTAACGTCTGTGGTTGAATACACATCTTGGAATGATAAATTTTTTAGGCAGTCATTAAATTTGTTTATATTTTCAGTATTATATTGACGTTTATGAGAATACCAGTAACTTACTAGAGTGGTTTTTTTAGATGGGCATTGGAGTACTTGCGCAGTGTGATCCGATATGGCCAAATCAACAACCGAACATGTACAGCCACGCATATTGTGAGCAAAGTTATCTATGCAGGTATTGCTACTCAGTCGAGTTGGTACACTGATGCAAAGTTTTAAGTTATATGAATGTAATAAGTCTTTAAAGTTTAAGGATATTCGGCTTGCTTTTAATGTGTCAATATTGAAGTCACCACATAGTACGATTTTTTTATTTCTGTAACATAATTTAGTCAATATTTTATCAAGGCTGTTAAAAAACGAATCAATGGTAGTTAAGTTATTTTTGGGGGGTCTGTAAATGCAAATGATAACTATTTTATGCTCAATTAGTTCAACCGCACTACATTCTATAACATTCGAAATATTAAACATATCTATATCACTGATTGATCGATACTTGTAACCCTTGCGAACCAAAATACAGGATCCGCCACGTCTATTTTTACGTAAGCAGAATGATGCAAGAGCATAGTTATGTATATTAAGAAAGCCTACGTCGTTGAATATCATATTATGCTCAGTAATACAAAGAACATCGAAATAATTATCATAATTGACGGAGATTTCATCTAATGAAACCATAAGTTCATGAGCTTTCGAAATCAGTCCATTTATATTTTGATGAAATATTGTTACATTATTAAACTCGAAAAAATTTTTTATGTGTCACAATATTGCATTTGTTTTCATGGTTGTTTCTATTTAGTTCGTCTACATCTGTCTGCACTCCTACATCAATTTTCTTTGTTAATTTACTTTTATTACTTATATGTTTTTGATTAAATTTTAGGTATTTGATTTTATATTCGGTACAAAGTATTTGCCTTAGAATTAACCTACACATAGAAAGAGTATAAGAGTAACGTCCCTTCGGTATATATTTCTCGTAGTCTAGGTCCAGATAACATGCATTTCTTGATTTTGTGCAAGCAAATCTTAAGTCATAATTAAGTTTTCGAACATTTAAATAATTATTATGTGAGATTTGACATAAAGTAACATTAGTATCTGGTAGATTATGAAGCCAGTTGTGTATATACATTTGAAATGAATGAGGATCTTTGTCATTACATCCTCCAATTACAATAATATGATCATTTTTATTGTAGGTTGATATTTCGCTGTCAGAGTATAGGATATCACGTATCGTTGCCCCTGGCTTCCGGAAGCAAGTAACAAAGAATTCATCTTCGCCAAGTAACTTTTGGAGCAGTCGCTGTGTTCCTTTTCCTCTTTGGTCACATAGAATCAATACTCTCTTTCTGACTGACTTTTCATTAGTTCTAGTAATACAAATAGGTGTGTTTGCCTTCTCCTCTGTGTGAGGAATTGATTGCTGATTACTTGAGGATGTAGAACTTGTAAGTGCTGACGGGGTCCCACGTTGATCTTCTTCATACAGCCTATTGCACTGGTTTGGTGTATAATGGCAGGGCAGCTGTATATTGTTGTTTATGTAAGTTTATGAGTATGTGTCTTTCACGTAAAAAGTACATATTGGATTTCGCTGAAATTTAGCACACAGGTAGTTTATTACCTAGAATAACACATGAGATACACACAAGGGCGCCTTCACATTATTGCAAGCCCAGAGGCCGCAGCGCGTCAGCCGCGCGGCCTCTCTACTTTCGTATTATTGAAATTATTATTTATTATTATTTCCGTTATAGTAGTAAAGGGCACCACCCTATTTTAAAAATTTCCACATACTTAAGGTTATAGTAAGAGATGCGCCGAATAGTGGTTTCACTGAATAACCGAATACCGAATACTATTCGATTTAATTTTTACCGAACCGGACATTCGGCCGATTTATTCGATTTACCATTTCTTATTATATGAACGGCGAAAGTGTGTTCATAAAAAAATTAATATTGATTAGAGGCTTAAAAATAAATGTTGATTTAAAGTTTAATTGCTTTATAATATTGGCTTTATTCAACATACTCGTCATAGGATTTCTTTGAGTTATAAATCTTAAGTAAAAAGTTATGTCGTTTTGTTCTGTATCGTGACGTGTAGCCATGGAAATAGAAAAACTTGAGCCGAATATATTCGGCACCAAAACCGATTAATGCGGCCGAACAATGAATAGTGAAAAAGGTGCGGAATACGCCGAATACCGAATAACAACCGAAAATTCTTTTCATCTTTAGTTATAATTATACTCATGATAATTATGCGTGCGTTAACACATCTGAGTGAGGTATGAATTATATAAGTAGAGAGGTTTTAGCAATAGGTATATTAAATGGTGTATGTTACGTAAAAAGATCAAAGGCGCAATATACTTTGGACTGGACTTAATTATATGAACTAAGTAGTTATAAATACTTAGGTATTCGTTCATGAATGCTAGTTATTTTTAATTTAGAATCTTAAAAATTTGTATTTAAAAATATACCTCTAGTAGGTATATACCTATTTCTCAAATTACGTATATTTAATTTAATTATAATTCGTATATTTCGTATAACAAGTATAAATTAAGAATTTAATTTAAATAAGTAACATAAACTTACTCAAATGAGTTTCCATTAGCAAAAACATGAATTGGTAATAAAACAAACAGGTTTTCGGTTCCATGACTTCAGCAAAAGTGCATTGGAGACGTGTTCAGAGCCATTCGTCTTGTTGCAGTTTTACTCGCTACCGAACGGTATTATGCAAAAGCGTATTGAATTCTATACTATTATTTCCGCGGCTTTGCCTGCTTCAGTCACGTTTACCGCGGCGAGTATTCTCGCTCTCTACACTCATAGCCCCACACTAGGATTTTCTGCTGAGTCATGGTTACCATGGACACACAAAGACGAATACACAAAAACCCAGATGCAGAATAGGAATCCTAAACTCATCATTCAGACGCCTGTCTAGCCGGGAATCGAACCCGGAACCCATTGCGTGTCAGACCGGTATGGTAACCGCTTTCACATACGGGTCGTCATTCTGTGCTAATAAACAAACTATGTGTGCCGCATTTTAGCGCAATTCGACCGACTGTTTTTGCGTGAAAGAAAACGCGTCTATCCTCATAGACCTTAGCATTTATAGTTGCCACGTGGTAGAACGGTTCGATTGGGGTGGAAACACCGTCACACTATTTTTTAGCGTAAAGCAGTTCTTGCGTTTCGGCGGAAGGTTGCGGTTGCCGGCTCATTTTCATCAAAGGTGATCATCTTAGTCCGCGGGAGTAACAACGCCTTTGTGTTTAAATTCCGATAGAATTCTTGTTCTTTATGAAGTTGCTTATATAAGTTCTTGGGCAGCAAATTTAAGCGATACCGCTGTAAATTAGTTTGTACAAAAGAGATACACTTTCAGCGGGTTTTGTAGATCTTTAATATTGTTTGGGGTTGATTGTAACTGGGCGACATTGCCCACTAACCGACAGGTGGACTGAATGCTCATTAGGTACTTCTATATTATAATTAAGTATAGAGACAAGGGTAACCTACCCTGGCAAGACAGATTCTTAAGTAAAAAAATATTGATTTAAAATAAATTACAGCATCTTACATAACACGTTCATCTGAAATAACTGGAATACACGATTGTTCTCATGAAATTGATCATTGTCAGTATAGTGTCAGTAAAACAAAAAAGGAAGTATCACATCTGAACTCCTCCTCTGTGGGGTTGTAATAGTACCTGGAATCAATGGTGAAATGTAGAAAATTACTGTAAAGTGATCTAATATTCGCAGTAAAATCAAACTAAACGCTTTCTACACTCATAATTTCACAGTAGGTATTTCTCCTGTCGTGGGTGCCATGGATACACACAAAAACGAATACACAAAAACAACCAGACCCAGAACAAAAATCTAAACTCATCATTCAGATAACTTTCTGGGCAAGGAATCGAACCCGAGACCCATTGCGCGTCAGTCCGGTACGGTAAAGCACCGTCACGCGTCGTCAACTAAGTACAACATTACTCTTTTAACCCGTTGTTTCTACATAACAAATTGTAAGTCATCGTTAAAATTTTTGCTCCGCTAAATCTTTAAAATTTGGTAGCTAGTTTTGGAAAAGATAAGATGTTCCTCAAACATTTTCAGGGAATCTATCAAAAAATAGGTTTGTGTGTCCAATCCACACAGCAGAAGCAAAACATAATAATAATAACAACGAATAAAAAATCGACCAAGTAATATGTGCTGCAAATATTCGCACATTTATTTTGTGATACCTATCAATCTTGAGCGCATAAAAAAACTACGAAGTAAAATCGTTTGCGTGATTCGGAAAGGGGTACTTACGTACAGCGCTACGAGTATTTACCTACTTGTAGCCCCTTAAACTGCTTTCGTAATGCATTTACGTAACTACGTCGATTTTTAAGTATTCTCTTTAAAATCAGCATTTACGTCACAACTGGACCTAGGAAAAATGTCAAAGCCGTAACCAACGCACTTTTTCTCAAAAAAAAATGCTACCTCAATTCAAAACAAGTGCTGTTGCTATAAGAATTTTTTAATCTTTTTTTTGTTCTCGAGGGGGAAACCTTCAAAAGGTACCCGACGCCGTGGGAGCGACTCAGGGTTAAGTGGGATTTTTAACGCACTAAAATCCCCCCGGTGGCCGTCCTCAACGCTAAAAAGGAGGACTCCGGGATCTCGAAACGACTTCAACCGGAATCCTCCGAGCGCGCTGCCCCATCGGGCTCCTCCCAGATGAGCGGCTGGGCCCACCGCTCCGTCTAGTCTTTACGACGGCTAACTGCTAATTAAGTAATATATCTGAACACACGTAATAAAATGGATGGAGCACGGTTAGTATGATATGTTATAGGTTTTCCCCCTAAGCTTGTTTTTACACCATGTTAGATAACATCGTCATTAGCAGTTACCGCCCTCGTCGCCCCATGCATTAGGAAATTGTCGCTCGCCCGTATTCCCAGATCTTAGATTGCGAATACCAATATCTACCCATTTGGTACGAATAAACCTCGCCAATGCTACGTTTACTTTAAAAACATCGAGTAGGTATTCAAAATTTGATACAGAAAATCCAACGTCAAATAAGTACAGCCTGCATGTTAAGTTTTTCCTACTTTCTTTTCACAATGCTTTCTTATTAACGCACCATATCACCAGTATAAAATACTTATGTAATAAGAAGAATAACGAATGTAATTTTTAATAATTTATTTTGTATATAATGTACATAGAATTGTTTGTTTTATCTATAAAGTATGTGAATTAATTAAAATAAATCGTAATTAATTATTTAAAAAACACGCTTTCTACACTCATGCCCCACATTAGGATTTTCTCCTGTGTCGTGAGTACCATGGACACATTCAAGACGGATACACAAACACCCAGACCCAGAACATCAATCTAAACTCATCATTCTGATATCTGTCTGGCCGGGAATCGAACCCGGGACCCATTGCGCGTCAGACCGGTATGGTAACCGCTCCGCCACGCGGGTCGTCAATTGTGTAGTGTATAGATATACTATACTAATACATAGATTATAATACATAGAACTAATATATAGATTAGCAAGCTGAAGTGGCAGTGGGCCGCCAAATTGATCGAAAGACCGATAACAGAAGGCGCCATTTAGGTGAGGCCTATGTCCAGCAGTGGAGGTCCACTGCTCTTTTGAGGTCAAAAGGCCGATGGATGGATAGATAGATAATATATGTAAACACTGATTTAAGTAGACACTAGACCGCTAGGCTATCTGCTTAAATCAAATTAAATGTCTTTATTTTGCATAGGCCTATGGGGGCACTATACAAAGAGGTACAGATAAATGGATTAAAATAATATTACTTTAAAACCCGTGTAACTATAATTTTATAGTTAATATTCCTTCATACTTAATGAGACTTAACCTTTCATCTACGAGTTCCTTAATTACAGGCTTTCTAACATAGTTATGAGTCTTATAAACGCTTTCTACACTCATAGCCCCATACTATGATTTTTTCTGCGCTGTGGGTGCCATGTACACAAACACGCAGACCCAGAACAAGAATATGAATTCGTCATTCAGATCCGTCTGGCCGGGAATCGAACCCGGAAACCACTACGTATCAGACCGGTAGGGTAACCGCTCGGGCACGCGGGTCGTCAAAGAAATAAAAATATATCACAAACGTCTATCGTCGAAATCACACATAGTTCCATGCCACTAATTATTAGGTGAAAATAATAAGTACCTACCTACCTACAATTATAAGTAGCTACTTAAGTACCTACCTCTTAATGTTCAATAGAAAACCCGCTAACGTTTCGGCTTCTTTAATTTAAACTTTTTTTATTTTTTTTATAGGTCATAGTAATAAAAACTCTGTGAAAAATGTAGGTGTCTATTATAGTTAATTAGAACGAGCTGTGTCAGAGACAGACAATAGTGGCGTAGTAATAGCGTTTCTTTTTACTCTAGGTACGGAACTATGAAAATCTATCAGATCAGATCTAGCATCTCTTCATCCCGGCCAAGCAATCAATTCCGTGGCATTGTTTGCAATCTTAAGTATCTACTTAGTAAATAAATTGCTCTTTTTAAAGTCTAATGGGCACATTAAGAGTGGAAAAAATCAAGTTAATAATTGTAATTATGCCTATTTGGTATCATTTTATGTTTAAAAATATTAACATATAACAGGATAATTTGAATTTAATTTTTATCTAATCATATATTTAAAATAACGGAACAAAACGAAATTTATGATGGTTATCCACTGATAAATCAGAAATATGTTTTACATAAAGGACTAACAATCGAGCATGCGTTTATCTGATAGTAGGTAAGTGGTTATTGTCGCCCATGGGCATGGACTCTACGCAAGTTTATATAAAACGGTTTATATAAAAGGAGTTCTGCCTTAAGTCAACTACATTCGATGCCGAGGATTCAGATGGTCATATCCATTCATGCTTCCATCGAAACGAAATAATTGCTTCACGCTTGAAATAGAATGTACTTTACTTGAAGGCCGTGAAGTAAGTGTATGTCACTTAGCGTTGTAAGTCTCAGCATTTAACGGAATTTCGTGTTAATGTCCTTACAAGTATTATTCCTATAAGATCGGACGTTTAAATTTGTTTTTAACGTTTAAATCGAATGACGCTTAAGTTAAATTTTATGCAGAAATAGATGATTAATAAATTATGCATATTTTTTATAAATCTCTAAAATAAACATTATATTAATGCATTTACATTAAACTCCTATTTATTACCAAAATGTCAGATAAAATATTCGAAAGGAATAGTACTTACCTAAACTAAATAACTAAATACCGCAAGGGTTGAAGACTTGACAAATGATTTTACGCGAGATTTTAAAATGCCGGATACTAAAATCACTACTTATGAGTAGTATAAAAAAACCTCCTTTTTGGAAGTCGGCTAAAAACAAAGTCGAATTTCGCTGTCTGTCCCTATGTATGCTTATGTAGATCTTTAAAATTACGCTACGGGTTTTAATGCAGTTTTTTTACTAGATAGAGTGATTTCAGGATAGGTTTTTATGTATTATACATGTATAAATAATATAGTGGAGAAACACTGATATTTTTAGATTTTTTATTATTAGGCTGAACGAAATTCTCTGGGTCAACTAGTGTTTTAATAAGAAGTTTGAAAAAGGTGGCATGATTCTTTGTTTATTTCAATTCTGGAGACACCACCACCACAACCTCTTCTGTTTAATAACAAGAGTGTGGCAAGAGATACTTATCCGAAGAGTTACAACTTAGCCCTCAGAACTTCAGAAACAATCTTTTTTTATACTTGAACCTGGCGATAAGGCAGACGGGTTACCTGATGCATCGCCTATGGATATTTAGAATATTTGGATATTTTCAACACCAAAGGAGTCGTCAATGCATCGCCGGCTTTGAAGGAGAGCTTTTTTCGCATCTTTTATGAGAGCATTTTCGCATAAAGAGCCCCATGCCATAACGTTCCAGGAATACCTCACGAGGAAGCTCATTCCACATCTTGCACGTCCGTGGCAGAAACGAGCGTGCATACCGAACCGTGGAGGACCGCCACGAGTCCAGTTGATGTGGATAGAACTTTATCCTTCGGCGAGTGGTGCGGTGGAGAAAAGGTGACATAGTATAGAATCTAATCTCATCTAGGGTTCAACACGATTCATGTCTGACTGTGGCCACTTACCATGCAAAAAATGGCAAACCTTGCACGTTTGCTACTATAATTTTATAAAAAGGTAGACGGCCCAATTTTATGCCAACACAAGTTACCGAACCCCTGTATAATGCATATTCCGTAGCTTCATCTCGCGAGATTTATTTTAAAATCTCATCCCGGTTATAAGAGGATTACGGGGCGAAATTCACTTGTTACAAGGTCCCCTCTCGACCCTTTTGGACAGCTTAATCTCGACATTTTGAGATGGTTAGCGTAGATTTTTTATCGCCTTATGTTTTCCTTTTTATTTCGGATTGATACGTAGTTCTTCATTTATGTTAATGGATAAAAAGTATATTATTGCTATGACAATACCGCTGTATTTTTACAGACATGAAACATGGCTTCCGTGGCAGAAATATGTAAGTACTTAGCTAATTATGTAATTCCTATACCTACTCATGATAAAGGTTAATGTGTACATACATTATCCATATATGTTTAGTGTGCCACGGTTTTTTAATTAAATGACCCCCGTAGTCTAGATAAGTGTTAAACCTATTGTACACAATGGCAAAAATAGTAGGTACTTCGGGAAATAATGTACATACATGTGTTAAAATAAAAGGCTACAATTTTGGTTATTTATACTCTTTGTTCGTTGGTCTGCGTGTTTCAAACACGAAGACAAACAGGCACAAAAATCTAATCAAAGAGTTATTTAAACTGGGATACTGAGTTTGCCACTTACATGGTCACTCATGAACCTATTGTCCAAAATTTACGGTTAAAGCTTTAGTAGTTTAATGCAAAACTGAGCTGCGTTCATTTATCTCGTCTAAATAACGCGGGATACGGAATTGTTAAAATAAGAAACAATTTAAATTTGGAATCTTTTACTCCACTGTGATTGGCCAAAATAATAATTCCTGGGTTGTCATAGACAATGAACAATTATGAAGTACCTACCTATTCAGTATATTAATTAGGTAATACGTAATAAATACGATAAGAATAAAAAAATCGGTTAGTCCGATTTTTGTTAATTGTAACTGTCAATAACATATTACAAGAAAACAATAGCGATCTCAATGAACACTTGGCGGTATGCGTGTTATTTTATATAACCTGGTATATTCAGAGTAAAAAAAAGAAGAAGAGTGAAACAAATAAAAAAGATTAAATAATAACAATATGAAAATACTCATTACATTAAAGTGACCAAATTAAAAACAAAAATTACAAGTGAAAACATGGCAGTGACGATATCTGGGAACTGCCATCTCGGCGATGATTAATTAATCAGAAGTAAGTATCGTATCGTTTTTAAGTATTCACGTATTAATAAAAAATAATATTTAAAATACAAGTTAAAAGTTAAGTTTTTATTTGAATCTGACATTGAGATAAAATTTTATATTTAAAAATATTTCGATATTATCAATTTATTTAAGTATTTTTAGCTGTCTACTCCTTCATTTGATATTCGTTTTGGGTGGATTGTACAAAAATGTGTAATCCGCCATTTTATTTCGGATGTCATTTTGAATTAACAACAATATTGAATTTTTATAATTATATTAAGTAAGTTATACCCAATGCTTCGCCCGCTTTGGTCACTCTTACCACGTAATAAGTGCTGATATATCGTGGTAGATGTGACCAAAGATGTGACCACGATGATAAATGCTTATATAGCATCAAATTATACATACATAATTATGAAAATAATATATAATAATAATAATTTAATATAATTAACTTTAACGTGACATGCATAACTGAAAAGACAATGAATTATGACGTACAATATTAATAATGTGATATATATATGCAATTTTAATGATAATAATGGTATAATAATAATATTAACATAAATGGTGCGAAAATTTAGTAATTAACATTAATTAATACAAAAAATTTGCACGCCATTAATGTAGTACCTTCATTGAGAGCTGTACAGAAAATATAAATTAAGATCCCATGTAACCACAATTTATGCAAATAAATATTCATACAATTATTCATTCATTCACGGTATTCAGTATCCTTTGATAGTCTAGGTCATAAATTATCTGTGTGTCAAGTTTTAGCGAAATCCTATCATTAGTTTTTGCATGTAATAGTAAAAAACACTCATCCACCCTCACAAACTCACAAAACACCCTCGCATATAGTATTAAAAATATTTTCATCAAAACAATAAGTATTTTCTAAACTTTAGCTTAATCGGGCACTGAGAAATTTTAAATTCAGCTTCCAAGATTTGATCTAAACATGCTTACGAGCATTGCATTAATTAATAAAAAACTGTAATAATATTAAAACATGTTTTTTTATTACTGAGCTAATGAGATCAAAAGTTAGTTATTAGGCTCCACTTTTAATCAACAAGTGCTATTTTTTTACATAAATCGTCTATGTTATTTGTATTATGTACTAAAATCAATGATAAATCTCGCACAGTGAAAACAAAACATAAGATCGGCAACTCGGGTGTTAAACGGAATAGGGTGGTTTACGGAAGGGTCCCGCGAGATTATTTAATCCTACGGAGATTTTATACTACAATTTTCTTTACAAACGAATTGAAAATGAAAAAAAATCTTCGTAATATTATACTAGTAAGTATTAGGTATGTAAATTTATTTATTTTTGAATGTTTTTAGAAATAAAGGGATACTAAGTTAAACCAATAGGGATGAAATATAGTCTTCCATTTTGTTTATAAGATATAATGAATGAGACGTTAAGGTCATTTACATTTATTAATAGAAGTACATAATATAATAAAAAAACAAAAAAGTGTATCTCCCCGGCGGGGAATCGAACCCCGGTCTCGCACGTGACAGGCGCGGATACTAACCACTATACTACCGAGGATGTGAAATAAGGGTTGAAATATTGGAATAGTTGTGTTCAAACAATAAAGATCAGAAACTTGCGTTCAATTTGATTAAATAAAAGTGCTTTCTAATATATCATCTTTGTAATATATTATTTAAGTATTTGATATTATTGACTGTTTTTATTAGATGTAATAGATTAGTTAGGTATTTTAATTGTATTAGATAGAAATTGTTAAAAAAGCTCGTATTAAAATCTTTTCGTTTTTCTTTCGTATTAAAATTTTAGGACAACTAAATGTTGTCCTAAAATTCATGTTTACTAGACACGATTGAATGATACTTACATGTAGATTCAGAATTTTATATGTAAATTCAAAATGATTACTTTGAAAAGCAAGTTGTTACAAGGTTTATTTTACATCCCTTGAGTAGTTTTCTATGGTTCATTGATTTTCTTATAGGTCTTAGTATCTTAGTTAAAAATACATTGCAGGCTTGCACATAGTTTATGCAGCTATAAAGAATTCGTTTTAACTTTCAATAAATTGATATACATATTGATCGGGAAATTTAAAAAAGCGGCCAGATAAATAATATTTATTCTCCCCGGCGGGGAATCGAACCCCGGTCTCGCACGTGACAGGCGCGGATACTAACCACTATACTACCGGGGATGTTATTTAGGGGTTGAAATTATAGGAACATTAATGTTGAATGGTAGTGATAGTTACAGTAAAACCGTGGATCGAGCAAATTTTAATTATAATAGCAGTAGTTTTACAAGGTGGTTTGGCTAGGGTGGTACCAGCCCGTACCACCCCAATATGATTACCCACTTAAAAAAAAAGAAAAGGGTGGTACCACCCCCACACCTATTTTTAACAGCTTGTAGCACCTATTTTAACAGTGAAATAGCTTTTGCGTTTTGGTAATGTGGATGCTGTCTAACGTCTTAGTCCCAAGGAGCGGCAACGCGTAGGTACACTAATCAAGCACTGATTAGAGTTTTATTAACCACACATCTTCCCTTGAGTTCTGAGTTAGATAGTCTCATAAAAGTATGTTTTTATACAATTTAAGTAGCAAACATACATGCAGTCCATCTTATCATATATTTTACAACCTTTAAAATTTATTTTCAATGGATGAACTGGTTTCATTAAGTATTTATTAAAAAATGACTTATTCCTTTGAAAGTGGTTTAGAATCTGTTATAAATAATATATGTTGGCGCGACACCGCGTACCTATTTATGAAAAACACGCCGTCGCCGTCGCCGATTATAATTATTTTAGTTAGTTTAAAGATCGATAATTGTTTGTTTATTGAATATGCAACATTTAATGATTTTTAGAATTGTAATTTAGTTTACCCTCCATAAATTTGTTATTGTCACACCGCCAAACATTGTTATAAAAAGGCGAGCGAACGCCGGTAGAAAAAAAATATTGTTTAACCGTCGAAGCGATCGGACCTCCTAAAAAGTGAATAAATCGAAGAAGTTTACTCCTGTGTTTGTGTGTGTGTGTTTCATACTTGAAATATTCAAGAGTGAACAGTAATGAAGACTCCTCGACCATCTTGACGTCACATTTCACACTCACTTCGTTATCTAAATAGGTAAATTTATAGATCAGAATTGGAATCAGGAATTTTGTTTTCAATGTAAGGTTCCTAGTTCGCTCAACACTGATTCTTGCAGCGCGAAGTAAATGCTTTATAATTGGGTGGTAGTGAAAGCTCGTCCGTCCGTCTGTAGTTCCTAGATCAGGTTAGGGCTACGGTATCCCCTGCCTATCGTAACAGGTGACTAAAAGGAGGTTTCGGGGTCGCTGGCGACTAAAGTGGGAGCTTGAACCGTTCGGCCACTCTGGGAAGGACAGCGGCTTGTGTGATCCCATACCATCGTAAAGACCATACGAAATGGTGGGCCCAGCCACTCACCTGGGACGAGCCCGATGGAGTAACGCGTTCAGAGAACTCCGATTGCGTTACTTAGGAGATCCCGGAGTCCTCTTTGTAACGCTGAGGACGGCCAACGGGGGGGTTTGGGTGCGGTAAAAATCCCACATAATCCTTCTTTACCCCCAAGGCATCCGGTACCTTTTGTAGGTTTCCCCCTCGAGACCAATAAAAAAGGCAATGAAAGCTATAATGAGGATAAAACGCTAGTTACGTCGGCGTAACCAACGTCAGTTGTTTAAGTTACGAAGAATTTAATTTAATACAAATCTTTTACGGATTTTAGCGTACAAGATTTGTTTTAAATTAAATCCACCTGAATCTGCTCTGTGGCTTGACCAGTAATGTATTTTATCTTTTTAAAAACCCTTGAGGTAGGGCTCGATAGTTAACTCGCTTGAAACCAATGTTTCTTGGCCTTATTGTGAGTGCGTTAGTCCAGTGTCATTTAATTCGCATACAAATACTAGGATTTTAGTGGAGGTTAGTATAAGTTCCGCAAAAAGGCATAAGAAATTAATTCTCTGGGATAACTACGAATCTGTGACCAACACTAGGTAGTATTTAGGTCACATCTGGATTACAATGAAACTGTTAGGCGGAAAGGTGAGAAGCCAAGACAATTTTAACACAATGTAAAAAATATATGGGTTTCTTTACAGAACAGATGTTTATCATGTTTATGAGCGATAGTGATATTATTGATTTCTTACTCATAGCGAATGTACCTAATTGTAATATAAAAATTGTTATTATTAAATGAACGTTATTATTATTATTATTTGAACATTTATGATTGTGTATACGAATATTCAGTTTTTTTATTTGACGCCAACATGGGCGCCGCCATGGGAGTAGTGTAGGGGGCGGGGAAATGTAGATTTGTGCGACTTTTTGAAGTGAAACTTCTTTAGGCGCATGAGGGTAAAATTTTTACAGATGAAACGTCACGCCGGTATGCAACGGAAGTGTCGGAAAAGAGAGAGAGAGAGTGATCGAGACCGATTGAGAGTAAGACAGGGCGAACGTAGCATGAGCAACTAGCCGTGGAGTGAGAGTAGGGAGCAAGCGAGTGAGAAAGATTGAGAGAAAAAGTGAGACAGAGCGAACGTCGTATCACGCCTTTTTCCCTTCCTCATAATCTTGGAAATTTAAAGTTTTAGATTTGTATAAATATAAACAAGATTTATAAATTAGTTCGCCAAAGAAGTTTCACTTCTGACATGTGTACTTTGTACGCACGCATGTTTTTTTTTTGGTCATCAAACTGTTGTTCTATATTCGTACAACATTAGATAATTCTTGCGAAGGGGAATATTTAGAAACATGGGAATATTTGTTACATCACTAGAATGTAGTTCCAGTTGCGTTTTTGTAGGTTTTGGTACATGATGATCAAACAGGCATACCATTGCAGGTGGTAGAACTAGTGTAGTTCGACCGGCGAAGTACCACCGCCATCCTTTCGATGGAAGGGTGTGGTTGCCGGCACACTTTTATATGAGGCGACCATCTTAGTCCTCTGACGTAGCAACGTATGTGTAATTGACTTCAGATAGAACCCATGTTTTATTTGAAGTTCCTTACACATGTCCATGGATGGCAGTGACCATTTACCATCAGGTGGACTGCGTGCTCGTTTGCCACTTCATTCAGCCAAAAAAAAAACAGACGACGTTAAGATAATTCCGTCAATCCAGCTAGCTGTTAGCGATTTATGTAGCAGCAATGTTAACCCATAGCAGAGCAGTGATAGCCTAATGGTTGAAACTTACCCCTTTCAATAGGGAGGTCCGAGGTTCAAACCCAGGCACGCACCACTGATTTACGTGCGTATTAGAAGTTAGTTATCACTGCTTTTCGGTGAAGGAAAACATCGTGAGGAAACCTACACACCCGAGAGTTCAAAAAAAAAAGTTCTCGGAGATGTGTGAAGTCCACCAATTCGCACTTGGCCAGCGCGGTGGACTGTGGCCTAAAACTCTCTCATTCCGAGAGAAGACTCGTGCCCAGCAGTGGGACAATAATGGGTTGACGACGATGTTAACCCATAACGTTACGTTAAACAATGGTTAACTCGTAACGTTACGTTAAACAGTAATAAACCCGCACTAAGAGACCAGACTCATAAGCTTATTGAAGTTTATGGAGGCATAAAAAAAAACAAAAATATTAAAATTCGAAATTCTGCTGACGATTGACATTTCATTTTGAATTGGGAATTAGATTAGAATTCTTGCTCATCTTAAATTTCTGTATAAATATCGGTACTATTATTAGACGACCCGCGTGGCGGAACGTTTACCATGCCGGTCTGACGCGCAATGGGTCCCGGGTTCGATTCCTGGCCAGACAGGTATCTGAATGAAGAATTTAGATTTATGTTTTGGGTCTGGGTGTTTGTGTATTCGTCTTGTATGTGTCCATGGTACCCACGACACAGGAGAAAATCCTAGTGTAGGGCTATGAGTGTAGAAAGCGTGTTTAAAGCGTGTATTAACATAAATCATTACGATCTGAGATCTCATCTTAGCAACAAGTAACCCCTCTACAAATTCTTAAGAACTTATACAAGTAATAAGTGAGGGTAGAATAAAATACAGTATTTTCAAATGCACTATATTTCCTCTCATTTGCAACGAAAACTATAAAAGTTACACGAAAGTAATAGTAAGATACAAAGTCGAAAGTAAAACTATTTATTTATTTTATACATAAAACCATATGCCGAAACAGTATGCTAAAGTTAAAATATTGTAGCGAGTTTTCATTGTAGGCAATCAAGTTACATGGTGACAATTCCATTAATTTATGATTTTACTTTTAGACTAGTATTATCGCGGAATTGATACATTTTAGTACTTAACGGGTAAACACGATATGCGGATTATGAATTCTTATAGAATTCTTTTTGCCGATATTTCGACCCAGTTGTATGGATCGTGGTCACAGGGAAACTGTTTCTATAAGCACTCTTACGCACTAAGGTTAACTGCGGGAGCGGTAGTAGGAGAGCTCTTGATGCTAAATGTGGAATCGAGCCTCGCGGAAATCTATTAGGTTTGGTAGATTAGATAAAAAGAATAAGTACTCCTATGTTTTGACTTTTAAAAATTGTAAAATCTATGTATTATCAATATATAAAATAAGAATGTATTATAAAGTATCCTACCTTATATGAATCTGCTGCGCTGGATTTACGCCTACCATCACCTGTTGGACTTCTCTACTAGTGGGAGGTAAGGTTTCCTCGAGACTATTTAAAAAATGCTTCATTTTCCCATTTAAAATTTAGCGGTTTGGAAAAAGTAAATCCATTTCTCAGTCAGTTGATGGAAATTTTGTTTGTTATTGTATATATTATTTAATACTACAGTATTGCACTGTAGTCAAACCACATACTCGATATTTTAAAACTATTATTAGGCTGTAACACAATTTCCTTTGTCTTTGTAACTACTTTGTCTCTATATATTTTTTTAATTTTCTTATTTAAGGGTACCTTGTAAATGTGACGTCTGTATGACCAGTGAATTATCAACACTAAAGGCTGTTAAAATTCAGAAATATTCAGATTTAATTATTAAGAAGTTTTTGAATTTTGAATTTTTGAAAGAAGTATAGTAAAACGCATCTATTCCAAATATTAGAAGATTTCACGAAATTGATTGATAAAACTACTAAGTTTTTGTATTTGTATTAGAAATAATTTACCAAGAATAAAATTATCACCATGTTTTGACCTAATAATAAGAATCTTGCGGATTTAAACAAAATATAATTTCTGATTTATTTCCGAACGATTATTAGGTTTTCTATAGATAAAATATTAATATGATTGATAAATATACTTTTAAATATTGGCAGGAAAATATGAAGCTTTCGTTATACAAAACGATGTATGCATATTACTATATGCTTTTATCCGTTAATATATACTATTGCTTATCATTCAAAGGCATTACTGGGCTTGCAACACTACGTAAAATATTTAAAAACTATTTATACTGCCATCTATAATATAGAGTGGCAAATACAATACTATTTAGAATCTTTTATTCTTTTCTTCTTTCTATTACCGATTTTGTTTTTTGTTTGATAGCTATTGATTTATTTATGGAGCAATTAAAATATTTGGAAAATTTATGAAACTGGCAAACAGTACTTTGCTATGTTGCCAGTACACATTATATATTAAATGGCGTAAAAAACTATATTTCGATACTCACATTGGTTAAGAGTAAGAAAAATATGTCAAGTTCTGATTACAACTTTCATTTATTTAAAATTATACATATAAGGTAAAATAAGGTAACACATACAAATACTTCACACAAGTAAAGGCACAAATAATTTAAGTACCTATGACTACAACCAAACCTTACGACTAAGTTATAAACTTAATTACCAATAATGTAAATCCAGTTACATTTTAAGTAATACATTAATTAATGATATCGAGCTGCGTTTCTTATGATTATCTTACAAAATGTTCTTATGTGACACAATTTTTAATTGGCCACGTTACATTTCTTATTAACAAAGAAAACTAAACTTACATTACATAATATTGATCGACTTACATTTTCTGTAATATACATTTATTTGTTATTAGTACTATACACCATGCAAGTATAGCCAGATACTAAATTTTTGGCACACTACTATTCTATGTTCGTAGCTAAATTCGTTAAACTAGGTCTAGTCTGATATAATTTTTCGCTAGTTTTACTATTTACATAGGAACAACTGTATGTTACTGTTTGCTGCGTGTACATAAATATTTATATACATAATATAATATTGTTATCTTACATATTGTAAGAAAAAATGTTAAAAACGACATATTTTAAAGTTATCTTTACATTACAATTAGTAGAAAGAATATGCGCCATTTCTCAATGACTGATTTGATTCGGAAAAACCGCGTGAAAGAAAGAGTTGTCTAGGATTTTGCATTATAATAATTTTAGCGTCGAGCTATAACCCTTTTTTTATTTTGAAAATGTATGTAAAATAAACAATGTGTTTGGTTAACAGGATATAAATTATATAATCATTTAAGCCAAGTTAGTTAATGATTTCATTTAAAAAGTATAGTAAAAGTAAACAGAAACGACATTTTGGTTTACAGTAATCATCGTTTCACTTAATTTTTGGTGCATATAAAAATGTTTAAGTGTGAACTAAAAAGATATTTGTCCCATCGTAAGTTACCGATGAAATGTAAAGTTAAGTACATATACAAATGTAAAGTCTAGGGTCGCTTTACAAGATTAGAATATCTTATTTACATTTTTACACCTCAGAAATAAGTCTTCTAAATATTGTAATCTTGTACTAAAACAATGTAAAGTTAGTTCAAACGTAAAGTACAGGATTTCGCTTTAAACAATCTCAGTCAAACCGGCAAACTTTTATATGAGGCGACCATCGTAATCCTCGGGAGTAGCAATGCATCTGTGGGATGAAGCCCGGCTTGCAGGGCGGCAGTAACCACTTACCGTCAGGTGGACTGCATGCTCGTTTGCTACTTCAGTCAGATAAAAAAAAATCTGTCAAATTTCCAATATACAGTTTGAATTTTTGAAGTACACTTCTTTAGAATCGTTGCGATTAGGAACTTGATGAAACGAAAATGCGTTACGAAAGCGTTTGTCGGCGCTACAACTAGATGGCGCTGTACCCCTTTCTGAATCACGCTAACGATTTCACTTTAGCTTTTATGCTCATAATTGGTATTTGAGAAATAATAAGTTTCACATCCGTGTGTGAATTGGACACACATAAATATCGTCGGGTGACAAGAAAAACTCACTAACTACAAAATCGTATAATCCTGATTTTTTCACTTAATACACTATTCGTTAACAATACATTATTATTACGTCCGGGAGATGGGCAGCAGCTTCTCCTTGCGTATTTTTACATCTACTGCGGTCACCAATACACTTGCCAGGCGCGGTGACTATTGGCAAAACCCCCTAAAAATTAAAAGAACAGAGAAACCCCGGCCCCCCGGTGGATCGATGACCTGAAGAGGACAACGGGAAACCGTTGGATTCAGAGGGCACAGGACCGGTTGGAGTGGCGCCATTTAGGGGAGGCCTATGTCCAGTGGACATCAAAGGGCTGATGGATGGATAATATTACGTAAATAATATATGGGTACAATAACATGTACGATATTTTATTTAACGATATATCCTCAGGACATTTTATATAAATGAAATTTTGGGATCAAAATATTATTAAATGCTGAGAACTTCATGTTGCATGTAGTTATTGAGTTTTTCCTGTCATCCGACGATATATATTTATATTAATATATTATTACATACACGGCTATCTCAAGTTTGTAGTCAAACTAAGGCCGCTCTATCGATGCTCGCATACTCTTTCCCAGACCGCGGCCTGGTGAGGTGCCTATCAGCAGAGACATCGCACGAGCTGAAGGAAGACACCGAGAGGGACTCCATGTAGTCCGAGGTGTCGGAGGCCCCGCTGGAGGTACTCTTGTTGGTCATCTGGCTGTGGCGGACCGTGCTGTCTGTTTCACCTGGGGATGAGACGTTTTTAATTAGAAAGGAGTAAAATGTACTATCCAAATTGCTGTTTATTACATGAAGAGAAGGAAGGTCCTCGAGTGGCGACCACGTTTAGGCAAAAGGAGCACAGGTCGCCCCCCCTACCAGGTGGACCGATGACCTGAAGAAGACAGCGGGAAACCGTTGGATTCAGAGGGCACAGGACCGGTTGGAGTGGCGCCATTTAGGGGAGGCCTATGTTCAGCAGTGGACATCAAAAGGCTGATGGATGGATGGACATGAAGAGAAGTAAATCGTAATAAGGAAAAGGAATTTGTGACTAAAACAATTTTTTGGCCATTTTTAAACATGTGGGTATAAATGCTCGTACATAGAAAGAAAGTAGAGAGCATCACAGATTTAAATATGCCGAATAATTGTATTCTAAACGTATGGTAGACAATGATAAACAACACATAAAACAAAGTTGTGTAGTTAATGTAAACGTATTTAAACTTTTTTTTATCTGACTGAAGTAGCAAACGAGCATGCAGTCCACCTGATGGTATGTGATCACTGCCGCCCATTAACATCTGTGAGCAACTTCATACAGAACATGGATTCTATCTGAAGTCAATAACAGATGCGTTGCTACTCCTGAGGACTATGATGTTCACCTCTTATAAAAGTGTGCCGGCAACTACACCCTTCCATCGAAACGCAAGAAATGCTTCACGCTAGAAATAGGTGTGGCGGTAGTACTTCCCCGGATGAACTACACTGGTTCTACCAACTTCAAATTACACTACACTACATATTTTTTATATAGATATGTGATAGTTGTTATAATAAACAATAACTTACCATTTCTCTTCTTTCTTCTAGTTAAAGTATCCACTTCGCAAGAGTTCGCTTTGGTCAAGGTGGCGACCTCCTCAAATTGGAAAGTTAGGTTTTTCAGCGGATCCGAAGAATTTGACTTCATAAAGGGCGTGTGAATTGGCGTCAAGGTATTCCTGAACTGCTTATTGTTTTTCAAATGCTTCTTCGATGATTTAGAATTGGTTATAGGCGTTTCAAATTCATTGAAATCGCCTTTGTGATGCTTTAGAGACCCTGTGGATACCCCAGAGTCGTTAGAACTCGACGAGTCTCTGTTTTTATCTGATTTACTCGGCACACTTGATGATCTCCTGATTTTTACAGCGTCCCTGAATCGGGCAACCAAAACGTTCTCGCTCCTTGGCTCAGGCGCCTTAAAAACCTTATCAGAATTATCCGGAGTGTCATTCCTGACCGGTATTCCCTCATTGATACACTCATTCTTACTCGTCCGTCTAATAACGGTGGGCGTGAAACAGATCCGCGAGTTCAAACCAAAATCGTCGTCGTGTCGTTTTGTGAAATCCGCGGAACTTGATCGTCTCGTGCTTATTGTGTCCGATTCGGAATGTTGTGTCGGATCGGACACGTGGCTGATCCTGCTGATGTTGTCCGAGAAATTCCTATTGCTATTACTGGAACTACTGTTCTCTAGTGGTTCCATATGCATGTAATTCATGTGATCGTTGCAACAGTCTGTCGGGTGTACCGTGTTCGTTGTGGCCGTTGATATGTCGTCGTCGTGTTCTGGTATGTCTTCTAAGGCATCTAGTTCTTCCTGACTGAAGCCAGCGCTTCGTAGAATTTGTAGAGAACTCTCGAATTTCTCTAACGTTGCTGTCAGGTCTATATTCGCGTAGTTCCCGTAATCTATCGTTGGCGTTGGCTTTTTGGGCGTCGGTGCAACGTTTACGTAATTTGAATGCGACTCGTCTGTTACATCGTTATTGTTAACGCTAGTATCACATATGTTATTGTTTTCGATGGTTTGGTCGTTATCATTGGTTTGGGTTTCGTTATGGTTGCATTGACAAGTCTGGCCGATTAGACATTTTAGTTTCTTTGGTGTGTCGTATAAGCTCGAGGCTTCTGTGTTTACATCTACTGGATGTTCCTGAAAAATATTATTCGTATCATTAAGCAAACGACTATAAAAGCAGGCCAATAGTAATAATAAACTCTAAATGAAAAATATTCAAGTTATTAATGTATCTCCATCATCACCCCAATCTTAATTGAGATTAGATTGGGATGACAATGGAAATAAAAATAAACTTGAGAACTGTTTTGCAATATTATTAATTACAATTAGAACATACGAGTATTTTTACGTTCCAGAGGGGGGCGTAAACACCTGACACAGTTTTGTAATTATTGTTGTTGTTTATGAATGTACAGTTTGTGGTATTGTTTATGTGTTCAATAAATCTTTGAATCTTTGAAACTTTCTACAGTACTCTCAAGTGTGTAGGTTTATTTACTATTTGCATCATTAAAGCGTTTTTTATATCTATCGCTATCAGTCTCTCGATATCTTACCTGTATTAAAGGCATTGGCGTCTTTGGCACGTCGTAGTTTTCGTATGGTCCATTGAACGTCTTCTTCCTACAGCAGCACGGCTTCGGCTGCTGCCAGCACTGGCAGGTGTTGCCGGTCTTCACCGGCACTGTGGGCGTGCAGCACGCCACCGGACTTGAGCGTTTGGAGTCGAAACTCTTGTCCAGCAGACAAGTGCTTCTGGGTACGGAGTACTCCGAGGCACTTCCGCTGGATCGGGAGTAGATCGACGCCCTGTCGGAGTCTGATCGCTTCTCCAGGATGTTCTCCATGGTCCAAACTGGAGACATGATTGAGCCTGGCGTGTTCATTGTTGATGATCTGGAATAGGGTGAAAGAATTGTAAGGAAAAGAAAAAATATTCTGTTTGTATTGCACATGTGTATTTCAATATTTCTATTGGGCCGAATTATTCGGTTTTCGTGCCGGTGCCGCCGAATACTCGATTCACTAAAAGTTAAGCAGTATAGTATTCAGTATTCGATTATTCGATGAAACCACTATTCGGCCCATCCCAAATTTTTAAATTTTCATGGTGTAAAACAGTAGATTTAAAAAAAAAAAAACATTTTGCGGACAATATCGCATCCAAGTGCATTGAAAGCGTAATAAGTAATTTTATAATTTTACCGAAAGTGACTTTTAAGTTTTTTCAATAAGGTTATATTTGTTTTTTTTAGCTACAGTGTAATGTAAAAAAATATTCTGAACGGTGAAACAAAAAGGCAACTTGCCAATTGCCGACCTTGTTGCACCAAGGATCCGACATGATTGTTCTATGACCAATAAGCAAATCCTACCTGGTCAGATGGCTAATCTTCCCAATGCAACTGGAGCACCGTGGCAGCGACGTGGGCCGCCGGAACTTGTCGCCGCTCTCGTCCAGGTCCGCCAAGCAGTGCATGGTCTGGCTGGGCGGAGCGCCCCACGCTGGGGACACGGACCGGAAGCAGTCGTCGCAGGAGCTCGTGTCGGAGAACCGCTTGTCCAGAACTGTGGGATGTGAGATCAATATTAGGCAAGGTACGAGAAATTTTGGAACACTCTTATATGTAAAGATATTTACTATTTTATATATATTTACTGATATTGTCGTCAACCCATTATTGTCCCACTGCTGAGCACGGGTCTTCTCTCAGAACGAGTGAGTTGTAGGCCATAGTCCACCGCGCTGGCCAAGTGCGAATTGGTGGACTTCACACATCTCCGACACCTTTTTTTTAAGGAACTCTCGGGTGTGTAGGTTTCCTCACGATGTTTTCTTTCACCGAAAATCAGTGATCATTAGGCTATCACTGCTCTGTTACTGATATTAATAATTATATTATTGGATATTTATTATTGTAAATTGACATCTTCTGAGAAATACTCGTATATATTAACACACCTCCGAATTTATGGATGTTTCGAGTAAATGTAGTAATGTAGGTCACATTAGCTGTCTTTCAAATTACAACAGCTTTGGGCAAAATCGACATCTGATGTCTAATTAAAACACCCGTGAATGACAAATTAACTTACTATCGGAAGAAAGGAAACCACTAAACCATTAGCCGTCGCCCAACTGTTGACCGCGAAGTAACTTGATTTTGTAGATCAATAAATCTACCCAATCTGGAGCTAACTTATATTACCCATGTAAAACAAGATGGCAAATAAAAAAGATGAGAGAAGAAAGAAAAAAAAACCCACTGAGTTTCTTGCCGGATCTTCTCAGTTGAGGTTGTGTTCCGATGCTGTTGTAGTGTACAAAAATATGTAACTGACAATTTGTAAGCGCCCTCGTAGGCCTATCCGAAATAAAGACATTTCATTTCAATCCACCATATACTCTCCTATATCTACTGTCCTCTGTACTTTCTACTCTTCCTCGGAGTATCAATAATCCCCATGTCTATAGGTACTAGTCCTTTAATTACCTGAGCCACTCCTCGAAGCCACACTGAGCCTGGACTGCGCCTCCTGGCTGTACACGGTCAGCAAGTCGGTCAGCTCCCTGCCGCCCTCCGCCGCGAACACGTACAGCCCCTCTCCCCGTCCGCACCGTGACCCCCCCTCTACACAAAACCGCTTGTCCACCATACCGAAGCGCCTGGAAAGAGGAGGTTTGGTTAGATTTATATATGTAATGAAATTTATTTTTAAATATGTATTTTTTACTAGCTGTACAAAAAATACACCAGAAACCTTCGCGAGCTCAGGAATAACTACTTTGCTAAAGATCATCACATGATGAAATGAATAGTTTACGATTCTATAGAAGACATACAGACAAACATTCATTTTTATAAAGGAGAAGAAAAAAGAAGATAATATGGAAAAAAGCACGTACAGCATGTCCTGATGATAAGTGACTTGTGTCACCCATGGACGTCTGTAATATAACCCAGAAAAGATCAGTCTTACGGTCATACGGTTAGCCAATGATGAGCTGCTACCAATACACAAAGTACATTCCCAATTTCCCAGACATGAGGCAGTTCAGTTTCATACGAGGCGACTATTTAAGCGTCGAGCACCGGCAACGCAATTCTGAATTGACCTTAGATAAAACTCCTGAGCTACATGAAGCTACAGTACCGGATTAACCACATAGCAAGAGTAGCAAATGCTACGGGCCCCGCGACTAGAGAGGCCCGCGGCCTAACACCTACTACCCACTTATGTTTTACTATCTTTGCTATCCTGAAAATCATTAACTCAAAGAAGTAGATATAGAAAGTGTCATCTCTAAATTTTCCTAGATTAAATCCAGAAAATTTTACTTGAGACAGTTTAGTTTTATTAAATACCCTTATTTAAGGCAAACTATGGGCCTTCTGTCAGAATTTGCTACGGCCCTCGCGCTGGTTTAATCCGGCACTGTGAAGCTATTTCCTTAGACGACAACTATCATTTACCACCAGATCAGCTGGACTACAAACACGTTTGTTACATTTTTTTATCTGACTGAAGTAGCAAACGAGCATGCAGTCCACCTGATGGTAAGTGGTCACTGCCGCCCATGGACATCTGTAATCAACTACATACAGAACGTGGGTTCCATCTGAAGTCAACTATAGATGCGTTGCTACTTCCGAGGACTACGATGGTCGCCTCATGTGAAAGTGTGCCGGCAACCACCTTCTATCGAAACGCAAGAAATGCTTCACGCTAGAAATAGGTGTGTAAATTTGTAGTTTGTACATAATATTACAAATAAAAAACAATGGTTTAGATACATTTTCCAATCCGGAAGTTGTTTTACAATTTGTCTGTTTTGTGCACAAAACGAGTATGTAAATGTATTGGTTTTACAACAAAAATATTGCATTTTGTCGTAGTTTTATTTCAGGATGTCAATTCACTGCAGCGCTGTATGCAAATGGCATAATAGTAGCTTTATTTTAATAAAAATCAGTGGTGTTTTGAATATATTGTATGTTTTTTATTTTTGACAATCTGCGTGGCTGATCTTTTGAAATACTGGTCTGGCCCGCGGTAGGTTGGGGTTCTATCCCTGCCCAGACATATCATACTTCATACTAATATTAAAAAGGCGAATGTTTGTGTGTATATGTTTGTTACTTCTTCGCGTCTAAACGGCTGGAGCGATTTTCATAAAATTTGGTATGGAGTTAGCTGACACTCTGGATTAGCATATAAGCTACTTTTTACCGTGGGCAAATATCTTATTCCCACGGGACAATCGATACATCGAGTTTTAACGGGCGAAGCTGCGGGATTCAGCTAGTGAATGATAAATTTAGATTGGTCTGTGTTAATTTTAACCCCCACCTCTACATACTTCACGAAACTAAAGGGTAGCCTTTACGCTAGAAATTGGTGAACTCTTAATTCTAATCAGTACATTATAATTCAGATCTTCTTAATACTAATACAACTTTTGTTGTTCAAATATCTCTTACGACTAAGACTTTGGCACACAATGTTTCTTCTTTATGTGACACAAAGAAACCATTAAGAGCAGAGCAAATCAGTATTATATCCAGAAAATGATTCGTACCAAAGTTATTAACACGCCTTCCTTTTAACGTGTTTGCGACCGTAGTGTTGGTTTCCATTAAACCACGACTTTTATGTCGGACAGCCCGTTGAGGCAACATTGTGGTACCATAAAGGTAATAGAAGCCTTCTTGTTTTAATTACTTGATTCTAAAGGAACCTTCGTCACCCTTGTTTGCGTGCCTTATATAACTTTGTGATATTATCGAGGCGGTAGAACCCTTCTAATTCCTCTGATTCCTCTGATTTAATCTGATTTAATTACTTTCGGTCTAGCGGCAGTACCGTCACCTCTAGATCTGCCTTATATATACCTATGAATAGTGTCAAGTGCTAATATGTTCTGCTTATAGGATATGGTAAAAATGACACTCAGACGAGGCATTAAAGCTTACCAGAGAGAAACGCATCTAGGATCAATCATCATTCTGTTTAAGGATCATAAGAGCCATTTGACATACATTACCAGAACTCAGTTACTACTGTAGACAAGATTTTATCTTCAACAAACGAAGCAGAACATTTGCCAAGGCAAAGATCAGAAGATCTCATTCACACAAGACGTGATTTAACGTGTCGTTATAAACAATGGAAACGTACAGAGAAGCACAATAGACGGAGTAACGTAATTAATTAAGCTAATAGCCCAATTACTCCGTGTTTTCTGAGCGTCGTTGACAACGCCGGCCACCCGTATGCTTGTTATTAATTTACGAGTAATTACTTTTAATGAAGCGCCGTCGACGTTGATGATTGATGGTGTGATTGGGAGCTGCTGGTGATGAATTATGATTTGGATAAATTTCTCATGAGTCGCTTAGCAGCAATGATCTTGTTGGTATAAAGTCGGTCTCTAAATAGGCGATTCAAAGTTCGGATTTCGAGATGGAAGGACGTGGTTGCCGGCTCAGTTCGAACGGAAAGAATTTCTAGCTGGCTATCTTTTTATTAAATCAAAGTAAAAAAAAACAAGCTTTCTGCACTCATAGCCCCACAGTAGGATTTTCTCCTGTGTCGTGGGTAACATGGACACACACAAGATGAATACACAAACGCCCAGACCCAGAAAAGGAATCTAAACTCATCATTCCGATACCTGTCTGGCCGGGAATCGAACCATTGCGTAACCACTGCGCCACGCGGGTCGTCAAGTAACAAATAGCCTACAACACGCATTCGACATAAAATAGTATTTTAAAAAGAACTGGTACTCCAGAGGACTAAGATGATGCTTCGAAATGTTCTCCGATGCATGTAAAAAGTACCCTAATAATACAATTAGTGCTACTTTATATAAATCTTTAAACAATAATGATTAATGGAATATTAGGAGTGAAGAAATTAAAATCGCATTTCGTGAGTACCCGTTACTTATAAATATAATGATCAACATTGTATACAAATGAAATATTTTGCTCCATCGTGTATGTAACAAAAAGACATTTTAAATAGCAAAACTCAAGAAACATCCTATTTAAAACATATCGTTCACCTAGAGGACATAAAATTCAATACCAATTGAATCTTTAATTGAAAACGATCGTTTGTAAATTAAATTTCCTGTAGAAATCCCGTGAGATAAGGCTTGAAAATTATTTGACCGCCAGGAATTTCATTTCCTGCGATAGCTGAGTGGCACCGCGCTACGAATTTCATGGACGTCTGAAGACATGTCTTGGACGGGGATGGTCTAGATGTGGCTATTGTCGATGTTGTTATTCGGTAATAGGTGGCCAAACAAGTGAACGTTAATCAGAGTTTTCAAGTAACAAAGTATATCCGTCGTAATTATTATTAGTGAATTATCTATTGAAGGTGGTAGAACCGGTGTAGTTCGACCGGGGATGTACCACCGCCACACCTATTTCTAGCGTGAAGCATTTCTTGCATTGGAAGGGTGTGGTTGCCGTCACACTTTCACTTGAGGCGACCATCAAAGTCCTCGGGAGTAGCAACGCATCTGTGATAGACTTCAGGTGGAACCCATGTTTGGTATGAGTGTACTTTTAACATCTGATATAAATATGTATTTCCCTCCACACCCTTCAGAGCTCAATACAGCAACACAACAGCTATGTTACTAGGCAAACATTTCTTTCGGAATCGAACCACGAAAAATTTTATCTAAATTCGAAACAATGCTAAGCAATAAACACAAATTATAAATAGTATTACTATTTTTTATTTATTTATTTATTACAATATAGGTTACATTTTCTTTATTTTTAAAAAGTATCCATAAAACCTACGGAGGTTTGTCTTGCATACTAAGTTACCAAAGAACTGCTAAACAAGGTATTCTTCAAGAAGTTAACAATATAGGGTATGTATTTATTATACTTACAATGTTAAAAAGTACCTATTGTTGTAACAGTAATGATATCCCATCAAAGTTGTATGCTACTACTGTATTACTACTGTACTAGCACTGACAAGACTCAGACGGACTAAGCCCTTTGAGCTAGTGATATAACATAGTGTAGTGTTAGTGAAATAGTGACTTTATTAAATCATAGAACACAAGAACAATGTGTCTACCCCTTAATATTAGAACAAAGAAGTGCAGTGTCAATGGACGCCTCCTTCAATAAACAATGATTTAGCAGTTTAAGTTAGATTAGAATTACTCATTAGCCTTATATAAGGCTAGATTGTAATTAATATGAAGTACCCAATTATTTATTCGGTACTTTATATATATCATAAAAAAAAAAAACTAGCACTGAAATTATACTCGAAAATCCCCTACTCCTTCCAGTAACTATACATCTCCGTTCACGAGGTCTGTAGGCAAAAGACTGGATCGGACGTCGCAGGGAGCTCTAAATTGTCTTCTCACAAATGAGGAAGCTTCCGCAGCGTAGGAATGAAATTCCTTTTATTCACCGATGCCGTTTCGTTTTCATGTCATATTCCTTAACGAAACGCGAGATTGGTTTTTGTAAGGTACGTGATTTGATATTACGCAGATGTCTATACACGCTCGTTACCTCGGCTTTGCCTGTTTATATTTGTGGTGTTGTGTGTACCTCACGGCGAAAACGCCGATTCTCATCAACCCATTATTGGCCCACTGCTGGGCACGGGTCTCCTCTCAGAATGAGAGAGGTTAGGCCATAGTCCACCGCGCTGGCCAAGTGCGGATTGGTGGACTGCACACACCTCCGAGAACTTTTTTTTTTTTTTTTTTAAGAACTCTCGGGTGTGTAGGTTTCCTCACGATGTTTTCCTTCACCGAAAAGCAGTGATAATTAATTTCTAATACGCACATAAATCAGTGGTGCGTGCCTGGGTTTGAACCTCGGACCTCCCGATCGAGAGGGCAAGTTTCAACCATTAGGCTATCACTGCTCTAAAACGCCGATTAAGCAAAATGTAATGGACAGCGCAGTCGCGTCCCAACCCCACTGTAATAGATACGTGTTCGCTAGAAATAAATACTTGTGAGATGTGACGCCGCCTTTCTTTGAGTGAATACCCTAAATAGCAGTACCCCAACATATTTATTAGAGATGCGCCGAATATTCGGTTTTCGATTCGGCGTATTCGACATCTTTTTCACTATTCGTATTCGGACGAATTATTCGGTTTTGGTGCCGAATATATTCGGTTCGAGTTCTATTTTCTTGGCTACACGTCACGGTATAGAACAAAAGACAAAACTAATTACGTACATTTTGTTATAAGTAAAAGAAATCCTACGAAGAGTGTGTTAAATAAGGTTAATAATATAAAGCCAGTAAGCTTCAAATCAACATTTTTGAAACCATTTCAATCAAATTCGCATTTTTTCTAAACTCTTATTCAACATTTATTTTTAAACCCCAAGTCAACATTTAAATTTTTTAACACACTTTCGCTTGTTTCTTAATAAGAAAGGGTAAACCGATAATTCGGCCGGATATCTGGTTCGGAAAAAGTTAAACCGAATAGTAGGCATTCGGTATTCGGCTATTCGGTAAAACTACTGTTCGGCGCATCTCTAATATTTATACTTGCGAGTTTGGCGTGGCTATGCAGAAATTTTCTAAGCAAAAAATGTTCTGGAATTGTAGGCCAACTTTTTACATCGTTACTAATATAATTGCGTTATATATTACGTACCTACCTACCTAGATTATGTATCTGGGTTATTTACTATTTCACTACATAGGTAAACACACCGACATGTTTTTTTTATCTGACTGAAGTAGCAAACCAGCATGCAGTCCACCTGATGGTAAGTGGTCACTGCCGCCCATGGATATCTGTAATCAACTACATACAAAACATGGGTTCCATCTGAAGTCAATCACAGATGCGTTGCTACTCTCGACGTCTATGATGGTCACCTCATGTGACAGTGTGCCGGCAACCGTACCTCTCTATCGAAGCGCAAGAAATGCTTCACGTTAGAAACAGGTGTGACAGTGGTACTTCCCCGGTCGAACTACACTGGTTCTCCCACCTTGGAAATTACAACCTATTCACTACATAGGTAAACACACCGACATTATATATAAAGTCTTGAAAAATACCTAATATTCGTTTGAGAAGAGAAATAGCTTGTTATGCTATGCCTTTTTTTGTTTTCGAGGGGGAAACCTTCAAAAGGTACCCGACGCCGTGGGAGCGACGCAGGGTTATGTGGGATTTTTACTGCACTAAAACCCCCCCGGTGGCCGTCCTCGGCGCTGAAAAGGAGGACTCCGGGATCTCGAAACGACTTCAACCGGAATCCTCCGAGCGCGTTGCCCCATCGGGCTCCTCCCAGATGTGCGGCTGGGCCCACCACTCCGTCTAGTCTTTACGACGGTATGCGACCACACATACCGCCGTCCTTCCTGGGATTGCCTGACCGAACGGTTCGAGCTTCCAAACTAGCCGTTTGCAACCCCGGAAGCCCCTTTTAGTCGCCTCTTACGACAGGCAGGGGATGCCGTAGCCCTATTCTGATCCCGGAACTACAGGGCGTTGATATGCTATGCCTACCAGTACACAAGTACTACATAAATGAGTTTATTTATAGTTTTAAAATATGTGATTTTCTTGTTTTGATACTTACATTCATACATGCAGTGTCAAAATAAAGTTACCTTTACAGAGTTATTCGAGAAACTACTTAACTAACTTGAAATTGTTATTTAAACATACAATTCGGGAACAAGAGCCTACATCCAACCGAAAAGTTTTAAGATGTTAGTTTTCCTTGAAAACTAAACACCCCATTGGACTGTACTGGTAGCCTTTAATAATATCCCCAACCCCGCTAAGGAACGACATCTTCCAACCCTCGTCCCGATGCCATATTTCTTTATTATCGAGCTTCAGCGTTTGATATAATGAGATTTGTCTTCGTTTCCATACGTCTGATTGTACTATGATTGTGCATTGACTTTGTAGACGATTCTGTTTTGAGAAGTTATTAAGGAATTAGATGTTTGTTTTTTAAACGTGTAAAAGCAGAAGTGTTTTGATAAAAAAGAGCAATTAGTGCATATTGAGCAAAGTGGTAGGACGTATATGGTTCTGTCACTGTAGTTTCGGGATCAGAATAGGGCTACGGCATCCCCTGCCTGTCGTAAGAGGCGACTAAAAGGGGCTTCCGGGGTTGCAGGCGGCTAGAGTGGGAGCTCGAACCGTTCGGTCAGGCAGTCCCGGGAAGGACGGCGGTATGTGTGGTCTATATCAAACGTGAAGCAGTTTCGCGTTTCGGTGGAAGGGTGTTGATAGCAGCTTACATTTATATGTATACGACGATTCTCTTAGTACTTGGTAGTAACAAGAAGCAAAGTTGCTGTGGTTGACTTCTGATAGAACCGCTGCTCTGTATAAAGTTGATTACAGATGTTAATGAGTGGCAGTGACCACAGTGTAGGACGACGGCTTGTGGCCACACATGTCGTCCTACACGGGGTCGCTTAGCTGGGCAGTTCGGGCTCCCACTCTTACCGCCCGCAACCCCGGAAGCCCCTTTTAGTTGCATAAAGACTTAGAGTAGAAAAAAAAATCATGATATGACTGGTTGGGCGGAGATATAACTTGATACCCTCTGCGAGTTTGGCCTCTATAATTATCGCTACGCCACGTGAGTTGTCAAGTCAATGTTTTGAGTGACTTCAAAAAGGAGATTTTTCTCAATTCCGCTATATGTTTTTTGGTTATTATATTTGTTAAACAATTGTTCGTAAAATGAACGTAAAGTCTTAGAATTATATTAATACATTGCCTCCGAAAATATACATAAAGTTCAAATTATACAAACACTTCAATCAAAGTAAACGAGTCTCACAAAACACCAATAAAACAATACATAAAAAGGCCTTATCTTTCCATTTCCTACTGTTTATTAAAACAAGTCATGGTTTATTTCCCATAAAGAATACGATCGGGGGTTTACGGTTCCGATGGAGCTGTATCTGGGCGCGGATCTCTAAAGCGTGGTGGTTCCGCTCGTAAACTGGTTCCGCGGAACGGGAACAAAAACTACGTTTTATGGATAGACGAGGGTAGCACCACGTTTCACTAGATTTAGTTTTTTGGGACAAATAACAGAAGAAAATGTGGTAAGGTTATGAAATGGAATTAGGAAACCCGACGAAAAGTGGCCACCCTTTGCCTATATTAAAATAAACTTATATAAGTTTATTTTATTATAGGGTTATAGGTTTATTTATTATAGCATCGGGTTTGCTAATTCTATTTTATAAATAGTGAAATTACCAACTGCAATTTCACGCTGTAAGCTACGAATATGTTTGCCAAATGTAGGCGTAGGTAGGTCATTCGGGGTAGCTAAAAATTTTTCTCCTTTATAAACAAATCTGTGTTGACTTAATCTTATTGATAGCGCGAAGCAGTTCTTAAGTTCTTAAAAAGCTCACTAATCTGAGGCGACAATTTTAGTCTTCGGGAGCGACGCATCTGTGTTTGACGTTTGTTTTTATCTCATTGAAGTAGCAAACGAGCATACAGTCCACCTGATGGCAAGGGATCACTGCCGCCCATAGAATAGCTATGTTAAGTTGTTTTCAGGTACGACGGCATGTGGCCACATATAAACACCGTGAAGCGCAGTGATTACCAATGCTTACTGGGAAGAGCCCGAAGGGGGCATCGCGCTCGGAGGATTCCGGTTGTGTGCCATTGGAGATCCCGGAATCATCCATGCAGCGCTCAGGATAGCCACCTGGGGGGTTTCAGTGAGGTAAAAATCCCATGTAACCCGTCGTTGCTCCCACGCCGTCGAGTACCTTTTGAAGGTTCCCCCTCGATAGCAGATAAAAGATGCGTTGCTACTCCAGTTCCCGAGGACTATGCTCGTCGCTTCATAAAAAAATGTGTCGGCAACCACACCCTTGTCCATTGTTGGCAGTGACCACTTACCAGGTGGGCTTTATACTCGTTAGGTACTTCAATTTAATATTTAAAAATTCCTAGTTTTGATCGTCAATTTCTGTCTTAATTGAAGCCATATCAACTTCGACTTCCCTTACAATCAGACGGACACAAATATGAATCAGACTTTATCGGTATAGAATAACAAGTAGGTTGTATATAAATGGAATTTAATTAGTATCATTTACTTGGAATATTTGCATGGAAGTCGCATAAGTATAACTAAAGGGCGACAGAGAATGTATAATGCATTGTATGTTAATATTTCACACTTAGACGCAACTGTTGCGTTGCATTGTTAATTGGCTTCTTTGTTAATGTCTTGTGTCGTTTATAACGTATATAAGGTAAGTACATAGGATTTTGTAAATTGAAGGGAATAATTGAGGGTAATTGATGTTATTTGAAGCTTAAAAAGTGTAATTGATCCTATTAAAATAACTCAAGAATTATGTCGTAAAGTATAATATCACACTCTTCCATCGAAATGTAATCATTCTTTCACGCTAGAAATACGTGTGGCAGTGATACTTCCTCGGACAAACCATATTAGTTTTGCCACTTTATTTATTTATGGAATTCAAATATTGGCCACCGCTTCACACTATGACAACGTATATTGAATAGTAAATCTTTAGTTATCACTATAGATGTAGGAATTTCAACATAATCCCCTAATTACTAACCCTAAGCGGTAGAAAGTAGCAACGCATGTATTTGAAGTTATGTTCATGTACTGTGTATAAGCATGGTAATGATATTAAAGACGACCCGCGTGGCCGAGCGGTTACCGTACCGGGCTGACGCTCAGTGGGTCCCGGGTTCGATTCCCGGCCAGACAAGTGTCTGAATGATGAGTTTAGATTCTTGTTCTGGGTCTGGGTGTTTGTGTATTCGTCTTGTGTGTGTCCATGGCACCCACGACACAGGAGAATATCCTACTGTGAGGCTATGAGTGTACAAAGCGTTTTTTTTTAATACTGTGGTATAAGCAAACAAGGTTTTTTGAAAAATCTGAGAATATTAAGATGAGTGTGGCCGTACCATATAAAAAGGTACGATAGGTTTCCGGGAATAATAGTGCGGCACGTTCCAGGATCATTAAACAAATGTTCGGTTATAAAGTTGAGAGGACATCACTGGAATTCCGGAATAGCAAAAAAAAGAAGGAAATATAAACTATGAACTATTCTAAATATATATCGTCAGTGGAAAGTAAATAATGCTAAAGCGCCCAAATAGTGAGTATGAACTACCAACAACATGATCCCACCAAAAATAAAGGTGACATGATTTAGGCATTAAGTTTAACCCCTATAACCCTTAGGTTAAGGTTTTTTTTTATTTGACTGAAGTAGCAAACGAGCATGCAGTCCACCTGATGGTAAGTGGTCACTGTCGCCCATGGACATCTGTAATCAACTTCATACAGAACATGGGTTCCATCTGAAGTCAATCACAGATGCGTCGCTACTCCCGAGGACTATGATGGTCGCCTCATGTGATGGTATTTCAAAATTTAAATAAATAAACTTCTGTAAAGGTGGCAGAACAGTGTAGTTAGACCGGGGAGGTACCATCGCCACACCTATTTCTAACGTGAAGCATTCCTTGTGTTTCGGTGGAAGGGTGTGGTTGCCAGTACACTTTTATATGAGGCGACCATCCTAATCCTTGGGAGTAGCAACGCGTCTGTGATTGACTTCAAATAGAACCCATGTTCTATTTGAAGTGGCTTACAGGTGTGCAGGGGCGGCAGTGACCACTTACCATCAGGTGGACTGCATGCTCGTTAGCTACTTCATTATTATAAAAAACACTTCAAACCTCACTAACCACAAATGCTATTGGCGCTTTAGATTATTTCCTCTCCACTATCGATATATGTTTAATATGGAAAAGTAAGCAGTAAAATAACATATAGTCCACCGGATATTAAGAACAGCAAGCAACAAAAGAACTATGTACCAGTTCACCTGACGGTAAGACAAATATTAACATAATTCAATACCAAAAATGACGTATTTGGAATTTGCTGACGACTAAGGTTTCCACTTTTTAAAAAATAAGTTTTGACATATAAGATGGTTCTGACTAAAATAAAGACACACGCTTTCTACCCCCATGGCCCCAAACTAGGATTTTCTCCCGTGTCGTGGGTACCATGGACACACAAGACGAATACACAAACACCCATACCCAGAACATGAATCTAAACTAATAATTCAGATACCTGTCTGGCCCGGAATCGAACCTTCTTTAAATTAATTAGTTTTAATATATGTTTTTAAACACGCTGACAAACGGTTCGACAATAATTTAAAAACAATAAAAATTTCTCTTATTCCTTATTCTAATTCCATGTACGCCAACATGGTAATGATAATGGTTAATAATGGTTGAAACTTGCTCTCTCGATTGGGAGGTCCGAGGTTCAAACACTGATTTTTCTAAAATTATGTGCGTATTAGAAATTAATTATCACTGCTTTTCGGTGAAGGAAAACATCGCGAGGAAACCTACACACCCGAGATGTCTTAAAAAAAAAAGAAAAAAAAAGTTCTCGGAGGTGTGTGAAGTCCACCAATTCGTACTTGGCCAGCGCGGTGGACTATGGCCTAATACTCTTTCATTCTGAGAGAAGACCTGTCCCCAGCAGTGGGACAATAATAGGTTGACGACAATTGTCTACTGACCTGATATCAAACGTTGGCTGCTTCAGATCCATAAAAATATCTAACTGCGCACAATGATATCGTGTATCCAGACACTTCATGATAGGATTATATTTGTCTAACGTGTGATAAATCGTAATCTCATATCACATATCACTTGTCGCGATATCTCTCCAATTGACCTAGGACTGATTTTCAGTCTGATTTAATGGGTAATGTATACTTAAGTACTTGTATTTACACTGGGAGGAGTGCGAATCCAGTCCTAAAAAACCCATAAGCTTTTCCCACCTAAAAACGTCAGTGCATACCGATTTGAAACGCATAAAGCCGGCCGTCTCTGGCTATGATCCGCGTGGCCGAGCGGTTACCATACCGGTCTGACGCGCAATGGGTTCCGGGTTCGATTCCCGGCTGGACAGGTATCTGAATGATGAGTTTAGATTCCTGTTCTGGGTCTGGGTGTTTGTGTATTCGTCTTTGTGTGTGTCCATGGTACCCACGACACAGAAGAAAATCCTAGTGTGGGGCTATGAGTGTAGAAAGCGTGTTTTTTTTTTATGATCAAATCCGAATGATGTAGTTAGATTTTTTTTGGGTCTGTATGTTTCTGTTCTCTTACATCTTAGCCATCTAAAAGATGTCTGTCTACCATCAGTTGAACTGTACGCTGACCTCTTAATAAAAAAATACAAATTAGTTAAGGGTTAATACTCCTACAGCCAGAAATTCCCCGTGAGAGGTATCCTCTAACGAGGGAAGCGGAGGCTGCTCCCCGGAGGCTCTAATTGTTTATGCGGGCTCGTTGGCAGCCGAATTATTCACTTGTTAACCGAACCACGCGCATCAGAGGCGCAGACAGACAGGGCCCTTGGTAGAATATAAATAAATAACGCCTTATATACTCATAGCCCCACACTAGGCTTTTCATGTGCCGTTTGTGCCAATGACACGCTCTAAAAAAACATACACACACACGCTTTTACACTAGGATATTCTCCTGTGACGTGGGTACCATGGACACACAAGACGAATACACAAACACCCAGACCCAGATCAGGAATCTAAACTCATCATTCAGATACCTGTCTGACCGGGAACCGAACCCGGACCCATTGCGTGTAAGACTGGTATGGTAACCATTGCGCCACGCAAGTCGTCAGAACGAACAATACACAAACACCTAGACCCAGAACAGCAATTTAAATTAAATATTCAGATGTCTGCCTGGCCTGGGATCGAACCTGGAACTCATTGTCTTCTCTGAACTCGGCGTCTTAATCGAGGATCCGAGAATCGCATCATTGGCACGTAGAATTGATTTTTCTAAAATTATGTACATAGTTCTTAGACATTTACAGTAACTAGTTTAAGGTACCAGAAACATCACGAAAAAACCGACACACCCGTTCTTAAAAAAAGTTCTTAAAAGTGGACAATGGTCTACATCACACTGAGAGAAGACTCGTGGAGATCTTAATCAAATAAAAAGGGTAGAGTAAGAAAGAGTTATTTACGGTTAAATTTCGGAGACGACCATGTCGCTGCCTTGTAATAGTAGTGCTAAGGAGCGTTCTGATTGGTGGTAAGGGCGACATATTTATTAGTGGTGCTTCAACTTGGTTTATACCGATAGCAAAGCATCTGAGGCCAACATCAGGTAAGACCAAGTTTATTTTCAAGGTTTCATTGAAAATGTTCATGGAAGGCAGTGGCCACTTACTTATGTTGACAATTTATTTGAACTTTTATTATTGAATTACAATTAATTAATTATATAGATACTAGCTGTACCCGCGGCTTCGCCCGCGTAAAAATAAGTATATCGCAAAGTTTTTCCCGCACAAATCTCGATCCCGTTGAAATTATATGATAAAAAGTAATCTATAAATATGTTATTCCACAACCTTTTCTATAGTGCAAGTCCTATCCAAATGAGTTTGGCCACTCGGCTGGCGATTACCCGGACATACAAAGAGTGAAGAAACGAATTTAAAGTATGTATTTGTGGTTAGGATCATAATTGTTATGTAAAAATATATTAAAAATTAGACAAATTAAAATTAGAATTTTAAAATTAGACGAGTTTTAGACGCCTTTCTTTGAATTAAATGACAATCTTAGTGGTCACACAATACCAAGAAGCACCTTGTAAACCAAATCCTCCTCAAATTACAAAGATTGATTTTAACTTTTCCGCAGTAGGTATATTTAAAAGTTCTCAGGGTGATGCTGCAGGGTGAAGTGCAATGTTTGTACTGGTCTAGTACAAAAAGACGCTACTCTTACAAACTCATTTAACATTCGTATCCTACTCAACACTGGATACTATCAAGTGGTCAGATTACTCTAATAATGCACACGCATCGGCGGCCGGCTTGTATTAGCATGCGCGAGCGAGACGGTTACCTACCCCTGCCGAGAGACACATCGCGATCTTTATTATTTTAAATCTCTAATATCTTTAAAAGTATTTATTTGATGCATATACTGTAAAAGCTAACGAATGCATTTATTTATATCAGGATTAATACCGAACAGAAGAAAAGACACTCGAAATTAACGTAATATTTTTAGTTGAAATATGGAACATAAAAAAAATATTGTGACTTAACCATAAGTTATGGAGATATACTATCGCGGATTGATTTTATATTTAAGGTTGCAATTCAGTGTTTCGTAGCCCTTGACGGAATTATTAGTATTCAACATCAACATTTAATTTATCGATAGACTTCGTAGTTGTTTTGTAAATAACGCCACCTATTCGATGTAATTTAACATATCATTCAATGTAATTCAACATAGTAGTGGATAGATGGCGCAAGTATACCTAATATATAACTCATCGGTAATTCCTTGTAATTTTATATTGTGGGTAAATTAAATCAAATTTATATCACATCTATTTGTATGATAATTAATTGTTATCAATTTAAGTATATGTATTATTACTGAACGAACTCACGATGACGTCCAGGCGAAATGGCCAATATGATGATTGTCGTTTGCATTGGAATAAAACAAAATTCGCGACATACCTAGTTTTACGGATATAGGTATGTTGTCGACTCAAAATCAATATTTTTTAATGTTTTATTATTCAGATAAGTTTTAAATAAAGACTATCGTACCCCTTGACGGAATTTTAATAGCGTACCCTTTGACGGAAATTACATAATTTGAAATCTTTAATATCTTTAAACGTATTTAATTGATGCATCAAGTGTAAAAGACAATTTTTGATTTATATTAAAATTACGAAGTTAACGAATGCATTTATTTACATAAGGATTAATACTGAACAGAAGACAACAGACTCGAAAATAACGTAATTTTTTTAGTTAAAATATGTAACATAAAAATAATTATTGTGAGTTAACCTTATGAGATATAGATATGCTATCGCGGATTTATTTTATATTTATGTTTGCAATCCAGTGTTTCGTAGCCCTTGACGGAATTATTAGTAATTCAACATCAACATAAAATTTATCGATATTACTTCGTAATTGTGTTGTAGATAACGCCATCTATCAAATGTTCATTCAACGTAATTCAACAGAACAGAGATAGCGCAAGTATATACCTAATATACTCATCGGGAATTCCTCGTAATTATAATCTTAAATTTCGCATTATAAATACATTTTCATGTTATAAACCCATATTAAGGATAAATTAAATCAAAGAACAATGCCCACTTCCCATACATTTGAAAACTTGGTATATTGTCTCATAATCATTTTTAAAATTTGAACTTATCGAAGATAAAAATATATGAATAGGTATATTATAGCTCTCATGTCGTGCTCAGTATCGATTTACTCCGCGGAACTAACAGTGTCAAATGTCAAAAGAAGAAAAACCGTTTCAGTTGTGTACTCAATTGGATTTGAGAATGTCAATATTTTTTTATTATTCTAGATAGCATGCATATATACTGTTATATTAATCTTTTAAAAAGTAAAAAAATATGAAGAATAATGAAAAAATAATTATTCAAGTAGCAATGCGTTAAATGGAACGTAGTGACGTGAAATGTTAATTGAGTTGCGTTCAAAACATGTAATTCGTTAAACTTTTACCTTGTTTAGCATATACAAATATTCAAATAACTTTATTTCCTGCATTCCTTTTAATTTAGTAGCTGCATTTTAAGATTTTTACATCACTATATACGATCAGGTGAAAATTGCACATCCTTCTTTATATCACATCTATTTGAATGATAATTAATTGTTAAAAATTTATATGTATTATCCGAACGAACTTACGATGACGTTCAAGCGAAATGGCCAATAAGGTGATTGTCATTTACATTGGAATTTAACAAAATTCGCGACATACCGAGTTTTACGGATATATGTTGTCGACTCAAAATCAATATTTTTTTATGTTTTATTATTCACCTATGTTTTTAATCAAATCTATCATACCACTTGACGGAATTATTAGTACAGCTCTTTGTCAAAAACGAACGACCATACAAACATTTATGCTCGATTTTAACATTTTCAACCAATTTTTTGAAATAAAAAGTAGCCTATAATGGATCCCAAGGTCACCACTATCTGTGTACACAATTTCATAAAAATCGATTCAGTAGTTTTGGCGTGAAAGAGTAACAGACAGACAGACAGACAGAGTTACTTTCGCATTTATAATATTAGTAGGGATTTTTGACATTTTATAAGATATGACATATTTTATATTATAATTTAACTTCTATTAAATATTAACATTTAAATGAAATTTGCACGCCTTATAGGTAAATAAGAGGACTTGTAAATTTATTTAACATAAAATTTGTACCTTATTTTTTGGCAAATAAACATTATTATTTTTTTATACTATATATTCATTCCTACTGAACTTGTAAACAATGCCATACTTACACATATATTACGTACAAATTGCTCAATTGAGCTATTTCCCTAGGTGTTTACAACGAGTGTAACACCACCCTTATATGGCTGAATATTTTACCTGTACATCCATAATTACGAAGCCCTCTGGTGGCCTGTTATTGTCGGTCATAGAACTAAACATATCGTAAAATGAAATGTTAGTGATTACAGAACGGTCATTCAGCTTGTAATTTTCATTAGTCATAATAATATCATCTATATATTAATACGTGGAGAAAAAACTTGTGATCCGTTTTTAAGGTACTTGCAGCAAACGGTATGAAATTACAATAATTACAGTATGAAATTACGCACGGTTATAGTTGATGTAGAAAAGGATTACGCCATACTAATATTTTTTTTTCAAATAATGCGTAAAACATACATAAAATCAACTAAAACACACTATCTTGCATTTCACACAAACACACATAAACGAAATAGAACATTCAATAAAAACACATATCGTCAAATTGTCAAAATACCCCCTATTGGTTTTAGCAACAACAAACCACTTTTAGCAACCAGAAGTTTTTTCCCGAAGTCGCGGGAATAACTTAAGTGAAATAACTGAAATACATTATAATATATTTGACGACCCGCGTGGCGGAGCGGTTACAATACCGGTCTGACGCGCAATGGTGCCCAGGTTCGATTCCCAGCAAGACAAGTAACTGAATGATGAGTTTAGATTCATGACCCGGGTCTGGGTGTTCGTGTACTCGTCTTGTGTGTGTCCATGGTACCCACGAAACAGGAGAAAATCCTAGTGTGGGGCTATGACTATAAAGCTGTTTTTTCATTCTTAATATATTTTTTGGGAAATTTTATATAAAGAGAATTTAATCCTTGGTCCGGAAATTTTGTCCAGTCTCATAAGGATACAAAATTTCGCCACAAATGTTAAAATTTGATAAGTTTTGCTCAAAAAGACGCTTGCTCGCCTTGTGATAAGGTCTTACACACACTAAGACTTAAGTAGAACAACAATACATCACCTTACCCCGTTACCCCGAGTCATAAGGCTTAATAAAGAAGAAAATAGCAACTAAAGTAATCATTGTTGTTCAAGCGATTAACGGCTTACGCTAAGCCAGTTAACTTATGCGTTTCTGCTTACCCTAAAGCCGTTTTTAACCCCCGACGAAATATGAGGGGTAAGTCAGGGTTGTCAATAATTTGTAAGAAAGTCAGGCTGCAACTGTTATGTTCCATTTTTAAGGAATTAAATCATAGTTTATTTTTTTAGTGGTGTATTTTTTAATCGGATTGATAAGATCATCTTAGAATTGCAATTTGGAACGGTAGGTACCTACAATTTATTTTCCGACTATATACATAGTATATGTTTTTTCTACTACATATACATAGTATATACATAGTATATGTATATGTTTTTTTATCTGGTCGTAGCAGCAAACGAGCATGCAGTCCACCTGATGGTAAGTGGCCACTGCCGCCCATGGACATCCGTAAGCAACTTCACATAAAACATGGGTTCTATCTGAAGACAATCAGAGATGCGTTGCTCCCTTCCAACGAAACACAAGAACTGCTTCACGCTAGAAATAGGTGTGGCGGTGGTACTTCCCCGGTCGAACTACACTAGTTCTACCACCTTAAAGGATTCTGTAAATCACGGGACATACATAAGTAGTAACCTTCGATAAGGTTTAACGACTATTGTAAAGTGATAATAACCGGCATTGACAAATTAACATATTCTCCCGAACTGGGAAGCGCACATGAAGATAAACCACCCGCCCATTTAATTCCTGACCGTACCTAACGTTGCTTAACTTTAGAGATTATTTACCATGCGTACCGTGGCCTTCCGCGGATTTGTAAAGCATAAATATTTAATAAGAAACATATCAAAATATTGGAGAGCAAATTCAATATTTGCGCCGAGTGATTGAGCCTTTCAGCGCAAACTCCAATCGACAAATTTTAAGTTCTGTGTACTTTCATGTTTGTACTAATAAATATTATGAATATTTTCGCCAATTAATATTTGCTGGCTTGAAAAACGGGTACAACCCATTATTGTCCCACTGCTGGGCACGGGTCTTCTCTCAGAATGAGAGAGTTTTAGGCCATAGTCCACTGCGCTGGCCAAGTGCGAATTGTTGGATAAAAAATATATAGTCCTAATCAATACGTTTATCTTAAATCAGATTTAAGTAACCTGAACCACCGAGGTCGCGACTTTACGCAGTAAATGAATAGGTATTTCAGTAGTAGTAATCTACCAAAGCAGGATAATAATAGTAAATAATAACGCTTTCTTCGCTTAAGTTTGACTTTTTACGTGTGCGTATGCCTCTGTCATACTAAGTTTTATTAATAAGGACCCAAGAAAAAGGACTAGCAAGAAGGTCCCCTAAATCAAACGCCATCTTCTTTGTCGGAAGATCTTCTTTTACTGCCAATTTTTTTCAAAGCATACCTTTACCTTGTCACGACCTAATCGTAGATTATGGAGATGTCAGAACTGGAATTACATAATAATATGTCTTGGTTCTCTAGAAGTATGTACAAAAACGTACATATAGATTTAGACCATATCAGACATATTTCTCTTCACGTGTTGGCCAAATAGATTTAGACCATATCAGATATACTCCTCTACACGTGTTGGCAACAATATGCAGTAAATATTCAAGGTCGACCGACTCAAAAAAGTCCTAAAAATATATGCGCCGCTATAATAACCGTCGCCAAAGAATGAAAATGAAATGGAAGAAGTATCATAAATATTGGAGAGCAAAGTCAATGTTTGCGTCGAGCGATTGAGCCCTTCGGCGCAAAAGCTCAAGGTGACTCCTGTTTACTTTTATTTCTTTATTCCACCAATTAAACTTTGCGTAAGAAGCTTTAAGATTTTACTGCGTCGGAACTTTCTGCGACTTGGAGCTTTCGAAAGGGAATGTAAATGATTTATTAATCTTTGAGGCGATTGATTAAACTCGTGGAAGGTAAGGTTGTATGGTATACTGGTTACCACAATTTAAAATTCGTCACTTCAAACTAAATATATTTTTTCCAAAAAAATCCTAGTTTTTAAACTTTGTGCTTTAACTACACCGACGTTAACAGCCTTTTAACATACTTTTATCATTTTAACTTAATTAAAAATATAGAGACAAATGACATTATTTAATTTTATCTGACTCTCCTGTAAAATAAACCTTTTTGTGTCCTATTATTATTCAATCCAAGCAACGATATGTTTTTTTTATTTGACTGAAGTAGCAAACGAGCATGCAGTCCACCTGATGGTAAGTGGTCACTGCTGCTCATGGACACACATACAGAACACTTGTTCTATCTGAAGTCAAACACAGATGCGTTGCTAAAAGTGTGCCGGCAACCACACCCTTCTATTGAAACGCAAGAAATGCCTCACGCTAGAAATAGGTGTGGCAGTGGTACTTCGCCAGGCAGACTACACTGGTTCTACCACCTTCAATTTACTGCCGTATTTATGTATTTGATTTTTTATTAAATAAAATTCGTTATATCTGTCGCCGTTACCTTTATTTAGAAGTAAAGTCAGTTTGTTGTATTTCGAAAAACTTATTTAAATTATATTCATAAATTTAATTATCAAATATTAGAATGTTTTCATATATTTTAGCATATAACTTTACATCTACAAAATAAGGTATACTACCTTATTTTGTAGCATGATGTTGAGCATTTATTTTATTTTCTCCGGCTTCGATATGCTATGATTAGTTTGTGTGATCAGATACGGCGTATCATGAACCGTATCGAATATGAGAGATAATGCAGCTACTGCCCAATTATTAGTTATTGGACACTTACTGAGTGTTGGAACGAAGATACTGCACGGTTCGTCTGGTAAACACGAAGAACACACCGACAACTTTATAGTCTTATACATGTGTAAAGCTATGGAACGTATGATGATTAGACAACTTTTTTTTTAAAGGTATAAGTTACAGGGAATGATGACATGTGTAGTCCGCAGAACCGTTTCTTAGTAAAGTTATTTGTATGATTCCTACCACAGTGCAGTTCACGTTTGTTAATATTTCTTGTGTTTTAAGTAAGGATAGCATTATTTTTTTAATTTAGCAATCGCAAATAGTATTGTGCATTTTTTTGTCGTGGGGGAAACCTTTGATAGGTAGGCGTGGGAGTGACGCAGGGTTATAGGGAATTCTTACCTCACTAAAACCCCCCCGGTGGCCATCCTGGGCTATGGGAGGAGGACTCCGGCATCTCCAAAGAAACGCTACCGGAGTCCTCTAAACGTTTCATGTCTGGAGATATAACGGTGTTTCAGGGTTTGTAAACCAAAAATATTTCGCTCCCATGAAACAGATACACCACAACTACTAAAGCTTTGGTCAATTAACAGCGGCGACTCTGCGCTATCGGGGAGCTGTCGCCCGTCACTTGCGGGATCGCTTTAATTCCGGGAACAGATAACCCGTTAAATTGCCAGTTAGCGAACGATTGTGCCGTATGCAAACCGTGCTATCGAGTTAGGGGACTCAGTCATTTGTTTATCGGATATTAGGTATTTTTGTTATTGTATTTGCAAGGTGGTAGAATGTATGTGGTTTGAAAAAGTGTAAGAAAAGAGTAAAAAAAAAGTCGGTTATCTGTTAAGTCGGTTTACTGACGATAGTTGAACGTGACAACGTCATAAGAAAATACTGATAGAATGTTTGCATTTTACAAAATATAATTTTAATGTTATTTGTTTGGTAGATGTTTTGTATGGATATAGAGAAAGAGACAAATGAAAATCACAATGGAATTGATCAAGTTATATTTATTTGTATGCATAAATAAAATTATGTAAATTTTTTGACATAATAGTATTTATGCCTTTGTCGCTTTTCCGCGCTCTCGCTTGCACTTCAAGCCTTAAATGGAACGCCTCAAAGCGAGGTAACGCCGCATGAGTCATGTTTGCGCCGCATGAGTCGGTGCGTGCAGCCGGCTTCATCGAATTATAAGACGTTGTCACGTCAAAAAATTAACTGTTAATTTGTAAGTGCTCCCGTAGACCTATGCGTAAATAAAGACATTTCATTTCGCTGGAACAGTTCTTGCGTCGGGGCTTCACTTACACATCACGGCCATCATAGTCAAGTTAGATATCTTAACCGTCATCAAACTCAAAGCCTGTAACGAGGACCTAACATAAAACGCATATTAAATCACACTTTTTCATACCTATTTTAATACTTAACGGGTACTCACGATATGCGGTTTTTGAATCCTTTTTGAATTCTTTTTGCCGATATTTTTCATACCTAATCTTGAAAAAGACACCCTTGGAAAATTTGTCGCGCTCACAAATCATTCAGTGTTTGAGGGCGCGCCCTGGCGTGGAGACAAACAGTTATTTCGTTAAGTGGCACACACCGGCCAAGCTTGTGACGCACGGGGTCGGATTTCTGACTGATCAACTTATCGTTGTTACATCAGAAAATAAATAAATTATTATAAAAAACTATAACTTGATTGCTTAAATAGAAAAGAGAAAAATAAATAATTGATTTTTTAAACACTACCCTGAAATACGTGGGCATGATTGTTCTCTAATTTTTGTTAGTTTTTTTTTTATCTGACTGAAGTAGCAAACGAGCATGCAGTCCTCCTGATGGTAAGTGGTCACTGCCGCCCATGGACATCTGTAATCAACTATATACAGAACATGGGTTCCATCTGGAGTCAATCACAGATGCGTTTCTACCCCTGAGGACTATGATGGTCTCCTCATGTAAAAGTGTGCCGGCAACCACACTCTTCTATCGAAACGCAAGAAATGCTTCACGCTAGAAATAGGTGTGGCGGTGGTACTTCCCCGGTCGAACTACACTGGTTCTACCACCTTTAATGCCCAATTGCAGCTCCTTTTAATACCTATACATACGATTATAGTGCTTGTTTTTCTATTCAGTTTAGGCAGTCTTTTTTATAATAGTTCATTTAATATAACCATTTTTTCGACTTTCAATTAATATAGTAAAAGTATTGTCATATATAATTTTGCGACCATCTATTTATGAGTTTACATTTGATGACCATATTGTAGTGGTATTTTTTCTCACTCTCTATTTTCTAGTTGCAGGCGTCATCTATACTAATATTATAAAGAGGAAAACTTTGTATTTTTGTATGTTTGTCATGAATTAAATTAAAAACTACTGAACCGATTTTAAAAATTCTTTCACGATTAGAATGCTACATTATCCCTGAGAATCATAGGTTATTTTTATTACGATAATATATAAGGCGTTTTTGCTAAAACTTGAGTAATTTGATGTAATCTATCTAAAAAATTAATAAATAAATAAATTAAGCAAAATGTCAAAAAATTTGCTAGAATTTTTTTTAGATAGATTACATTAAAATCTGCGCGAACGAGGTCGCGTCGATTGTGCTAGTATTTAATAATTATACAGCTTATGTTACTCTGACATCAAAGTCGATTCCAATAATATGTCATATTTTACAATAAAATATCACCCTCCTTCTGATGCTGTCGAATATAAAGACGACCAGAAGAACAGTCAGATGGATAAATACTCCATTTCATTTACAAGTACTTAGACGCAAAATTAAAAGTACTCGGTTTCCTCAAGTGCTAAATAATTAAGAGGGAAAGTTACCTTTTGTTACTCTTTATTGTGCTTCAAGAATGATTTTCCACTACAGCCGTTGGCCATTTATTCCTCATTATACTTTTCCTGGCTGGAAATTGTTTGCGTTGTTAACAGTGAATTTTACTGTTTCCCTTACTATCATTTGTTAGATTATCGCTCTGAAACAAACGTTGCAGCAAATCTCCTATAATTACGATCGTCACCGCGTCTTTACACGGTACTCGGGTGCTCTCATACGATACATGTAAGTTGGTTATACTTTTACGCATAAACTGCTGTTCGGTTCAAATTTGGAACATACATAATTTATGACCTACAATAACATATAGTTTACTTTTACTGCTTTATAAAAACGTGACACAAGCGAGCAGGGTCGCAGGAAAAAGCTAGTATACGGTCATTTCTTCACTACAAAGTATAAAACAAAGTCGCTTTTCGTTGTCTGTTCCTATGTATGCTTAGATCTTAGAAACTACGCTACAGATCTTAATGCCGTTTTGTAATAGATAGAGTGATTGAAGAGAAAGGTTTTATGTATAATAGATGTAAAATATTGTGGAGAAACACCGATAATTTTAGATTTTTGAATTTTAGGCGGAACGATGTTCGCCGGGTCAACTAGTTAAAAATACAATTAAACTAGTTGTAGGAGAAGTATGTCCTAGAAACACTTCCATTTTATTAGTGGCAGTTAAGGCCCGTGTTAAGTGGTCAATGCTGTTAATACGCTACTGACATTGGAACGTCACTGATGTACAACTAGGTGGTAGAACTTTTTCACTTTCGTCTCCAGCGCCTACACTACTCCACCTTTATTTTTTATAAAGAAGAAGTAACAAACGAGCATGCAGGCCACTTAATGGCTAGTCGCCAATTCAATCCGCTAACATCTGTAACTAATTTAACTCGAAACTAAACCTTCGGAAAAACTAAGATGGACGCCCCGTGTTTAAATATTTAATTTTTAAATATAAGTACATGTATTGTAAATAACTAACACGTACAACACTGCTCAATATCAGGGGGAATGTAACTATTAACAATTTTCGTTTTGAATAATTAAAAACACTGCTCAATACCTGGGGTACCGTAATTATAACAATTTTCGTTTTTAATACATAAAATCTAATGCGGAAGTTAAAATTTTAGAAAATGCAAGCTTACAATGCATTTCAAACTAAAAACCGTGCTATGGTGAAACTTTCTGTTTGTCTATGAATGAAGTACGAGCAAAGTTAATATATGCATACTGAGAACTGAGAACATACTGAGAACCGCGGCTGATATCAAGTTTCTAGCTAAACATCCTGTATTCCTGAAGAACCTTCAGTTACTACAATGATGTTACTTGCAAGCGTAAAACTATGAGCGAATAAGCAAACATAAATATGAGAAAATTAGCAATAAGAAGTATTAAAAATATGTTTATTGAATAGGGGTACAACCCATTATTGTCTCGCTGCTGGCACGGGTCTTCTCTCAGAATGAGAGAGTTTTAGGCCATAGTCCACCGCGCTGGCGAAGTCCGAATTGGTGGACTTTTCACACCTCCGAGAACTTTTTTTTAAGAACTCTCGCTTTTGTAGGTTTCCTCAAGATGTTTTCCTTCACCGAAAAGCAACGACAATTATTTCTAATACGCACATAAATCAGTGGCGTGCCTGGGTTTGAACCTCGAACCTCCCGATTGAGAGGGCAAGTTTCAACCATTAGGCTATCACTACTCAAGAAAAGGAAAATAATAATGGCTAACGTTTATTGAAAACTATCAGGATAATTTGTCAATTAATGTTTTTTTAACCCACGACAAAAAATGGTGATGACGGAAATTAAAATATATACAACCCTCGTGTTATGTTTCCATTCCAATGTTATCAGTCTTTTGCTCTTTTCCAAGCCAATACCGCAATTTTGAGCGCTTAAATAATATTTAATTACGCTGCATAGCTACTAATTGAAATGAAATTGAGCATACGACCAGTACTGGCTTCGCAGATTTAGTAAGAAAATTGCTAAGATAAGACTAATCTGGGGTGGATTACAACTATTTGTACATAACATAACACACCTATTTCTAACGTGAAGCATTTCTAGCGTGTCGATAGAAGGGTGTGGTTGCCGGCACACTTTCACATGAAGCGACCATCGTAGTCGTCGGGAGTAGCAACGCATCTGTGATTGACTTCAGATGAAACCCATGTTCTGTATGTAGTTGATTACAGATATCCTTGAGCGGCAGTGACCACTTACCATTAGGTGGATGCATGTTCGTTTGCTACTTCAGTCAGATAAAAAAAAAACTGGTCATGGGCGGCATTAATTATATAAAAATAACTTAGCCATTTTTTTTACAAGTTGTGCCCAACTCCAGCAAGAAATCATTAAGCCCAGCAGTGGGGCCAAATCAATAGGTCCGATACCAAGCGCCAGCGTGTCTGGGCGTAGTTATTAATACCGTATCGTTATTAGGCGCGCTCATTATTCCCGTGATTTGTGGTCCCGGCTTTGTTTTGCCCAATTTATTGCTGAACGCCCGATCGGACATACGTATAGGCATATTGTATACGGTATTAATTATATCCTGTCCTATATAAATAAGTGCCGATTTATTGCGGACGAAATTCAATATACTTTTCAGGCGTATCTGTAACGATATGTCAGGATCTGTTATAGTTTGTTTCTTTTTTTTGTCAAGGGGAAACCTTCAAAAAACCCGACGCCGCGGGAGCGAGGCAGGGTTATGTGGGGTTCTTACCGCACTAAAACCCCCCGGTGGCCGTACTCGGCGTTACAAAGAGGACTCCGGGATCTCCAAAGGAACGCAACCGGAGACCTTTAAACGCATTGCCCCATCAGGCTCCTCCCAGGGCGCACTACTCCGTCTGGTCTTTACGACGATATGCGACCGTATACCGCAGTCCTTCCCGGGATCGCCTGGCTGGACGGTTCGAGCTCCCACTCTTGCGGCCCGGAACCCTAAATCTAAATTCAAGTTCCGTCTAGGGATGGTGAACAGCATCACTACATAATATAAAACAAAGTCGGTTCGCGCTGTCTGTCCCTATGTATGCTTAGATCTTTAAAACTACGCTTCGGATTTTAATGCAGTTTTTTAATAGATAGAGTGATTCAGGAGGAAGGTTTTTTTGTATAATTAATGCATGATATTGGAGAAACACTGATAATTTTAGATTTTTGACTTCTAGGTGGAACGAAGTCGCCGGGTCAACTAGTCAAACTATAAAACCTTTTAATTTAGAAATATATAAATAGTCCATGTCTTTGTTTAATATTAAGTCTCGTTGTCATTAGAATCCATAATTTCGATCAAAAGGTATTACAATTAAATTTATATTACACCAGCTGTACCCTGCGCGCGTTGCTACGCCATCACAAAAAAAGAAAAAAAAATACACCAGAAACTTTCGCGAGCTCATGAATAAAAACTTTGCTAAAGATCATCACATGATCAAATGAATAGTTAACGATTCTAAAGAGGACATACAGACAAACATTCATTTTTATATATAAGAGGAGATTTATCGTTATATAAACGATGGTGAAACTGCAGAATATATCTAGTAGATAAATGTTTTTAGTAACACTAAGACTAGATTCCAACCAATTGTACAGTCACGAGCAATAAGATGTGACTATAGAAGATTGTCAAAAGTATCTGACCCAAGAAGGAGTTTAATAATATCTGACTACACGAACGCAGCAAAAATATCTGACATTGAAAGGCAGCATAATGCAGTAGCGTCAAAATTATGTGATTTGACGTTCATCTACATCGTTCGTGTAGTCAGATATTATTGAACTCCTTCTTGAGTCAGATACTTTTGCTAATCTGTTCGTAGTCACATCTTATTGCTCGTGATTGTACCTGTAATAACCAAATCTATACTTATAATAAAGTTGTAGAGAGGTCAATTCTGTACATGAAATATTTTTCCAAAATAACTATCAGGGCGTGATTAGGGATCGATACTGATGCCAAAAATGCAATCAGTAAAATTTTTGTCTGTCTGTCTGTCTGTCTGTCTGTCTGTCTGTATAACCGTTATAGAAACAAAAACTACTCAGTGGATTTTAACGAAACTTGGTACGATTATTCTTTATACTCCTGGGCTGGTTATAGTATACTTTTCATCCCGCTACAATCAATAGGAGCAGAGCAGTAAAGGGAAATGTTGGGAAAACGGGAGAAGTTACTTTTTTAAGCTTCTGTCGCGTGTGCAACCTTAATGGTTAAAGCTACACAGAAATCATGTATGAGGGAAATATTTTCCTTAAAATTATCTAAAAAATATCCTACGACAGCATATGTCTATCTTTTATGGTTGACTCACAATAACACGTGTAACTCCCGATAGCTTAGCAGTTCAAAGCTTTCTGATTATATTTGTCTACTCTTACGTTTATAACTCAGTCATCTATCTGTACGAAAATGAACATGAAAATGAAAAATGAAAAATGAAAAATGAAAAATGAAAATGAAAAATGAAAAATGAAAAATGAAAAAAGATAAATGAAAAATGAAAAATGAAAAATGAAAAATGAAAAGTGAAAAATGAAAAATGAAAAATGAAAAATGAAAAATGAAAAATGAAAAATGAAAAATGAAAAATGTAAAATGAAAAATGAAAAATGAAAAATGAAAAATAAAAATGAAAAATGAAAAATGAAAAATGAAAAATGAAAAATGAAAAATGAAAATTTAATCATATGGGATGAATGTACGATGGCCCACCGAAAAGGAGTAGATGCGGTAGACAGAACTTTAAGGGACATAAGACAAAATGATCGACCAATGGGCGGTTTTATTTTGTGGTGATTTTCGACAAACTTTACCGGTAATACCACGCGGAACCCGAGCTGATGAGGTTAGGGCTTGCCTGAAAAGTTCTTATTTGTGGCGTGATATACAATCGGTGCATTTAACTATAAACATGCGAGTGAGAACTGCAGATAACCCGGATGATCGTCAATTTTCTGATACACTGTTAAAGATTGGCGAAGGTACCTATCCACAACTTCACCAAGGAAAAGTTATTCTGACGCCTGAGTTATGTTGTATAGTGCAATCCCAACTACATCTTATATCGTCGGTTTACGGTGACGTAACAAATATATTAAATAGGGACAATTCTTGGCTATGCGAAAGATCCATCTTAACTCCTCGCAATGACCAGGCATTTGAGATTAATAATAAAATACTGTCGAATATACAAGGGGAAAGCAAAGTTTATAGTTCAATAAATAGAATGGTCGATGAACAAGACGCCACTAACTACCCGATAGAATTTTTAAATTCTTTAAATATGCCCGGACTTCCTTCTCATGAAATTTGTTTAAAAATTGGCATTCCGATTATTCTGTTCCGAAATTTAAGACCACCACAACTTTGCAATGGAACTCGGCTAAAAGTAACCCGGTTGCAACAAAATATAATCGAGGCTCAAATTTTAACAGGTTGCGGTGCAGGAGAAACCGTCTTTATTCCCAGAATTCCCTTAGTACCTAATAACTTTCCATTCCAATTTAAAAGAACGCAATTCCCAGTATCGGTGTGTTATGCAATGACAATTAATAAGGCTCAAGGGCAGACTTTTCGTGTTGCTGGAGTAGATCTCGGTGTCAGTTGTTTCTCGCATGGTCAGTTGTACGTCGCTCTTTCCCGGGTCAGTAGTTCCAAAAATCTTTACGTTCACGTGCCGGATGGATCAACATTCAACATAGTTTACCCGGAAGCTTTGCATTGAAGTATTTTCGTTATATAAGTACTTAAGCCTTCGGCAGGATCAGAATAGGGCTACGGTATCCCTGCCTGTCGTAAGAGGCGACTAAAAGGGGCTTCCGGGGTTGCGGGCGGCTAGAGTGGGAGCTTGAACCGTCCAGCCAGGCGATACCGGGAAGGTGGCGATATGTGTGGTCGCATACCGCCGTAAAGACTAGATTGGGTGGTGGGCCCATCCGCCCATCTGGGAGGAGCCCGAGTCCTCTTTATAGCACCGAAGACGGCCACCGGGGGGGTTTTAGTGCGGTAAAAATTCCACATAACTCTGCGTCGCTCCCACGGCGTCGGGTACCTTTTGAAGGTTTCCCCCTCGAAAACAAAAATAAAAAAGGTTCTTAAGTCTCATGTGAACGTGATCTAAACAATATTACCAATACATTAACTCAATAACACACAAGGAGTTACTCGCTGGCGGAGTCGCGGGCAAAGCTATTAACAATAATATTGTGCGGTTCCGTATTGCGATATTTTTCAACAGTATTGTAGATATGACATATTATATTTCCCTACTAAAATACGAAAGTTAATCTGTCTGTTACATCAAAACCACTGAACCGTGAGGAAGGACATAGGCTACTTTTTTTTACGAAAAACAACGGAAACGCGGACGAAGTCGCGGGCAACAGCTAGTGTTAACTAAACGTAGTCACGACTACTCATTAAAGGAACCTTGTCTTCTTTCGAAAGTTCACGACCGCATCTGATTTAATTAAAGATTAGTTTTGACCCTCATATTCAATGTATTTATATAATAAGATGTGTTACGAAATCACTATGTATTGGCCATTGCATAAATGTAGTCAAAATCTGGCAAAAAACACCTCAACGTCGAATGTCGTTTAAATTAGTTTTATATTTAGATATACTTTACAAAATAGTTAAAAATCTTATATATCATTATATTTCAACCAACAATACCACCGTATCGTAACAATCCTGATTGGCCGGAGTTGAATAGCTATAGTACCGTATTATATTAATTAGAATTTTTTGTGCTTCCAAAAATAAACGCGACGAAAGAAATTATTTGTGTCAACAAATTTTTGGCTCAATACAAATAAAAAAAAAATCAATTATTTTATTATATATTTTTTGTTAAACAAGTGTGCAGCCTACCTGATGGTAAATGGCCACCTTTTTCAGGTCATCGGTCCATCTGGTAGGGGGGCGACCTGTACTCCTTTTGCCTAAACGTGGTCGCAACTCGAGGACCTTCCTTCCCCATCGGTTATCGGTCCTGCGAGCGATGTGGCCGGCCCATTGCCACTTCAGCCTACTAATTTTGAGAGCTATGTCGGTAAGCTTCGTTCGTCTACGGATTTCATCGTTGCGAATCATGTCTCGTAGCGAAATTCCGAGCATAACCCTCTCCATAGCACGCTGAGCGACCCTGAGTCTCCGAATGAGGCCTACAGTGAAGGACCACGTTTCGGCGCCGTAGGTCATCACTGGCAACACACATTGCTCGAATAATTTCGACTTCAGGCACTGAGGAATTGTGGACGAGAAGATACTACGAAATTTCCCGAACGCAGCCCAGCCGAGTTGGATTCTTCGAGTGACCTCCCTCTCAAAGTTGGACTTACCCATCCGGATCGTTTGTCCCAGGTAAATGTACTCGTCGACAACTTCGAGAGGAGTGCCGTCAACAACTACCGGTACGGGTGTGACATGGACATTACACATGATTTTCGTCTTGTCCATGTTCATCTTAAGACCCACCCGTTGTGAGGCACTGTTGAGTGCTGAGGTCCGTCAGCGAATCTGCCAAGATGACTATATCATCGGCAAATCGAAGGTGCGTGATGTGTTCGCCATTGATGTTAATGCCAAGACCATACGCCATGTCATATACATGGTATAAAAAAATCGTGCTACACTCGGGGACTGCCGCAGTAAGGTTATTGCATATATCAATTTATGCAATTATAATTATTTACTTATTTATACAGTAGTTTTTTTTCTTTGATATTAATTCAAGTTTCTTTATTTGATCTATATACTTTCTAACAAACAGTTGCTTACAGTGCTTACATATTCGTCCGACTTCCGAGCAGCTCGGCTCGATCCGTGCGAGCTTTGTACTGTCGTACCATACACATACACGTTATGCGACGCTCGGCCGCGCTACATGGTAGGCGGAGTGGGGGGGTGATAGGTTTTTTCGTTACGGAATTTCTTGATAATTTCCGCGATAAAAGCTATGCAATAGCTTAAAAAGACAAAGAAAGAAAGAGAATAAAAAAAAAACAATCTCTAAGTTTCTTGCCGGATAATCTCAGTTGACGTTGTGTTATGATCCGGTTGTAGCGTAAATAAAACAAATGTAACTGAAAATATGTTAGGGCCCGCATAGGCCTTTCATTTTTTTCATGTAGTGGTGGTCCCGAACCAAGAGAATTAAACCATAACAGTTCTGCTTTACTATAGCGAAGTTGTTACATAACATAACGCCTATAATTTGCCTTGAAGGAATTGTTTTGACATAAAGCATGTCAGTTGGCATAGGTCAGTCGGGAATTGTCTGCGCCATCCGTCTTTGCAGTGTTATATCAATATTGCTATGACCTCCACGACACAAGTTAGGGTGGGTACTGACATGTGCATTTTCATGTAGTCGTTAGGAACGAGCTTTTGGGTACTAATAATAATAATCTCTATTTAACAGAAAAATGTACAACACCTTTTAATACAATGGCTATGTTATATACACTGTACGTAATAACGATATACGTAATGTCATGCAACCGTTAGCGACGAGCTTCATCTTATTTTAGTGAAGTATCATGGAAATTATCGAAATTAAAACTGACAACGAAGATTAGTATTTTTTATAAGAGCAACGTAATAAACGAACATATAATTTACCTGGTCGTAAGTGTTAAATGGCGGCTATGGAAGTCTTTAAAAAACCTCAATTACAACAGGGGTTCTATCTGAAATCAATTATTACAAATGTGTTGCTAATCTCAAAGCCTTATATGATCGCTTCATAAAAAAGTGAGCTGGCAACCACACCTTTCCACCGGAACTCAAAAAGTCTCGGAGTAGTAGCGGATCTGTGGTGTCCATAAAATAGCTTATTGGCCAGCAATGCCAGATTTTCTTTTTGTCATCTCGGTATTTATAACAGGATGGTGGCTGGAGGATCTACATTTGGCGATCCTTTTGGTCGACAAACTGCAGTTCGAGTTAAACTTGTATAGATTAATAGATGTGGCGACATTTTTTTGCAAACCTTCCCGAAAACCGGGACCGAGCCTGTCCCGAGCGGGGCATTTCATTTTGATCCAAAAATCGGACGTACCGCCTAATCAGTACGTCTGTCATCGGTGTTATTGGCAAATGGGACCAATTACAATTAGAAGGAAAATATGCCTTTTGGCATATTATTATGGGAATATGGAAATCCATATTAAATATGTCCTCGGTCAGTACCCCGCCTAACGTTAGCCAGTTAATTGAAAGTGGACATGGTAATTGGAGCGCACGTCCTTTGTAATGAATGTAAAAGATACCTTCTGATTATTTACGACTGAAACTGCTTCGAGAGTCTGCTATATCTATATGGTTCTACTGGTTTAATATACAATGTGTGATTATATTTATGTAATATACATTTTGATTATTCTTGACATTCTATTGATTTATTTTTGACATTTTATTTGACTTGTTATTATTTGTGTTATATTGGCTATTTTAATTATATTGGACATTAATTATTAGTTAATTAACTGATAAGATCTTTTAATGTAATTTTAATTTTTAACATGTATTTAATTTACTATAAATTTTTTAATTATAATTTATTTCACTACACTAACGTATTAGGATAACCTGTAATGTTAGATGTAAGTTATGAGTAAATAAATAAATAAATAAATAAATAAATTATAATGTTTTATAGGACTAAGGTAATGGGACTCACGAAATTAGCGACTAATGTGCTTAGTTTTGATTTTTAGGAGTCAAAAGGGGAGAGTTAAGCGCTGTTGTGTTTTGATTTGAATGGTGTGATAAGGGAGACATAGGTACTTATACAAGGCGTGTATAATTATGCAATCGTATGTCTTTATTTTGTATTTTATTATCTAATTGAAGTAGTAAACGAGTATGCAGTCTACCTGATGGTAAGTGGTCACTGCCGCCCATGGACATCGGTAAGCCACTTTATACGGAACATGGGTTCCATTTGAAGTCAATCACAGATGCGTTGCCACTCCCGAGGACTATGATCGTCGCCTCATATAAAAGTGTGCACCAGACCCTTCCATCGAAACGCAAGAAATACTTCACGCTAGAAATAGGTGTGTAGTGTGTATAGGCCTATGGGGACCTTTACAATTAATTACAATATATTTATGACGCTACCACCGGATCGGAACATGACCTCAACTGAGAAGATCCGGCAAGAAACACGGCTTTGACTTTTTATATCATTAGCTCACCTGTATATATTTTCTTTTAATAACATCTTGTTACATAGAATAAAAGATCTTGTCGTTCATTTGACCAAACAAGAGACTTGTTTGTTATTAATTAACAAAACGTAGAAAGATGCTACGTTCTGTTAATTAATAAACGATGGAAATATATTATTGTTTAGTACCAAGTCATTTTATCTTCTATGACCAGAAATATTATAGTTCGCTTTACGGCTAACTTTGATTTTGACCAATGCTTTGAACTATATCATTGACAAAATTTTTGATTTGACAGTATCAGGGGTAGCAAAGCATCCAATGCCAACCAACCTCACCTAGGTTTCACCAACATGTCCTTACATACTTTACGCCACTTAAAACGTCTCCATTAACCGTACCTCCTAACGAGGCTAATAACTCCATCAGGCCACCAAGTCGCTAGGGTCCACTGGACTATCGGAGCTAATTTCATTATTGAGTCGGCTACACGCGTGCCTGCAACAATCCCCGCTGGATTAAACCGCGACACTGCAATTTGTGTGGCGCGAGTTATAGACGCGAACGTTTTTGAATACGCTCATCTTATAACAAGACAATGGAGATTCTTGAACATCACGAGGTAATAAAGATTTTTATTTTTATAATAATATACAACAGAAGATAGGAAGACATTTACAATCAGTGTAAAAATCATGAACATTTATAAAATTTAAATCATTTTATCATCATCTGGATTGTTCTTTCGATTTTTGATGAGAAAAAAAACACGCTTTCTGCACTCATAGCCCCTCACTAGGCTTTTCTCCTGTGTCGTGGGTACCATGGACAAACACAAAACGGATACACAAGCACCTAGACACAGAACATGAATCTAAACTTGTCATTCAGATACCTGTCTGGCCGGGAATCGAACCCGATATCCATTGCGCGTCTGAAAGGTATGGTCACCGCTCCGCTACGTGGGTCGTCAAGAACAATAGAACTAAAGTGTTAAGCAATCAATTTTTATTGTTTTACCTTTTAAAAATATTCATATTAGAAAATAATTTATGAGAATACCCGAGGAGTAACGGAATAAGGGTTATAAGGAAAAAGACTAGCTATTTCCGACGGTGTGGTTGCCTATCTACTCTCATACAAGGCGTCCAACTTGGTCGGCGGGAGAAGCAACACATCCGTGATTGACTTTAGATAGAACCCCTGTTTTATATGAAGTGCTTACATATGACCGTGGTTAGCAGTAGACCGCAAATAGTGCTATTATTACACAGTCTCTTGAATTTTATCCCTTATTTTCCAACAACACCATATTGCACTTAAAAAGACGCTTTCTATACTCAAAGCCCCACAGTGGGATTTTCTCCTATGTCGTGGGTGCCATGGACACACACAAAGACGAATACACAAACACCCAGACCCAGAACAAGAATCTAAACTCATTATTCAGATACCCGTCTGGCCGGGAATCGAACCCGGGACCCACTGCGCGTCAGACCGGTCTGTCGTCAACTTTTATATGAAAAGAAAATGTCTACGCTTTTAACTTGGCCCGCATTAATCGATGTTCAGCCTCAAGCTACGCCTTAACTAAACAAACACGACCCTAATGAGCTTGCCAATGGGAAATAATAGCAGATGGAATCCACTGCTACGACCTTACTTGTCTTTATTACGTCATAAACAAGTATAGATTCATAGTCGTAGATATATCAGATATTAGCATACGGACTCCTGGTTTGGCCCTAAGCGAGTGAATTAATTTAATTCAATTCAATTTATTTATTGCTGGAAATCGATGTATTCCTACTACTAATTCGTACTTGGCCAACACGGTGGACTATGGCCTAAACTCTCTCATTCCGAGAGAAGACCCGTGCCCAGCAGTGGGACAATAATGGGTTGACTATGATTGCAGGAAAAGGTTACAGAAGTTCTTTATAAATTACAATTTTATCGTTCGCTTATCCTCACCAATAAGGTATGCAAATTCAAATATAATTATAAAATGTCAAATTTAGAATTAAGTCAATAAAATCTAATAATAATTTATGTTATAATATATCTTTTATGTTACATTGTTAATTAATGTAATAAAAAATAGTTCCCTTTAGTTGAAATTGATTTAGAATAAGTAAGAAAGAACATAAGATTCCCTTAACATAAGAAATAACATAACATCCCTTTTACAATAAAATTATACGTAGTAGCACTTTTTAAGTAAATAAAGCTATTTACGACCGTTAAATTTCACTTTTTTGATACAATGTTTAGTAACATATAAGGACGCTTTCTACACTCATAGCCCCACAGTAAGATTTTCTCCTGTGTCGTGGGTGCCATGGACACACACAAAGACGAATACATAAACACCCAAACCCAGAACATGAATCTAAACTCATCATTCAGATACCTGTCTGGCCGGGAATCGAACCCGGACCCACTGCGTGTCAGATCGGTGTGGTAACCACCCGCCACGCGGGTCGTCGTGTATAAGATTAGGATTACCATAATTTATAAAAATACTAGCATATTCCCGCAGGTGATGCTCACCATGGTAATCAGTATCCCGTGTATTTATCCAGGCCATAAACTATGTCCCGATTTCAGCGAAATTCGAACAGTTCTTTTTTCGTCAAAGATTAAGAAACGTACATAAATCCTCACATTTATAATACCAGTAAGACTAATGGACTCTTTGTTTTATTTATAATTTCTTTCTTTCTTTTTATTTTCTTTTACTATATTTACTTAAAAAAAAATGTTTTATTTATTTTTAATATTTTGTTTTGTAGTGTAAATAGATTTGTTTCTTAGTATAACAAATGTTAAATGTATTAATCTAAATAATAAATTGCAAATTCCAGTAAGAAATAAGAAACAAATCTGCATGAAAAAACTTCTATCATTGTAAATGAGCAAATAATATGTAAGATTACAGTCAAAATAATCCCAATTACGTTCAAAGGATTTAGGGCTTCGCTTTTGACATTGCCGCTGAAAAATTGCGGAGATAACGCCCATAATTTTGGGAAACTTCCCGCTTAGACGGATTCCCGGGAACTTTCCACGCCATAAATCTGGGAAAATTTACGCTGATAATAACTGCTTATAAAGTTGGTTTTCTGATGAAATGTTAAGGTATTTTTGTACAATTCTTGGAATACATTTAAATATTTAAAATAAATTATTTTAAAGTATCTTTAAATAATCTGAATAAAAATTTCTTACATATAACTTATATGAGCACCAAGAAAAAAATTGAAAATTAATTTTCTAATGGGTTAATATAGCACGAAAACTAAAATATAAAGGAGATGTTTCAATCTTGGCTAGGTATATGTACACCATCTCAAAAAATCGAAAAAAATCTCAAGAATCCGAAAAAAATACTTATTTATTTATTTATTTATTTATTTTGATCACCAACATAGTTTACACCAAATAAAATATAAAAATAACGCAATTATACTATACGGAAAAGCTAAGTGCAACTACATTTATAGGCGAAGACTGCTTGCAAAAAGGAGCGAGTAACAAGTAAGTCAAATGATAATAACAATAGTAATAAAGAAAAGAAAAGAAACATTTTTTCTGGAATAAAATTAAAATTAAATTAAATTAAATAAAAATTAAATTAAATTAAATTAAAATTAAATTAAATTTAAATTAAACAGATTTTATATGTCAACATATTTTATGATATATGAATTTATTAATAATATATTTAAACTTGTAAATACTATCATTAAAAATGTCAATATTCACTTGTTTTGTGACTACCCGGAATTCGCGAATAATTCGATTAAGAGGAGCATTAAGACCAAGATTAGAATAAGATTGTTTGTCTTCAAAAATACTAAACCGGGATGCTCTGGGTAATTATAAAAAATTTATAAAATTTATAAAAACGTGTACTTTTCTGGTACAAAACCAATTAAAATCAACTATTTTCTTCGTTTTCCAATATCGCGGAACAATTGATTTAGACAGTCTATGGCTTAGAATAAGGAACTCGTAGAATAAGCATAAACAATACAAACTGAGCACTCTATAGCTTGTTCATTTATGTCAAATAGCATTTCGTAAGTGTGAGTGAAACAAAATATGTCTGTCTGTTTTTATTAAATTAGCGTGTCACAAGCGGTCCTCTTTTGAGCTCTATTATGCTAATAAATTCAAAAGTTCCATCCAAACTGCAATTTTCTTTATGACGGCTGGCATCTTTATTTTGTAGTTTTACGTTTTGATAGTGTTGATCGATAGTGTTGTCGATAGAAGGGCAATGCGCATAATTATCTAGGCGACTGTTTTGATTAATATAACATACAATCAAATCTCATATTAAATTTATATTCGTAACGTATGTTTCAACTCATTCGAAGTGGGACATTCATTCGGTGCATTAACACTAACAAAATAACAACAAAATATAACCTCTTTAAATATTAAAAGGAAAGGATGTCTAGATTGAATGCTAATCAATAATTATTTACCAATTGTTTTACTGTATATTAAAATAGGTATTTACAAGTTTGTTTTGTTGTTGGTTGTTTTGTTTCAATGTATAATTATATCCTGTAATTTTATCATTTAAAAATTGGCGCACATAAAAAAATATTTATTTGTAAGATGCTCAGTAATCCCTACTAATCCCTACTAATATTATAAATGTGAAAGTAACTCTGTCTGTCTGTCTGTCTGTTACTTTTTCACGGCAAAACTACTGAACCGATTTTTATAAAATTGTGTACACAGATAGTGGTGACCTTGGGATCCATTAAAGGCTACTTTTTATTTCAAAAAATGGATTGAAAATGTTAAAATCGAGCATAAATGTTTGTATGGTAGTTCGTTTGTGACTAAGAGCTGTACTATTATTTACGTCAAGGGGTATCATAGATTTGATTAAAAACTTATGTGAATAATAAAACATTAAAAAATATTGATTTTGAGTCGACAACATATATTCGTAAAACTCGGTATGTCGTGAATTTTGTTAAATTCCAATGCAAATGACAATCTCCATATTGGCTTTTGACATAGAGGTGTACTAATAATTCCGTCAAGGGGTATGATAGATTTGATTTAAAACTTATGTGAACAATTAAACATTAAAAAATATTGATTTTGAATCGACAACATATATCCGTAAAACTCGGTATGTCGCGAATTTTGTTAAATTCCAATGCATATAAATTGGTGCAATGCATTAAATTCCAATGCATTTAAAAAATCGTTCAGAAATAATACATATAAATTGGTAACAATTAATTATCATTCAAACAGATGTGATATAAATTTGATTTAATTTACCCATAATATGGGTTTATAATATGAAAATGTATTTATAATGCGAAAGATACGATTATAATTACGAGGAATTCCCGATGAATTCATTATTAGGTATACTTGCGCTATCTATCACTGTTCTGTTGAATTATGTTGAATGAACATTTGATAGATGGCGTTATCTACAATATAACTTCGAACTAATATCGATAAATTAAATGTTGATGTTGAATTACTAATAATTCCGTCAAAGGCTAAGAAACACTGGTTTGCACACTTAAATATAAAATAAATCCACGATAGCATATTTATATCTCTTAAGGTTAACTCACAATAATTATTTTTATGTTCCATATCTTAACTAAAAATAATACGTTATTTTCGAGTCTGTTGTCTTTTGTTCAGTATTAATCCTTATGTCGTCGGCAACCCATTATTGTCCCACTGCTGGGCACGGGTCTTTTCTCAGAATGAGAGAGTTTTAGGTCATAGTCCACCACGCTGGCTAAGTGCGAATTGGTGGACTTCTTGTGGAATCCTTAGGTAAATAAATGCATTCGTTAGTTTCGTAATTTTAATAAAGATCAAAATTGTTTTTTACACTGTATGCATCCAATAAATACGTTTAAAGTTATTAGAGATATCAAATTATATAACTTCCTTCAAAGGGTACGATAATAAAATTCCGTCAAGGGGCAAGATAGACTTGATTGAAAACTTATCTCAATAATAAAACATAAAAAAATATTGATTTTGAGTCGACAACATATATCTGTAAAACTCGGTATATCGCGACTTTTGTTTATCGCCATATTAGCCATTTTGCCCTGATGTCATCCTGATCCTTAGTTCATTATGAAATAATAGATACCTATAAATCGATAACAATTAATTATCATACAAATAAATGTGATATAAGTTTGATTTAATTTACCCACAATATAAAATTACGAGGAATTACCGATGAGTTAAATATTAGGTATACTTGCGCCATCTATCCACTACTATGTTGAATTACATTGAATGCGATAGGTGGCGTTATTTACAAAACAACTACGAAGTCTATCGATAAATTAAATGTTGATGTTGAATACTAATAATTGCGTCAAGGGCTACGAAACACTGGATTGCTACCTTAAATATATAATCAATCCGCGATAGTATATCTCTATAACTTATGGTTAAGTCACAATATTTTTTTTATGTTCCATATTTCAACTAAAAATATTACGTTAATTTCGAGTGTGTTTTCTTCTGTTCGGTATTAATCCTTATATAAATAAATGCATTCGTTAGATTTTACACTATATGCATCAAATAAATACTTTTAAAGATATTAGAGATTTAAAATAATAAAGATGTGTCTCTCGGCAGGGGTAGGTAACCGTCTCGCTCGCGCATGCTAATACATGCCGGCCGCCGATGCGTGTGCATTATTACAGTAATCTGACCACTTGATAGTGTCCAGTGTTGAGTAGGACACGAATGTTAATTAAGTTTGTAAGAGTAGCGTTTTTTTGTACTAGACCAGTACAAACATTGCACTTCACCCTGCAGCATCACCCTGAAAATTTTTAAACATACTGCGGAAAAGTTAAAATCAATCTTTGTAATCGATGCGTTTTGGTTTAAATGTGGAGCAGGATTTGGTTTACAAGGTGCTTCTTGGTATTGTGTGACCACTAAGATTGTTAATTAATTCAAAGAAAGGCGGTTCACAATCGTCTAATTTTAAAATTCTAATTCTAATTTGTCTAATTTTTAAAATATTTTCACATAACAATTATGATCCTAACCACAAATACATACTTTAAATTCGTTTCTTCACTCTTTGTATGTCCGGGTAATCGCCTGAGCGGCTAAACTCATTTGGATAGGACTTGCACTATAGAAAAGGTTGTGGAATAACATAATTATAGACTACTTTTTATCATATAATTTCAACGGGGTCGAGATTTGTGCGGGAAAAACTTTGCGATACACTCATTTTTACGCGGGCGAAGCCGCGGGTACAGCTAGTTATGATATAAACTAATAACATTGAGATCGTTAACTGTATCTGCGCAGCTTCTATTGTAGGGGTATTTTTTGGTACTTGGTTAAGCAGAACATTATATTTGTTTTTTTTTGCTTTTCTTGAACATGTTATATATTTTAGACTTAAGAGGCGAATATTGTTCTTCACAAAAAACTAGCCTCGCAAATATTTATTTGTTCAATAACATTACCGTTGTGTATGTATAAATTTGCTTTTTTTTTGTGATTGTTATGATGTTTTTTTTCTTCCACGAACCACGACCACTTAATATTAGTACCTAGTGCAGCGTTTACAGATTTTTAGTAAATATTTAAACGTATCCAATTTACATTCAGAATACAATCGTTTGCAAATAATATAATTTTGTCATCCGTTCTACGAGTACATGGAAAGTCAATAATATTTAAATCGGAGCATGAATGCAGAATGCCGATCAAGCTGAGTTTCTTCACCGTAAGACATTTTGTGGAGGCGAAATTGCAGGTGAAAAAAAATCTGAGAGATTTAGTATCAACTAGGTACATTTAACACTAGGCACTTAAACACAAATATACAACGTAGACAGTTGACAGACCAAAAGCTGCCACCTCTACGGAGGTCTACAGAGAAGTCACCGCCGCCAGCTCGGACAATAACATCTAGCCTCTATCAAAGCGTCAACCTGCCCCGATAACGCTTTAATGAAATGATAATAAATGCTCTACGTAAAAACAAAAAAAAAAACTTTATATGAATACTACAACATATACGACTGATAAAACTAAATCATGTTTTATATCGACGCGAAAGTGTCGATAATGTGGCATCACTACCTTGTGACAACCTACGAAATAATGAAACAGGACAGTATTATTTGTCTCTTTTCTACGCAATATTTACGTCATACGTAAAGAAGGACAAGTATATGCATTTCATTTTACACTTATAACGTTGTATCCATGTCTTTTTATACATCCATGGTCTATGGACAAAACTATAGTTGTCATTATCTGACAACTGTCATATTGATTCTTTTACTAGACCCATTCATCTGTCTTCTTGTTCTTAGATATTTTCACGGAATATTTTCGTGTGCGTATTGTGTTGGAGTTTCTATATCAAGTTATCAAACCCCTGGCTTACATGTCTTGGATTTCGGATCGCTACTTACCTCAGTTGACTTGACTTTCATATTTTGGACTGTTCATCGGTTAACCTGTTGGCCAGGCTAGTGAATAAAGGATTTACATACTCAACTTGGACTTCCAAACATCAACTGATTTATTTGGGTTTGAATTGAAATCATAATTGTAATTGACTAATAGCTATGAGGTAAGATTAGTCTCTGTTTACATTTGTTTTAGAACCATAACTATACAATAGTTTTAAGGTTGTCATAGCTAAGCTACATAATGTAATAATAAGTTTTTCCTTTTTTGCATTGGATCAGAATTCAGATTAATCACTGACAACTGATTGTCATTGTCACAGTTTGTTTATTAACCTCAACTGTCAAAATGAAATAATATCGCCGCCATTATATTGTGTTGCAATTCTAACTTAAAATTCTAGTCTTGTACCAATAAACCCAGTCGATTTTAATAAAATGCTTAGTTTAAAAGTGCTCTATACTTTACTGGATTTTTTATCATATGGTGTACAGATACCTGGCCAAAGGTCCATACATTTTGAAACATCTCCTTTTGAAACTAACTTTGAATATTCAAGTCATGCTTTGAAATTATTATTTATAGCCTTTATCGAGTTACAAATTACACTAGCAGTCATTGCCATCCTTACAAGATGATTATGATGACGATTAAGTGGCCACTGCTCCCTATGGAAATTTGTTATCAACTCCTTCAGACCATAGACTCACCTGACCTTGACAGATAAGTATGTCTTCTTACTTCCTTATAAGTCTTTAAAAAAACGACCGGGTCTTAAATTAAAGAACTTGTCTGAATTAAATAAATAAAAATTAAAGTTAAAAGACTTCAACCGGAACTTTCCCCGTATGACTTAAGGCTTCAAAGTCTGAGTCCGTTTCACGGTCACAGAGTCGAATCATCAAATTAATCATCACTTTATTGCTAAGAATGATATTTTTTAACATAGTCACTTAAAAATTGTAGATAAAGTCCATAATTTTGGGAAACTTCCCGCTTAGATGGATTCCCGGGAACTTTCCGCACCATAAATTTCTGGCCACATCTATGCTGATACGAACTGGGTTAAAAGTTATATTCCGCTGAAAATTTCATGTATTATGCAAAAATGGTTCGACCGGGGAAGTACCACCGCCACACTCATTTCTAGCGCGAAGCAGTTCTTGCGTTTCGGTGGAAGAGTGTGATTGCCGGCACACTTTCACTTGAAGCAACCGTCTTAGTCCTCGGGAGTAGCAATGCATCTGTGATTGACTTAAGATAACTGTATGAAGTTATTTACAGATGCCCATGGGCGGCAATAACAACTTACCATCAGGTAGACTGCATGCTCGTTTGCTACTTTGAATTTATATAAAAAAGTAATGTGTTTAAAAAAATAAACTAATTTTGTTAGCCTCCGAAATTTGTTGACAAAAAAAATAAGGTAATTTCTTTTTTTAAGACACCTCCCTCCCAACTATTCCCGTATTACATTTTTTTAATTTATCTTTTATTTATTAAATTTAATACAAACTAGCACACCCGGCGAACTCCGTTTCGCCACCAGATGGCTTCGTTTTATGTAACATTTCGTTTGGTGATTAAAAGATGAACGAAAAAATTTTTTTTGTTTTATATTTGAAAAGGAAAAATTTTATTTCATTTCACAATAGTAATGAATTCATTTAGATTAAAATAAATTAAGTGTTATTTAGTTGAACTTCTCTAAGTGAATGAAAGTGAATACAAAGTAAATACTGAATCGAATCGTTATACGTGTCCGCAAATCATTCGTTTCATTGAAGTGCTCTTTGGTAAACCACATTTTTTGTTTTTTGGTCTGACGTTAACACAAACAAAGCGGATGGTTTTCCAACTCGTGAACACGCAACGTATAACTGCCCATGTGAAAAACAATGATTTTCTAAATTTATCCCGCAAACACTAAGCGATTGGCCTTGCGACTTGTTAATTGTCATTGCGAACGCAAGGCGAACTGGAAATTGCAATCGTTTGAAGTCAAACGGAAGATCAGTCGGAATCATTGGTATTCGAGGAATACATACATTTTCACCTGCGTACTTTCCGTTAATAATGGTTGCCTCAATCAAATTCGGCATAAGTCTTTTTACCGCAAGTCGAGTACCGTTGCAAAGTCGCGGTGGATTCAAATTACGCAATATCATAATAACTGTACCAACTTTGAGTTGCAAGTTATGTGGTGGAAATCCTGGTAACTCGAAAGAGTTCAAAAACTCCGTTGGATAATGTACTACATCATCGGGATTTGTTATGGAATCAACGGATTTGTATGTGACCAAATCGCCATCGATTTTTGATTGAATGGTGAAATTCAGTGCGTGTACATCATTATTCTTTGCGGCAAGAATTGCTCGTTGACTTAACCAAGCATAATTCTGATAATTCTCACTAATGTTTGGAAAAACATTTTCAATAAGAGCTAGCTGAGAGTCTACAAATCGGCAAAAGTCGTTGGTAAGAGTAATTAATCCAGATGTCGCATCAACTGTGACTTTTCCATTTCCAACAGCTAACAATTGTTTTGAAAATTGTGCAGCACTTTGATCATTTTGAAGTTGAACTCTCATATTAGTGGTTAGCGATAACGTTTTTACGTTATTCCATAAAGGTGATGCCTTCAGGCAAGCATTCAATTCATCTGCAGGCGTTCCACGGGGAATTACTGGCAACGTCTGCCTGAAATCGCCTGCCAACAATATCATTAAGCCACCAAAGATGTTGTTATTTCGCCGAAGATCCTTCAGTGTGAAGTTAAGTGCTTCATGTGATTTCTTATGTGCCATTGTGCACTCATCCCAAACAATGAGCTTGCATTGCATCAACAATTTTCCCATTGCACTGGATCGTGAAATATTGCATGTTGGAGTATCAATTGTGTTTAAATTGAGTGGCAACTTAAGCGCAGAATGTGCAGTACGACCGCCATATAGAAGAGTCGCCGCAATTCCAGATGATGCTAACGCCAAAGCTATGTCACATCTTGATCGAATAGTGGCCAAAATCAATGAAATGACAAATGTTTTCCCTGTTCCTCCAGATGCGTCCAGGAAGAATAGACCACCAGTATTATTGTCCACCGCTTGCATTAATGTTTCGTATACTTGTTTTTGCTGTTCATTCAGCAACAGCACATTATTTTGAACGAATTCCTGCAATGTATCAACATTGTATTGCAGCTCTCGATTTAATTCTTGGTTGAATGCATCGTGCATCGATCGATTTGGTGCAATCATTCCTACTTCAATCAGTAGCTTGTTTGCAATAGTCAAACATTGATCCTCAATCAGAATCAATCCTTCATTGTAGATTTCATCGGTTATTTGCATGTCAGGATTATTCGTTTGAATGCGCAAGCGATGCAAGATATCTTCACATATGTCATCTTTGTATTTGTTCCATAACTGAATTGGTTGTGAAGGAAAACATGTGGTGATGATAATTGCGAACAGCGTTCGTATTTGGTACGCATTTGATGAAACAACTGAATCCGCAAGTGTTAAATCCCAATGAGAATCGTTCTCTAGCAAACCCAATAGTTGACATGCTTCTCGAAAAGTTTGGCATTGGTGGTCATTCACAGTTTTCAAATGCGCAAATGATTTTGGTCCACGTACATTTACTAACAGCAGTCGCAAATAAAAACATTCATCATTTCTAGGATGAACAGTATACATGCGACCTAGTGCATCACTGGAAAACACCTGTGGCCAATCTGGAACTGGGGTTCCTTGTTTGCGACGTTGGAATTTCTTTGTTGATTGATTCCAAGTGTAATACTTGGGCATTTCAACGTACATCAGCGTCGCTGCGAATGGATCTGCTTCACACATTGCAAAGAAGCTAGTCAATGTTGTCGATGGTGGTCTCTCAGCTCGTTGTGCTGCATTAGCCTCAGTGAAGTAAACTCTTTGGCCATTTTCCAAATGCACTGCTAAATGTACAACTGTGGGATATCTTTCATGAATTAGAAATGAAAATAATCGCCACAGTGCTTCATTAGTACTGACGTATCTGCCCATTTGGAAGTTGCTGATTTCGTCATTCGCATTTTCCGACGCAATACCAAACACAGCCATGTCGCTGCCTTTTGTGACGTACTTGCACAAATATTTGATTGATTTGGCCGAATGACAACTCTCAACGTTTGCATGTGTTTCGAAAATTCGTGATAGCAGCGGGCAATATGGTACAATGAATTCATTTCCGATCTCAATCTCTTGATTTTTAACTTTAACTTTGATAGTTCGACCATTATCTTCTTTTGAACGCCGACGATAAACTGGATATCCATCGTTCCCTGTAACTGTTTCAGCAACTAACGGTCGCGGATATCGTTTTGTGCACTTTCCATCAGCCATGTAAGGGGATAATGGATTTAATGCACCGCACGGTCCATGCACTATCTGTGTCGTCACAATGTCGTGTAGATGGGGATCAGTGACTGGATCAGGAATTTCAGCTGATATGATGTCATCCACTTCATTTGAATGTAATTTGTTCAGCAACCAAATTAGGATATGAGCATGCGGTAGTCCACGCTTCTGCCATTCCACCGAGTACATATAACAACGTGTGTCACCAAAAACTCGATACTTAGTAAGCACATCCATCATAACCTTGAGTTTTTGTTGAAATACTCTGGCGATTATGTCATGGCGATCTTGCGGTTTCTGACCCGGTTCCAACTCACGTTCAATTTCCATCCACTTCGGATTGCATGTGAACGTAATAAATAAATCGGGAGTTCCATAATTTCGCACGTATGTCATAGCGTCTTGAGCGTATTCATGCATGTGGCGTGGGCTTCCGATATAAGATGATGGGAGAATCGTCAGACGTCCAACACTCTCAACATCACCATCTGAATGAATAGCATCACGCAAGTGTATATAGTCCTCAGATCGTAGCTTTGCCTGATTGAATCGGATGAACGCTAAACTTTCTGTCTCGACTTTGACATACATGTCGACAGCGAATTGCTGGAATAGCCGACGGCACTTCAGAATGACATTCTCGTTGATACGCCTGAAAATGCAAAATTAAATGAATTGTTAATGGAAACCAATAATAGCAATAATTAGTGTGTGAATATTGTACTTGTAATTGGATCGACCATCTTACTTGTAATTGGATCGACCATCTTCAACGTGATATCGTATCCATCTTGCCCTTGCCAATAAATGATTGGATATTGTAACGCATCGTACAAACGATGTGTCTCGTTTACACGATGCATGATATTGCTTCTTCGCTGAACGACAATGTCTCGCGATTTAGTTGGATCGCCAACAATAATTGCAGCAACATCATTAACGGTGGGTGCATTGAATCTTCGCACATGTTCACCTGTTGGGGTACAATCCGCTCTTATGACAAATTTGTGCGTATCCGATGGCATTCGTTCCAATGCTGTTTTGAACATATTAACCACAGCGTTATTAGCGTGAAAAAATGCTTGCAACTGTTCAATAATTCGTCTCTTTAACTGTTCTGTTCCCTGTATATTGCACCGCACATTCAGCTGATCCACCATCGACGAAATGAAATATATTTGCAGAAATTGATGCGGTTCATCTGGTGTTGGCACCATTGAACCATGCAAATGATATATTTGTCCTTGTATCTGTAATTGCAAACAATCATTTGTTAAAGAATATGGTGTAACTTTTGATCGTGTGTGTTGTATCTTTTACCTTGCAAGTCGGCATGAAGCCGCCTTCTCGAATGATATTAGCTCCAAAGGAAGTCATGCGAAAGCAGTTATTGTATTCAAGGATGTGTTGAAGAAAATGGCTGGAATCGGGATCATTTCCATCGAACAATGCTTTCAGTGGCTGTGGTGGTGTAAGTAATGGATCCAGTTTGACTTTTCCACTTGCGCAGCACAATCCAGCCGTTTCTCTTTTGAACTTTAACGCATTGCAATATCGGCATACAGTCGTCATTGGTCCAATATCTAAATTTTCATCATCACTGTAGTTCGCAGTGGGATCATATTGGAATGCCAAGCGATTGTATGATGCCAATGATCTTCGTGTGCTCACGCGTTGTCTCAATCGTGCATTTTCTCTTATTATATTTTGTCTTTCTTCGCTTAAGTTCTGTGAATACACTTGTTGCTGACTTGCATGTCTTGTGCGGCGGCCGATGTTCGCACGTCGTCCTCTAGGCATTTTGGGCTATGGACAGAGTGGTGAACTTAACCTCAAATGCACGATCCACATAATTTACACAGTTCAACTTACCACCTTAAAGACAAATACCTGCTGTTGAAATTGAATAAAAATGTACACAATACACTTGATTGATTTGATGGTTTCCAAAGAAACGAATAACTATTTTTTTTTACTTTTTTTTCATTATTTCACAGTGTACACAATACCGGTTTGTCACATGAAATTAACTGATAAGAAAACAATAAGTAGCTGTCAAGCAATGTGTCACGCACCGACGCCATCAACGTAAAATATTAGTTTGTAGTACATGCTATGTATCAGAGATGGCGCTGTATTTAAAAAATGAATTTCCCTATTTTCCCGCTTTTCTATTGAAATTTTTCCTAGATTTTCATTGCTATAAACCTCACGGAGCCCGAGACCTTTCCAACAAATGCAAAACCGTGGAAATCGGTTCGTGCGTTCTGGAGTTATAGCGTCAGGAAGGAAAACCCGACTTATTTTTATATTATAGATAAGTCCTATAATGCAGCACAACGAGCTGAGAGACCACCATCGACAACATTGACTAGCTTCTTTGCAATGTGTGAAGCAGATCCATTCGCAGCGACGCTGATGTACGTTGAAATGCCCAAGTATTACACTTGGAATCAATCAACAAAGAAATTCCAACGTCGCAAACAAGGAACCCCAGTTCCAGATTGGCCACAGGTGTTTTCCAGTGATGCACTAGGTCGCATGTATACTGTTCATCCTAGAAATGATGAATGTTTTTATTTGCGACTGCTGTTAGTAAATGTACGTGGACCAAAATCATTTGCGCATTTGAAAACTGTGAATGACCACCAATGCCAAACTTTTCGAGAAGCATGTCAACTATTGGGTTTGCTAGAGAACGATTCTCATTGGGATTTAACACTTGCGGATTCAGTTGTTTCATCAAATGCGTACCAAATACGAACGCTGTTCGCAATTATCATCACCACATGTTTTCCTTCACAACCAATTCAGTTATGGAACAAATACAAAGATGACATATGTGAAGATATCTTGCATCGCTTGCGCATTCAAACGAATAATCCTGACATGCAAATAACCGATGAAATCTACAATGAAGGATTGATTCTGATTGAGGATCAATGTTTGACTATTGCAAACAAGCTACTGATTGAAGTAGGAATGATTGCACCAAATCGATCGATGCACGATGCATTCAACCAAGAATTAAATCGAGAGCTGCAATACAATGTTGATACATTGCAGGAATTCGTTCAAAATAATGTGCTGTTGCTGAATGAACAGCAAAAACAAGTATACGAAACATTAATGCAAGCGGTGGACAATAATACTGGTGGTCTATTCTTCCTGGACGCATCTGGAGGAACAGGGAAAACATTTGTCATTTCATTGATTTTGGCCACTATTCGATCAAGATGTGACATAGCTTTGGCGTTAGCATCATCTGGAATTGCGGCGACTCTTCTATATGGCGGTCGTACTGCACATTCTGCGCTTAAGTTGCCACTCAATTTAAACACAATTGATACTCCAACATGCAATATTTCACGATCCAGTGCAATGGGAAAATTGTTGATGCAATGCAAGCTCATTGTTTGGGATGAGTGCACAATGGCACATAAGAAATCACATGAAGCACTTAACTTCACACTGAAGGATCTTCGGCGAAATAACAACATCTTTGGTGGCTTAATGATATTGTTGGCAGGCGATTTCAGGCAGACGTTGCCAGTAATTCCCCGTGGAACGCCTGCAGATGAATTGAATGCTTGCCTGAAGGCATCACCTTTATGGAATAACGTAAAAACGTTATCGCTAACCACTAATATGAGAGTTCAACTTCAAAATGATCAAAGTGCTGCACAATTTTCAAAACAATTGTTAGCTGTTGGAAATGGAAAAGTCACAGTTGATGCGACATCTGGATTAATTACTCTTACCAACGACTTTTGCCGATTTGTAGACTCTCAGCTAGCTCTTATTGAAAATGTTTTTCCAAACATTAGTGAGAATTATCAGAATTATGCTTGGTTAAGTCAACGAGCAATTCTTGCCGCAAATAATAATGATGTACACGCACTGAATTTCACCATTCAATCAAAAATCGATGGCGATTTGGTCACATACAAATCCGTTGATTCCATAACAAATCCCGATGATGTAGTACATTATCCAACGGAGTTTTTGAACTCTTTCGAGTTACCAGGATTTCCACCACATAACTTGCAACTCAAAGTTGGTACAGTTATTATGATATTGCGTAATTTGAATCCACCGCGACTTTGCAACGGTACTCGACTTGCGGTAAAAAGACTTATGCCGAATTTGATTGAGGCAACCATTATTAACGGAAAGTACGCAGGTGAAAATGTATGTATTCCTCGAATACCAATGATTCCGACTGATCTTCCGTTTGACTTCAAACGATTGCAATTTCCAGTTCGCCTTGCGTTCGCAATGACAATTAACAAGTCGCAAGGCCAATCGCTTAGTGTTTGCGGGATAAATTTAGAAAATCATTGTTTTTCACATGGGCAGTTATACGTTGCGTGTTCACGAGTTGGAAAACCATCCGCTTTGTTTGTGTTAACGTCAGACCAAAAAACAAAAAATGTGGTTTACCAAAGAGCACTTCAATGAAACGAATGATTTGCGGACACGTATAACGATTCGATTCAGTATTTACTTTGTATTCACTTTCATTCACTTAGAGAAGTTCAACTAAATAACACTTAATTTATTTTAATCTAAATGAATTCATTACTATTGTGAAATGAAATAAAATTTTTCCTTTTCAAATATAAAACAAAAAAAATTTTTTCGTTCATCTTTTAATCACCAAACGAAATGTTACATAAAACGAAGCCATCTGGTGGCGAAACGGAGTTCGCCGGGTGTGCTAGTATCTATATAAAAAAACGAAAACCAAATATGCGGTTTTTTTTAATTTATGTATGTAAATTGATGATAATAGTGATTGCCTTGGGCACGATTAATGGAAATGGATTGAAATATAGGCGATAAAGAAAATAAAAACCGTATATCGTGAGTACCCGTTACATATTAAAATAGACCAATTCCACGATGATTTTTTCTAAATCACTTAACTTGATCACATAATTATGATAAAAATCCAACCGAAAAAGAAATCGACCTCAAGATTCTCACACCGTAAGGAACGCTTCATATCTCCAAATACCTATTATACGTCAAAATAAACCTCACGAAGTGTACTTTAAACTCAAAACATTAGATGCCAATCCAAAAGTAAGACTAATCTTTTAAATGAGGCTGAAGACGTCATCAATATTTCAGGGGAGCCATTTGCCCCGAAACTTTCCGCTTTGACCTACTTCAGGTTGCTTAGGAGACATTATCATTCCCTGCTCTTGGATAACATGATTTCTTGTAACGGGTATAAAAATAAACTTAAATTCTATGTAATATAAAAAGCGAACTGTTGTGCACTTTTTGTTCATCGAGAGCCTAAAGCAATAACGTAGATCCTTGAAATTTGGATGTTTATTTTTATGATGTAGACATTGGTTAGACTCCAGACAACCACAATTCCAATAGACAACTCCAATTTCTGCATAATAACATCAGTTAAGTGCCGCTGCGCTCTGATCTTTAGGGTATTGTAAAGAAGACATATTTATACGAGGCGTCACAAATTAGTCCTTACGGGTAGCAACGCATCTGTGCCCAACCTCAGAAAATATAATCTTATCTGGGGTTAATGACAGATGACCATAGACGGCAGCGGCGACTTACAATCAGTTGCACCGCATGGTCATTTGCTACTGTCTTCTTCTTGCTTCTCCCTCTTTTCCCTTTATTTGGGGTCTCGGGTCTCCTTATCACTTTGCTCCAGGCCGCTCTTTCCTGGGTTGTCTCTACGTCCAAGTGAAGGACTCCCAGTTCCTTTCTGACATTGAAAATATTTACTGTTTCTAATATTTCTTTGATTATTTGCGACTGTCATGTTATAAAAAAAGACAATGAGAAGAGTTTGTTTGATACTAGCTCATTCACGCGATTTTGCCCGTTTAGGTGTACCACGGTATCGAGTGTAGATTTTAATTCATAAACTAAGTCTGTGGAAAATTTTAGTGAAATCCGACAGGTTGTTTTTACGTAAAAGTGTAACAAACTGACATTCACATTTAATATTAGTAAGGATTTTACTTCTAAGGGGTCTCAATAGGGGTTAAATGTCAGCATCGTTATAACCTGTGTATACGAAATCGTGGGTACATCTAGTATGGACAAATTAAATCAATACATAACTATTGTATTTGGAAGAATGATTATATTCAGAGCGAAAATCATCAATTGGAATTTCCTATATTATACTCCTGCAGATTCATTGCGTAGATGGGATATTGGAATACAAATGTCAGAATTATATGGATACAAAATAAAAGAGGAACACCTCGTTAGTTCGTCATTAATGGGTGTTGAGATTTCATGGAGAATCGTGACATCGTTAGGATCTGTGTCGAGGCGTTGAGGACTAAATAATGACGATTCATACATGTAGATACAAAGTGTCATTTGAAAAATTATAACATGGTTTTGATATTGTTTATAGGATTACTAGCTCTTACCCGCGGCTTCGCCCGCACGGTCAAAGGGAATTAACATTAGCATTTGATAGCGTGATTCAGAACTTGCAAATGAATTTTACTAACGCCATCTATTAACAACGTCTGGAACTACTAAATATGTATCAACTAACAAAACATCAATATTCTCATGGAAATGAGAGAGCGCGGTAAAAAGTAGCCTACGTCACTCTCCGCCCTCCTAACTATCGCCCAGCATATAAACCAAATCATATAATAGCTATGTGGCGACGTGAAAGAAGAACAAACAAACACACTTTCACATTTATAATATTAGTATGGATTGACAGAGCAGTAGTTAAAGTGCAGATTCTCAAGAGATCTAGACTCTAGGGAATGTAGACTTGTAGTTCGTGGTACTTCTATCGATGCTCTAATCTAGGAGTTCCCAATTTTATGTGGACATGGAACTCTACTTAATTAAACTTCTTTAAAGATTTTTCTTATAATAGCATAGTGTTTATGAGTCTTGCACAGCTTATGTAAAACTCCGACAGAGCTCGAAACCCCTGTGACCCTTCTACGGCATCCCAGGGTTTCGCGGACCGTCATTTAGAAATCGTAATTTGTTGGAGACGGACATTAGAGCTTAATTTACGAAAGTAAGTCCATCTACTGAATCATCGTCTGCCAACTTCAACATGGCTTGGTGGACTATCCTGAATCTCTCAATCTGAGAGAAGACCTGCCCAGGACAATAACGGGTTGCCGTTTGCATCTTCAAATCAAACTTACCGTAGCAGCTTGACGTCCCACAATGCCAGGACCTCGGGAGGCCTGGCGGCGCACAGGGCTAGCCTCGGCCCGCACGCGTGCAGCCGTACTGGTCCCGCCTTGATGCTGTTCGTTGATGGAGAGGATATTATCACCGCTGCGAACTCTTTGCTGCTGCCGAGGTTGTGCTGGACCTGGAAGAAGGAAATAATTAACTAAAGATATATGCAAAGTTAATTATATAGTGGATTATTTTTAATGTCAAAATTTTTGTGGACTACAAATTTATTAAACTCTGTAGGAGGCCTTTAATCTTTTGATGACCCGCCAATTACAAAGCAGGTCTGACTCGCAGTGGGTTCCGAGTTCGATCCCCGGCCAGATAGGTATCTTAATGATAAATTTAGATTCTGGTTTTGGGCTTGGAGTGTGTCCATGTTACCGAGAAAACCCTAGTGTGTCCACGACCTAAGAAAAGGTCCTAGTGGGGGGCTACGAGTGTTAAAAGCATTTATTTTAAAGGCCTATAAAGCTTTTTAAAAAGAACCGATTAACTTAGTCTTTTGTGTTTTCAGATAGAACCGTTGTACTATATGAAGTTACTTACCATCAGGTGGACTGTTTGCTCGTTTGCTACTTCAAAGGGATAAAAACACGAGTCCAGTCTTTTCATGGAACTTAAAGACTGAGGCTCTTTCATTACCATCTTGTACTCCTTTCCAAAGACGAATCTATGGGTTTTTAAAAATGAAGACCCATACCTTTACCCTCCACTGGATAAGAATCTCCCGGGTATCAAACGCGAGAACCGGCACCACGTCTTCGCACAGGATCGCCAGGGTGTTGGACTCCTTGTCGAGCGTGAACCCTGACTCGAAGCCCAGGTACTGCTGCAAAGATAGAGACGCCTTGGTCTGACCGTTCTTGTGCCTCTCCTTATGGTCCTTGTAGAGCTGGAGGTGCACGCAATCTGTGGACGAAGAGTTGAAATAAGTTTGGTTCTGTTACATTGAGTACATAAGGCATTCCAACTTAGCCCTCATGGGTGGCAATCAATAAGTTATACATTTTTTCTTAAGATAACTACTTTTTAAGCGGCGCTAGGTACACGAGACGTTCCAACTTAGTCCAATTTCTATTCTGTCTGTAGTTGGATTACGTTTCATAAATGTTTTAAAAATGATAGGTTGGGTTTCCTAAATATTTTTGGAGCGATTAGACAAATAAAACAATATTATTAAAATAATGGTTTTCGTGTTATTGTACTACTGTTTATGGTAAATGTAGAAATAATTATCGTTAAATTTCTGATATAAATAAAAGTGTACTAAAATGTTTCAAGCTACACACGAGCGAATTTCAAAGTCATAAACTTCAGTAATACAATTGTTTAATAATCTCAGACTTTATTTCGAATAATACGACAACCCATGTGACGAAACGGTCGCCATATAGGTCTGACACTCAATTCTTTCCGAGTTCGATCCCCAGCCAGACAGATTTTAAACGATGGCTTCAATTTCCTGTTCTGGATCTGGGTGTTTGTGTATTCGCCTGTGTGAAATGGCACCCACGACACAAGAAAAACACCTTTTTCGTCGTCAACCCATTATTGTCCCACTGCTGGGCACGGGTCTTCTCTCGGAATGAGAGTTATAGGCCATAGTCCACCGCGCTGGCCAAGTGCGAATTGGATAACTGTAGAAAACGTTATTTATATACAGCGTATTTTATTTATATATCTGCTTATCACGAAAAAGTAACTTGGCAAAAGTGCTTCTCAAATGTAGTTTGTACCAGTTTAGTTCGTAAGTTACAAGAGATATCAACGCCATATTTCGAGAGTTATGTCATTTCCGCCCATAAACGAATAGATTTATGCCACTTCCGGGCACCATAAAGAAGGATAACTTTTGGTATTTAGCCAGTTATGTTTAGCTAGATAATGTTGTCGTTTCGAGTCTCATGTATCTGAGTGACAGGTTTATTATTATATTATTATTTATCATTGATAGACCCACAGTTAAAACTTGGTTAAAATTCGAGAAAAAATGTGCTAAGCCAGGCATGCAGCACATTTTTTCTCGAATTTCCTTTAACATAATTAAATATAAATTAATGATGGTACAGGAAAACATGGCGAGGAAACCTACACGCCTGATAAATCTTTAAAAAAGTTTTCAAAAGCTTTTGATGTTTACCATATTGCACTTGGCTTAAAAATCTCTCGTTCAGGGAGAAAATCCGTGCCCAGAAGTAGGATAGTAACAGGCTGACGGCGATCTAAATTATAATCATAGATAGGTATTTTTTTGGTAAAACAAACGCTCCGTATATTTGTATATATTTATTCGTAAATTAATGTAATATGGTCAACAAAGGTTTAATAATTTTTTAAAGGTTTGTGGGAACTTTTATTTTGAAATTTCGAAAATATGGACTCGATCTGATGTTTACGCGATTATTATGAATTTCCTCTCGTTAAGTACATATTAATGTTTACGTGCTTGAGTTAAGTAAAAGCTTGTTTAAAAAGCTAAAGCCGATGTTTCTAACTAATTCACTCTGAACAAATTTGCACAGAACACAATGTAAGCCATTGAGCGTAGACAAAGACAATAGAGCATAGGTTAATTCCGATTCCAAATTCAAACACATGCTGATTAGACCCGAACGGCGGAGTCACGTCGCCAATTAGAAAACGGTCCCGAATTAATTTGAAAATGGAACACTCGATTTTGATGTAGTGACGTCATCCTTTGTTATCGCACACAAAGAGATTTCAAACTCAACACATAGAAATTAAAGTTCGAAGTTCATTGTTATTCGAAATGGCGGGAGAGGATATTCACAAAATGGCGCCATTGTAGAATGCGTTCTAATGTTTTGTTATAGAGTTTGGTTCACAATGGCTTAAGTTTAAGTAATTATTTGAAGTGTTTCCCAGGACCGAATCAAGCATCAAGGTGTTTTATTTCAGAGCCTCGGTTAGGAATAGTTTAATGCTTAAATCAATTTGTTATTTCTTGTTCGTTTGTAATTTGGTATAGAAATTAAATTAGCTATAAAAAAACAAATTTGTATTTGGTGTTCGCACAACATAGAGAGTAACTATTTTATTTTTAGGGTTCTGTGTTCAAAGGGTTTAAACCTATTGCTAAGACTCCGCTGTCCATCTGTTTGTCACCTGGCTGTATCTCATGAACTAGAAAGTAAGAAAGAAATATTTACTTGTAAAAAATACTACAGCATAATGTGGCATAATTAACAGCATACATTACTTTTAAATTAGACTACTAGGTGGTTCGTCTGAATTTTCACAGATGACTTATTGTTGACAACAAATATGTACTAAAACATAATAAAATAAATATTTAAGGGGGGGGGGGGTTATATATCAAACGTAACTTTTAGGCCGTTTTTATGGATAATGCTAGTAGTAGGTACAACCTCTCTCGTATGATATAACCATACTGGTTAAAAAGTTAATACATAAAGTCCTAAAGTTAATAATTAAAAATATATAAACTAATTTTATGATACATCTCTGTAGTTCACCTGCAGCACTAACCACGTGACCATCAGGTGAACTGCATAAGAGCGTGTACTAGAAAACTAAGCCGGATAAGTCGTGACTGCTTAATCTGATAGCCACTAGCCAGTCCCCTTGTTGCTATCACACATCTATTTGGGTCACTCGGAATCAATAGCTAATATTTTTTATCTATTAACAGTTTCTTTAATAGTTTATCGATTTTACTTTCGATATTACAGGTATTGTGTAATTGGATATTTTTGTGTCACAATATCAAAAAATGAAACACTTGGATGTGATGAAGGGAAATGTAGAAAAAAGTTATATGCGATAGTCGCCAAAAAGCAGAAAATATTAAAATATTATCAACAATAACATGCTGACATGTTCATGTTCATGTATTTTAAAAATAGAAATATAAAATGCCTTATAAATCAACAACATTTTAAACACATCAATAAGTCTAATAATAATACAAAAAGCTGCAGACAGGTTACCAATAAAATTTCTTGCTAAAATTGAAATATCTAAATTTGTACCCAACTTTATTTATATTTTATTTTATCTGTCCAAAACAGCTTCAATATTCCACATTCGTTTTTCAAATGTTTTCACGATCCCTCCGCGCCGAACAATTTCAATTATTCTAAATTCAAATGTCAAATGGAAAAACACTTTTGACATGCAAGCATGTTTTACGCGCGAGGGGAGATATTCCATTTTCAACACGATGTACGTATTCAACTAATGTGATGGAACGTGCAGATAAAAAATGTACGAATAGAGTTAATGGTTCACAGACTATAAAAAGATGGACAAAGCGACTCGAATATAAATGATGACAAAATTTTTCGATTTGTGTTTAAAACAAAGCAAAATTCTGGATGAGTGATTAAAAATACCATATTACGTTAATAAGAATTGCAAACATAAATCAATATCACTTATAAGGCTTACGTTCGCAACATACATCATGTCACGTCACTTTTTTATTAACTAAATTATTTTAGAATTTATTTTATTTTCGATAAAATTCTGTGAGGCCGTCTACCTTTTTTGGTTCGAGTCAGCGACATGGGTCAGATTATTATTTGTGTCAGTGTAGCAAAATTTATTTTTCAAAGAGGAATATTTTTACGTTCATTTTCAAGTGTGTTGGATGGTACAGAATAACCTTGATTTTAGAGAAAAAGGCTTACATTAATATGTATGGCATTACTTGTGAGTACGATGTTGCACGACGCACGTAGAAAGCTTATGAAACATTGAGTATACATAAGCTTACACATTTTACTCTTAATAAAACCTTTGAATCTTTGTTAACACAATAAGATGTAGGTATTGAAAAATATTGTATCCTATTAATAGAAAAATATTTACTAAGAAATTCAAATTAAGAATAAGACTTTGTGGGGGTCAACTATACTGCGCGAAATCAGAAACGTAAAATTAAGCACGAATTATCATCCGACCCCATCTCATTAAATAAATAATAACAGACTCCTCTCATGAAACACAATATGATCGCCGTGCCTCTGTCAATTCGGAATATTCGCCGACTCTGCACCTAAGATCTCTTGGCGAAGAAAATTGTATTATACGGCAGGATATTCGGTTAAAACTGCCGCGATTGTTACCGAATTCTTAAAATAAATTTATGTTTCCTTTATAATATTCAGTCTTGAATTTCGAATAGTAAGTATACTTTAATATTTTTTCGACTGAACGTGATTTCATGTTGTACCTAATTTTTTTTACGTCATCTTAATTAAAATTTATTAGTAAGCACTTCATTTTTAAAGTGTCTTCAAAATACTTGACATATTATACGTTTAAGTCGAACGTTTAATAATTATGTTATGTTATGAACGTTTAATAAATATGTTAAATATAAATTCCCACAAATAGCAAATTAAAAAGTATTTTGCTTATGAATATAATAGATTCACGTAAACTTAAATAAAACATAATTAACGTAACCACATTTAAACTATAACAGAAAACAATAGCTCACCTTAACTTTCCCAGCTTTTATTTACATTATATTTAACTAGATGTGCCCGGCGAACTTCGTTCCGTAAAATCTAAAATTATCAGTATTCCTCCACTATATTATGCACATATAATACATAAAAACCTTCCATTTGAATCACTCTATCTATTAATAAAATGCATTAAAATCTCCAGCGTAGTTTTAAAGATCTAAGCATACATATGGGCAGACAGCGGGAAGCGACTTTGTTTTATACTATGTAGTGACGTATAATTATCTCATCACAGCCTGCAATACAAGACCGTGTGTTCACAAAATCCTGTAGAAAAGCGTTGCAGGGGCAAAGTAAATCTATTTTCCCGGGGGTCGTTAAACACGTGAATGGCGTGTACAGGGCACCGCTTGGAAGATTATTGACTGACTCAACTACGTTAGAGAAGTCTTTACTACGACTATTTACTATGTTTTTGAACTATTGTTTTACATAAGTAGTCAGTAGTTACTATGATTTATTTAAAACACACTAACAAAATTAACATGAATACATGCCAAACATTAAAGATGTATTTTCATTATTATTGGCATTTTGATTGCCAGCATTACCGGGTGGGAGAACCAGTACGATTCAACCGAGAAGGTACCAATGTCACAATTATTTCTAGCAATTCATGTGTCTTGATACAAGGGTGTACTCGCTTTCATATACAATACAATACAAATATTTTATTTCGCAAGAACATGGTACATGATGTAGGTGTACAGTAATAATAAAATTATTTAGGTTCGCCAAGTTCTGCCTGTCAAGGCATGCAAAAAGTTTAATCATAATCATCATCATAATTCTATACTGATACATATAACAATCTATAAAATTCAAACTTATCAATAATTAATTAATTATGGTATTCACATTATTTATCGTATGATTAAAGCAACCATCTTAGTCCTCAGGAGTAGCAACGGAGGAGGAATTCTTTCAATGTTAAGCAATTCCACAACCTTATGATAATGCGATAGAGCCTTTATATATTTCTTTTACCTAACTCAGGTTTATTTATTCAGGCAAAGACAACCAAGGACAGAGAGCTCATAAAAATAACACAGTACCCACTCGTACACATATTGCAGATTTTAGCTTCATGTTATCAATAGGGTTGCTACGCATTTTATTATTTCCGGTAAATTAAGTAATTTCAGTACAATAAAAATGTTTCCGCTTTACAATACTTATCACTAAGGACGTTGACCCTTGTCAAAGCATAAACATTCAGCAGGGCATTAAAACTTTTGATAACTTTGATGATTGTACCTACATGACACCGAAAAAAATGAAGATAGACAAGGACAACATTGATTTACAATACTTATCACTAACTAAGGTCGTCAAACTTTGCAAAGCATAGCTTTTCAGCAGGGCATTAAACTTATGATACCTTTGATCATTGTACCTACATGATACCGAAAAAAATGAAGATAGAAGAAAGACAATATTGATTTGGTTAGGTCACCTTTGTTTTTGATACTAACAATTGTAATCAATCTCTGTAAACTAGTACTTTCTGTGAGAAATATAAGTTTTTTTTAATTTTATTTTGCATGTTCAGATTAGGTAGTGAAATAATAGGCTGATAGATACAAATATAAAATTAATGGTCAGATCATCAGCTAACTGGAGATAATGCCATAAATCTATGAGTAATATTAAGTTAACTAAGCTATTTATAAGGCTTATCACCAAAATTATCACAAGATTTTTTATTAGAAAAGTAGCTTACGAACAAGCAGTCTCATCCGACAGTAAGAGGTCAGTGTTGTTCAAAGACATCTTTTATCAAAAAGATAATACTAGGATACTACCTTATGTCAACTACAAATACATTGCTACCTTTATGGATAATATTCAAACCAGTGGACTGAAAAATCTGAAACGATCAGTGTTCCTCCACTATAATATACATTTATTATACATACAAACCTTTCTCTTGAATCACTCTATATACAAAAAAAATCTGCATTAAAATCCGTAGAGTAGTTTTAAAGATTTAAGCATACATAGAAACAGACTGCGGGAAGCAACTTTGTAGCGTAGCGAGAAAAATATAATCGGTGTCCACCTTAGCAACACTGAGACGCAGATCGCGCAGTGAGTTCACGTGTGCCGAAAAGAATTACGTGACGGCATAATGAGTATACGTGGAATGTTGATATTGTCACAATATTTTAATTGTATAACTATAAGCACATGTTTAAATATCTTATTTTACATCTGACATAATTAAAATCAATTTATTCATGTGTACTTTAAAATATTATATCAAAATTATAAATATATTTTAGATTTAATATGACAAAGATTGTAAGATAATAAATTTTACAACTATATGATATTCTAATATTTCTTATTTTTAGATTATTTGACAAGTAACGTAATTAAGAAAAACTGACATATAATTTGAATACTAAACCAGTTTTGAAATAAATTATCGCAAATAAAAAAAAAACAAAATGTATCATTATGCTAACTAGTGGTTGCAGACCCAATTTTGGTCAAATTTAACTGCATTGTTTAAGTTCAAATCTAACTGGTATTGTTTCAACATTATCGAAATATCATAATCTTAGGAACCTTACCCAGTAAATATCGGCATCTACGAAGCATTACTGTGAAGATTGTGCAGTGAGCTTACGTATGCTGACGGGATTACGTGACGGCATAACGAGTACACGTGCACTTTGATATTACCTAACTGTCAGAATTGGGTATTGTGATACACTGAGTGAACGACGATTAAATAGTAATCAAAATTCGACCGCGATTTATAAAAAATAAGTTCCAATTTTACTGGGGATCTTTTAACATTGTCGAACGATAATAATCTTAGGAACCTTAGCCAGAAAATATCGGCGTCTACCGTACCAGTACTGAGCAGATTGCGTAGTGAGCTCACGTATGCCGACGGGATTACGTGACGGCATAACGAGGACACGTGGATTTTGATATTACCTGTCAGATTTGGGTATTGTGATACACTGAGTAAACGATGATTAAATAGTAATATAATTCGACCGCAATTTATAGAAATAGTTCAAATTTTACTGAGGATCTTTTAACATTCTCGAACGATAATAATCTTGGGAACCTTAGCCAGAAAATATCGGCGTCTACCGTACCAGTACTGAGCAGATTGCGTAGTGAGCTCACGTATGCCGACGGGATTACGTGACGGCATAACGAGTACACGTTGACCCTGATATTACCTGTCAGATGTGGGTATTGTGATACACTGAGTAAACGATGAAGTATGTAAGTTCGAGCATGTTTTCGAAGCTAAAATACGCGCGAATTCTTAGTGGTAATTTTTTTTTTCCTTTTTCCAGTTTTAAAATATTTTTTCATTTTTTCTTCAGTTTTTATGCAAGAATAGTATATTTATGTTGGCCTTTTTACTCCGTGTCGTCACCTGTTGGATGCTGCGGAAGATCAGCGTTGGTTGTTCTCGGATGCCAACATAATGCTGAGCAGTGTCCATTCGTTTTGTTTTGCACTTTCTTTTATCTTTGTTAATATTGTAATCGTGTATAATAGCTAATTGTGTATGTAAACAGAACGATTAAATGATTATCTATCTATCTATCTATCTAATCCATTGATCAGCTTTTTAAGATCCATTGTTGGGCATAGGCCTCCCTCAATGGGGTATTTCATCAATATTCATCGCACTTTCTGATCCGGTGGTAGTGTAAGAAAAAAAATGTAACAGATAATTAGTAAGTGCCCGCGTAGGCCTATAAAAAATAAAGACATTTCATTTCATTTCAACTGGCAAATGTGTTGATGACCGCAGTAGATGTTGATGTTACACAAGAAGATGTTGCTGCCCATCTCCTGGATTCCGACAAAAAACGTAAAGAAAGCAGCATATTAGTCGCCATTTTCAGTTAGGACAGTCTTATTGGAGTTGACTACAGACGACTGTAAAAGCAAACGGGTCTATAACCTTTAGTCTTCTCCAATTTTGCTTCAAACTTGGGTGTCGAAGAAGCGAAGAGTCCTATCTTAATTACTACCTCTATTTAATTACTCCGTTCACTTATCTTTAGAACTTAAATATATTTTTTTGTTTCCAGAACGTCCTTTTTTAAACAACCTAAGTTACGAAATAAAAACATATAAATTGAGGCATATTGCGAGTAAAGTACACCTACATGCTTAGCGTGTGAGGCATGCAAACTAATATTTTTAAACACGGTGTACACAAGCCGAAAGGATATAAAACACCTTGATTGACTGTATCGCGATCATGGTATGCGAGAGTTTGGACGTGACGCAGATTAAAAATGCTGTTACAGCGATCCGCGACATACAGATTACATATTCGTATAAAATTGCCATAAAATGCTTACGTCGAGCGTCAGGCTAAAAAAATATTCATGTGCTTAGAGTTTTGATCTTTTAAACAATATATCACAAATATTATATAAAATAATATAAATTAAAAAATATATATTTAAATTGTTGTGAGTATAAAATACTCTAAACATGTGTGTTAAAATATGTATAATTTAATAACGTCCAGATAATCTTAAAATAAATTTCGTAATTAACGATTACCTTAATCTTTAATTAAGTTGAGAAGTAATAAATTAAGTTTGCAACGAGTAGGAATGTGATTTAATTATCAAAAAAACTTTCAAACTACGAGGTACATATAATAATTTTGTAAGTCTATGAAGAAACTGCTTTTAGTTAATTACAGTTAGTAACGGAAGTGACTCAAGATTAAGAGATTTGTGCATTTAAAATCTAATAACTTTATACAAAAACAATTAGTGAAAACGATTATAAACAAACCACAATAAGAGTAACCTCATAAAAGTAGAAAATAAGACGCTAGTGACGACGCCATAATTATTTATAGGTTTCGGAAAACAACGCCATCTCTTGACAACACGACTAAACTTCTAATATGCATACATTTACGCTCATACCTATTTCAAAAGAAATTCTCACATCGTTCTGGTCTAACACCTCAAGTTCTAAGCTACGCATACAAAAAGGCCAACAATATGGCAATAAACATAAATTTCCTTAAAAGCAAGGCTGGAACGTGAAAACAAAGTTCTTAGATACAAGTGAATAACATATAAGGCCGCTCTAAAGCACTTGCTATAATGTAGGCTATAAGCGTGTAACTGTGGTACAAATAAAACGAGAATGTTAACACTGGAGTTTAGTAAGTAGGTACTTAGTTATAAATTGTTTCAACCCGTCAGTTGATCTATAAAAAATCAACAAACAAATCAAAAGTACTGGCATTTTTAGTGTACAGCGTACTGTTAAAAGAGAAATGTACAATAGTCGGAATTATACACTCCAAAATATAGAAATTTATGAAAATCTTATGTGAACCTATGAAATTAACTTTTCCTTGTGTTTTTCATTTCACGATCACAAACAGTAGTAACACATTGATAATATTATTTGAATTAAAACAAAAATGGCAACCTAATCTGGAAAGAGTTGAGTGGTGGCACTATATCAAATCACGATCAAATGATATTAGTATCCCGTGTAGAGAATATTTTTTTCAACGCTGTGAAACAAAAACAAATTGCAAATAATTAAACTAAATAATCAAGTAAATTTTCAAAAAACCTAATGCACTTTTATTTCATATAAGATCTCAAGCGAAACAACATAAAACTTTATCAATGCAGAAATAAAATATCCCACGGCAATACAAGAAACATAATGTACAAAAACAATCAAGTGAGTAAATTCGGTGTAATAAAAAATCGAATACAGTTAAAAATTACAATATTCATAGGTACACTATAGGTCGTCCCTGTAGCCTCGGGCTCAGAATAGGGCTACGGTATCCCCTGCCTGTCGTAAGAGGCGACTAAAAGGGGCTTGCGGGGTTGCAGACGGCTAGAGTGGGAGCTGGAACCGTTCGGTCAGGCAATCCCGGGAAGGACGGCGGTATGTGTGGTCGCATACCGTCGTAAAGACTAGACGGAGCGGTGGGCCCAGCCGCTCATCTGGGAGGAGCTCGATGGAGCAGCGCGCTCGGAGGATTCCGGTTGAAGTCGTTTCGAGATCCAGGAGTCCTCCTTTTCAGCGCCGAGGACGGCCACCGGGGGAGTTTTAGTGCGGTAAAAATCCCCCATTAACCCTGCGTCGCTCCCACGGCGTCGGGTACCTTTGGAAGGTTTCCTCCTCGAAAACAAAAAAAAAAAGGTACACTATAGGTAACTATAGAGTTACCTATATGAAGTCCAGTATGTATGCATAACCTACTTCTAAACAACTTGCAAAGATAAAGCTATTAAGAAAGGATTATAGTTCCTCGCTGGCGGTTGTAAAGAACCTAACAACGAATAGTTTGTAAAAGATTTAGTAGTCTTTATAGAAAAGTCTCTAGAGAGTTCCTTTTTCTCCTTACTGCGTTGAGGAGCTTAAGTAGGGTCTGCAATTTGCTAAAAAATAAATAAAATCTAGAATTTCCTCTGGGGAAAAGACAAAAGAATTTTACAACACAAGCGTGGGTATTTGGAAAAAAATGTGTTGGTATAATTATTGCTATATATGAACTCACTGTCAGAAATGAATGATCAATCCCTTACGGTATAGGAAAACATCGTGAAGAAACCTTATTTATTTTTATTTTTTTTTGTTTTCAAGGGGGAAACTTTTAAAAGTAGGTACCCGACGCCGTGGGAGCAACGCACGGTTATGTGGGATTTTTACCGCACTAAAACCCCCGGTGGCCGTCCTCGGCGCTACAAAGAGGACTCCAGGATCGCCTGGCTGGACGGTTCAAGCTCCCACTCTAGCCGCCTGCAACCCCAGAAGCCCCTTTTAGTCGCCTCTTACGACAGGCAGGGGATACCGTACCTCTATTTTGATCCCGGAGCTACAGGGACATCGTGACGAAACCTATACACCTGAGTGTTGTTTAAAAGGCCTTAAAAATCCATGAAGTATACCAATTCATACTTGACCAGAGCGTTAGGATACGGCCTAAAACTATTACGTTCTGAGAGAAGACCCGTGCTCAGCCATGGGATAACAATGGGATCCGAACTATATAAAGATTCATAATTTGCAGTTTATTTCGCATATACTATCTCTCCGATAACAAAACCGCTGTATTCATTGAATACCTAAAATGTCCATGAAAATTGATAAAAAATAGTTTTATGTCTCAAGTGCCAACCCTAATCGTAACAAGTAAGCTCACTTAGCCTACTCGTTAGAAAACCCTTCTGTATAACAAAATACTGATTTAAGTATACCCTCACTAATATGTACCCAAATCGAAAACCCATACAATGATATAGTAAAGGAATTACGTAACCGATACACAAGAGTAGCAATTTCTAATTTGTGTTTTGTTGTTTGCGACTTTTTTTATCTGATTAAAGTAGTAAACGAGCATGTAGTCCACCTGATGGTAAGTGGTCACTGCCGCCCATGGACATCTGTAAGCAACTTCATATAGAACATTGGTTTTATCTGAAGTCAATCACAGATGCGTTGCTACTTCCGAGGACTATGATGGTCACCTCATATAAGTGTGCCGGCAATCACACCCTTCCATCGAAACGCAAGAAGTGCTTCACGCTGACATTAGGTGAGGCGGTGGTACTTCCCCGGTCGAACTACACTGATTCTACCGTCGTAAGTGTTCATTGATTTTCTTGATTCTGAAGTTACTCTCTCTACTCTTGATATGACTATACTAAGATGGTCGCCTCATATAAAAGTGAGTAAGCCAACTTACACAATTTTCCTGCGTGAAGTAGTTTTTGCATTATTGTGTGTCAAGATTCGCTCACTCTAAAACAGGTGTTACCTCCCCTGGAAGCTGGGTAAGGTAAATCTCCTCAAATATTTGCGTTAGGCCTTAGTTACTAGAGCCTACTAGAGTTTAATAAGCTCTACATAACTACGTAGGGACGTAGGATTAAGCTTTGCAACTTATATCGCAAACTCTTCAAACTTACTTCAAGGCATACCTTTTTACGTCTTTACTTTTATATACATTTTTATATACGGTAACATTACAATAATCACACATAAAATACATAGTACGAGGTATTTTAATTTACCTTACAAATAATTAGGGCTCCAGCGGAAAATTGAAAATCCCAGGGTGCAAACTTATTAGTCATGCTGAGATACCATAAATCTTTGTCTCAAAAATCGTGTTCACAATTCACTTAACTTATGGCGGTCTGACCTTTGGCTTGTGCCATGACTTTCTAGCGCGTGAGAGAAACGTATTGCCATTTAAGCCTTAGGACCTTTCCATTCGCATCGTGGTGCGAGAAGTACAGGGTTCATTCCGGTAGGTTAAATAGGATTTAGGGATCGGCAAGTGTTTTTTTTGTGAAATTGATGCAGTCTATCTGATGATAGTATTATTTTGTCTTAACTACTGCTTGAAATTATTGGAAATATATATCTACCACTAAGCAGTTGTTTCCTTTCTGTGGAAGGGTGTGGCTTACATTTGTATGAGGTGACTACTGGAGGTAGAGCCACTGTAGTTCGACAAGGGGAAGTACCACCGCCACAACTATTTCCAGCGTGAAACATTGAAACAAACATTTGCGTTTCGATTGACGAGTGTGGTTGCGTGCATACTTTTACATGAGGCGACCATCATAGTCCTCGGGAGTAGCAACGCATCTGTGATTGACTTCACATAAAATCCATGTTCTATTTGAAGTTGCTACTTTAATTTAAAAAAAAAACACATATACTAAACACCTTTTGGAAAAATAGTTACACTCGTCATCCAAAAACAATGAAATCGATTCTAGTTTCGAGTCCCTTTACCCAAAAATGAGGTAAAATTGTTTCGTTTCGTCAGCGCCCGTTCGGCGCGTGTTCGACATTTTTTCCTCGTTAACTCTCAATTTCCCAAAATATATAGTTTCCGAATCGTGACGCGATTTTCTCGCCTTTTCCGTTGCCGAATTTTCCCGGTTTTCTGTTTATCTAGTTATATTTTGCTGCATCGGCAGCGTAAATATATTTTTCTACATATTGCGCGCAAGTGATTTGTATTGAAAAACAAGTTGAAGGTTTTGTTAACACTTTGTTTTAATTATCGTTGTATGGGTACACAAATAAAGTAAGAGTAGAAGGGTTTTCTATGACCATGGATTAATTTAATCACGGCTGAGTCGCTTTTATGGGATTCAAGAAAAAGAGCATTCATACAGTTTATAATCGTAAGTCAATGTACTTTATAGGTAGGTATGTATAATCGAAATATGAGAATGTTAACTACTAATTATAACAATAAAGCTGCAAACGAGCATGTTGTCCTTCTGGTCTTTCTTGTAGGTTTTTGAAGTGAAACTTCTTTATCGGGGTTGTAAAAAAATTTAGTGTAACATTTTTTCGTTACGCGCCATCTTTTTCTGTTACGCGCCATCTTTTTCTGTTACGCGCCATCTTTTTTTTCCGTTACGCGCCATCTTTTTCTGTTACGCGCCATCTTTTTCTTATCCCTACCACGCGTGATATTAGATACATTATTATAGATTAGATTATTAGATAAAGTTTAATAAAAGCCTTTTATTAAACTTTATCTAATTTAACTTTATTTAACCAATTTCTGTAAAGTTGCATAAAGTAAATTATTTTTTGAAAAATAACGTCATAAAGAAGTTTCACTTCTTACGAGTGTACGCTAGTACACGCACACATTTTTTTTTTATATAATTTATAGGCAGACAATTGTTCGCAATCTCATCGTAAGTGATGATGCGGTCGAAGATGTAGCATGCCTGCATAGAAACAGCCTTTTCACTTTGGCTTTGAAGAGGTCCAAATTGTACCTTTATTTTTAGTAGCTATTATCCCCTATGAAAAACAGCTGTAAACAAATTTATATGCAAAGAAATGGAATGAAATGTCTTTATTTCATATTTGCCTACGGTGACACTTACTAATTGACAGTTATATTTTTTTTTTCATACACTACCACCGGATATCTCATTTTTTTAAATATATTTACAATCATGTTTTTTACATGTTAATAAAAGTTAGCTCCGGCATCTGCCTTATATATTATACATAACAGAGGTTCTACCTGAACTCAATCACAGATCCGTTGCTACATCCGAGAGTTAAGATGGTACACATATTAAACTGGGGCGGCACCCAGACCCTTCCAGCGGAATGCAGGAACCGCTTCGTGCTAGAAATAAGTTTCAGTAATCAGGCTGCAAAAATTTACTAAATGCCGAAGCTTGCAGTGCCGAGCGGTTTTTTTTATCCTCAGGTGTCAGGTGATTTTCCTCACTCTACCACAGCCTTCAAGGAAAAGCTTAGCAGCTCTTAAAAGTGTTGTCGTACTAGACTTGGCTGTGCCGATAAAGAAATCGGGTAGAAATCGGGTATCTAGTATTCGAACCTACAATGGAAAAAAACGAAATTCTAAAATCTGAATATAAAATTATGTCTTACAATAAATCCTATCTAGGGAAAAGTGGACAAATTCATTGTAAGTTTGCCATGAGAAAACATCTGATACCTACCACCAACAATATATCGTAATAACTCGTATATTGTACATTGTAAGGCGTAGTCTCAGATCAAAAAGATAGATCAGTTATTTAAAACAGATAGTTCCCTTTATAGTTTATCTTAGGATACATTACCGCATAATTTTTGTCAAAAAACCGTAGTTCAGTAACCAACTTTCCTCTGAGATAGGAACGTAACTGTCAATCAAAGTTAAGATTTTAATCTTATCTGTTTTTTTATATCTGACTGAAGTAGCAAACGAGCATGCAGTCCACCTGATGGTAAGTGGTCACTGCCGCTCAAGGACATCTGTAAGCAAATTCATACAGAACATGGGTTCTATCTGAAGTCAATCACAGATGCGTTGCTGTTCCCGAGGACTATGACGGTCGCCTTATATAACAGTGTGGCGGCAACTACACAATTCCTTCGAAACGCGAGATACCTTCACCCTAGAAATAGATGTCATTGATAGGGATTGGTTACAGATTGCCATGACAACCTTTACGCAGAGTGCATGGACAGTTACATGCAGTCTAACTTTAATATTATTTAAAACCGCGAATCAATGCTATTAGCGTATCCGTGGTCCCGACAAAAGACATCCAGATGAACACCATGGGATTTTAGGCGGCAGGACTGAGGACGGCCACTGGGGGGTAATAATGAATTTAGATTTTTGTTCTGTTTGTATATCCGTTTTTGTATGTTCATGGCATCCACGACACAGGAAAAAATCCTATTGTGGGGCTGTGAGTGTAGAAAGTGTTAAGTGTTAAGCTATAACCAAGTTAATTGTTCTGCGAAGCATAGCCTGCCGTTTTTAGCATTACATTGAGTTATTTCTACAATGTTGGTTAAATCCGTTCTACGAAACATAGTCTACAGTTTTCGGTCTGAGATACCGTTTGCGGTGTCAGGGCTGTGCTTCATTAGAACGCGTCGCGATGCGTGAACCGATTGTGTCGAGTAAACCGATTCCATTACGTGAACATCTAGCGACACGACGCCGGCTTGCGCCATGTCGTGATTACGATTTTTTTTTTTAATTTATAGACTTTTTTTAATTTATAGTTATAGAGACTTTAGATTTTGGCCTTTGTTGATAGAATAATTGTGTTATTATTACCGGTTGATTAATGTTTACGAATCGTTTGTTTGTTCATTACATGTGAAAATGAACTCAAATAATAAAAAAATAAAGTGTATAATAATAATACATGGCAGAAACAAGTTTGACGTGTCAGACACACTGTTGGTGCCCTCGCAATTGAACTACACCACGTAATTAAAATTTAAAAATTACACTGTATGTAATTTAATAAAAGTAAAAGAAAAATGGGAAGCTTTTTCAAATGTGGTACAGACGACCGGTGTGGCGTAGCAATTACCATACTATTCTGTAACGCAATAAGTACCGAGTTGTATACCCCGCCAGACTGACATGCAAATAAATTTCGATTTCTGTTCTGTGTCTGAATGTTTGTGTATTCGTCTTTGTGTGAGTCCAAGGGCATTCACGATATAACATTTTTTTTCCCAAGGGGGAAACCTTCAAAAAGTACCCGACGCCATGGGAGCGACGTAGGGTTATATGGGATTTTTACCGCACTAAATCCCTAGTACGTAACTATGATTATTAAGATTCATTCAAACCGTGTGTTTGGCGTAATTTGTCGTGTCGTGAGCTATAAAAGGTCGTGTAACGTGATCATGCTATCTCGCTATCATTTGACGTTACACAACAGCTGATAAACGACTTCAGATGTACTTCATTGAGTTTCACACGTTTAAAGCTGTTCGGAACGAATGTGCGGTCTTGACTTTTAAACGGATCATAAATATCTTCGAAGTAAAATTCTACCTTTTGACGATAATTTTATGTTTCACTTTGTTATTTCTATATTGTTTCATGGGAATAATTATTATTTACAACGAGTTTTTATTGCAAATTTGAGACTGTATGGTGTATTTAATTTCGTTTGCGATCATGTCTATCACAGGACATACAAGCGCACAATCATAATTTTAATTTTCTTGCTAAACCTTCTTGCGAACAATGAACAAAGCCTATGTAACACAAAGACAGACCACAGGACGAAAAAAGAGTTCGGTATCAATTTAAAAAATCGCAGATTTATTTAATTGCATACACTTAGATCCGGGTGAGCCAGCGATTATATTTAATTAGTTGACCCGGCGAACTTCGTTACGCCTAAAATTCTAAAATCTATAATTTCAGTATTCCTCCACTATGGTATGTATGTATTATACATAAAGACCTTCCTCTTGAATCACTCTATGTCTGAAAAACTGCATTAAAATCTGTAGCGTTTTAAAAGATCTAAGTATACATATGAGCAGACGGCGGGAGGCGACTTTGTTTTATACTATGTATATGTAGTGATGATAATGAATTAAGATTTGTACGAAGGTGCTTCTAAAATTGCGTTTCCATGTCTTTCATAAAACTATCAAACAGGATTTACTTTAAGTGTAATAGTTTTAATGCAATAAATCATTAAATGCGAAAGTTTGTGAGGATGTATGTATCTGTATTCGCTTTTAGAATTTAGATTCCAGATTCCTGAATTGAGAACATCGTAGTATGACTGACCATAGCGGGCAAAGTAGCTGGAATGACAAGTCCTAAATTTCCATAGAAACTTCTTGAAGACGGTCTTACGTTTCATAAATGGGAATGCTTTGGCAAGTCCTTTTGCAACCAGGAAATTATACACAAAACGTGTAGTATTCTATTGTATTCATAAAGTATTTTAAATAAGTTGACAAAATTGCACAGAACAACTTATGTAATGTATGTCTTGTTACAAAATAAAACAATGCTAAAACTCGATAAAGATTTATATCACCTCACATAAAATTATACAATCCGAACTATCATTCAAATTTATCTTAAAAGTAGTATATTTCTTCACGTTTGGTTAGTTGTGATTATAATCATAATCACAATGTTAATACATTAACCATAATGACGATTGTGATAATAATAACGATAATGATATTATGTGAAACTTGGGTCCGATCTTTAATATTAGAATTTTAGTAAACATGATAGTAACTATATTAGCATTTTATTAAATCAAATAAGTATATTTTACAAGACAGTTTAGTCACTGGATAAGTATGCAATGCCTATTGACATCTATAACCAACTCACAAAGAATAATGTGTCTATGTGAAGTTAAGAATAGGAAAGTTATGTCGGTCGACATCATTAGAAATAACTAAATGATATTTCTATAAGAACTGTCGTCGTCGTCGTCGTCAACCCATTATTGTCCCACTGCTGGGCACGGGTCTTCTCTCAGAATGAGAGAGTTTAGGCCATTTATGTGCGTATTAGAAATTAATTATCACTGCTTTTCGGTGAAGGAAAACATCGTGAGGAAACCTACACACCCGAGAGTTCTTTAAAAAAAAAAAAGTTCTCGGAGGTGTGTGAAGTCCACCAATTCGCACTTGGCCAGCGCGGTGAACTATGGCCTAAAACTGTCTCATTCTGAGAGAAGACGCGTGCCCTGCAGTGGGGCAATAATGGGTTGTACCCAAAACACACCAATGCAATTCCAGTATCTTATAGATATGTTGTTTTATGTCATTTTATCAATTGCACACATTTGCAAATAATCAAAAAATACCATCCACTTCTGGGGTGCGATTCAATTCACAGTACAATGAACATTACACACTGTCCGGAGCCCGCGGCCGAATATTAATTGTGTCAACATCCAGTTGAATTAAACGCCGTAATTCAGGCCGCTGCAGCGACATACTACTACGAACTACGTGTTTAAACGAGCGCTTTTTGGGTACCGTAGTGAAAAATAATGCATGACGATAAACAAATCAATTTAAAATTGTGATCAGAAATGAATACTTTGTATGTTTCTTACAGTGATAGCCTAATGGTTGAAACTTGCCCTCTCAATCGGGAGGTCCGAGGTTCAAACCCAGGCACGCACGCACAACGCACACGAAGGAAAACATCGTGAGGAAACCTACACACCCAAGATTTTCTTTAAAAAAGTTCTCGCAGGACACACCTTCGAGAACTTTTTTCACCAAGTCCACCAATTCGCACTTAGTGAGCGCGGTGGACTATGGCCTATAATTCTCTCATTCCAAGAGAAGACCCGTGCCCAGCAGTGGGACAATAATGTGTTGTATCTCATGTTTCTTACAAGTATGTTTTTAAATATTGAAGTAGCAATAAGTGTTCACTGCCGCCATCTGTAAGCAAGTTCACATATAATATGGGTTCTATACGAACCCAGTCACAGATGCGTTGCTACTCCCAAGAACTAAGATGGCAGAAAGGCAAATAAATTACATTATTGAACCAATACGTATACAAATAAATTTAAAGAAACTGTATAACTTCGAAGTAACTTTCAATTTTTCTATTTCAATCTCGCAGAAAAACACGAAAAAATCTAAAAATAAAAATTAAAAATAATACAAATGTCTATTATTACTTATTCTCAAACTTATAACTTATCGATAAAAATCCTTGTCAGTTTTTTATCGATACTGATGATGATGTTGATGATTATTTTACAAACTTATGCGGAACACTAGAGCTGGGCCCGGTTTGCGCTTACCACTTTTTTATAGAACAAGAGAGATTATTTTACCATCAAGCTGAAAAGCGGGGTCGTTCAAAGTAACTAGCACCAGTCCGTTGGGTTATTTACGCCTCCAAATGGGATTTTGACGGCTGTTACCGTCCTATTTACCGCTAGAGGCGGACTTTCAAAGTTAAATGGGAAAATTGTGGAAACGCGAACTCATTCTTCTAAAGCTGAAATTAGGCTCGTGCGAGTTGCTTTGTTTCTATCCTTTTTGTGGTCTGAAATAGGACGGGAAACTGGAGGTAAACGCGTACCTGTGTTAGTAGTTCTATTTCAGTGCTCCACTGAGTGCGTGCGTTCATTTAGAGTATTTTTTTTTATAATATCAAAGTATGTAATATCAAAGTATGAACCGGCAACCACTCTCTTATATTGAAATGCAAGAACTGCTTCACGCTTTTTGAAGGTGGTAGAACCAGACGACCAGTTCGACCGGGAAAATACCACCGCTATACCTATTTCTAGCGTGAAGCATTTATATAGAAGGGTGTGGTTGCCTGCATACTTTGATATGAGGCGACCATCATAGCACGGTACAAATATATACTGTGATCATAGTCCTCAGAAGTAGCAACGCATCTGTGAATGACTTCAGATAGAACCTACTCGTAAGTTCCATATGAAATTGATTACACATGTACATGGGCGGCAGTGACCACTTACCATTAAGCGGACTACATGCTCGTTTGCTGCTACAATTAGATAAAAAAATGCTAGGAATAGTCATGGCAGCGGTACTTCTCCTTATTCATTCCACTATCTTTTGAACTACATTGAGGTATGAAAGCATAAAGTTCAACATACGTTGGATATAGTCTAATTATAGGTCACTTGTAATCAGCTGTCAATAGGACTGTAGATCGATCAGAGACGCGTTGCTTCCTGAGGAAATTAAACCGTCTCATGTTCAGCGCTACGCTGATGACCTAGGTCGACTAGTTGTGATGTTATTACATTTTTTTTTATCTGACTGAAGTAGTAAACGAGCATGCAGTCCACCTGATAGTAAGTGGTCACTGCCGCCCATAGACATCTGTAATCAACTTCATATAGAACATGGGTTTCATCTGAAGTCAATCACAGATGCGTTGCTACTCCCTCCCCAGTAGGCGTTGACTATGATGGTCGCCTCATGTGAAAGTGTGCATTTTTAATAAGTAAGTGGTCTTGTCTTAATACCCTCTAATCAGAACACAATTTTACACTGGTGTTATCACTACATAGTACAAAACAAAGTCGCTTCGTGCTGTCTGACCCTATGTATGCTTAGATATTTAAAACTACGCTACGGATTTTAATGCAGTTTTTTAATAGATAGAGTGATTCAAGAAGAAGGTTAATATGCATAATACTCGTACATGTATAATATAGTGGAGGAACATCGATAATTTTACATTTTCGACTTTTAGACGGAACGAAGTTCCCCGGGTCAACTAGTACACATTTTTTTTATTATTTATTTATTTACTAAGAATTACATGCTAAGGCAAACCTTACAGACTTAATCTAATTCATTTGCCTAGCTTCACAAAGTGATCAAATGCCGTCCTGCGAAGTACAGCTCTTGGCGTCCAAAACACATCTATAGTCTGGTTCCTAGCCACCAAACTGTTTAGCAGTGTCATTGATTTATTTATAGGAGACTCCGTCACAAGCAAAAGCCCACACCTAGGTATCGAAAACAGTTTCCTTCGTAGCGGCCATATATAGTCGTCAGGGACGTTCAGCGCGATCAGTTCAAGCACTGAGGGATTGTGCAGCTCACCCCTAAACTATAAGAATGAAAGTTGTTTCGTGCATTTATTACCTACTTCACATATGCAAAAAGATTAGACGTTTCTATACTATTTACAATTTTTGTCTGATTGTTTGTCCTATTGTTTAAAATCAAATAAATCAAACCGAAACTAATTAATTTATATTATTGGGTTACTTACAGTTATAGTTTTTATTTAAGGTTTCATTTTTAGGTCGTCGTGAGGTCGGGTTCCGACCTCACGACGACCACTTGTAACTGACAATTTGTAAGTGCCTCCGTAAGGCTATGCAATGTAAAGACATTTCATTTCATCAAAATCCATGTATACTATAAAAAGTTACTGCATTTAATATGAAATTTATGTAATTTTTATTAACACAAGCATAACTGCAGGGCAGAGCCAGTAACCTAATAAAACCATAAAGGAGCTAATACAAGTTGGCAATGGCATAACTCATAAAACGCAATTTCGCAACACTTGCATTGCAAATTGCGAATAGTAAGTTACTCGGAGCAATTTAGATATGGTACGCGTGTTGTGGTTTGCCAAGTAATTATAATAATAGACATTAAATATAATCAACGTTTTTAATATTATTAGCTGGTGCGGGGGAGCGGGGAGGTTTGACTAGCCCTAGGTGGATTTTGACTTTTGAACATTTTGAAGGCAATAGTCATTATAAATAGGTAATTAGGTCATTGTCCACCAATTCGCACTTGGTCAGCGCTGTGGACTATGGCCTAAAACTTCATTATTATTAGGGAAGACCCGTGCCCAGTGGGACAATAAGGGGTTGTATCCAAATGGTTATTTAGAATCGCGCACTTTTAGTATTTTTTTGTGTGAAAGGTGGTGGGGGCTGCGTAAGTACTTTCGTTAAGTGAATGCCAGAGAATGCATAATCATATACCAACATCCTGAAGATTCGTTGTGAAAACCAATGGTTAAATGAACATTACTGAAAATGAATGAAATTCTCAACGTAAACACGATTGAAAAAATTAACTATTCCTTGGATATTTTTATTTCAAGTATTTTCAGAAACATATCAATAAAAATATTGATAGTAATGACGTTTGGGTCAAAATAATTCAAAAGTGAATGCGCTGGAAAGAGCTTAATGCTGAAAGTTTCAGAGTTATGAAGCTGGCGGTAAGCTCGATCGCCGCAACGGATAGTAATGTAGCGTCAGCAAAAGAGTTAATGATATTATTAATTATTTTATACTAATAGCTCACATTTTTACTGTTATAAACACGTTCAAATTATTAGATATTAATTCATTTTATATTTGAGTTGTCTTGATCTGGGTTCATATCGGAGCATTTTGCGTAACAACCCGGTGGTCAAAATGTTCATTTTATCCGGTATCGATATAAACGGCGGTAGAATTACTATAGTTCGACTGAGGTAGTACCACCGGCATTACTCATAAAACCTATACACCTATTTCTAGCCTTTTTTATCTGACTGAAGTAGCAAACGAGCATGCAGTACACCTGATGGTAAATGGTCACTGCCGCTCATGCACATCTGTAATCAACTTCATACAGAACATGGGTTCCATATGAAGTCAATCACAGGTGCGTTGCTACTCCTGAGGACTATGATGGTCGCCTCATATAAAAGTGTGCCGGCAACCACACCCTTCCATCGAAACGCAAGAAATTCTTCACGCTAGAAATGAAGTGGTGGTGGCACTTCCCCGTTTGAACTACAGTGGTTCTACCACCTTCGAAACATATTTAGCCTGAAACATATCTTGCGTTTCAGTTAAATAGTATTATATGAAGTTGGTTACGGATGTCCACATCAGGTATGTACTGGAATGTAGCGCGTATTCTCGTCTGTTACTTCCCTCTTATAAAAAATCATATGAGATATTACACATTAGAACCTTTCCTGTGTTGTGGGTATCATGAACGTGGGCAGACATGAACTAATAAACACTCAGAAACAACAATGATGTACGCACAAACACCCAAATCCAGACCAGTAATCTAAATTTGTCATTCTGGTATCTGTCTGGCCAGAGATCAAACCTAAAACACGCTGACAGAACTGTATGGTTACCGTTTTGCCACGCAAATCAATTGACAACCCGAGTGGCGTAGCGGTTACCATACCAGTCTAACGCGCAATGGGTTCCGGGTTCGATTCTCGGCCAGACAGGTATCTGAATGATGAGTTCAGATTCATGTTCTAGGTTTGGGTGTTTGTGTATTCGTCTTGTGTGTGTCCATGGTACCCACAACACAGGAGAAAATCCAAGTGTGGGGCTATGAGTGTAGAAAGCGTTTGTGTGTGTTTAAACATAATTATATAAGTCGTAGCAATATTAAAAGGGGTAACCTTTTCTGCAAGCTGTACCTTGTATCGAGTATCGACTATTTTGCCGACGGTACAAAACAGCTCGCAGCGTTCCCAGAATCGATTAACTACAGAATGCCTGCGCGAACATCAACCTGTTATGGATGTGCCGAATTATGGTTATTGATACCTATTATACGTGCATAATAGAAAAAGTTAAGTTGTTGGAAGTTACGCTTTTAAATTATATAATTATGTCTCCGTTCGCGTCCCATTGGAGATCCAAGAGTCATATACGCAGCGCCGAGGAAGGCCAAGGGCGTTTTAGTGTAGTATAAATTCCATATAACCCAGCATCGCTCCCACGGCGTCGGGTACCTCGTGAAGGTTTCTACCTCGAGAACGGAAAAAGGGTTTGTCTGCTAAAAAACCTTTAGCTTTTATAAGTCTTTTATAAGAACCTTTTATAAGTCTGAACTTATATAGATTAGATCCTGAACTGCACTCATTTAAGGGAAACATAGAAGAGACCTAGTAGTACCGATCGGGATACTCATACGCTTTCTACACTCATAGTCCCACACTAGGATTTTCTCGGGTTTCGTGGGTACCATGGACAGATCCAGAACATGAATCTAAACTCATACAGATACCAGTCTGGCCGAGAATCGAACTCGGGACCCATTGCGTGTCAGACCGGTATGGTAACCGCTCCGCCACGTAGGGATGCAATTGCGGAGATAACGGCTTCACATTCTTTTCGCTTCTAGACATATAATACTGAAAATTTTGTTCGTTTGTCCCGCTATATAATAATGAAAATTAGTTTCATAAATGTGTACCAGTACAGAGAGGCTTAACATCACCGAATTGCTTCGTAAAACTAAGCATCCTCACGATACATCAATATTCATTCGAAAGTAACAAGTCCGATAAAAACGTCACGGAGTCAAAAAGCCCAAAAAGTACGGAACGCACAACATTCCGGTCATAAAACTACAAATCGATTAATCACATCGACTGTCACTGTACACCCGCACAGAGAAGTGAATTCGGCTTTATTTATTGCCATTGTGCGCCCAGTCAAAAGCACAAAGGGTTGGAGAATATAAAATGTGAAACCACTTTTCGATGCGATGATATCGATGTTATACGGATTATCTGCTTTATAATGGTTTTGTTTGTATTGAATCTGTCCTAGTGCGTGGATGTGTCGTTCTTTATACTGATGTAAAATACCTGGCAGGTACAAATTTGAGGCATTAAATATATTCTTTGTGTGTCTATAAAACATGTCCGATGTACTGTAAACATAATGTTTCTATTTGCATTAACCAATTAAAAACGCCTACATTTTGGTGTCGTGTTTCATCTGTAAAAATTTACTCTATGCACGCAAAGAAGTCACGCTTCGAAACATTTTACTAAATTGATCCTTACAACTAACTATCCTCACGATATATCAATATCCATTCGAAAATAACAAGTCCGATAAAAACCAAAAAGTATAAAAAATACGAAACTCTCAAAATTCTGTTCATAAAACTAATCGATTAATCGACTGCCGCGGTACTCCTGCACAGAAAAGATGTTGTAGTAGATATTCGACAATAGGTATGTTAGTTGCACGTTAATACCAACTCTGTTTGGTTAACCAATAAAAAACGTCCCACATAAAAAATAGTTTTATAAACGTTTGTTCGTGTACAAGTAGTACAAGTACAAAAACGCATACATATTACTAAATTGATCCGCAAAACTAACCATCCTGTAGACATAAAATGTTAAACCACTTTTCGATGCGATGATTTCGATGTTACATACGGATTATCTGTTAATATTATAGTTTTGTTTGTAATGAATCTATTCTAGTTCGTGGCTGTGTCGTTGTTGTAACTGTTGTCAATCTGACAGGTACAAATTTTTACAAACAGGACGTCTGTAATCAACTTCACACAGAACATGGACTCTATAAGTTAATCACAGATGCGTTGTGATAAAACCAGTGTAGTTCGACCGGGAAAGTACCACCGTCACACCTATTTCTAGCGTGAAGCATTTCTTGCCTTTCGATATAAGGTATAGTTGCCGGCACATTTTCACATGAGGCGACCATCTTAGATCTCGGGAGTAGCAACGCGTCTGTGATTCACTTTAGATAGAACCCATGTTTTGTATGATTACAGATGACCACGGGCGGCAGTGAGCACTTACCATCAGGTGGACTGCGTGCTCGTTGTTACTTCAGTCAGATAAAAAAAAAAAGATGGACTGTATTATCGTTTGTTACTTCAATTTTATAAAAAAAACATTATTCGTTTTAGTGTTATTTATAGATTACTTAATATCATGTACCCTTATTAGTTTATTGATAAAACTATAAAAAATATTTGTTAATACGGTATGATATTAAACAATTGTAGTATTCGAAAATATTAAGGAAAATGTACGCCACGCGTTAGACAAATAAAATGTTTATAAATAACTGTTGTATGTGAGTGTACAACACAAACTGTGTAGATCGACATCTTTATGGGCGTGTGAACAATTTCATTGACGATAGTTCGAAACGAATTGAGACGATACCACGCCGTTACTGTCCGTGTTTAACTCAGTTCTAACCACCAACTTAACATCAGGTTTTAAATTTATCTAGTCACCCGTCGCAACAGTCGAAATTCGACCCTAATTTAAATTAAAAAACTAAACTTCATATTGTCCAAAGTAAGAGTACGAATATTTTTCAAATTCAAATAAATTGTTATAATTTTAGTTATAACGATTTTTTTATCTTTAACGGCTGCGTTAAAGGTAAAAAGAGGTTTTATTAGCTAAGCTGGGTTGCAACTTTTTGAAGAGCCCCATGCGCTTCAAAAAAGGTGCGAAAAGAGCTCTCCTTTAAAGTCGGTGATGCATTGGCGACACCTCTGGTGTTGCAAATGTCCATAGGCGACGGTGACTACTTTCCATCAGGTAGCCCGTCTGCCTTATCGTTAGGGTTGAAGTATAAAGAAAAAACGAGCATGCAGACTTCCTGAGGTTAACTGGTCATTAAAGCTTATGGATATGCTTAAGCACTAACACATAGAACAGAAGTTCTATCTGCAGTCCATCACAGATGCGCTGCAACTCCCGAGTTGTAGAATGGTCTTCTCTTGTCAAAGTAGGCCAGTAGTCGGCAACCTACCACCAAAACGCAAGAACTGCTTCATGCTAGAAATAGTCCTGGCGGTGGTACCTCTCCGGTCGAACCATACACACTACCTTGCGATCTTTTTTTTTGTTCTCGAAGGGGAAACCATCAAAAAGTAACCAACACCGTGGAAGCGACGAAGAGTTATGTGGCATTTTATCGCACTTAAACCCCCCCGGTGACCGTCCTCAGCGCTACAAAGAGGACTCCGGGATCTCCAAAACGCAATGAGAGTAAACTACCTTGCGATCAAATGACAAAGTTAATACAGACATAACTTAACAACGATTCAGTTTTCCATTCCATTAAACCCCAGGTACAGATCGGTCCGGTTGTCACACAAAATCGTGACACTGACAGCCATAATACGTCAATTAAACGGTATATGTGTCATCGAGTGCAGATGGCCACGCTCCGTCGATAACGTCAAACGTAACGAGACGTCAATAAAACAACACCTGCGGGCGATGTCGTTACGTTAACGTTAACGAGCCCTTGACGTAGGGTGACCTTTGTCGTTTTTATTGTTATTACCGTTAAATGGGATTGTCCTATTTGTTATAATTGATTATGTAAAAATAAAGATAGATTAGAGTATATAAAACAGGTTTGCCTTTTGGCAATATCGATTAAAAAGTGTCCCTGTAGTTCCGGGACCAGAATAGGACTACGGTACCCTCTGCCTGTCGTAAGAGGCGACTAAAAGAGGCTTCCGGGGTTGCGGGCGGGAAGAGTGGGAGCTCGACCCGTCCGGCCAAGCGACCCCGGGAAGGACGGTGGCATGTGTGGTTGCATGCTGCCGTAAAAACCAGCAGGTGCGGTGAGCAGTTCACGCCCACCAGGGAAGAGCCCGATGGGGCACACGCTGAGGACACCGGCGGCGGTCAAGTGGAGTTCCCGGAGTCCTCTTCGCAGCGTCGACGTCGGCCACCGGGGGGGGGGGTTTTAGTGCGGTAAGAATCCCACATAACCCGCGTCGCTCCAGAGACGTCGGGTACTTTTTGAAAGTTTCCCCCTCGAAAACAAAAAAAAAAAAAAAGGTAAATACCGGTCCACAAATGTCGGTGGATTATGTCATAAATTGCTTAACCGATTCGACGGGAATTTTGACACAGATAATAGAAGAGTGTACATCCGACTCCTCAAATCGAATGTAGCTATTTGTTCGAAGACGATACCAAATTGTTTCTAATTACTACAAAAAAGCATTAATGGCTATAAAGAAAAACCAAAACATCTTCTAAAAACAATAAAAAACGCTCCAATTAATGATATTTTTGAAGTTATACTTCTTTAGGCGTGTTATGTAAAAAATATGAGAGTGAATTTTTTAAGATTCGTTACACAAAAGTCACAGTATGAAGTTGAAATGAAAATGGCAATTAAAATGAAAATGCTATGCAAGAGCTTTAGCGCGGAAGTCCCCGAGTGCCGCACGTTATTTTTTTAAGTTATATTTCTTTAGGCGTGTTAAGAAAAAATGACGAGAATATGGCGAAAGAAAAAATATAAAAAGATTTTTATTGTTACGCCAAAGAAGTATAACTTCTAACGCGTGCACATACACACACACTTTTTTAAAGAAGTTTGTGTATTCATTATTGGATGATTTCTAAGTATTTAGAAATCATCCAATAACGAAATATCCCTTCTTATCGCATCCCTACGTCATAGATCAAGATCACACCCTCCAAATTTCAAGTCTCTGCGATCAGCGGTTGAGGCTATGCGTTGATTTATCAGTTAATCAGGCCAAAACATTTTATATGCATAGATAATCCGGACTGTCCCACATATAACATGGTTGCACTACTCGTACTCATACTGTACCGTTTGTTGTCGTTTATTGGCTTTGTTTCGATGTACTTGTGTTTAATGGTTATTGTTTGGGGACCGCACGTTGAGGTGAGACGTGGGACGTTTCCATAACTGTTTAAAGCAAGTTAGTAGTTTGCGGTGAAAACTGTGTACAGTTTAACAACTTATGAGTTATGTCGAAGATTAAATCCGTACCATGCGTGAATAAGTTGATAAGTCGATCTACATATATATTTTTATTACTTGCGAAATCGGCTTTCAACATTGTATTTTATATTTTATATGATTTATCCTATATTATATGTATAATACTGACGAATATTTATAAGTTGGTTATAATCCGATTTTTAATCCATTTTTTTGGATTTACTGTTATAAATCTGTACATTCAGGAGAGATTTAGGGCTTACTCCGGGATTTACTTTAGGGATTGAGGCGAAAAATATTTTTTTTCGCCTCAGGTCATAAGCGCATATGCTTTAAACCACCACCAATCAAAACTCCTAAATTAACGTAATGGTTTACTATATTAAAAGTATAAAAAAAGGTATACAAATAAAGATATACTTGCCGGATCTTCTCAGTTGAGGTCGTGTTCCGATCCGGTGGTAGTGTAAAAAAAAGATATGTATCTGACATTGTAAGCGCCCCCGTAGGCCTATGCAAAATAAAGGCATTTCATGTCATTTCAGACGTCAGTACAAATTTCATTTTATTAAAATCTATTTTTGTATTATCTACCAAAACTTGGGTGTAACCACAGAATACAGCTGATGCATAGCATATTTCCAAGGTAAACATTACACTATGTTGTCAAACTTCCAAATTCTGTTATATTTATAGGTAAAAACGAATATCGACCTAAAAACTTGGACCACAAATGAGCGTCAAGTAATAAGTGACGACCCGCGTGGCGCAGCGGTTACCATACCGGTTTGACGCGCAATGGGTCCCGGGTTCGATTCCCGGCCAGACAGGTATCTGAATGATGAGTTTAGACTCCTGTTCTGGGTCTGGGTGTTTGTGTATTCGTCTTGTGTGTGTCATGGTACCCACGACACAGGAGAAAATCCTACTGTGGGGCTATGAGTGTAGAAAGCGTGTTTTTAAAAGAATCTCACGTCAAACGCAACTGGGTCATAGAACTAATATATGAAATATTCTATTTTTATTATATTATATTCTATTTTATTATATGCTATTTTTATTATATTATATTATACTAGCTGTCCGGACAAACGTTGTTTTGCTATATAAAAAATAAAAAAAATGTTAAAGGGTACCCTTATGGGGTATGAAAAATAGATGTTGGGCAATTCTCAGACCTACTGAATAAGCATATAAAATTTGGTAAAAATCGGTCAAGCCGTTTCGGAGGAGTATGGCAACAAAAACAGTGACACGAGAATTTTATATATTAGACTTTCTCAAGTTCATGATGTGGACGAAAAAAGGTGACATTTTTTTTTCAGGCCGTCCCCCAATTTAATAACACATTGATGACGTCTTCTGCAGTGTAGCTGCCATATTTACCTGTAACAAAAGAAGGTGGCACGTTAATAAAATATGTTAATTACTGACGACCCGCGTGGCGGAGCGGTTACCGTACCGGTCTGATGCGCAATGAGTCCCGGGTTCGATTCCCGGCCAGACAGGTATCTGAATGATGAGTTTAGATTCATGTTCTGGGTGTTTGTGTGTTCTTGTGTGTGTCCATGGTCCCCATGACACAGGAGAAAATCCTACTGTGGGGCTATGAGTGTAGAAAGCGTATAAGCGTAAGCGTATATTGTACACTAGTCGACTCGCCGAACTTCGTTGCGCCATAAAGCCTAAAATCTAAAATGATCAGTGTTCCTCCGTTATATTATGCATGTATTATACATAAAACCTTTTGAATCACTCTATCTTATACAAAAACAGCATTTAAATGTGTCCATGATCCCCACGCCAGAAGAGAAAATTAGAGTTGGGCTATGAGTGTAAAAAGTTTGTGTTTATTATCACCGATCTTCAAACCAGTCCAACACGGATTCCGGGTGCACTATACGTTACACAAAAATCCTCGCAAGATCTGACCACAGGTGCGTTACGCCGCCCTAGGCTTAGTCTAATAGCCGGCGATTTAGCTGGAACTGAACGGTACCACTGTCTCAGAGGATTTATGTCCACTACATGGTATTTTTGCAAATTTTTATACATTAAAATTCTTAGCTACTTATAATACTTATTTAAATTTTGCTTGTGTAGTGTGTATTCACCAATTCGCACTTGGCCATCGCGGTGGACCAAGGCCTAAAACTCTCTCATTCCAAGAGAAGACCCGTGCCCAGCAGTGGGACAATAATGGGTTGACGACAGAGTGTGTATTCATTTATTGGGTGTGCGAAGAATTATGTTTTAGTGTCGAAAAAATCTTATTAGTATTATAAATGCGAAAATTTGTGAGGATGTATGTGTGTTTGTTAATCATTCACGCAAAAACTACTACTACATGCAAGTTAACTTAGCTGAAATTTGAAATACCCATAGTTTAGGACATAGTTTAACATAATTACTAGTCACCCGTCGCAACGGTCGAAATTTGACCGTAATATAATTAAACAACGAAACTTCATATTGTCTAAAGTAACAACAATATTTCTCTAATTTAAATAAATTGCAATAAATTTCAGGTTTTTTGGAACGCACCCGTTAAAGGTAAAAAAAATATTATTAACTACGCTGAATTCAAATGCAATAGCGGGTATTTTGACAAAGACATCTGACTTTTTTGACGTAATGTTTTTTCATAGTAAGACATTGAATGTTTTATTTCGTTTATTATCATATATAATGTTTGTGTCAAATGCAAGGTAGCGTGTGTAATATATTTTTAGTTGATTTTATGTATGTTTCATGCATTATTTGAAAAAAAAAAATTAGCATTGCGCAATCCTTCTCTACATCAACTATAACCGTGCGTAATTTCATACTCCTCCGTCTGCGGCAAGTACCTTAAATACGAATCACAAGTTTTTGCTTCACGTAGTAATATATAGATACTCATTACTATGGAACACGTGACCGAAGCAGACAAATCCGGGGTAATAAAATAAAGTTGTAAATCTATTACTTTTAATAATAACCTCTATCTTTTAGGAAGTAGGTTGAAATATATTAACTTATTAAAATAAATAAAATATATATTTCTTATCAATAAAAGCATTACAACAAGTTCACAAGTCATGCCACTTTCACTAGACAAGCAGGTCCGTGAGTACTAAACATTAGATTCGGCCATTGTATGCTAATATGCAGGTCAAGGTATCGCGGTCACAGATTAACAGGCAAAAACTACTGTATTTTGTATGCAAATAAAGTTAAATTTATAGTTTTTTGTTATTTCTAGTGACTGCTATTTTATATATTTAGAATGTATTACATGATTAAATTAATAATGTTTAGCAATTTTTAAGTATGTTGAAGGGTTTTTAAATTGAGTTACTATTTTTCAACTTTAAATATATTTATGAGTTTTGATTATGAATGTCCATGTGCAGGTATTATTACCATTTACTATCAAACCCACTGTTTTTAAGCTATTATCGCTTTTATCGCATGGATCGAGACGATCTGCTCGGAAATCGAACGAATACGAAAGTAGCTGTTTGTGAAAAAGTATATAGTATCAAAGAAAAGAACTTGAATTAATATCAAAGAAAAAATACTGCATACACAAATAATTATAATTGCATAAGTTGTTAAAAATGCTCTGCAATAGCTTTACCGCGGCAGTCCCCGAGTGCCGCACGTTTTTTTTAAACTGAAATGGCAAACGAGCATGCAGGATTCTTTTATAATATAACTGACTAAGTCAGACTGTGTTTTAAACGCCTAAAAAGAAAAACAAACTAGACGTAGGGTAGATACGTTAAAGGACCAATAGTACATACTTGTTAACGGTTTCTCACCGCCACCTTAGTTTCGTGACGACTATCCATGCATCTAGGTCAAAATATCGGCACGCGCTGTAGTTCCGGGATCAGAATAGGGCTACGGCATCCCCTGCCTGTCGTAAGAGGCGACTAAAAGAGGCTTCCGGGGTTGCAGACGGCTAGAGTGGGAGCTCGAACCGTTCGGTCAGGCAATCCCGGGAAGGACAGCGGTATGTGTGGTCGCATACCGTCGTAAAGACTAGACGGAGCGGTGGGCCCAGCCGCCCATCTGGGAGGAGCCCGATGGGGCAACGCGCTCGGAGGATTCCGGTTGAAGTCGTTTCGAGATCCCGAAGTCCTCCTTTTCAGCGCCGAGGACGGCCACCGGGGGGGTTTCAGTGCGGTAAAAATCCCACATAACCCTGCGTCGCTCCCACGGCGTCGGGTACCTTTTGAACGTTTCCCCCTCGAAAACAAAAAAAAAAGGTCGAAATATCGGCAAAAGAATTAAAAAAACCGTATATCGTGAGAACCCGTTACGTATTAAAATGGTTTATATTAGACAAGTATAGTGCAGGTTATTGTTAGACACCACATAGGATGATAGACATGAACACGCAGTCCACTTGATGGCAAAGGTCAATTGAGGTCAATGCAACTCTGAGCTATAAATAAACGCAATCAAATTGTATTGCTGTTCATTGTACAAACGTAATGATGGGTGAATGTTACATTTGCAAACGATATAGTATCAGATAGGCGAAATGAGCAGTCATAGCCTTTTTTTTTTGATATCGAGGGGGAAATCTTCGAAAGGTACCCGACGCCATAGGAGCCACGCCGAGTTATATGGGATTTTTACCTCATTAAAACCCCCCGGTGGCCATCCTCGGCTCTGTGTGGGGGACACCGGGATCTCCAACGGACCGCTGCCCATGTCCTCCGAGCGCGATGCCCTCTTTGGGCTCTTCCCAGTGAGCATTGTACTCGGTGCGCCTCCCTGGTGTTCACGATAGCATGTGCCCACACATGCCGTCGTCCTACACGGGGTCGCTTGGCAGGACGATTTGAGCTCCCACTCTCACCGCCCGCAACCACTCTCGACCGAAACACTTCGACCGTCTCTTGGTCATGAGGTTGGACCTCCTGACGGAGACCACGGATCTTAAAAAAGATCTCAGCGGTCATATCCGCCAGAATGTCCAAGGGCGGAAAGCGCGCCAGGACTGTGGCCGCCTCGTACGAAATCGTCCGGTATCCTCGTGCGACTCTGATCGCGATGAGCAGTCATAGCCTAATAACTGAAACTCGGCCTCTCGATCGAGTGTCAGGTTCGAATCCTAGGCACCACAGATTTTTTAAAAATTGTGATTATTGGAATTAAATTATTACTGCTTTACGGTGAACAAATCATGAGCTCTATGCACCCTACGCATCTGAGTCCACCAAAACACACTTGGAGAAGAGAAGATTTGTGCCCAAGAGTGCCAGACGAAATGGTCCTTCTTCGTTGTTTTAGAGTAGAGTAGCAGCGTAACGTTAGTGGCCACTCATCATCATACCATGGATATATACGCAAGCTCGTTTGCTATTTCTTTAGTATAAAAAAAGTAGTAATACCAAGAACCACACAACTAAAACTTGCAAGTATCAAATACATATTTCAGAATATATTTGCAAAGGTATTATACGCACACACACATATAATACGAATACACAAACACCCAGACCCAGAACAGGAATCTAAACTCATCATTCAGGTACCTGTCGGGCCGGGAATCGAATCCGGGACCCATTGCACGTCAGACCGGTATGGTAACCGCTCCGCCACGCGGGCTGTCCCGATTATGGAAACTATTCATAGTATACTTCAAAGTGGATTTATGTCTGTTCAGCATTAATACCCGAGTTCGGTTCCCGGCGACAACGTAAATAGACTAATCTGTTTGAGAATGTTCGCAGCGGCCAGTTTAATAATTTATTTGTGAGAATGTAGTAGCCCTTAGATACTATGAATATTGATTAATAATACGTGAAGCAAAAACTTTTGATTCGTTTTTAAGATACTTGCCGCAGACGGAGGAGTATGAGATTACGTACGGTTATAGTTGATGTAGAGAAGGATTACGCAATGCTAATTTTCAAATAATGCATAAAACATACATAAAGTCAACTAGAAACACATTAAACAATACCTTGTATTTGGCAGAAACACATACGAAATAGAACATTCAATGAAAACACATAGCGTCAAAAATGTCAGATGTCTTTGTGAAAATACCCGCTATTGCTTTTAAATACAGCTTAGCTAAATTAAACCTCTTTTTATCTTTAACGGGTGCGTTCAAAATAACTTGCAAATTATAACAATTTATTTGAATTTGAGAAATATTCGTGCTACTTTTTTTATTTTTTTATTTGACTGAAGTAGCAAACGAGCATGCAGCCCACCTGATGGTAAGTGGTCACTGCCGCTCATGGACATCTGTTATCAACTTCATACAGAACATGGGTTCTATCTGAAGTCAAACACAGATGCGTTGCTACTCCCGAGGACTATAATGGTCACCTCATGTAAAAGTGTGCCGGCAACCACACCCTTCTATCGAAACGCAAGAAATGCTTCACGCTAGAAATAGGTGGTACTTCCCCGGTCGAACTACACTGGTTCTACCACCTTCAACTTTGGACAATATAAAGTTTAGTATTTTGATTTAAGTTGCGGTCGAATTTCGACCGCTGCGACGGGTGACTAGTGTTGATTAAAATTAAGAACCATATTAGAGTTTGATTAAATTCAATGGTATGCCAACACTTCACTCCGTCTGCACCTGGCGGGGTTTATAACGTAGTCCTCCTAATTTTAAAATGCCAAATGAAGAAGGTAGTGGAAACCTTCCAGGTGGCAAAAAAAAAATGAAAAATTCTATTTTCTTCTAATAACAGTTAGGTAGGTGGTAGTGTAGTTCGACCGGGGAAGTAATACCGCCACACCTATTTTCAGCGTGAAGCATTTCATGCGTTTCGATAGAAGGGTGTGGTTGCCGGCACACTTTCACATGATGCGACCATCAGCCCTCGGGAGTAGCAACGCATCTGTAATTGACTTCAGATGAAACCCATATTCTGTATGAAGTTGATTACAGATGTCCATGGGCGGCAGTGACCACTTATCATCAGGTGGACTGTTTGCTTGTTTGCTACTTCAGTCAGATAAAAAAAACTAATATTTTCCTGTGTGGATTACAGATGTCAGCGGGTAACTGTTATTTACTATCATGTAAGCTACTTCTATAATTAAAAAAATACAGAGCCCAAGGCCCAGCAGTTGGACAAAAGTTGACGATGCGGGTGGCAGAGCGGTCACCATACCGGTCTGACACTCAGTGGGTTCCGGTTCGATTCCCGGCCAGACAGGTATCAGAATGATTAATTTAGATTCTTGTTCTGGATCCAGGTATTTGTCTATTTGCTTTGTATGTGTCCATGTCCACTCACGACGCAGGAGAAAATACTACTATGGGGCTATCAGTGTATAAGGTGTTGCGTTGTAAAAAGTGAGGTGAAGAAATGTTTCAAGCTACAATGTTATCAGTGACCTCTTCATCAGTTGTTTCGCAGTATTTGTCGTTTCCATTGCGTAAGAAAAGTATAAAATATTCTTGTAATTTGCAGAATGTAATCAATGTAGGTATCACTAGTTTTGATAAGTATTACAACGGAGTTAAGACAACATTAAAACAAATGTACGTGACGAATAGATAACCTCTTTCCTTAGGGAAGTCGGTTAAAAATAAGGTCATTCTCAATTTGCTCACGCAATTCAAAAAATGTAGAAATATATGTGAAGAATACATAACCTTTACTTTTGAGGTCTGTTAAAAACATTAGGCATAGAACAGTTTTAATAAAATGGCCAATAAATTGGACAAAGGAATGTGATGTGACTAAAACAATGCTAATGATACATAGGCGAACACGGGATGACAAAAAACATGATTAATCGATGCTCTCCGACAGCTATTACATTATCTAATGTAGCCTAAAAATCTACTTCCAGTATCATATGAGGTGAATTTATAGTGTTGCATACTGGCAAGACTTCTTATGTGCTTTTTTTCCAATCTTTTAATTTACTTGCAATTTATGTCCGGTTTGAACCCTACAACTGAATATTAAGTTAATATTTAACCGATTGAGCTAAAATTTGGTAAACACATTTATTTCTTTTAAGATTAAATAAATGTAAGACGTACCGAACAGAAGGTCTAATGATGCTATCAAAGTTTCGGATCTATTCAAATGTATTTGTAAGTTCTATGTTCAAATATATAATTCATTACAACTTAGTCCTCAGAAATAGCAACGCATTTTGCGTCCGTACAGTAGATGAAATTCTACCTAAGGACACAGATGTGATTCCAACATTTAGGACTAAATCGTAATACCTCTTAAAAATCACCCTTAAGGGGGACGGTCTTTAAGCCAGGGTTAACAGCCCTTAGCATTGGTGTTATTAGACAGAAATTAAAAGACAAGACATTGAAAATAATGTGCAATCATATTTCTTACTGATATTAGAAAATAAGTATGTTTTTTTTTCTGACTGAAGTAGCAAACGACCATGCAGTCCACCTGATGGGAAGTGGTCACTGCCGCTCATGGACATCTGTAATCAACTTCATACAGAACATGGGTTCTATAAAGTCAATCACAGATGTGTTGCTACTCCCGAGGACTATGGTGGTCGCCTCATATAAAGTGTGCCGGCAACCACACCCTTTCATCGAAACGCAAGAAACTACACTGGTTCTACCACCTACCATATGTATGTTTGTTACTTGTAGATTCGGCACACAGTTTATAACCTACTATAGGAACACAGATTTTTTAATAACACATAATATTAGGTACACTCATTTCCGTGGTAGACAAGTCCGAAGCGGGCGAAACCGCGAAAACAACCTAATCAAATACTTTTATACCAGTTTCCGGTACAAATCAGCGTGTCTATAAACGCACCTATGGAACGCGCAGTTCATTCACCGCGCACGTGACAGGTGTCCGATTTGCATGCGAGTGCATGACTCATGCATTTGACATGCTCATGTTTAGTGGTTACGTATGTTTGTTTGGAGTTTAATGTATGGAACTATAATATAGTAGAACGCTCAAATAGTCATAGGTTAGTATTGTGATTATTATTTTTCGCTACGAAATCAAGTGTGTTTGTGTTTTTTTGATCTGGTGCCTACGTCACCTTTCCTCCACCGCACCACTCGCCGAAGGATGAGGTTCCATCCACATCAACTGGACCCGTGGCGGTCCTCCACGGTTCGGTTTGCACGCTCGTTTCTGCCACGGACGTGCAAGATGTGGAACGAGCTTCCTTCTGAGGTATTCCCGGGCCGTTATGACATGGGGCTCTTCAAAAAAGGTGCGAAAAGAGCTCTCCTTCAAAGCCGGCGATGCATTGGGGACTCCTCTGGTGTTGCAAGTGTCCATAGGCGACGGTGACTACTTTCCATCAGGTAGCCCGTCTGCCTTATCGTTAGGTTTACGTATAAAAAAAATAAAAAAAAAGTGTGTGGGCGCTTAATATGTACAGACCTGAAGTATACTAACTGAAGTAGCAAACGAGCGTGCAGTCCATCTGATGGTAAGTGGTCACTGCCGCCCATGCAAATCAGTAAGCAACTTCATACAGAACATGGGTTCCATCTGAAGTCAATCACAGATGCGTTGCTACTCCCGAGGACTATGATGGTCCCCTCATGTGAAAGTGTACCGGCAACCACACCCTTCCATCAAAACACAAGAAATGCTTCACGCTAGAAGTAAGTGTGGCGGTGGTGCTTCCTCGGTCGAACTACCAATGTAGTTTATCCACATTTTATCCACATTTTTCAAGGTGGTAGACCCAAGGTGGTAGACCTTGAAAAATGTGGATAAAAGCTGTGGATGTAAAATGTGGATTTTTCGTATGTATGTATTTTCTTACATATTTATCTAATGATAAGGCAGACAAGCTACCGAAAGTTCATTTGCAACACCAGAGGAGTCATCAATGCATTGACGGCTTTGAAGAAGTGGGTATTTTCACCTTTCTTAAATAACACAATGTTATAGCGCTCCGCGAATACCTCGGAAGGAAGCTCGTTTACATCCCGCACGTTCCTGGCAGGAAAAAGCGTGCAAACCGTTGAGGGCCTCCCTGAGTCCAGTTGATACAGATCGAATTGCTTGACGCTACAAAAATGGTCGAACCATATTAATTTTACCTTGCAAACATGTTACTTCTTTATAGAAAAGGAAGATCCAAGCCTCCAATCCCAATCAACATTAACCAACACTGCTCGCTCAGACTTAGAACCCATCTATCCTCATAGCCTAAATGAGTATCGGCAAGTTTACAAACACGATAGCAAATGTGAAAGGTCTTTGACACGACGCAACAGATGCCCGAGTTCCACGTAAGAGTATAATTAACGCGTGAATAATGCACTTGACATCCTTTATCTGTTACTTTCTCGATGTTCAATAGCACGGTATAATGACCAATCATAGTTGCATTATATCAGATGTAATTATATCAGATTTATTATAACACTAGGTTAGTCCTGCAATTTCGCCCGAATCGGTCACGTTTACAACTGTAATGCATATGTAGTCGGCAAGCCATTATTGTCCCACTGCTGGGCTCGGCTCTTCTCTCAGAATGAGAGAGTATTAGGCCATAGTCTATTCGTCCCTATAGTTCCGGGAATAGAATAGGGCTACGGTATCTCCTGCCTGTCGTAAAAGGCGACTAAAAGGGGCTTCCGAGGTTGCGGGCGAGAAGAGTGGGAGCTCGAACCGTTCGGTCAGGCGACTCCACGAAGGACGGCGGTATGTGCGGTCGCATACCGTTGTGAAGACCAGACGGAGCGGTCGGCCCAGCCGCCCATATGTGAGGAACCCGATGGGGTAGCGCGCTCAGAGGACTCCGATTGCGTTCCTTTGGATATCCCGGAGTCCTCTTTGTAGCACCAAGGACGCTAATTTCATGAATTTTTCAATTTCATTTTATATCAAATGAAATGAAAATGCTCTTCTGTCTTCCTCATACTGATATTTCATATTTTTTACTGTAATATCGACTGCATAAAATGTATCGCTAACAAAAACAAAACTTTAATTTGGCAGCACAAGGATGAATATTTAGTTTTCAAAATTGGTATCCATCTAACAAACGAATAGACGGAGAACTTGCTGTTGCAGCTCGGTGCCAAATGATCGCCGATTACTGGCACCGAGCCACCGCCGCGGAAGGAAGGAAGGAAGAGCTATGCAAATACTCTTATTGTATACATTGGGTTGTTATCCAGTCATAATACTGGCTGTGATCGCGGTTTCAGATTTAAAAAGAAATGGCGAGAAAAATGCAAAATATTTTAATGACGAAAAAAAAATGCAAAATATTTTATACTAGTTACATCCCGCAGCTTCACCCGTGTTAAAAAAAATCGATGTATCGATTGTCCCGTGGGAATAAGATATTCTCCGACAGTAAAAAGCCTATATGTTAATCCAGAGTATCAGCTAACTCCCTACCAAATTTTTTTTTTGGACTTTTGGTTTGGACGTCAAGCAGTAACAAACATACATACTTACAAACTTTCGCCTTTATAATGTTAGTATGAAGTATGCTATGACTAGTATTAATTTGTGAGGTTGTATTTATGTTTGTTACTCTTTTACGCAAAAACTTCGTTGGTTAGATTTCCTTGAAATTTGACACACATAGTTTATGTTAATCTAGGCCATTAACATGTAGAATACTTATTTCTGTAGTAAAACCCGCGGGAATAACGTAGAACATATACTTTATGTATTGAACAATTGTAACTAAATTACATTTCAAAAGAATTTCATTATGAAATATTGTTATGTTATTCAATAGGTAGGCACCTGTACTGTATTTTTTTCTGGCACTGTATTTTTTTCTGGGATAGAGAGTACAGTAAGCCGTTTTCTGACCTGAACTATTAGTAAACAATGAATTACGTCACATTAAATCCAGTCCACCAATTCGCACTTTTTTTTTGTTCTAGAGGGGGAAACCTTCAAAAGGTACCCGACGCCGTGGGGGCAACGCAGGATTATGTGGAATTCTTACCGCACTAAAACCCCCTCCGGTGGCTGTCCTCGGCGCTATAAAGAGGACTCCAGGAACTCGGACCGAATCCTCTGAGCGCGTTGCCTCATCGGGCTCCTCCCAGATGGGCGGCTGGGCCCACCGCTCCGTTTAGTCTTTACGACGGTTCGCGACCACATATATACTATACCGCCGTCCTTCCCGGGTTCGCCTGAACGAACGGTTCGAGAAGCCTCTTTGAGTCGCCTCTTACGACAGGCATGCGGGGATGCGGTAGCCCTATTCTGATCCCGGAACTACAGGGACGCCACAATTCGCACTTGGCCATCGCGGTGGACTAAGGCCTAAACTCTCTCATTCTGAGAGAAGCCCCGTGCCCAGCAGTGGGCCAGTGGGTTGATGAGAAGGAGAAATCCAATCCCTTCAACAAGAAACAAAACTGGTAAAAATATTTCTTGCTGCACTATACTGAGGGGCAAACTTGCCCATGGATTGTTCCACGTTGCAACTTAACGTCGTAACTTTATTGTTCCGAGAATTGTTTCCTTAATTACCTAACGTAAACCCAAGAACAATACCTAGTCCACACCCACATAGTCCTGCCCCGCCGTTTCTCACGCCCATAAAAATGACGTATAGCATTCCCGGCCCATTATTATCGCTGAAGGAAAATAATTTTCGCTATTGGCCTCTATATCGATATTTTATTCTGACGTAACTCTGCTGTTATTTATTGCATATAGTGTTCCTAGTATAATTATTCCTAGAAAAATGGAAAAAATGTAAGATTATTGTAAAGGAATCGTTACAATTATATTTTCGTAATAAGAAGACAACGAAAAGTACACAGACCAGCGGACAGCTTCAGTTGTATTTTTTGACTAAACTCTTTGTTTTATATACTAAACTTATTACCCATGTAAAAACAAGATAGCAAAGAAAAAAAATGACAAAGCCACTGAGTTTCTTGCCGGATCTCAGTTGAGGCCGTGTTCCGATCCGGTGGTAGTGTAAAAAATATATAACTGACGATTTATAAGCGCTCCCGTAGGACTATGCAAAATAAAGACATTCCATTTCAATTCAAACGATTTTAAACACATACTGACTAACAAACAGATTTTTTCCTTAAATAGACGAACGAAAACCCGAATGGTTCGTAAACAAATCCATATACAACAAAGGTTCTATCTGAAGTTTACCTTCAAATGCATTGACACACTTAAGGACGGAGATGGTCGTCTCATATGCAGGTAGACAGGTATTTACCATCAAATAGAATGTATGTTTGGCTGCTATTTCAAAAAACAGATTGAAAATTATATTATACTAGCTTTTACCCGCGGCTTCGCCCGCACAGTCGCAAGGAATTAACATTAGCATTTGATACCGTGATTCAGAACTTGCAAATGAATTTTACTAACACCATCTATTAACAACGTCTGGAACTACTAAATATGTATCAATTAACATCGATATTCTCATGGGAATGAGAGAGCGCGGTGAAAAAAAGCCTACGTCACTCTCCGCCCTTATAACTATCTCCCAGCATATATCATAAACATAAACCATATCATATAATAGTTACGTGGCGACGTGAAAGAGGAACAAACACACTTTCACATTTATAATATTAGTATGGATTTCGCCTCTATCAATAGATTTTAAACGCTTCACATTTACTACATAATTTCTTCAGACCTAAACAAGGGATGGGGCACGCCTCACTAAGTCCCCCAGCAATCGCAGTCCCGGCATTACCCGGGACAATTACCAATCCCGGCTTAATCCGGGATCGGGGAGCGGGGCTTTGTGAGGCCTGTCTAGCCACGAACATCTTGATCGAGTGCGTATTGAGTGCTAAGGTAGGGCTGCCAATATTCGCCCGGATTTTGATTCGCAGAATGATTTCGCTTATTCACTCTTGACATAAACTTATTTGATGGCCACCAAATATTCGCGCTGCAAGCGGCGATGAGCAAGTTTTTAAAAAATTCGCGACAAATTTGCAGCACAATATTGCATTAATAATTCCAAGTATTCAAGTTTTTAACAAAATTATTGAGAGAATCACATTTAAAATAGAAATTGGTGTTGCGTTTCATTACTTTTTTTAACAGGATATTAAAAAAAAATCATCGGATTGAAGTAGTAAACGACAGGCAGTATTACTTGATAAGGCTTGGTAAGTAAGTCGGCCATGAACACCTGTAAGCAATTTCATATACCACAGGAATTCTGAAGGCAATCACAAAAACTTTGTTACTCTCGAGTACGAAGGGTTGCCTCGTAACCCGGTAACCACACCCTTCCACTGAAATACAAGAACTGCTTCATGCTAGACAATAACTTTTGGTTTGATTTTGCATTCATGTCAACCCTAGAGTAAAACTTAATGACGTTAAATCATAACAAATTGTGGCAGGCATGGCTACTTGAAAACATCTGATACGGGTTGCTACTAAACTGTGCCTCCATTGATCCACATTGGAGTAACATAGAGGTCCAAGCATTCAGTTGTGATAAGACCGTCGTATAGCGGCGCTAGAAACTTTTAATCCAATAAAAAGCTAGTTTTTTTTTTTTAACTGACCGAAGTAGCAAATGAGCATGTAGTCTACCTGATGGTAAGTGGTCACTGCCGCAGATGGACATGTGTAATCAACTTCATACAGAACATGGGTTCCATCTGAAGTCAATCACAGATGCGTTGCTACTCACGAGGACTATGATGGTCGCCTAATGTGAAAGTATGCTGGCAACCACACCCTTCTATTGAAACGCAAGAAATGTTTCACGCTAGAAATAGGTGTGGCGGTGGTACTTCCCCGGTCGAACTACACTGGTTCTACCACCTAGTCACGTAACATCTTTGTAATGTGATTAATTTGTGAAGCGATATGTTTTTATTTTGCTTAAGGCAAAGCAGGCACTTTAAAATTGTCACTTACAATATATATTTTCTTACACTAAAACCCGATCAAAAGACGACCTCAACTAAGAAGATACGGTGAGAAACTCGGCTGGTTTGTCTGACTTCTTTGCAATTAGTTTATTAGATGCTTTGTTCACATCATAACCGTGATTAGTAGCCATATTTACAAAATGATTACTAAGCACCGAAGCTATCTGTTCAGGGTTTGATATTATATTATTATTCACTCGAAGTTTATTCATATGTATATTGGAAGTTCCACCATAGACCTATAAAAATCAAGTTTCATTTAATTTCAAAGCAATTGACAATTCATTTATGACTGAATAAAATCATCACTTAGTTGTTAGTAAGTGAATTTAGTAAATAAATAAAACGCTAACCCACACGAATCAATTACCGATAGTAAACTAGAGTCGACTAGCTTAATTCCCCCGTGTTTGCTCTTCAGCCACTCTTGGCAAACGTTAGCGGTAAGTACCCACTGTGCTTAGTCGAGTCTAGATTTGCGGTCAGGCGGCACGGACCCGAATAACTAGATCTATTGTGCTATGTACATCACTCGTCTGGTCCGGTAGACGTATGTATAAGACAAAAGGGCCTTTAAAATTATTAAATATAAGTGGCATATTTCTAGCGTCAATATTTATTTTGTGTTTCGATGGAAGGGTGTGGTTGCCGGCACACTTTTATATGAGGCGCCCATCTCAGGCCTCGGGAGTACCAACGCATCTGTAATAAAACTTCATGTTCTATATGAAGTTGTTTACAGGAGTCCATGAGCGGCAGTGACCACTTACCATCAAGTGGACTGCAGGCTTTATCGGGTTAATGTCGAACTGTTGAATGGATTGTAAAGATTTTTACTTTGTTTTTTTTTTTTGTCCATCTGATGGTAAGTGGTCACTGCCACCCATGGACGTCTGTAAGCAACTTTATATAGAACATAGGTTATATCTGAAGTCAAACACAGATGTGTTGCTAGTCATGACGACTGAGATGGTCACCTTATGTAAAAGTGTGCCGGCAACCACACCGTTCCATCGAAACGCAAGAAATGCTTCACACCAGAAATAGATGTGACGGTGGTACTTTCCCGGTTGAACTACGCTTGTTCTACCACCTATTACTAAATAAAACTGATTGGTACGTGGAAATTGGGCTCGGGGGTTCAATATAAATCAATCAATAAGACAGACGGACAGACATCACACATATAGCTGACAATTAATTGCTACAGATAGCGGCTACCGCTAATTGATTATAATTAATGCACCGGCCCTCATTCCAGTATAGATTCTCTGAATTGCTTTGTCCTTTCGCTCATTAAAATCTTGATCTATTTGAGGTTATAACATTATTTCTATGTCAGAACGAGTGGCAGAACGATCTTCATACATTTTTTTTTTCGAGGAGGAAACCTTCCAAAGGTACCCGACGCCGTGGGAGCGACGCAGGGTTATGTGGGATTTTTACCGCACTAAAACCCCCCCGGTGGCCGTCCTCGGCGCTGAAAAGGAGGACTCCGGGATCTCGAAACGACTTCAACCGGAATCCTCCAAGCGCGCTGCCCCATCGGGCTCCTCCCAGATGGGCGGCTGGGCCCACCGCTCCGTCTAATCTTTACGACGGTATGTGACCACACATACCGCCGTCCTTCCCGAGATTGCCTGACCGAACGGTTCGAGCTCCCACTCTAGCCGTCTGCAACCCTGGAAGCCCCTTTTAGTCGCCTCTTACGACAGGCAGGGGATACCGTAGCCCTATTCTCACCCCGAGGCTACAGGGAAGATCGATCTTCATACATAGTCTTTCATTTATAAAGCTCCGGGTCGTATCTTCCTTATGACTAGTCTGGGTCTATAAACCACAACAGAAGACTCTAGTGCAGTGGTTCTTAACCTTATAGTGTCAAAGGATCAAAATATCTGTCTACCTACAGACCACCAGGGCCGTATTTTACTTATGACCGTTTTTTTGGACACACTGGAATCCTTATACTTTTGACAAACTTTTTATAGTCATCAATTTCTATTATTCGCTTCGCGGACCACTTCGGGTGCTTCCAGGGATCACCAGTGGTCCGCGGACCACCGGTTAAGAACCACTGCTCTAGTGTGATGAATATTTTCTTCTCTTATGTAAATCAACTGGCATATGATCTCTTTCACTGAAAAGCTATTCCTTTACGGTAGAAATATTTGTGGTGTATGGCCCGACATCGGCCATAGATGCGAGGACTAAGTTATAATGTTTTATTATGTAACGGGCAGTGATAGCCTAACGGTTGAAACTTGCCCTCTCAATCGGGAGGTCCGTGGTTCAAACCCAGGCACGCACCACTGATTTATGTGCGTATTATATATTAATTATCACTGCTTTTCGGTGAAGGAAAACATCGTGAGGAAACCTACACACCCGAGAGTTCTTTATAAAAAAAAAAAAGTTCTCGGAGGTGTGTGAAGTCCACCAATTCGCACTTGGCCAGCGCGGTGGACTATGGCCTAAACTCTCTCATTCTGAGAGAAGACCCGTGCCCAGCAGTGGGACAATAATGGGTTGACGACGATGTAACGGGCATTCATGATATGATTAGAAACCTTTTTGCGGTAATATCAGCAGGAATTCGCAAATGGTGAGAATTTATTACATATTGAAATATATCAATTCCACGATAACATTAGTCCAAACTATATATTACAATGTTTCATATCAGAGCCTCTCCCTTTTACGTTATTTTACTGTTAATTTGCTATTTCAATTGCAACGAAAAAAACGTTTTTCATTATTTTTATTAATTAATAGACTAACTAAAAGAAAAGCCACAATTACAGCACATGCCAGCAGCAGCAGTAAACAAGCATCAGTATTTTTTTATTTTTTTTTATTAATAAAATTACAGCTCCACAGACAGATCGTCCGTGCCTTTTTTCATATAGCATTCATTTTGTCAGTCATTTTAGCTCCACTTAAGCCTCCGTTGTCTCCATCATCCGGAGGGCGGTGGTGGCAGCGTTGGCTTTACAGAAAACCTTAATATTTACTTACTCTATACATAGAACCTTATATATAAGCATCAGTATTTCAGGCACTGGACAGCTTTAGTGCTCAGGGCAGATCTGTGGCAAAGTTAAATATAGCCTCCGGGTTGCGGTCGCGCCGGTAATGGCCAGGTTTACCTTACTTAGTTATTTGCCAATTTCGGACCAAGAACCTGATTTGAATCTAAGAATTTTGATCTTAATTATCACTTTGGTGGTGTAAGAGAGGTTTAATTATCTACCCTTCGAGTGAAGATTACGCTTTCTACACTCATAGCCCCTAGGATTTTCTCCTGTGTCGTGGTTACCATGGACACCCACAAGACGAATACACAATCACCCAGATCCAGAACATGAATCTAAACTCATCATTCAGATACCTGACTGACCGGGAATCGAACCCGGAACCCATTGCGCGTCAGACTGGTATGGTTACCGCGCCACGCGGGTCGTCAAAGATATAAAGAAAGGACATAAAAACTAATAAAGCCACCAGTTGGCTTTTGTTCTTTTATTTTCTATTTCCCAGGCAACAAAATACATCTGAAATTACTTCAACTATTTTAACATAACATGTTAATTCCCGGTAGTAAACAAGGTGTTTATCTCATGCGGAAAATTCCCAACTGCTCCACTGGGAATATAGTAGACAGCGAAACGGTGTACGCTTGTACTCGATCGATGGCAAAAAACAGGATTTTCGGGAATACTTTTGCCGTAATAGTTTAGGTTCTATCCGGACCTTTAGAATTTCGGTGGGACCTTTTTTGGTTTATGTCATTGTAACGAGTAATATTGTCTGTAGATTGGATCTTTAGTTTGGTCTATGAGTTTTTCTAAAAAAAAATATGTTGTTACATATTGTAATAACAACTTTTTTTATATCTGACCGAAGTAGCAAACGAGCATGCAGTCCACCTGATGGTAAATAGTCACTGCCGCTCATGGACATATGTAATAAACTTCATATAGAAGATGGGTTCTATCTGAAGTGAATCACAGATGCGTAGCTACTCCCGAGGACTACGATGGTCGCCTCATATAAAAGTGTACCGGCAACCACACCCTTCCAACGAAACGCAAGAAATGCTTCTGAATATAAATAAGAAAATGACAAACCCGCGGAGTTTCTTGACGGATCTTCTCAGTTGAGGTCGTTTTCCGATCCGGTGGTAGAGTAAGAAAAAAAAATGTAACTGACAATTTGTAAGTGCCCCGTTGGCCTGTACAAAAAATAAAGACATTTCATTGCATTTCTTCACGCTAGAAGGTGTGGCGGTGGTACTTCCCCGGTCGAACTACACTGGTTCTTCAACCTTCAAAAACTTGTATAAGCATTAATGGCGTTAAAAGAGAAGTTGTTTTAAAGTTAAAGTTGCCGGCACACTTTCACATGAGGCGACCATCATAGTCCTCGGGAGTAGCAACGCATGTGATTGACTTCAGATGAAACCCATGTTCTGTATGTAGTTAGTTACAGATGTTCATAGGCGGCAGTGACCACTTACCATCAGGTGGACTGCATGCTGGTTTGCTACTTCAGCCAAATAAAAAAATCATTACCACTGCAGCGGCAACTTTATCATTGTTGTTACTGGTTTGTAAAAGAAATAAAACGCCGTTTTTTATTGGATAAATATGAGCGATTTGGTAAGAGTCAAGGCATTTGTGATTGGCTTCAGACAAAATTCTAACATAAGTCGATTTGCTACATCTACAAGAAGAAGAGAAGTACAAAAGGCTTTACTAGGAGTACAAAAGGCGATACTACAAACGAAAAACCGTTAAATTTAAAATTTAAGACACATTCACCAAAAACCTTGGTGAAGTAGGAATTCACAACAATTTGTAACAAAATATAAAGGGACGTCGAATTCTGAAGTATTTTTAGAAAAAGTCAGAAATTGCACGCCTTGTTTAAAAGTCTGTTTAAAAAAGCCTAAAATGGAAACGTACGGTTTAATTTAAGGCTGTATTCGGGTTTGCAGATGCGATCGGCGGAGGGTGGCGTCAATACAGCCAGTTTAGTTAAACGCCGGAGTCAGGAAACCAGGATTTCCGCTAGCTTTTACGTTTCAGATTGAGTTTCCGAACTATCCCTAACTTTATCATCAAAAGTACTGACTATTACTTAAAAGCGAGCTAAATTATAATATTCGTCGTTTGTTATATTTAACAAAAGATTATTAACTAGAGTATTCTCTTGTTAAGTACATGGTTTTGTAATACAAATAAATCTTCTATGATTTTCATCGTAATTGTAGTTTATTTTCAAAACTTTCTCAACACGTATCTAACGAATAGACATGCCATTCAGCGTAAAGTTTACTGTTAACATAATTAACTTTTATTTTTGTGGGAGTCATATAGTAAAAATATACAAATAGTTGATGTCTGGCGTGGCCTAGTAGTCTCTATTAAAGATCTGATCGCGGTCAAACGTTATCCTATCACTACATAGTATTAAAACAAAGTCGCTTCCCGCTGTCAGTCCGTATGTATGCTTAGATCTTTAAAACTATGCTTTGGATTTTAATGCAGTTTTTTTCAATAGATAGAGTGATTCAAGAGGAAGGTTTTTGTGTATAATACATGTATAATATAGCGGAGAAACACTGATAATTTTAGCTATTGACTTTTAGGCGGAACGAAGTTCGCTGGGTTAACTAGTAATAAGATAAAATAAAATCTGACATGTAGTGGGTTTCGGGTTTGAACTCGGCTAGATAGATATCTAAATGATGAATTTCTGTTCTGGTGCTTGAGTAATCGTCTGTGTGCGTCCGTGGCACCCACGACACGGGACAAAATCCTAATGTGGGTCTATGAGTGTAGCAATCGTTAAAAAAGAGCATTTTTTATAACGTAACTAGCTGACCCAACGAACTTCGTCCGTGTCCTAAAAGTAAAAAAACGAAAACTATCAGTGTTTCTCTACTATATTATGCATTTATTATACAAAAAAACCTTCCTCTTGAATCCCTCTATCTACTAAAAATAATTACATTAAAATTTATAGCGTAGTTTTTAAGATCTAAGCATACATAGGGACAAACTGCGCTAAGCGACTTTTTTATACTAAGCAGTAATTCTTCAAAGGTGTTATCTTAAGGACAATTCATGTACATAAAATTTAGAAGTCAATTGGACATAAAATAATAGATAATTTCAATAATTACAGTTCGCTAACCGATACTCCAGAACTGGCACATCGATTTCTACACAAAAAATATCTCTATTTACGAAAAGAAAAAATAGAAAGGGTATAACAAAAGCTGAATAAATTGGAACGAAAAAACAACTCTATGAATATTTAGCCCCGACTGTTGTACGTTACGCAACTCAATTCTAGATCCGTCTTTTTGTAGTGGATTGAATTCGGAAATGAATGGAGTCGTATCGTTACTTTAGATTAAACTAGGTACGACAAAAAAGATCTCGCGCCACGTTTATTTTGTTGTTTCGTTGTTTGGACGCATTCGGCCATTTTATTATGCATACTCGTATATGAAATTTGTTAAACTTTCGATAAAAATCTTGTGATTTCTGTTTGACGTTTCAGTAGACGAGATGAGTTGTGTATAGTCTTTTATGTTTTTGTTAATCTTAGTGATATTATACGCAATATAGTGTTGTACGTTACGCAACTCAATTCTAGATCCGTCTTTTTGTAGTGGATTGAATTCGGAAATGAATGGAGTCGTATCGTTACTTTAGATTAAACTAGGCACGACAAAAAAGATCTCGCGCCACGTTTATTTTGTTGTTTGGACGCATTCGGCCATTTTGTTATAAATACTCGTATATAGAATTTGGTAAACTTTAGATTGAAATCCTGTGAATTTCAGTACACGTAACGTTTCAGTACACGAGATTAGTTGTGTATAGTCCTTTATGTTTTTGTTATTCTTAGCGATATTATACGCAATATAGTGTTGTACGTTACGCAACTCAATTCTAGATCTGTCTTTTTGTAGTGGATTGAATTCGGAAATGAATGGAGTCGTATCGTTACTTTAGATTAAACTAGGTACGACAAAAAAGATCTCGCGCCACGTTTATTTTGTTGTTTGGACGCATTCGGCCATTTTGTTATAAATACTCGTATATGGAATTTGGTAAACTTTCGATAAAAATCTTGTGATTTCTGTTTGACGTTTCAGTAGACGAGATCAGTTGTGTATAGTCCTTTATGTTTCTGTTAATCTTAGAGATATTATAAACGCTATATAGACTGTTGTACGTTACGCAACTCAATTCTAGATCCGTCTTTTTGTAGTGGATTGAATTCGGAAATGAATGGAGTCGTATCGTTACTTTAGATTAAACTAGGCACGACAAAAAAGATCTCGCGCCACGTTTATTTTGTTGTTTCGTTGTTTGGACGCATTCGGCCATTTTGTTATGCATACTCGTATATGGAATTTGTTTAACTTTCGATAAAAATCTTCTGATTTCTGTTTGACGTTCCAGTAGACGAGATTAGTTGTGTGTAGTCCTTTATGTTTTTGTTAATCTTAGAGATATTATAAACTCAATATAGACTGTTGTATGTTACGCAAGTCAATTCTAGATCCGTCTTTTTGTAGAGGATTGAATTCGGAAATGAATGGAGTAGTATCGTTACTTTAGATTAAACTAGGTACGACAAAACAGATCTCGCGCCACGTTTATTTTGTTGTTTCGTTGTTTGGACGCATTCGTCCATTTTGTCCATACTCGTATATGGAATTTGGTAAACTTTCGATAAAAATCTTGTGATTTCTGTTTGACGTTTCCGTACACGAGATTAGTTGTGTATAATCCTATAAGTTTTTGTTATTCTTAGCGATATTATAAACGCTATATAGACTGTTGTACGTTACGCAACTCAATTCTAGATCCGTCTTTTTGTAGTGGATTGAATTCGGAAATGAATGGAGTCGTATCGTTACCTTAGATTAAACTAGGTACGACAAAAAAGATCTCGCGCCACGTTTATTTTGTTGTTTCGTTGTTTGGACGCATTCGGCCATTTTGTTATGCATACTCGTATATGGAATTTGTTAAACTTTCGATAAAAATCTTGTGATTTCTGTTTGACATTTATGTTTTTGTTAATCTTAGTGATATTATACGCAATATAGAGTGTTGTACGTTACGCAACTTAATTCTAGAACCGTCTTTTTGTGGTGGATCGAATTCAGAAATTAATGGAGTCGTATCATTATTTTAGATTAAACTAGGTATGACAAAAAAAGATACGTTAGTTTTGTTGTTTGTATCCAGTTCCTGTAATTTTGTTATTCATATATGGAATTCGTCAAAATTTCGATAAAATCCTGTGATTCCTGATTGACGTTTCAGTACACGAGATTAGTCCTTTATGTTGTTGCTTATCTTAGTGATATTATAAATGCGACAATTTGTGAGAGTACGTTTGTTACTCTTCTTCCAAAAAAAAAAATACCATAATAAGACTGATTTCACTGAAATTCGCGCACATATAGGCTACCTACTTATTACCGTGGTAGACGCGATAACGAAGCGGGCAAAAGCTGTAGGAGAACCTAGTAATTAAATAAAGACTAAAGGTCAGGGCAATTGCGTAAAGTGGATCTTTCGCGGTTCGTTGATAATTTCGTGCAGGCACCATCACTAAAGCTATGAGTATTTCAGCAATATAATAGCGATTTTAAGCGTTTTTAAGCTATGCCACCGCAAATCCTCTTACTGCCTAATAACAGCAATACTAATTGTTGCTGTGTGTTTAAAAGTAAAGATAAGTGAGACATACTTATCCGCGGAGTTTCTAATTACTAGTAGGGGTGGCAATGCCGTCCCTGTAGTTCCAGGATCAGAATAGGGCTACGGTAAGAGACGACTAAAAGGGAGCTTCCGGGGTTGCTCAATTCAAAATCGTGATATTGAACATACACGTAATATCAATTTCACAGCTCATCTCTTCAAACAAACCGAGGTAAATCGGTAAGTACTCGTTACATCAAAAACTGGTTTGTTCACACGTAAAACACAATGTCAATGAGAGTTCCTGCATTTAACATCACTTAAACGGTCACGAGTCTTGTTACAAGGATATTACTAATGGTCACCATACCGGTCTAATACGCAACGGGCTCCGAGTTCTATTCACGGCCAAGTGGATTTTTGAGTAATTAATTTTGATTGATTGATTAGAGCAGTGATAGCCTAATGGTTGAAACTTGCCCTCTCGATCGGTAGGTCCGAGGTTCAAACCCAGGCACGCACCACTGATTCATGTGCATATTAGAAATTAATTATCACTGCTTTTCGGTGAAGGAAAACATCGTGAAGAAACATACACACCCGAGAGTTCTTAAAAAAAAAAGTTCTCGGAGGTGTGTGAAGTCCACCAATTCGCACTTGGCCAGCGCGGTGGACATTGGCCTAAACTCTCTCATTCTGAGCGAAGACACGTGCCCAGCAGTGGGACAATAATGGGTTGACGAGAATTTTGATTCCTGATCTGAGCCTGTGTATTTATGTATTCACTGGATAAAATCCTGGTGTAGGGCTACGAGCGTAGAAAGTGTTATATGAGACTTCGGATCCTTTTGTGGTTGACTGCAGAGCCACTACTTTATTGAGTGGTAGAACCAGCATAGTTCGTGGGAGCTACCACCGGCACACCTATTTCTACGTTTTGGTGGAAGATTCATAGTCTACATGCTCTGTCTAATCTCTCGTTTACCATATATTTCAATATAAATGTGAGTACACTTATATAACAAGTCTGACAAAGATTTTTATCTAAAAAACTTTAATATTCTCGTAGATACCATGAAGAATTATTTGTTCGTGATATACCGACGTTTTAGGACGTATTAGTATTTTACGCTATTATTTTCTACGGTTTATTTATACGTTACGTGAAAAAAACTTTACCGATATTTATTTTTTTTATTATATCATCTGATACCCAGATGTAGATGAGCCAATAAAAAATAAGACGCCTAAAATAGAGCTTTGACGTTACAATCGATTCATTACGACTTATGGCTTACAAAGCTCCTAAAACCGGTTCAAGCCGATCAAGCATGTATAAATTTGGAGAGTCTCCGAGTATAAATATAAGTTAGAGGCATAAATTAATTAGTGGGACATGGAACTACATGTTTATTGACACTGACTTTGATTAACCGGGGAATGGCTTTATGCAGTAATAACTAAACACATTTTAGGTAATAGAAGTAGCAAGTGAGAATAGATCACATTAGGATATTTTTTTTTATCTGATCGAAGTAGCAAACGAGCATGCAGTCCGCCTGATGGTAAGTGGTCACTACAGCCCGTGGACATCTGTAAGCGAATTCACACAGAACATGGGTTCTATCTGAAGTCAATCACAGATGCGTTGCTACTCCCGAGGACTATGATGGCCGCCTCATATAAAAGTGTGCCGGCAACCACCCCATTCCATCGAAACGCAAGAAATGTTTCACGCTGGTGTAGCGGTGGTACTTCCCCGGTCGAACCACACTGGTTCTACCACCTGTTAAATACCTAATGTGATCTATTATCACTTGCTACTTCTTGCCATTAAGTTTTATTTTTGACACAATTAATTTTAAAAGTCCTTATGTCATTCATAGACATTTGCTGCTCCTAAAGACTTAGAGGAAACGTCAATCAGCCGCAATTCAGTAATATTTCATTCGTAATGTGAATAAAATATTTTATTTTTGATTTAAACAAGAGGTACCTACTTTAAAGAGCTGTTATCAAAATTGATCCTAATTTAGTATGATACAAATTCTATAATATCTTAACCAATGATAGAATTAAATGAAGTTAGATATCTATTTTCTTTAGTTCTATGTAGTATTCTATGTTCTATTTTTTTAGTTTTACAGTTAAATATCAATTATAAAGTACTCATCACAATACGTTTGAGAAGCTCTTTTGATATTTATAAGGTGATAACTGAAATCAAGACAACTTAAAAGCCTGAAGACTTATATAATAGAGCCATAACGCATAACATCGTCCACAATTCCTACTTGCAGCTCAATTGAATTTAATGGAGTCGCTTCGTGCGAACTCCACTTCTAAGCTCTGTATGCATCAAAACTATACACTGAATAACGGTATCTAGGACTTTAGCAATAAGTTCGACAATTCCTTGTCTGCGTTCAACAACGTATCTCCGGGTTTAAGTAGATATGCTTAGTTATGGAAGATAAAGGTAGTGCTCGTAGTCTAACTTAACGTATTCTAACTTAAAGTACACGGCTCATGCAAGGTGCAAGAGATCTTCTTTAAATCCGGCGATGAGGCGTCTCATCTGGTGTTGTAAATGTCCATAGACAGAGGTGGCTTTCCATCAAATAGCATACCTACTTTCTTGTTAGTAAAGGTTATAAAACAAAGGCTACATCTTCGTGACAGTGATATGCCAAATGGTTGAAACTTAAACTCTCGCTTGGGAGGTCCGAGGTTCAAACCCAGGCATGCATCACTGATTTATGTGCGATTTAGAAATTAATTATCACTGCTTTTCGGTCAAGGAAAACATCATGAGGAAACCTACACACCCGAGAGTTCTTTAAAAAAAAGTTCTCGGAGGTGTGTGAAGTCGCATTCCGAGAGAAGATCCGTGCCCAGCAGTGGGACAATAATGGGTTGACGACGATTAGAAGTAGAATACACAATAGCTTGGAAATATCACTTAATTTAGCAAGCAAGGTAGAATGAGTACGATTGGACGACCGATTGGTACCACCGCCGCACCTATTTCTAGCGAGAAGTAGTTCTTGCGTTTCGTTGGGAAGATTTTCGGCGGATGTATTATATTGCATAGCTTTTATCGCGCGCTTTGAGCGCAGGGACTGAATCAAGAAATTCCGTAACGAAGAAAACCTAACACCCCCCACTTCGCCTACCATGTAGCGCAGCTGAGCGTTCGCTTAACGCTTAATATGATACTACAGTACGACAATCGGACGAACATGTAAGCAGCTGTTTGTAAGAAAATCTATACTATGAAAGATAATAACTTGAATTAATATAAAAGAAAAAAAATACTACATTAATAAATAAATTATAATAGCATAAGTTGATAAAAAATGCTATGCAATAAGCTTTACCACGGCAGTCCCCGAGTGCTGCAGGTTTTTTTTTCAATGACGAACTTAGTCGAACCAGCAGCAACGCGTCTGCAATTGATTTGAAATGAAATGAAATGAAATGTCTTTATTTTGCATAGGCCTTCAGGGGCGCTTACAAATTGTCAGTTACATTTATATATATTTTTTTACACTACCACCGGATTGGAACACGACCTCAACTGAGAAGAAGATTTTACATTAAACACTTGTTTTGTATGAAGATCATTACAGATGTCCATGAGCGACAGCGACCACTAGCCGTCACATGGACTGTATGCTCGTTGCTATTTTATTCTTATTTAATCTTGAGCGTTAAGATTTACTAATTTATTTAATCAGTAAAAACAATATAGATACCGATAAATTGGTGGAAAATACAGTCAACCTTATTATACAAGTACTTTAAACTTAAACAGTGGAGAAACTGCTACTAAAACCACTTAAACGTTTGATAATTAGTTACAACACTACCGCACTCTATTTATAAAACATTAAATCATATGAACACTGCAATCCATTTAAATTATAATCTAATGTCATGCGTTATAAAAAATATAACTCTTTAACATTCAAGCTACAATTATCCTCGAATATATCACATAATAATGGCTTCAAACCCGCGCCTCGTCTAATAATTCCATCGTAAGCCATTAAAATAACCATATTTTTATGAGGGCGACATATTTTTACGACACCATCATTCATACCAGTGTACACGTGTGGCCAAGAATAGTGTACACATATGAATTAACATGAATAATGGATAAAATATTTCTTTACAAGATACGTTGACGAATAACTCTTAAAAGTGTAAAGACTAATTAATATAAAAGGGGTTTAAATTCTACTAATAATGGCATAGCCGAGGCTTATGCATTCCTTTTTACAATCGTTTGTTAAGTTTGAGAAACATCAAGTAATATTTTTCGAAGGTGCTGGCGATAAAAAGATATTCTTAATGTAAGAGGTAAGGTAAGGTAAACACACTTTCACATGAGTCGACCATCACAGTCCCCTGGAGTAGTAACGCATCTGTGATTGACTTCAGATGGAATCCATGGTCTCTATGTAGTTGGTTACGGATGTCCATGGGCGGCAGTGACCACTTACCATCACATGGACTGCAAGCTCGTTTGCTACTTCAGTCAGATAAAAAAAGTTATTTTAATGAAAGTAAAATTAGTTCGATACATTTTAATATATATCGGGATGCTGTTTTTTGAATTATTTGCCGACATTTTTAACCAGTTACATAGATCGTGGTCACGGCGAATCTACGATGCCGGGGAGAGACGTGTCTTCTGTCATTTTTTTAGGGCCCATGTTACACATAACTATATCCTTACGCAAACTATGTGTATAAAAAAGTGCAGTCCAGACTTTACAAAAAAGTCGGTATCCATCCAGAGCATGTAAAACTCGCGTATAAATGCAAAAACTTTTGCGGAGGTGACTTTGAAAACTAATTTCGTGATAAAACGAGTAAGGCGGGGCGTAACGGAAAAACTTCCACAACTTCTCAGATGTTCATCGGGTATTCACAACTGGTAAGATACTGCGAAGGTACTATAATATACACATACGTAGTATACGTATATTGCTCTACGGATTGTGTAAATTGTAACTATAAAGTTAAATCTGTATTCCCAGTGAAAACGGGTATGTATATGAATTTTTAAAAATTGACTTCAAATAGGTCTGTCGGTAGATCTCTGTTTTTCTAACAATTTTGGTATACACAACTAAGCATACTTTCCACCCATGCTAAGTGGTGCCGTCAATGGCCTTCTGTTACTCAATTCACATAGACCAGAGGTGTCGTCGACCCATTATTTTCCCACTTCTGGGCACGGGTCTTCTTTTAGAATGAGAGAGTTATAGGCCATAGTCCACAGCGCTGGCAAAATGCGAATTGGTGGACTTCACACACCTCCGAGACCTTTTTTTAAGAACTCGCGGGTGTGTATACCTCACGATGATTTCGGTCACCGAAAAGAAGCGATAATTAATTTTGTACCAGTGGTGCGTGCCTGGGTTTAAACCTCGGACATTCCGATCGAGCAGCAAGTTCCAACAATTAGGCTATCACTGCTCTACCAGAACAGAGGCCACCATAAATCAGTTACAGTCGTGAAGCCACTCCTGAAAAGAACATCGCGTTACAAATAATTTCCATGGTCATCTTTATTTCTAGTGTGGAGTAGTACCTACTAGTGTTTCGGTGGAAATATTTACCGTCAGGTGGATTGCTTACTCGGTTGCTACTTAAATCTAATGAAATCAAATTCATCTACATCAAATCAGCCATAGTTATTCAAGTATTCGTATTTAGAGTCCTTTATTTTTGCGTTTTTACATTACCCTATATCTAAGTTTCCTATACAATAATTCTCTAATCCTTATTTAATTTCTACTACATAGATACGTTAAAAAATCCGAGCTGTGTTTGAGAATCATTGTCTCTGTATATGGGCTAATTTAAAACCACTAGGTAATATACTCTGGCGTTTATTAGCAGAAACATATATAAAACATACATATGTATATACATATACATTTCTCGGAGGCTATCAAAACAAATACAATCAAACTCTGTAGAAAACCACAAAAAAATAAAGAAATCTTGAATGTTCTTTGTTCTACAAACTTAATTTCCCTTCAGCGTTACAATACAAACATAATGGACTGTTTAATTCAATAAAAAGCTACTTAATAAGTCACGGGGTCATCCAGACCGTACAATGATTAAACATTAAACATTTACACATTAGGTAGCTGCCTTATAGTCCACGATGAAGATAGATAAGATTTTCATACGAGATTGAAGTAGTAAACGAGCTTGCATTGCACCCAATCGTAATTGGTCGCTTCCGCCCGTAGACAAACATAAACAAATACATTTAGTTAATCACAGGCGCGTTATTGCTTCCGATTAAGAAAGTCGTCTCTTTTAAAGTTGAGCAATAAGTGTGGCGGTGGTACATGACCGTCCATACTCATTCTACTACCTTGCAGATAATATATTATAAATTGGAAGGTTTGTTAGGAGGTACGTGTATTTGTTACTCTTTCACGCAAAAACTACCGCTATAATTCCGCTGAAATTGTGCAGACACATAGTTTATGACCTGACATAACACGTAGGATGCTAATAACTGTGGTAGACGTGGCCTTAGCGGGCGAAGCCACGAGAATATTCTGTTTTTTTTTGTTCTCGAGGGGGAAACCTTCAAAAGGTACCCCACACCGTGGGAGCGACGCAGGCTTATGTAGGATTTTTACAGCATTAAAACCCCTCTGTGGCTGTCCTCAGCGCTACAAAAAGGACACCGAGACATCCAAAGGAACGCAACCGGAGTCCTATGAGCGCTTTGCCCCATCGGGCTTCTCCCAGATGGGCGGCTGGGCCCACCGCTCCGTCTAGTGTTTACGACGGTATTCGTCCACAAATACTGCCGTCTATCCTGGGGTCGCCTGACCGACCGGTTCGAGTTCTTACTCTAGCCGCCCGCAACCCCGGAAACGCCCGCTCTTTAATCGCCTTTTACGACAGGCAGGGGATGGCGTAGCCCTATTCTAATCCCGGAGCTACAGGGTATCCTAGTGTATCATATATGCAAAGGTCAGTGTACTTTAGTCTTTATCGTTAACTCGCTTCCCGCTCACCTCTCATATTACGACACGTAAGTTATTGACATGGACAAGTAAAAGTAAACATTTGTACGGGGAATGAGATTATCGTGTCCGGAGTTGGGCAAGCGTCGGGTTACGATTTAACGTATTGGAGCACTTACATCACCGGTCAACATTGACTATGGGCATATGATTTTATTGGGGACTAGGCGCGACCTGAGGTTTTACCCGCGTTTAATGAAATCGATGGATGAATGGTTTAATGCGATTTAAAAGTTAAAGTTAAAAAACAAACATTGTAATCTAACGATATGCGGTTTATGAATTCTTGTAGAATTCTTTTGCCGTGACCACGATCCATGCAACTGGGTCGCAAAACAAATTCTATAAGAATTCATAAACCGCATATCGTGAGTACCCGTTAAGTATTACAATGTATCATCTGCGATAATACTAGTCTGAAATCATATATTCTAATCTAAATTTAAAATCCTTTAAAGATTTGTTTAATTTATGCGATGTACAGTCACGCGAAGCTTTCATTTTTATAAGATTGAAGTAGCAAACGAGCATGCAGTCCACCTGATGGTAAGTGGTCACTACCGCTCATGGACATCTTGCTGCTCCCGAGGACTATGATGGTCGCCTCATTTGAAAATGTGCCGGCAACAACACCTTTCTATCGGAACGTAAGAACTGCTTCACGCTAGAAATACGTGAGGCGGTGGTACTTACCCGGTCGAACTACACTGGTTTTACCGCCTTGAGTTGGTTGTTCGATGTACAACATTGGTTGTACCATGTTGAATACTTGAGGACTTGCATACTCGTGGTGTATAAATTATGTTTTGTGTTATATATTAAAAATACTTTATATGTGATTCTTATTACTATTCATTTATTATTTAGTAATACTATTTAAATTAATATAAGCAATAAATATTAGTATTAAGTTCATACAACTTGCAACTATTTCGTAACCAAACATTACATTGACACTTTATCGTCGTGGCCTGTATGTTTTAAAGTCGTAAAATTAATTATTACCAAGTGATCATATAACAGACATAAACAACACACTAAATAGTGTGTGAATTATATCAATAATTTTGTAAAAGCATAATTTAATTGGGTTAATGCATTGGTAGTTTGCATAACATTTCCCTTTCACGACGCTGTTTTACACATATTTGTAAAATTTTGAGTTCAACAAATTTAAACGCAAGGTGGTAGAACCAGTGTAGTTCGACCGGGGAAGTACCACCGCCACACATATTCTAGCGTGAAGCATTTCTTGCGTTTCGATAGAAGGGTGTGCTTGCCGGCACACTTTCACATGAGGCGAACTTCATAGTCCTCTGGAGTAGCAACGCATCTGAGATTGACTTCAGATGGAACCCATGTTCTATATGTAGTTGATTACAGATGTCCGTGGGCGGCAGTGACCACTTACCAGCTGGTGGACTGCATGTTCGTTTGCTACTTCAGTCAGATAAAAATAATGTTAAAGATTGTTATTACATGTTACATTGATATATTGTTGTGGAAATGCGTTGTATTTCATTCTTGGCACACGCTTCTTAAAAAAAACGCAACAATATTCTCTTATTCGACGTATGGAGAAAGAAAGGTTCTCGAGTGGCGACCACGTTTAGGCAAAAGGAGTACAGGTCGACCGTACTCCTACCAGGTGGACCGATGGCCTGAAGAACACAGCGGGAAACCGTTGGATTCAGGGGGCACAGAACCGGTTGGAGTGGCGCCATTTATGGAAGGCCTATGTCCAGCAGTGGACATCAAAAGGCTGATGGATGGGAGTAGACCCTAGCAAGATTCCTAGGCTATATGGCCACCCCTTTAGTTTAGTCAGATCAAAAGAACGAAATGCGTTTGCACGGTTGTTTGCACAAAAACAAACGGACGAACGATTTTTCCAACACACTAGTTGGGTTCAACAACCAGGGGAATATGCAAATAGGGGACTAATGTAGCCACAGAATCTATAGCCAAAAGCGGATATCCTAAAAATACCGTGGCTTAGATCTACAGCAAGGCAGTGTTAGAATTAATCTGGATTTGTGATTAGGACTTTGTCAACTGGACAAATGCTACAGTGATCATGGCATGGCTGTACAAAGGCGTGGTAGAACTAGATTTTCCGCAACCAGTAGTTTATCTTCAGGAAAGAAAACAAGGAATATTTCTTTAGTTTACAAGTAGTTTAGCAGAAATATCAGAATTCTGCTTTTATTCTTGTATATTTTGTGTGTTGTAAGATCGCAAAAAAAATACATACACTATATCGGGAAAGACGTAGATAATAACAATCGCCGCAGAAAAATATAACCTGATACAAATACCTGATAAAATATAACCCGATAATAAATTCATTATTAAAAACCATGGTATTATAATTATTTTGTTTAAATTTATTATGTTAAAATATGTATTTTGTTTATATTTATTATGTAAATTGCGCAACGCTAGGCATTTTGTTCTTATAATATGCATTAACTGCGGACGTCTTAGGATAACGGTATATGTGGTCACCCTACACTAGAGGGTTATGTCCAGGCGATAATTGTTGGACATTCGGAATCACATCCACATGTGTGATTTCGTTGCGATTTTCATTCACGTTACTTTTGTTTTGAATGCACATAAAATGGTGTTCTGACGACCCAAATGGCGTAGCGGCTATCATACTGGTCCGACATGCAGAGGGTTCGGGGTTCGAGCTCATGATAGAAATCAGAGTGATAAATTTAGATTTTTGTCTGGGTCTAAGTGTTTTTTCGAATTTATGTGTCCGTGCACCCATGGGAAAAGAGAAGTCCTAGCGTAGTCTACGAGTGTAAAAAGCAAGGCAAAGCGCCTTTTTAACCGACTTCCCAAAGGAAAGAGGTTATCTATTCGTCACGTATTTTTTTTTTTTTTTTTTTTTTTTTTTTTTTTTTTTTTTTTCTTTCATTTTACATATAAAAATGAATAAATTTTGACCGTATACTATGTTAAGATAATGTTTCAATTATTTCTAGTATAATGTCTTCCTAACATCATTATGATGCAAATAACAAGTGACATGTTTATCACTTGGTTAATAATGGTCAGGGCTTAGTTTTGATGTAGTAGATCTAGTAACATTTATTGTTGAAAATAATATTTTTTTAGACTTCCCCTACATATAAGTTTACTACCAAATAACAATGCTACAGCATTCGGTATCGGATAGTACATTAGTAATAGATAGTAGTAACTAAAAAAGCAGTGATAGCCTAATGGTTGAAACTTGCCCTCTCAATCGGGAGGTCCGAGGTTCAAACCCAGGCACGCACCACTGATTCATGTGCGTATTACAAATTAATTACACTGCTTTTCGGTAAAGGATAACATCGGGAGTACCGAGAAAAAAAGTTCTCGGAGGTGTGGGAAGTCCACGGCCAGCGCGGTGGACTATGGCCTAAAACTCTCTCATTCTGAGTGAAGACCCGTGCCCAGCAGTGGGACAGTAATGGGTTGACGAGAGAGTAGTACCTAAGTAGGATAGCAATCTCCACCAAGAATAACATACTGTAGGCGGCTTTCAGATCCCAATGCTGGGCCTGAGTCCAACTTCATAACTTTTTGTTTACAATATAAAATAAGCAAACGTGTATGGAGTTCATTAAATGATGTTTCTACTACCTCGATTCCTTCGCAAATTCGTGAGGTCTGATTTAATAGAATGGTTACCTCGTAGCCAGAGGGTACGATTGCCCTCGTAGCCAGAGGGTTGTCCACCAATTCGCACTTGGCCAGCGCGGTGGACTATGGCTTAAAACTCTCTCATTCCGACAGAAGCCCCATGCTCAGCAGTGGGCAATAATGGGTTGACGAGAGAGAGCCAGAGGCTATACAACACAGATAATTGTTTTATATTTATTATACCATCCCTCCATGAGCTATAAATCCCGTACCAACATTTTTGAAGCAAAAATTAAGCTTATTTCGATCGTATTTTACACAGCCTATTTCCCTTAGAATTTTTAACTCAATTGTGAATAACAAAATCGAGTTTGGGAGGTTTGAAACGGCACCTATTTTCCGATCAGGGTGTGATGGCCAGTCGAATGGGGTCGCCGTTTCCTTCATGGGGTTTAGCCCTCACCCTTCGAAGGTGGAAATAGGTATGAAGGTACGAGCGGTGAGCGTGATTTGTAACAATGTATATTGTTATGTTATAACAACAATAACGTAGTAATAGTGCTTTAACAAAATCAGAATTCTTTGCAATTTAACGAGGTATACGAACTTGAACAGAGTTAGCCATCGAGAGAACATCGTGAGGAAAACTACACAGCCGAGAGTTCTTTAAAAAAAAGGTCCCGGAGTTGTGTGAAGTCCACCAATTCTCACTTGGCCAGCGCGGTAGGCTATGGCCTAAAACTCTCTCATTATGAGAACCATGCCCAGCAGTGGGTCAATAATAGGTTGCACCACCATACACACTGAATTGTTTTATATCTTTGTTAAGAAAATATTTATTTAAATATTTTTATACTTCAACATTCATAAATTATTGCCACCTGCCAAAATAACTACTCGTATTTATAAAGATAAATGGTACAGAATTATATACTTGTATACAATCTTATAGATAGTAATTATTGAGCTTATAAAATTATTCTAGTATAGTAATATTACGGAAAATACGAGAATTTAAGACGCAGCCACCTTTACCTTGTACCACACAAAGGGTGTACCCAGTTTGAAGCAAAATGTTCAGAACATTAAACTTGAATTCTCCCTGCACACCTGTTTCGTAGGCCTCTGATATCTGACGCCTACAGTTCTGCTGAGTAAACAAATACGTAATATACGGAAATATAATGCTTATGGATTTTGGGAATATATTTATATTATAATAGCTAACCCGGCGAACTTCGTTTCGCCTAAAAGTAAAAAATCTAAAATTATCAGTGTTCCTCCACTATATTGTGTATGTATTGTACATAAAAACCTTCCTCCTTAATCATTCTATCTATTAAAAAATACTGCATTAAAATCCGTAGCGTAGTTTTAAAGATCTAAGCATACATAGGGACAGACACCCGGAAGCGACTTTGTTTTATACTATGTAATGATGTTGACGCGCAAGCTGTGGAATGAGCTTGTGGTATTGCCGGAGCGCTGTGACATGGCTCTTCAGAAAGGTGTAAAAAGAGCCCTCCTTCCAAGCCGGCGGTTCATTGGTGACTTCACTGGTGTAGCAAATGTCCATAGGCGACGGTGACTGCTTTCCACCAGGCAAAAGATATGCAATAGCTCAAATTTGCTTTGTTATATATTTCATACATATAATATTTCATAAACAAACATTGTTTTTGAGTCCATTTTTGTTTTTAAAATCCCCACCAGAAATATGGAAGCATATTTTATACTATTAAAAGCCAAAAAAAAAAAAATGTGATTTAGTAGTATTTTTTAACTTATTTTTTTTTATGTGATACACGACATCTTTTATAAAATAGGGTTTTATAGATAAAGGTTGTATTGGTATGAATATTTTCTCGAAATTCAAGCTTCCCATTGCTTTAAACATTTTCCCATTCAAAACAATGTTCCAAATTATGATCACTGTAGATTATGAAAGATATTTTATTCCATAGAACAGGCAATCCTTAAAATATTTTTTGAATCAAAACTTTTCAGAAAGTGAAAATATTTTTTATTAAACATCAATCAAATTGTAATTATAATGTCTTTTACAATATCTGCAGCGATAACAGCTTTGGGACAATTTAAAACCTTATGATTAAACATACACCCAAAAAACCCAACTCTTAAAAACTGAAAAAAAATAAAAAAATCTGTATAGCTCTGCGTACAATCAGTTAGGCAGATTTTAATATTAAAGTCTGCAAAAACTTTTAAAGTAAAACATAAGCAAAATAAAATACGGTATATCGTAATCTGTATTAAGTCCCACGTAAGGGGTGGTTGTCTGCCAAATTAATATCTAATTTCGGGGTGAACATCCCCAATTTTCATTAGTTTAGAGGAAGCGGGGGCGAGACGGATCCGCTATTAATTTTGTTTAGCAAAATGGTGGTTTTGATTACGTTTACGCGAGAATTATTTCATATAAATAAGGGATGATTTAAGGGTTGCAATTATCTTCCCTTGCACGTTTATTGATATTTTTGTAGCAAAATTTCCGTCTTTAATAATAAAAAGGCTTTCTTTAGGTTAATAAAGTTTTTAACCTTTTCAAAAAAGCTTTTCTTGAGGCCAGGTATAATAATAATATATGTGAATGTTTTGCTCATTATAAATACGAAATTACTATCTAAAAAAATCTTCCAGAAGCATTATATTTTTTTTATCTGACTGAAGTAGCAAACGAACATGCAGTCCACTTGATGGTAAGTGGCCACTGCCGCCCATGGACATCTGTAATCAACTTCATACAGAACATGGGTGCCATCTGAAGTCAATCACAGATGCGTTGCTACTCCCGAGGACTATGATGGTCGCCTCATGTGAAAGTGTGCCGGCAACCACACCCGTCTATCGAAGCGCACGCTAGAAATAGGTGTAGCGGTGGTCTTCGGTGGTCGGTGACTTCCCCGGTCGAACTACACTTCTTCTACCACCTTAAGGTTTATCAGTTTTAGAAGTGAAAACTTCTTAGACGCGTTGAGCTATTTTCGGTGGAAGAAAAACTTATGGATTCGTGATTTACTTTGTACTGAACACAATCGGTAATAATTTACAGCAGGTATAAATGCGTAATTCGTGTACACTACGAATTTCGATAACACCGAAAAGGTTAAGGTTCTTTAATCGATTTTAAAAATTTCATGTCAAAATATATTTGATATTTATATTTTTGCGCCGAAAGGAATTAGTTTAACTATCTTATCCGTATGTCTAAATGGCAGATTTAGACATAAAAAATACATAAACATCTAGCAGGATGTATCTGTATCTACAGGACAGAAATCTAAGTTCATCATTTAGTTATACAGATCTTAGCCGAAGATCGAACCCGGGACTCTCCGTGTTAGAGCCGTATGGTGTTTGCATACATTATTTCTATTGCGTCATTATCTCTATCAAATATCTTGCTATTTATGCTTATGCAGTAGGTTCTTCTATATATTTGATGCTATATCTTGACCATATGTTTTACCTGAAACAAAGAAAATAATAATTAAATATAACACATATTAAAAATAAAGTACTGCAGCAAAAGCAGTCTAATTTAATTTTCGAAAAAAAAATATTTAGAGGACTAATAAACAATCGCATAGTTTTAAGAATTTATGGTATGATGCGATTTCAAATACAGATATTTGAAATCGCATCATACCAAATATACTGAATTCAATTAAGGTAACATTACAAATTAGGGCTCAAAACAGAACAAATATTAATACATAAATAAATTTAAATAAAAGAAAACAAACTAATTACTACAAATAAAATAAACCATCTAAAATGACCATGTGTGAGCCATGGTTCCCAAAACACTGGCGGCATTACCTATTTAATTATTATTTTTTTTTTTCACAGTTTTCATGCTCCAGTGAGCAGTGATAGCCTAATGGTTGAAACTTGCCCTCTCGATCGGGAGGTCCGAGGTTCAAACCCAGACACGCACCATTGATTTATGTGCTTATTAGAAATTAATTATCACTGCTTTTCGGTGAAGAAAAACATCGTGAGGAAACCTACACACCCGAGAGTTCTTAAAAAAAAAAGTTCTCGGAGGTGTGTGAAGTCCACCAATTCGCACTTGGCCAGCGCGGTGGACTCTCTCATTCTGAGAGGAGACCCGTGCCCAGCAGTGGGCCAATAATGGGTTGATGAGAAGGGTATTCTTTTTCGCGGGCCTGAGCCAAGCGAAACATAAGAGATTTAAAATTAGATATTAAGGAATTTTCGTGTTATGCGACAAGTGTTGAGTATGGCTGCTTTTTGTAGTAAGTAGTTTGTTAAAGGAGGCATTTGAAGAGCGTTAAGTCTAGCATGTAATGATTTTGGAATAATCCCAGTGTATTATTATTAATTAGGACAGTTTCTATTTTGTTAAAATGCATCTTCTATAGCAAAAGTAACGACTTTTGTTACACAAGCAGTGTTACTTTTCAATGCGAATAAAACCGCAAATCCCTTTCAAATCAACTCTTTTCCTTCTTTTAAACATTGTTAAAAGGACATACCGATGTTCAATCTACGTGCCAGCCCCGTCGGAATGTGTGGAAACGGGAATAAATCAAACCGTAAACAGATAAACAAGAATCGGGAGCGCCAACTTGAAAAATGAACAACTCCTGAGAATTTTGCACACCTAGGGTTTCCACTGACATGTTTTTAAACGTACAAACAAACAAACAGGGTACGTTTAATTAAAGTGTACTTAAAGTAAGTGCACGTGAACTATTTAAATGATAATTGTAGAGTATGTTTATTTAAATAAGATATGTATATTAAATATGGCATACTGTTTTTAGAAAAAATTAAAGTTAAAGTTATAGGGACAGTCAATCGAAAAATAGCTTAATTGTATTAATAGATCGTAAAAACAGTGCCAAATTGTAATAAAATTTAGAAATATGATCGGTCATATTGTCTTAGTGTTTACCATATGCAAAAAATGTATTATAACCAGCATGGTTTGACAAGTGACGTATCACCGTTAATCCTATTTCTAGTCTGAAGCAGTATATATGTTTTGTTGGATGTCAATCTGCCTTATGCTCCCGAGGGCTAACACTGTCGTGTTGTATGGATTTGAAGAACCACATCCTTCTAATGAAACGCAAAAACCGATCTCCAATCGAACAACATTCGACCTAACATTTTTTATTATAAATATTATAATATATGACGACTCGCGTGGCCGAGCGGTTACCATACCGGGCTGTGGCGCGCAGTGGGTCCCGGGTTTTATTCCCGGCCAGACAGGTGTCTGGGTGTTTGTTTGTATTCGTCTTTGTATGTGTCCATGGCACCCACGACACAGGAGAATATCCTACTGTGGGGCTATGAGTGTAGAAAGCGTTTCTTTTTTTCATAATAAAGATATAATATATTTATTTAAAAAGATACAAAAGATAAGTGGCAACCCTACGCAACACTAACAATATGTCGTGTGTTCGACAGGCGTTACTTGAGTGATTTGCTTGAGATTTTATTTAAGCTCGGTATTTCTTCGAATTGCACTGTTCGGGTCTGCTCCAAGATTGATGTGTTGGGAATGTTTGTCGTAAAGTTATTTTTATTTTAATGGCGATTTGATGCTGTATTGTCCCACTGCCGGGACGGTCCGTGTCCAGCAGTGGGCATAATATATAGGTATATATATATGATAATGAAACAGGGATAACTCTTTTTGTGATAGGAATTCTGGTTTTTCTATCCACCCATCAGCATTTCGAAGTAAAAGGGTTTTTTGCTAATGGTCAACGCGTGTTGGCGATCGCAGTGGGTGCTGATGTTACTTAGAAAGACGTTACAGGCAGTAACTTCTGGAAATTATTCCTTAGTCGCCTCCTACGACATGAACAGGAAGAGTGAGAGAGGTGTATTTAAGACAAATACCACACCGCGCGTAGAATGGTAGAGTTAACACAGGAAAATCTAGCTTGCGGGTGTTTCTAGCGATCATATAGTCGATAAGTAAACTTAACTGATTTAGACAAATGTACAGTGTATTATGAAAACAAAATAATAACCTAAACGATAAAGCAAATTTAAGACATACTAGAAATCTGCAACAAAAAATTACGACACGTTACCTTAAAACAAATTATTATGCGACCTCATTTGCTCCACTCAATATTTCCAAAACCAAACGACGCTTCGGATTTGAATTTCGAAGGTTCCTCCGTCGAATTTCTCAAACCGTTTCCGTGACGTCAATCAGAGCTTGCCCGCCATTTTTCACTGACAGCCGGAAGGAGGGAACTTTTAAAACAGCGAATGTAAAGCAGGTGCGGTCTCGTGATAACGAATGAATGAGCGAATGTCTCGTGTTTTATCATCAATCTGTTTCTGCCAAGAACGGGTCTTGGAGTGATAGGTTTAGGGCTCATGGCATACTCGTCGCAATATGTAAACTTCACACCTTTAAGACTTTACGTAGAGTTCTTTGCATCACTATTAAAGCAAGTGATATTTTTTTTTCTATTTACAAAATTGTAGCGCAAAAATCTGCGTTGATCAGAATGAAGGTACTAGAGATGAAGAAGATCGGGCTCAGCGGCCCGTCTTGGAAGAGGCCTATGCTAGTAGGTGGTAGAACCAGTGTAGTTCGCTCGGGGAAGTACGACCGCCACACCTATTTCTAGCGTGAAGCATTTCTTGCGTTTCTATGGAAGAGTGTGGTTGCCGGCACTCTTTTATATGAGGCGTCCATCATAGTCCTCGGGTGTAGTAACGCATCTGTGATTGACTTCAGATAGAACGCATGTTCTGAATGAAGTTGATTACAGATGTCTATGGGCGGCAGTGACCACTTACCATGAGGTGGACTGCATGCTCGTTTGCTACTTCAGGCAGATAAGAAAAAATGTCCAGCATTGGACTTATACTAGCTAATGATGCAAAAATAATAAAATCGTAGATATTTCGGTTTCGAACCATCGACTTCAACGACAGATCTGATTTTCAACCACTAGGCTATCACAGCTTTTAAACTAGACTGTTTCATTTAATTTAACATTGATGTTACAAATGGTAATGGTAATAAATCGACGATTGTTAATGAAATGCGCCGCCATGATGGAAACATGTTTACTTGTTTTGGCATCATTGTTTTCCGAAAATATCTCCTGTTATTAATGGTGATGTTTTGTCATACTACAAATGGATACGTTACTTACCTATTATTTATGTGCTGGGTATAGTTTAATAAATGTGGTCAATTCTTTACCAGCTATGCTATGAGGATTTTTTGCGTTTGAAAAACCTAATTGTAATAAGTTTTAATTGAATAGATTGATTGAAATGAAAGAGTAAATTTTTGCTCAAGTATGTTACTTAATGTCGAATTTTAAATTTTGACTATGAAAATTCAAGCACACAGATAAAGTAACGGATAAAAATTGCAAAAAAATAACATTATTATGAGCATCAAAACAAAAATACTGCATTTAAGTTAAGAAATTATATAGAATATACACATAGATGATACGAAATCTTGGGATAAAGTTACGTCTTTATTTCTTTAAAACTTATTTACTCTATCATGTTACAATTGAGGGTAATGTTACTATTTAAACATGGGTGCAACCACGGGGCACTACTAATGCCGAAATATGTGCGATGTAGTGCCACAGAATTGACACGAAGAGGCTCCACCACCTTCATATTTGCCACTACATAAAAAATCATGTTACATCACGTGTCAACGTAACGTTACCCCACGGAGGGTAGTTTTGACAGTTCATTTTATTACATTAAGGTGATGGACGGCTGCGGAGCTTTGTTGTACACGCAATGGGCGCGGTATGAGTGCACTTTATGTGGTGGATTGGGTTCGTTTAACAAAATCGTGATGGAAATAATTTTTAGTTTTTGCTTCCTGCACTTCCTATTCTATGTAACATATTGGTAAGTATTTTTTACTTTTTGACTGGTCGAAATACTAAAAGAAATAAAGTAGGGCTTCCAGATATTAAAGTTTTGTTGCATCATAGAACCTGAAGAAATGAATGACAATCTTATTTAGTGGTTTTGATTTGATACACATAATGCAAATAAAGTACTGTAGCAGCAGAAGCAGCCTAATTTAATTCTGAGTAAGACTAATAAGCAAGTCGCATATTTTTTAGAATTTTTATCTGTGTTTGAAATCGCATCATACCAAATATACTGAATTCAATTAAGGTAACATTACAAATTAGGGCAGTTTCTATTTTATTAAAATGCATCTCGTATACAAAAGTAATGACTTTTTGGTGAAACTCAAGATTTCAACATACTTTTGTTTAAAGTACAAATACTTATCATAATAGTTAAATCTTGTTAATGCGCAATGGAGTCTTGGTTTAGGCCTTCGGGAGCACTTACAAATTTATCAGTTATATTTTGAAGTGAAAGCTTTAGTGTTAAGCGATATACGGATGAAAGACTTAGTTTACCTTAATTAATACTTTTGTTTATCTTTTTGCTTTACTTTTCACTTGTGTCAGTTGTGCTCATGTCTCCAATCTGTTTTTCTTCGACAATCATGGGATCGGAACCTCATAAAATGATGAGTATACATATAATACGATTTTGACGACCCGCTGGCGGAGCGGTTACTATCCCGGTCTGACGCGCAATGGGTCCCGGGTTCGATTCCCGGCCAGACAGGTATCTGAATGATGAGTTTAGATTCATGTTCTGTGTCTGGGTATTTGTGTATTCGTCTTGTGTGTGTCCATGGTACCCACGACATAGGAAAAAATTCTAGTGTGGGGCTTTGAGTGTAGAAAGCATATTACGTATTTTATAATAGTCGTTCAATCTTTTTTGTTTCTTTTCTTTAATGTGTGACCGAAACACAATTAATATTTACCAAAGTCGCTAATATAAATAACATTATGTATTGAAACAAGTAGCATCACAAATTACAGCCATAAGCCATCATCGAATATTCATCAGTTTGACAATTTATGGCGTTTGACGAACGACAATATCCACGGCCATTATTAATGGAGCGTAATTAATGGGTAATGGCATGGCGTTTCCCATCGGACCCCTGTGCTGTGTACGTTTAGAACGATACGGTTACAAGAAGCATTTGGTTATACATAAACGCTTAGTAAATACGAAATGAGCTAAACTGAGCATTTCAGCACTCAAGAGCTAGATTCTAAAACCACATCTTCTTTCTTCTTTCTAAAACTACTTAAAATTTTCGGCGCTTTAGAGTTTTTTATTAAATAATGAAGTAACAAACGAGCATGCAATCCACCTGATGGTAAGTGATCCCTGTCACCTAAGGACATCTGTAATCAACTTCATACAGATCATAGGTTCTATGTGAAGTCAATCACAAATGCGTTGCTACTCCCGAGGACTAGGATGGTCGTCTCATTTAAAAGTGTGAAGGTAACCACATCGAAACGCAATGAATGCATCACGTTGGAAATAGGTATGGCGGTGGAACCTCCCCGGTCGAACTACACTGTTTCTACCACCTTCCTGATTAATTTTTAAAACTACTAAAAATGTTAGTCGTTTAGTAAATGAAAAATGACGATTTCGTACTAGAAAAGGACAAACATAGATGTTTCTTTCATACGTTTCTTTACTAAAGTCTTTTAACTTTCCAAAATGCAAACACGTTTTGTCACACAATGCCTTTATCATTAGGTTCCTTTTATGTTGACCTGTATAACATGTTTATGTTTTGATTGTATGCATAGAGTAGCAGTAACAGGAGTGTTAACCGCTGCTGTGTCTTAGGGTTTGATAAGGGCAACCTGTCCAGGCGTTCCAACTGAGTCCTCAGGTGTAGCGACATCGTCCCTGTAGTTTTGGGATCAGAATAGGGCTATGGTATTCCGTGCCTGTCGTAAGAGGCGACTAAAAGGGGGCTTCCGGGGTTGCGGGCGGCCAGAGTGGGAGCTTGAACCATCCAGCTAGGCGATCCCAGGAAGGACACATACCGTCCTAAAGACTAGATGGAGCGGTGGGCCCAGCCGCCAATGGGAGGAGCCTGATGGGGCAACGCGCTCAGAGGATTCCGGTTGCGTTCCTTTGGAGGTCCAGGAGTCCTCTTTGTAGCGCCGAGGACGGCTACTGGGGGGTTTTAGTGTGGTAAAAATCCCACACAACCCTGCGTCGCTTTCACAACGTCGGGTACATTTTGAAGGTTTCCGCCTCGAAAACAAAAGATCTATGGTGGATATGTAGCTTACATATCCACCATAGATAAAACTATCCTTATCTGGTTGACATATGTCCATGGCTATTTTACATGGCTATTTTAGGTATTGTATTGTACAAAAATATTCACTCGCCGCTACACTGCCATGTTGGTGTCGATTTGAACGTGGGTTTAGCTATGACACTTTCTACTGAGATCGCGGTCAATCCCAGCTGATAAAAAATCTGGACCACATGTACCTTATGTGGTACGTTCCAAGAAATGTAAGAAAATTGCTCTCATCTATATCATTGTAAGACGTGCTAGACTTGTTTGTAAAACAGCCGATTGAATGGTGTTATTGTTCATCTAAAGAGTACATCTTAACCAACTTTAACTTTTTGGAGGTGGTAGTAGAACAAGTGTAGTTCGACCGAGGAAGTACCACCGCCATACCTATTTCTAGCGTGAAGCATTAATTGCGTTTCGATAGAAGGATAGGTGTGGTTGCTGGCACACTTTCACATGAGGCGACAACCACAGACCTCGTGAGTGGCAACGCATCTGTGATTGACTTCACATGGAACCCATGTTCTGTATGAAGTTGATTACAGAAGTCCATGAGCGGCAGTGACCACTTACCATCAGGTGGACTGCATGCTCGTTGGCTACTTCAGTCAGATGAATAATAATATTAATAATAAACTCGTACTAAGGATATAGGAGACTATTGACCACATTAGTCAAAATAATTTACGGTGCTTCAAACACCACAATAACGCATTTTTCAAAGAAAAATCAACTTTCATTAACTATACCGGTAACGGAAACGACGTTCGGCATTCGAATCGAGCGCGCTAATTCGTGCGCGGCGAGATCAAAGGCGCACCACGGGCCAATTACAGCGCTGCGCACGCGCAGCTAAACGCTCCAGTTCAAATGATACAGGAACAAGTCGTAAGAGATTGTTCGACCGGGGAAGTACCACCGCCACACCTATTTCTAGCGTGAAGCATTTCTTGCGTTTCGAAGGGTGTGGTTGCCGGCACACTTTAATATGAGGCGACCATCACAGTCCTCGGGAGTAGCAACGCATCTGTGATTGACTTCAGATAGAACCCATGTTCTGTATGGAGTTGATTACAGATGTCCATGGGCGGCAGTGATATTTTTTTTAATAAAAAAGTAACAAAAAATGGTTTCCGCTAACCTTAGTTGTACTTTGAGAATCACATATTTTTTTAAACAAATAATCATATATGTTGTAATATACAAACTTATAATTGTGTGTTGGTATAAAAAGGAAGGTTTGTCATTTTTGTATTTTGCCAATGTTATTGAAAAATGGTATATGGTGCAATGTTGGTGCAGATGCAATTATGTGTAATAAATAGTGTTAATGGTGAAGTTCTTGAGTTTTACTTAATTTCCAACAACATAAATTATTAAACAAAGATACACAAGTATTAAGCATAAAGTTTATGACTTAGACCAAGCGTTTTGTTTAGCGGACACCCGGTGTGTGTGTCGAAACCCTTGGACCACAGGCTTGGGTAATGTTTGAAAATTTACTTGTCCGCGTCCGAATGTTAACAAAACTTGTTAAGTTGTTACTCGAAACTTAAGTTTGAGTAACAATAACTTAATGTGGAAATGTTTTGAGTTGATCGTATTTGGTTTAAGTTAGTTATACCAAGATTTCGATATACATGTATATTTGTCGGATTTGGACGACTGAACTGATTTTGATGTAACTTTTAACTATATGTATGTTACGTACATAATAAAAGCGTATTCAGGAGGTGTTATTGGGTAATTTTACATTAGTGCTTCGGTAATCTTGGATACGGCTTTACCGATTTTGATGAGACTTTACTGATATAACCACGGCACTTAAATAAAGAACAAACTGATGGACCACGGTAAATAGATAAATTCCACAAAAGACTTGTAGGCGGAGTGAGAGCACAGAATATTTCTATTATATTTAGATATTATACATATCGCCTCTTTACAACAACAACGTGAAAAGTACAGATTGACATTTTTTGTTAAATTTCATAATTGTCATGTTTTTTCTTAAATTTGCCGGTAAGTCCTTAGGTAATATTTATAATGATGGTATTAGGTCTGTGTAAGTCCATTCATTTTAAGGAATATTATTTTGTGTAACTCAACAATTGGCCTCCAATATAAATCTGACTCCTCTGGTGTTGCAAATGTCCATAGGCGACGGTGATTGCTTTCCATCAGGTGGCCCGTCAGCCTTATCGTTAGGTCTAACAATAAAAAAAATATTTTATATGCGCGGGAACGAGTGCGGAGGTGTGTTCAAGGAACATTACCGTAATTTAGCCACGAGTACTTTAACTATCCCTAAGGACTTAACATCTGTTAGCTATTATTAATCTTTGCTATTCTCAGTGGAATAATAAAAAAAACATCTGAGTGCGAGACATTCCCTACTATGAGTATTCCATAGCATCACCCAATATTTGTATCATTTTAGAATAAACACATTTTTTGTACTTAGCCTGATACATTTTCGCTTCCTTAATACAACTGTTGTGATTTTCTTTTCTTCAACTATTATTTTCAAATTGCCCTACGTTCCTTACTTTTATGATAATTTTAACTTAATTCTAACTACCGCGGTTAAACAGACTTAGGTATATGTATAATTAGGTTACACACCGAACACGGGACGGTTAATTCTTAGCTATATTTAATACAAGGTATATCTAAGTATCCCCGAAACAGAAATTTCATCACGTCACCCTAAAACGAACACTTACATCAAGTCCAATAATTGCTTAAGATGACGCGTCTACATATTGGCTACGACGTTACGGAGATATTTTTACACACCAGTGATCGGTAACCTTTTCGCAATTGCGGCGTGGCGGGCTGCAGTTGGAAGAAATTTAACAACAATAACAAAATTACCTTATTAATATTGTGAATGCAAAGGATATGAGGAAGCATGTTTGTTTGTTACTCTTTCTCCCAAAAACTAACGTTAAGATTTCGCTGAAATTTTGCTCACACATATTATATATTTTTGGACTAGATTAAAATGGATACCCATAACCATGGTAGACGTGAAGAAGAAGCAGAAGCGGGGGAATAATTTAGGCTATAAAATTTGACAAAGAAACAAGTACCTTTGAAGGCGAAAAAAACAATTCTAAGTGCGCGGGCTGCAATAAAAACTAGGAAGATCCGCGGGCCAGAAGAAAAGTGTCGCAAGACGCAGGTTGCCGACCGCTGCACTCCAATAATGGTAAGTTTATGGTGTTGAATGACGAATATCTGGAGTGATGCTTGGGGTGGGTCCAGGTTTATGGCGCTCGAAATAGAATCCCACTTTGAGGATTGTATAAGGTAGACAATTTTATTGTGATTCTTTGATCTTTGTTTGTCCTCACTTTGTAAGTTGTTGAATTTCTTTTGAGACGGGGTTGTGGAATGTTTGACAAAGGGTGAATTTTTTTTATTAATGATGTTAACTCGTTTTAAGCGAGGACTAGACAGACATAAGTTCAAAGAGTACGCTACATAATTTAGAACTTTTTTTTGTTGAGGGAGGAAACCTACAAAAGGTACGCCGAAGCCTTGGAAGAGACTCCGGGTTTTGTGGGATTTTTACCCCCTAAAACCTCCTCGGTGGCCTTCCTTAGCGCTTGTAGGGGACCCCGGGATCTCCAATGGAACGCACCGGTGCACATAATTTAGACTTAGATATTGTTTAAGCTCATTATTTAGGCGTTTGTCTAAACCGGGATCGAATACAGGTTATTGTCCGTGTTACACCGGCTTGTCTAAAACCCTTCATAAATTAGGTATATTTATTTACAACTAGTAGACCCAGTGAACTTCGTTCGGTCTAAAAGTCAAAAATCCAAAATTATCAGTATTTCTCTACTATATTATACATGTATTATACATAAAAACCTTCCTCCTGAATCACTATACCTTTAAAAAAACTGCATTAAAATACATAGTATCGTTTTAAAGATCTAAGCATACATAGAGACAGACAGCGAGAAGCGACTTTGTATTATACCATATAGTGATAATTGACTGTATTTTGTGATGGTGGTAGTGGCGGTCATCTAAATTATAAGGAGTAGCAACGCATCTATGATTGACTTCAGATAGAATCCGTGTTCTACATAAAATTACTTTCAGATATTTATAGGCCAGTAACCTTACCGCAAGATGGATTACACGGTTCTTTGCTACTTCAAACTTGTAAAACAATATTAAATATATACCAGTAACGTTGTTGTTGCAGTAAATGAGTACCTTTAAAGATACATAAAATATAACCAAAAAGAAATGTTCACTAGGACACAACACTATCAAACCACGAATCCCTTTATTTCTTCTATTTTTAAAAACAAACTCAATTATCACCGTCCCTATTTTGAAGTGCACAGATAATTTAAGGTACGCCGGAAGTTGGCACAGATAACGTAAAAGTATTGTACTTGTTAATCTGTTACACTAAACACCTATTCAGGAAAGTTAACCGGTTGTGAAACGATTGTCTCTGGTTTAATCGAAGCGTGAAGGTTTTATTGTTTAGATTAATTGAATTGGAGTAAAGATCTTGGTTTTGTCGCCAAGGGAACGGTTAGCTGTGACGAAAGTCAACTTCTGGTTATGTTGCTAGATTGAATAATAGCGCAACTAAAAAAACGCATGTTTTAGTAAGAGAATTCATGCAAAGCAATATAAAATCAATGCTATTTATTATGCAGGCTTTCGAGAAATATCTAATTAGTAAAGAACTTAGTTTTCGTAATTTCTATGATCGTCCACCAATTCGCACCAAGCTAGCGCGGCGGATTATGGCATAAAACTCTCTCATTCCGAGAGAAGACCCGTGCCCAGCAGTAGAACAATGGGTTGACGATATAATTTCTACGATAACATCGTCGTATGATGTTTCCTATCTGATGTATATTAACCCTTAGGAAGCTTAAAAATCTAGGCAAATGCGAAGAAAGGGTAGTGCAATTGACGATTATGCATATCAGTTATTGTCGGGGGGTCAGGGCACGCTCTTTGGTTTTCCGATCTACTGTTAATTCTTCTACTTCTTTTACTACAGCACTCTTAATTTTTCTTTTAAATGGCAATAACTACTAATAACAATTTTTCAACGTTCAAAACAGTTTTTTTAAACAAATTTTGATATATTTTATACGAAGATATTTCAACTAAAGTTAAATATACTTTGAAGTTTTTTAAAAATTCCCAAAGAAAAAGTATTTTTCATCTGAAGGTTAGAAATACATTTTCTTGTAGGTAACAGTTTTATTTAAGTAACATTTAACGGCAATGTTATTTAACGCCCTTATCGCCTTCGTTGCTAACCTGACCTTAACGATAAGGTTGCTAACGTTAGCTTTTGATAAGGGTTAATGTCAAGAATGTAGTACGCTGAGGTAACATATTTAACCTGTAATGGTTTATATTGTGTTACCTTTATTTAAATTAGTGATTATAGTAGTTATTTTGAAGTTGATGAGTGGAAATTACTAGTATCAAATCATCAGTCCAACTAACTCAATAAATAAACTGTTAAAATAAAGATAACTACAAAAATCTTCAGGTATCACCTTCAAGGTGGTAGAACCAGTGTAGTTCGACCGGGGAAGTACATTTCTTGCGTTTCGATGGAAGGGTATGGTTGCCGGCACATTTTTACATGAGGCGACCATCATAGTCCTCTGGAGTAGCAACGCATCTGTGATTGACTTCAGATAGAATCCCATGTTCTGTATGAAGTTGCTTATAGATGTCGCAGTGCGTTAGTGACCGCTTACCATCAGGTGGACTGCATGCACGTTTGCTACTTCTTAGGATTAAAGGATCTTAGCACGATTTAGAGGTAATTTAAGGTGTGACGACATTACCTCCCTTGTCACGAAGTTTTACCTTCAATAAGTGTAGTTCTCAGATCCAGACTGTAAACACCAGTTCTTAATAAATAGAAGTTTGTCGCGAATTCCAGTCTACAAAGTTCCCAAGACATCTACTTTAATTGAGCCCCAAATTGGCATTTGAGCTTAACCTTTTTCGTAGGTCTAATTGTCTAGTGTCGGGAGACTGTCAATAGAAAATAATTAAAGTTACTATTTTAGTTATTATATTAAATTCAACTTATTTATTCTTCCTTTATATATTTCTATAGAAAAAAACCGTGCGGCACGGGGACTGTCGCGGTAAATCTATTATAGCATTTTTTATCAACTTATGCAATTACAATTATTTATTTATTTTTGTAGTATTTTTTCTTTAATATTAATTCAAGGTTTTTTCTTTGATACTATATACTTTCTCACAAACAGCTGCTTACATATTCCGATTTCCGAGCAACCATATTTTCTGTTTTTCTTTGTCTTCAGTTCTTTAATCTAGGGTATTTAATGTACCAGGCAGTATTCAACTAGATTCATGAATTCAGAAACAATTCTGCACAGATACCTAAAACAGTTATTCCTCGTGGACCACAAATATGAAATTCTAAATTAATACGGAGAGCAGACATTAATTCCCGTCTCGGAAGTTCCGGTACGGTCGCGCTTTGATTCCGGACAAGACAAATGCATTTGCAAGACTGTACTCTGCTATTGTCTGCTGTTTGTTGAACTTGAATGTTAGTTACATATATATTCAGGCTTATTTTAGGGCAAATATCGTATTCCTCAGAAGTAGCAACGCACCTACGAGATTAAATACAGATAGACCTCCTGTACTTTGTTGCCTATGAGTGATATGATGACCCGCGTGGCGGAGCGGTTACCATACCGGTCTGACGCGCAATGGGTCCCGGTTTCGATTCCCGGTCAGACAGGTATCTGAATGATGAGTTTAGATTCATGTTCTAGGTCTGGATGTTTGTGTATTCGTCTTGTTTGTGTCCATGGTACCCACGACACAAGAGAAAATCCTAGTGTAGAAAGCGTGTTTTTTTTTAAAGTCATCACTTACCATCAGGAGGACCTCATGTACGTTTGTTAATTAATTATAAAAATGCACGTATGTCTCTACTTTTTTACTGTTTTGTATAGATAGAATACAAAATACAATATTCTTAATTAAATCGTGGAGCAGACATTAATATCTATCTCGGAAATTCCGGTTCGCTTTGATTCCGGACAAGACAAATGCATTTGCAAGATTGTAGTCTATTGTCTGTTGTTCGATGAACTTGACTATTCGGTAGATATATACACAGACTTATTTGAAGTTAACCATCTTATTCCCAGGAGAAGCATTGCATCTGTAAATAAATTCAAATATACAGTAATTACTTACTATCTAGTATGTATCATGTATCACTTATAACCGTAGTAAACGTGGCTGAAGCGGGCGAAGTCGCCGGAATTACCTAGTATAACCGCAATAAAAATAGCTAAAATATCTTACATTCATACTAAGTAATAATGACATTAAATTCTATCTATTATATCAAAAGTTATTAGAATTTACATATATTAATGGTTAATCTATATCTTTATCTTAAAATTGATGAGTTATGCGGCTATTTACGCAAAAAAACGATATGAATCTACCTATATTTAATATTTAGTATAGATAGACTACCAAATATGAAGTTCTAAATGAATACGTGGCGACATTAATTCCCGTCTCGAAAGTTCCGGTACGGTCGAGCTTTGATTCCGGACAAGACAAATGCATTTGCTTAGCAGTACTCCATTGTCTGTTGGCTGAATTTGAATCAGTTTTTGAAATTTATACGATTAAATAAAAAAATATTCAAGAATATATTTTAAAATATTATAGAGAATTTTCTAGGTTTTGATCTCGCTGGTTGAATTGAAGAATACCAAAACACAAAACCGCGAACTCTCCTGTAGAGTTCGCGTCTGCTTGGTAAAAACATAAATAACATTTTTTTTAGTCTTTCTTAGGAATGCAGTTGAAATAATAAAAACAACCCACATAAATATACGTATGTAGATGGAATTATGTATTTTTAGCTGCGGTTAGCGCAAAAATAGGTCTGGCTCAGATTTTTTGCACTATACGTGTAAATAAACATATTTCAAAATTCGCGACAAAAAACTTCTTCTCGTTAGAAGATGTTTCCTCCTGGGGAGGGAGACCCATTTATATATCAAAGCTCATACAGCGACTAACCGTTAATTTGGAGTTCGGTGACCACTAAGGTTCCCGTCCGGAACGTGACGAATGCCCTAAAATTGATGTTCTGTTGGTGCTATACCTATATACATAAAGCACAGTGAGAGTAAAAAGGACCTAATGCGAAATTTGCATTAGGTCTCTTTACTCTTTTATCTTGCGAAAATAAAAAGTCTATTTGAATTTTGCTTCTTAGAGCATGCGTTTATTGAAGAGTTAGTGTGCATCTATGTTAGTCCTTTTCTAGTCAGTAATCGTGAGTTTAATTCGTTAGAGTGAGCCATAACCACAACCTTCCACCGAAGCGTAAGAACTGTTACACCCTTTTTTTTTGTTCTCGAGGGGGAAACCTTAAAAAGGTACCCGACGCCGTGGGAGCGACGCACGGTTATGTGGGATTTTTACCGCACTAAAACCCCCCCCGGTGGCCGTCCTCGGCGCTAAAAAAGAGGACTCCGGGATCTCGAAACAACTTCAACCAGAATCCTCCGAGCACGTTGCCCCATCGGGCTCGTCCCAGATGGGCGGCCTAGGCCCACCGCTTCGTCTAGTATTTACGACGGTATGCGACCACACATACCGCCGTCCTTCCCGGGATTGCCTGACCGAAAGGTTCGAGCTCCCACTTTAGCCGTCTACAACCCCGGAAGCCCCTTTTAGTCGCCTCTTACGACAGGCAGGGGATGCCGTAGCCCTATTCTGATCCCGGAGCTACAGGGACGAAGAACTGTTACACCCTAGGAATCGTTTTTATATGCAGAAATAGCTAGAAGTTTCCATCAAATAATAGTCGCTGTAACCGGATTAGAGAGCCATATGAGTGGATTTCATGAAATTCATTTAAAATATTTTCGGTACATTCATTCTCTGCAATTTGTATGCAAGAATTAATCTTGGAAACCGAATGTTGAAACGACTGTCATAGAATAAGAAGATTACAGTTAGGTTACATATAAAATGTATGTGAAAAGATATAGCAATTCATTTTCGACGAATTTAACTACCCGTGCTTTAGTTACCATAACCGTCTGACAACTACTAGTTTGATTCCCGGCTAGACATAATATCTTATTTTTTTACTCGCTTTCTACATAAACTAGCGTTTAGTGTTGTTTTATTATTAAATCCAAGCAATATCATCACGATTATATTAATACGTGAAGCAAAAACTAGTGACGCATTTTTAAGTAATATGCCGCGGACGGATTAGTATGAAATTTTGAACGGTTATAGTGGACGTAGAGAAGGAGTGCAGTATGTTAATGTTTTTTTAAATATTGCATATATCATACATAAAATCAACTATAAACACATTACACACACTACCGTGCATTTGTCACAGACACAGTCATACATAGTAAACGAAATAGAACATCCAATGTCTTACTATAAAACACATAACGTCAAAAATGTCAGATGTCTTTGTCAAAATACCGCAATTGCTAAATACGGCTTAAACAATTAAACCTCTTTTTATATGTAACGGGCGCGTTCAAAATTACTTGAAAATTATTAAATTTTATTTGAATTTGAGAAATATTCGTACTACTTTGGACAAAATGAAGTTTAGTTTTTTATTTTTAATTAGTTTTTTATTTTAATCACGGTAAGACTAGTAAGATTAAAGTGACAGTCGGCACACGCTTAAACATTCACCCAGTCTTTCACAAGAGGTCCTTTGCTCATTAAAACCCGTCCGATACTGATTTAATCCGCGTTTCAATTTAGATGTGAATGCGCCACCGCTCCATCTGTAACGAGATCTAAATGCCATTCAGACACCTGCATTATGATTGCTAATTTCTGTCGCGGGACCGTCGCGATAACGTTACTGCGAATGAGAATAATTTGAAAAGTTATACGGCTCCTTTGTGTGTTAAATAAGTTAATAACTGTACTGCAACCAATATAGTTAGACATTCATAAAAAAACACGCGTTCTACACTCATAGCCCCCCCACAGTACGATTTTCTCTTGTGTCGTGGGTACCATGGACACACAAGACGAATACACAAACACCCAGACCCACAACGGGAATCTAAACTCATCATTCAGATACCTGTCTAGCCGGAAATGATAAAGGTATGGTACGTATGCTCGCACGGATCGAGACGAGCTGCTCGGAAATAGGACGAATATGTAAGCAGCTGGTTGTGAGAAAGTATATAGTATCAAAGAACAAAACTTGACTTAACAGCCAAGAAAAAAATAGTGCATAAATAAATAAATAATCATAATTGCATAAGTTGATAAAAAAATACTATGCAATAGCTTTACCGCGGCAGTCCCAGAGTGCCGCACGTTTTTTTTTCAGCTTTTGATAAAGGAGGCCGTGGGATGTAGATTTTTTTTTGCTCCATAAACTGCAGTACGACATAAGATTGTATGGATTTGTGGGACCTAATTTTACAAAGCACTGCAATGCAATACGCGAAACATCCGCACAATTCTTGCGATTGTATATATCTAAAACATGCGAATATATGTCACATCACTAATATACACCAATTCACCATTGCAACATGCCAATAAACCCAGACTCATACTCAAGCCGACAAAATAAACGAAACAGCACTATTCCCGTTCCTAAAGAAAACATTACCGCTCGGAATGGCGGTCCTGCTTATAGCCTGAATATATTTAGAATGCCTAATGTCCCGAACAAGCCATTCCGAGCTAGATATTTCAACCGAGATGGCTGTATTTCACTTCGTCTTGAAGTTAATGTTTGTTTGCTATTTGTAATTAGGGGTTATTGTCTATGTAATTAGAATGTTAATTAAAGCTTACTAATTAATAGCTAGACCTCACGGAATCATTTTGTATTTACTAGTTATACATCGCTGCTTTGCGTGAAAAACTGGACAATGCAAAATTCATCAATTTTAAGTTAAAGATACAGTATTTTCCAAAAAGGTATAGAATTTCAAACTTGGTGCTTGAACTACATTACGATTCATCCTATTTTAATTATTTTAACATTATTTATCAAAAAGATAAAACAAAAAGCATTGTTTATTGTTTACCTGACTTGTATGCGTTTTTTTTTTATTCAAAACGATATGAATACCACATATTATCACCATCGCCCGGGGTGACTGGCACTGAATACCATTAGGTTAACCCTTGTAACCCACACTTTCAGTTATTTTAAAAAATCTTATCTTATGAATATTACAAATGCGAAAGTTCTACAGGATATACATGTGTGTGTTGCTCTTTCATTTCACGCGAAAGCTAGCGGTCGGATTTCGCTGAAATTTAGAACGCAGATAGTTTATATATCGTCAACCCATCATTGTCCCACTGCTGGGCACGGGACTTCTCTCGGAATGAGAGATTATTAGGCCACAGTACACCGCGCTGGCCAAGTGCGAATTGGTGGACTTCACACACCTCCGAGAACTGTTTTTTAACGAACTCTCGTGTGTGTAGGTCTCCTCGCGATGTTTCCCTTCACCGAAAATCGGTTAATTAATTTTTAATACGCAAATAAATCAGTGCGTGCCTGGGTTTGAACCTCGGACCTCCCGATTGAGAGAGCAAGTTTCAACCATTAGGCTATCACTGCTCAACTCACTAAATACCATTAGGTATTAAGTTAACCCTTGTAACCCACACTTTCAGTTGTTTTAAAAAATCTTATCTTATGAATATTACAAATGCGAAATTTCTAGAGGATAATATGTGTGTTGCTTTTTCACGCGAACTCTCGAGTGTGTAGGTTTCCTCACGATGTTTTCCTTCATCGAAAAGCAGTGATATACATATATCTTTTTTGCGAAAGTTTTAGAGGAAATATTTGTGTTTCTTGCTCACCTATCTCGTAAGTTCGGAGAATTACTGTACCATAAATATTATTATACAAAGCGTGTATAAACAAACGCAGACGGAGCCATGAGCAGTGCCTTGTATTTAATAAAAAGTGCTATTGTTCATATTTCATTCCTAATATTCACCTCAGAAACTATAGCAATCAACGGCACCTAAGTTCGACTTCTTATAAAGCAATTTCACGCGATAATAACCTATTTTCCAAAGGCGATAGAGGAGGAAATTGCGTGTCAAAAACTGACCTTTACCCTCTATACAGAGAAATACAAATATGAACCAGTATATAAACACAGGAAACAATAGCAGAAATCGAACCCCGACCTCGATATGTTATCGCCGACTATGTTATGACGCCGGTTTCGCCTCCGTGCCTTGTGATATTATTTCTTTTGCAAAATTAAAGTACATATATATATACGTACACTAGCTCTTACCCGCGGTTTTACCCGCACAGTCAAAGGCAATTAACATTAGCATTTGATAGCGTGATTCATAACTTGCAAACGATTTTTTTCTAACGCCATCTATTAACAACGTCTGGAACTACTAAATACTAAATGTGTATCAACTAATAAATTAATGATATTCTCATGAGAATTAGGGAGCGCGGTAAAAAGCAGCCTACGTCACTCTCCGTCCTCCTATCTCCCAGCATATAAACCATATCATATAATAGCTATACGGCGACGTGAAAGAGGAACAAACAAACACACTTTCACATTTATAATAGTATTATGGATAGTATGGATGAATGAAATATTTTTCATACGCACATATTACAATTTTGCACATAACAAACAGTACCTAAAGCTATTTATATGAGGCGATCATGTTAGCTGTTAGCCCCTGGGAGTAACAAGGCATCTGTGATTGTCTTCAGTCGGAACACCTATTCTGTATGAAATTGATCGTATGGCCACGGTCGGCAATGACCACGTACCATCAGGTGAACTGCATGCTTGTTTGCTACTTCACTTTTATACCACACAAACGCACACACATATATACATTCACTCACTCACTCACTCACTCACTCACTCACACACACACACACACACACACACTCACACGCACACACGCACGTACTCGCAAACAAACTCACATCTCATCAAACATATAGTTTTATTCAATTCTTTGTATAATTAACCTAACCCAATATAGTTCTAAAAATACAACCCTACCGGGGCGAGGGCCTGGAGATCTGTCATACAGGTTAACCTAGTACGGACTCCAGACTCTCACAAAGCATAGTACTAACCTAGAACTTAATATAGAAATAGTTTCAAAATACCGCTTTGTGATGAGAAAATAAAGTTTTTATTATTATATTATTTATTATATATTTAATCAATTAAAAAAATCGTACTAAGGTTAGTACGAGTTTACAATGTTTTCTCAAAACATTAATTGTTTACGTTTTTGACAAAAAATTCAAAAACATTGCAAGTTATTGTCAAAAACGAAAAATTGATGCTACTATTCGTCTCAAGAAAAACTCTACCTTTAAAATTGTATTAATTATAGTTAATTAAATTTTCAACGTCATTAAATTAACAGTAATTATAGTTAATTGCATTTTAATTGTAAAAACAATGTGTTGATCATAAAATTTTAATATAAAGAGTAAAATGCTAAGACGTTAGGTTTTAAATTAACTTTGAATTAGTAATAGAGTTCTCTAAGTTAACCTCTATTCAAACAATATGCAAATGTCTGTACCGGCGGAACCCGTCTGACCTTTGCAAATACATTAATGCTAATTAAAATATCGAAGAACAGGAGAATGCACTTAGTATTTACTGTATTCAAAACGTTGAAACTTTCAAATATATGAATGCATTCTTGGAAAATTTGGAAAGTATTCGGGAAACCGTTGGATTCTGAGGGTATTTAAAGGTGGTGGAACCAGTTTAGTTCGATCGAGGAAGTAGCAAACGAGCATGCGGTCCACCTGATGGTTAATGGACACTGCCGCCCATGGATATCAGTAATCAACTTCATACAGAACATGGGTTCTATCTGAAGTCAATCACAGATGCGTCGCGACTCCCGAGGACTATGATGGTCGCCTCATATAAAAGTGTGCCGGCAACCACAAGTGTGCTTGTCTACTTAGCATCATGATGCTAAGCCCTGCCCTGCCCACCTTGCATCGAGCAGTCATGACTGCTCGATGCAAGGTGGGCAGTACCTAAAAGGTGAAAAACGAGCAAACCCTCGGGACAAGCCAGTCTCTATACGAATGCCAGATGCCACCCATATCAGGAACATTACCCAGATATATGACGTCATTTCACTTCAACCGGCCGAGTGGGCGTCACCGTTACATTTTATTATATCACTACACTATGCTACGGGAACATGATCCTTTTGTGTAAAAAACGTAACGCTACGAATATTTTGGTCGTTTGAAAAATTTATGTTTAGGATTTGTATACCAATTTACGGCTAATTCTAGTATCAAAATTACATTTGGATGGGTATTATACATCAGTTATAAATAACTGGTAGCTAGTAAAGAGGACTAACATATGAGTTATAAATATCTACGTAAAGAGGACTGATAAAAATAGAATAAATACGTTATGTAAATCTTAAATAACGCACATTTTGGTGCGTAAGGGTAAATTTTGTATTGTGTGTGATATGGAAGCTGAAAATGAAAAACGAACTAAACATAGGTAGAGATTAATCTACCACCAGTACATGTCCACGGTTTCTCCCTGCTCTAGCTTCGCTGTAACCATGTTCCATGCAACTGGGTCGAAATATTGGCAAAAAGGGATTAAAAAACGCATATCGTGAGTACATGTCACATATTAAAATTCCAAATTCCAAAAGAATGACAAGGGATTAGTTTGGAATGATTCAATAGTGATAAGACCTCAAACAATACCTCAAACTTTATTAGTATTTTTATGTAATATGCAGTAGTAGTACATAGCATTAAAAATAACGAAATTCTCACAGTTATTTCGTGCTCGTATTTTAATTCTTACTTTAATATTAAAACCAACAAGCTCTTTTCCGTTGCAATATGTGAAAACAAATAAATGTTGTGTTGTAATATTATAATGCAAGATAATTAGTATTAAAGCACTGTATGTTTTCCAAATAAAAAAATAAATAAAAAAAAAAATGGATCCTTACCTCGATAATAGTAGTCGAAAATCATATATCAATTAAAATTGTTGCACATTTGCCTATGGTTGTTTTCTTTAGACTACTTAAAATACACGAAGAATACCTTGTTTATTGTTACATCTAGAATTAGAGCAGAGCAGGGTGGCGCTGCTATTGTAGGCAAACATGTACGCTCAGATGGAGTTAAAATGAATCCGTTTTCTAGACGCAAGTTCTAAGCGACACCAAAAAATAAACTAAGCAACTTATAACCGTATTTTTGGAGATTTATGAGTCCTCAAGTTTTGGTAAAAAATAGTGAAATCTTAATTAGGAGAAAACATGTTTTACTTCATATAACTAATTTTTTTTCACAATTTTATCCGGTAGCTTGCTCGCCCCCTCCCTCTCAAATGTCTGACGTAATTAATCCTCTTAACCAAAAAAATATAATAGCAACATTTACCTCAAGTTTTAAAATGAAGGGGAAACTAAGGTCGCGAGAAATGGAGACATTTCACAGCCCGATCTAGGATCGTTCAATGAGGCGAGCGTTGGCTGACCATAAAACATTTCCGCTCGATCGGCGCAAATATCCTTGGTACAGGCTTGGTAATGGGTCTCGTACTTACCATAACCTATTTATTACATTCAAAAATGTCTAGGAATAATGTTAAGCGCTGCTATTCTGGCCTGAAAGTAATTACTTTTACCTCAAGTCTTAAAACGAAAGCGAAACGAAGGTCGCGAGAAATGGAGACATTTCGCAGCCCGATCTAGGATCGTTCAATGAGGCGAGCGTTGGCTGACCATAAAACATTTCCGCTCGATCGGCGCAAATATCCTTGGTACAGGCTTGGTAATGGGTCTCGTACTTATCATAACCTATTTGGTACATTCAAAAATGTCTAGGAATAATGTCAAACGCTGCTGTTCTGGCTTGAAACTAATTACTTTTACCTCAAGTTTTAAAACGAAAGCGAAACGAAGGTCGCGAAAAATATAGACATTTCCTAGGCCGAACTAGGATGGTTCAATGAAGCGAGCGTTGGCTGACCATAAAACACTTCCGCTCGATCGACGCAAATATCTTTGGTACAGGATCGGTAATGTGCCTCGGTCTTATCATAACCTATTTGGTCCATTCAAAAATGTCTAGGAATAACATTATTAACGTTAAATTATGTATTATTATTATATTAACGTTTTGTTTTGAAGATGCTTATACGAGTTTCAACTCAGTCCTCAAGTGTGACAATGCCATATGCATTGACATCGGGATTCAAATTTAATCTGTGTTTGATTATAGTAAGGAAGTGTATTCAATTTGTACTTCTGTGTTATAAAAATAGGAGCAACTCTTGCAATTACCTAGTAATCTATTGCATACACCCATAACTTATGTCGTATGAATAAAGTACCTACTTTCACACACGTCCAGGAAATATGCATTTTTACCTTTTAGATGTCCCAAGTGTTTTTCATTTTCAAAGTGGAGTGATGATGCTATTGTCAGACGCTTTACATTAACACTATCACACAGACAAACAAAAATATTATGTTGGAATCGGCTGCGATTCACATAAATACAACACAATGCCTTAAGAGTTTTCCGTAAGTTTCCTGAAGGTGTGTGAAAACTACAAATGTAGATATTTGGGTAACGTGGTGAACAGAGGCCTAACCCAAATCATCGTAAGACCCTTCACTGGGGTTGCCACATTTTTACGGAAAAATAACGTTTTAAATGATGCATAAATAAATTGGACATTTGCAAGAAAATGGTGTTCTTTTTTCTTAAAACATATCAATATATTCTTAAAGCAAACACAACAAGTAACTTCTTTAAAAATTTAGAAGTTAGTTTTAACAAAGAGCTGTAGATCATCATCTATTAATACGTGAAGCAAAAACTTGTGAAGCATGTTTAAGTAACTTGCGGACAGAGGAGTATGAAATTTTGCTCGGCTATAGTTGATGTAGAGAAGGAGTGCAGAATGTTAATATTTTTTTCAAATAATGCATATAACATACATAAAATCAATTAAAACACAAAATTACACAAATTACCGTGCATTTGTCACAAACCAATAAATCATAAACAAAATAAAACATTCAACGTATGAAAACACAGAACGTCATAAATTTCTGACGACTTTATCAAAATACCCGTTATTGATTTTAAATGCAGTTTCTGAGTTGAATTACGGTCGAATTTGCGACGACCGTTGCGACGGGTGACTAGTAATAAATAAATAGCTTATTTTACGTAACTTTAAAAACGATTTATTTCTTCTTCCCTGGTTACCATTTCAGATTTATTAACAAAAATTCTCATTAATAGCTGTAGTGACTGAAACAGAAATTAAATGTGTTCTTTTTCACATGTGGTATACTGATGCATTTTGAAATATATATTACCTTTTGGCAACATTCTTCTCTAAAAGTTCTTTATTGATTACTTTTAATGTTTTCATTTTAAACTACGTTTTTTATACTTTATTGGTATTCATAGAACATAACTAACTATACGGTATTAAAAATCATTAGCAAAATATTAACAATTATTGGCAACCTGAACCTCGTTTAGAATAAGATTAATATAAGACTCATTACTTAATTATTAACAGAATTCAATCAGTTGCTGTTTAATCTTACCTTTAATTTTTATTATTATACTGTCGTAAACTAAATTGACTTTCAAATCACTCGTTAACGTTGCCAATAGCGTAAACCTTTAAAATATTCATAATCACAAGTCGACCCCATTGCGACAAAAAATTTGCGTGACAAGGGCGAAACAAAAGGCAGATTAGGCTTTGAACCAAGACCCCGGTCAAATGATCCTTTGTTTCAAATGCCTCTGAATACCAAATTTACCTTTATTGTTTTGTTACAAGTTTTTTCCAGCTTACTCTTTGACGGTACGAATTTTAAATTACATTTGTACATAGAATTTTAGATTAAGCCTTTTTTATGAAAATAGTGTTTCATTTTATTAAATATGTGCTGAATAAAAAAAATCACATTGTTTTCTGCTGTCGAAAGTTATTATGTACGCCGGTATGACATGGCTTTTGGTATGAGAGAGTTGGCAAAGTGTACAATTACATTTTCCTTCCTGAACCCTGCTTAGTCTAAAGGTACATATACTTGGCCTCTTAATCAATTAAAAAATATTACCATTACTTAACTGTCTAGGAAACCTATATAACTGATAGTATTTTTGAAAAAAATTTAAAGCTGTGTAAATTCCACCAATTTGCACTTGGCTAGTGTGGTGGACTATGATTCTAAGATAAGACTTGTGCTCAGCAGTGGGACTATAACGGGGTCACGACTTAGTCCAGTGGAACTATATTGGGTTGACGACATTTTCCTAACCAATAAAGTTTACTTATAGTACTTACAAATAAGACCAGTACCACAACAATCCAGCTTAGTAACATCACTCCATCACTTAGAGATATCGTTTAGCATTCACAGAATCTAGGCATGTAGGACAGAATTACCATAACACATAACACATAGCAACAATGGCCGGCATACGCAGAATGGACCGCCGGTGCATTTACCCCATTCGGGACTATTTGTCTAGGGATCGGTATTACGGTTAAATATTCAACATATCATATTGTTAAGTGTGTTTTATGAGACGTTTTTATGCTTTGATACTCAGAATGAGGACTTAGTGATAAAAAAAAAACGCTTTCTACACTCATAGCCCCACAGTAGGATTTCCTCCTATCGTGGGTGCCATGGACACACACAAAGACGAATACACAAACACCCAGACCCAGAACATGAATCGAAACTCATCATTCAGATACCTATCTGGCCGGGAATCGAACCCGGGACCCACTGCGTGTCAGACCGGTACAGTAACCGCTGCGCCACGCGGGTCGTCGTCAGTGATATTTCACGTTAGTTGGTTTCTTATTCTAAATTTGTCATCTCTTATTTATTTTAGTTTACTCCTTAAGAATCGATTTGCATATATAAGGGCCCGGTATGAGAAAAATGTGAGGAGCAAAATCTACTGAGGAATGACCTCGTTACGATGCAGTTCTGATTACAAAATCGTTACGCAGACAAAATTTTTCATAGCTTATTTATTCGTCTTATATGTTTTATACCCTTTACGTAAACTATTAACTAACAACTGGGGTCATCTTAGACTATTTTCGATTAACCATCTCTAATGCTTATAATTAGTAGTTTATTTTAGTCGAAGTTATCCGTCCAAAATGCCTTTGATTAGTTTCAGTGGCTCTCCTAAATAAGAATAAATGCAATTTAGCCACTGATGTAACTTTCAGTGGCGCCTGATTTTTTTTTTATCTGACTCTAGTAGCAAACGAGCATGCAGTCCACCTGATGGTCACTGCCGCCCATGGACATCTGTAATCAACTTCATACAGAACATGGGTACTATCTAAAGTCTATCCACAGATGCGCTGCTACTATGATGGTCATCTTATGTGAAAGTGTGCCGGCAACCACACCCTTCCATCGAAACGCAAGAAATGCTTCACGCTAGAAATAGGTGAGGCGGTGGTACTTCCCCGGTCGATATACACTGGTTCTACCACCTTCTTTCAACGATGAAGTTACAAACGAGCATGCATCAACTGATAGTAAGTGATCACTCACTGACTGTAAGCAAGTTTACATAGGGAATCTACACGAAGTTTAAAGTATATTAAGTTATAAAGAACCAACGACCCAATTCAAAAATTAAAATCTCTATAAATTTTCGAAAATGGATAACATCCCACAAATACGTAACAGATCATAGACATTAATCCACTTCCGTGACACTTTGAGTGCAGATGAAGTGACGTATTAAATAAGTTTTTGATCTAAACTCTTAACGGACGGTTAATGGCGCGTCCGGATTGTATATCAAAGGGTGGTTACCACACGGACGTAAAGTGGAGCGTACACTGAGATGCATGACGTCAAGAATATTATAACTCCTGCGCTCATAACCCCACACTTAAATATAAGAAATTCAAATTCAAATTTAAATAATCTTGTTGCAAGAGTATAGTAATTTACAAAGATATTCGATTAATTGTGAGTACATTATGTGCTACCACATTGGGAAAGAAAGTTTTCTTCAAGAAAGGTGCGAAAAGAGCTCGCCTTTAAAGCCGGCAATGCATTGGCTTCTCTGGTGTTGCGAATGTCCATAGGCGACGGTGACTACTTTTCTTCAGGTAGCCCGTCTGCCTTATCGTTTGGTTAAAGTATGTAAAAAATAGGTGCCATTTACACACAAAGAGCAGTATTAAATCTAGACCCAAAACAGAAATCTGAATTATTTATACTGATACCCGTTTGGACGGAGATCGAACCCGGAATCCACGGCAGCAGGTCAATTTTGTGACTGTAGATGGTTCAACTGAATTAGTTCTTCTAAGCACGTGAGCTACACTTTTGTGTTTTTTTTTACGAAAACATACATTTTAATTCAATATTTTCGGTCTGTATCACTAAGTGTCAAAAAACATCTGAACTATAATTAAAACTATTCTAGTGCAAAACAAAACAAAAACCAACATTATAGGTAAGGGTAATTCACGTTGCGACGGTCGCACGGACTGCCGCACGAACTACGGTCGTATGCGACAAGTTCGGTCGTGAATGCCTTGGTCCTAAGGCGGACTGTACGACCAAGGTCATGTCGCAGGTCCGTTGAAGTATTCAACTTGAACTGTCGTTTCGACAGTCCGTGCGACCGTTGTAACGTGAATGCCCACCTTTATATTTATTTTATTTTTTGTAAGGCGACTGTTTGGGATATTGACAGTCAATTGACACATATTTCAAAATAGCAACTTTTAGTTTAGTTTAGATAGCATTTTTTTTACCTCAACAGCACAAAGAGATGGTGTGAGTATAATGCTTTTGTGTAGAGCTACAATAAGTATTGGTCGATTTTATACCTGATATTCTATCGTATTCTTTTAGAATTTGTGAAGCTATTTAATTGTAATGTATTGTGTCGTTTTTATACATTTTTTGCAAATTTGGGATTCTATACAAGTAGGCCGTAAGGGTTGCTTTTAATAAATTGGAACGACATTTATAACGTACTATTATATTCAAGAAGCATTGATATTTTTGCTAAACAATTTTCTTTGCTACATTAGAAATGTCTATACCACTAATGATTTTTTTTAAGGTGGTACATTTGTATGTCACACTTTTATGAGGCGACCATCCTAGTCCTCGGGAGTAGCAACGCGTCTGTGATTGACTTCAGATAGAACCCATGTTCTGTATGAAGTTGCTTACAGGTGTCCATGGGCGGCACTGACCACTTATCGTCAGATGGACTCTATGCTCGTTTGCTACTTCAATCAGATAAAGATGTGGTTTGGAGGCATCGCTATATCTATATGTACATAATAGCGCAATGTTAATCACTATTATGCATTAGCCTGAATGATATGGTAAAGGAAACTTTGTCCAAGGCATTACAAATAAGTCCTCAGGGATAGCAACGCTGAAGCCAACCTCAGTTAAGATTAATCTTGTTTAGGTTTGATTACAGATGTGCAGCAGTGGCCACTTAAGTAAGTGGTCGTTTGCTAGTTCTGTGTTATAAAAAATGTTACCTAAATACATCCTGATCTGATAACACATGATATTACATGTCATATATGTATACACCAAAAATCAAATTATAATAAAACTACAGCTTGTTTAATATACGTGTCAATTTGATTTTCTATTAAACAAAGTACACTATCGTCAACCCATTATTGTCCCGCTCCTTGGCATGGGTCTTCTCCCAGAATGAGAGAGTTTTAGGCCATAGTCCACCGCGCTGGCCAAGTGCGAATTGGTGAACATTAAATAAAGTACACACAATAAAGTAATGTCCTACAATATAAATAATTTACAATAGTATATTCTTTCACTACAAAACAATAGTTTCTTAATACTTTCTTAATTCAAAACAATGATTTCTTCATAGACTTCTAAAATTAAGAAATAAGTATTATTAAAACTCTACTTATTATCTTATTTAACTAAATATCGACCGGTGTTGTAAATAACACATTTACGACATCGGGAAGTGACAAAAAATGTGTAAACCTTTTAATTTCGTAACAAATTAATCGAAAGCGTGAGAGTGTAACACTCCGCAAAACGCATGCCTTTCGTTTCACGCGTCAATAAGGCTTGTATTTATTAAATCTTATCTCTTAAAGTATCGGAAATATGTCAGCAATATGATATAACTAATATTATAAAGGCGAAAGTTTGTGAGTGTGTATGTTTGTTACTTCTTCACGTCTTAACGGCTGGAGCGATTTTCATAAAATTTAGTAGGGAGTTAGCTGATGCTCTGGATTAACATATAGGCTACTTTTTACTGTGGGAAATCTTATTCTCACAGGACAATCGATTTTTGTTAACGCAGGCGAAGCTGCGGGATTCAAGTAGTATGATAGTACAACTTCACAGGTAGATTATAAGCGATACCTGTTCGACTTGTGACAATTATTATAAACCGTACAAAAATACAGGATATCTTTTGTCGGTGACTTTAAAATTTATAATTTACACTTTTTAACCCACTTCCCAAAGGAAAGAGGTTATCTATTCGTCACGTATATTTGAAGTGAAACTTCTTTATCGGGGTTGTTGAAGTGAAACTTAAGTGAAACTTCTTTATCGGGGTTGGAAAAAAATTAAGTGTAACATTTTTTCGTTACGCGCCATCTTTTTCTGTTACGCGCCATCTTTTTCTTATCCCTACCACGCGTGATATTAGATAGATTATTATAGATTAGATTATTAGATAAAGTTTAATAAAAGCCTTTTATTAAACTTTATCTAATTTAACTTTATTTAACCAATTTCTGTAAAGTTGCATATAGTAAATTATTTTTTGAACAATAACGTCATAAAGAAGTTTCAGTTCTTACGAGTGTACGCTAGTACCCGCACACATTTTTTTTTTTATAAAAGCGAAATGGTACTCAGGACTGTACTTGAAACATACTTGAAGTAAAATGACAAATTTGGCCAAAGGGGTCATTTTATAACGCAGATATTCTTAGAAAGTTTATAAATAACTAAGTTAATAGGAGCTAAAGTATTGTATTGTTTTGTATTATACATAGTAGCAATATAGGTTATGTGTTCAAGTAGCAAGGATATATGTTGGTAAAAAAATATTTAAGAGAACTAGTAAATCAGTGTAGTAGTCCACCAATTCGCACTTGGCTGGTGGACTACATAAAACTCTCATTCTCAGAGAAGACCCGTGCCCAGCTGTGGGACAATAACAGGTTGATGAGAGCGAGTAAGTCAGTATAACTAAACTACTGACATTAATAATAGAACTAAAATATTATATACATATAATTTAATTTAATCTTAATTATTTAATACATAACTAAATAAAAATATTGTAAGACGATGTCTTTTGTACCAATATCCTATTGCATCAGTGTGCGAGTCACCTTAAAATCCAAAATAGTGGTACAAAGTGGCGGTTAAAGTAAACAGTTAAGTTCAGATCGTCCGTGTGATGCAGTGCTGACGTCGCGCTCTAAATTATGATCGTAAGGATGTATGTGTTTGTTTGGAGATGAGAGGTGTTTTATGTCTACTTCGGTTTTTATACCCTTATGGGGTGTTTGTTGGTGTAATTATAGGTATGGCTTGTTTCTACCGGAGTGTGTCAGAAGGAGGTAATTTTTTTTCGAACGTATTTATGTTTGTATGTATGTATGTTTCATTTTTGGCACATGCTACAGTTCAAACGGATTGAAGGATCGTAATGTATAGAGTACGTAGAGCAGTGATAGCCTAATGGTTGAAACTTGGCCTCTCGGTCGGGAGGTAAGAGGTTCAAATCCAGGCACGCACTACTAATTTTTTAAATTATGAGGGAATTAGAAATTAATTTTCACTGATTTCGGTGAAGGAAAACATCGTGAGGAAATCTACACACCCGAGAGTTCTTTAAAAAAAAAAACTCGGAGGTGTGTGAAGTCCACCAATTTGAACTTGGCCAGCGCAGCGGACTATAGCCTATAACTCTCTTATTTCGACAGAAAACTCGTGCCCAGCAGTGGGACGACGTCTACGATCAGGATAAATGGGGGAAGAAGGGACGGTTTTTCTTATTATCATAACAATGTGGGTGTCAAATGAAAGCTAGAAACTAGATCACTATGTATGTTCCTATATATAATATACACTTTTACACTACTATTTTGACGAAAGATTCAAAAAGGTATAAATGAAATAAATTTATTAGAAAAACAAACAAACGGATTTCCTTAGACCAATGAACTTAAACTGAAGGCAATACTGGGTTTTCCGATTTAATAACCGCACGATTGAAACTACCCAAAATACAATAACAATAACATTGTTATTTCCAATCCGACAATTTTGTTATTTCCAAAAAATGCTATTTTCTCATTAGGTCCCCTTTAAACTTATAAATTTATGCATGTATTACTAAGTACTGACCGACGTTCACCCTTGCAAGTTACACACTTAAAGATAGGTACTTGTGTCACAATAGAAGTGCAAACCTATGTATGGTTGATATTTCGCCGTATTTTACGATAAAGCACGACTGTTTTGACGGCGACGGGACATAATCTCTACGTGAGAGATGTTCCCGTGTGGCTATGAAGATTTACGTACGTATAGTGCTGATAGTCTGATAGATAGATAAAGCAAGCCTAATGGTTGAAACTTGCCCTCTCGATCGGGAGGTCCGAGGTTCAAACCCAGGCACGCACTACACATTTTTCTAAAATGATGTACGCATTAGAAATTAATTATTACTGTTTTTTGGTGAAGGAAAACATCGCGAGGAAACCTACACAACCGGGAGTTCTTGAAGAAAAAAGTTCTCGGAGGTGTTTGAAGTTCACCAATTCGCATTTGGCCAGCGCGGTGGACTATGGCCTAAACTCTTTCATTCTGAGGAAAACATCGTGAGAAAATCTACACTCCCGAGAGTTCTTTAAAAAAAAGTTCTCGGAGGTGTGTGAAGTCTACCAATTTGAACTTGGCCAGCGCAGTGGACTATAGCCTAAACTCTCTCATTCTGAGAGATGACCCGTGCCCAGCAGTGGGACAATAATAGGTTGACGAGTACGAGTCTGATAGCTGATAGTCATTAGACGTCCAGTCCCTAAATTGGAGACAGTTGTGAAGATATGTTATAATAAATCTTTGTTCCATGTTTCTTTAGGATAGAAAGACACTATGTCGGGTTAATTACAGCATGATTGGACCACGATTTAGTAACATTCTATAACTTCAATGTTTCTCATCATGGGACAAAAAGAGAAAAAAAAATGATATTTCTGCTGGATCTATTTGTATTAAATAATACCGTTAGACTCTCAGATCAGAAATTATGTAAGAACTTGTATTCACAAAAAAACTAATTGTAAATAATTTTGCATGCAAACAATTTCAACAATAAAAAAATATAATCGTAACTCAATAAATAATTAATCTGTAAGAAAAATAAAATTTAACGAAGGTTACTATAAAAACTTTATACCAATTACTTACAATCTGTAAACAATATCAAATTATAATTCTAAATTTAAATATTTAACTGCAAAAAATGTAAAAGATTTGTAAATGTAAACAACAGTGCATAAATCACAGTAAATAAATTCTATCACAAACAAGTCAATCGTTAGCCTCTGTCATGCAATACTCTGTGAATTAACATACAGAGCAGCTGCCTTTTAGACGTCGCACCTGTTCCCGACTGGTTCGTGTAACTGGTACTCTTCACTGTTAAGTTACATTGTACCGAGTACAATGATTATTTTTTTGTATTGTACCGAATACAATTGTTTAAAAGATTCTTTACTTTGTTTCAGCGACTATATAATTTATTTTAATGATGCTTAAGAGTTTTGTGTTTCTTTAAGTGCACGTAATTTAAGATAGCGAGAAGATATGATTTTTATAATACCTACAAATAAAAAAATGAACGTACTGAAACATTACTTATAAATATTTGTCAAAAATTCAATGGACTGAGAATAAGCAAAATTACAAAAAAACGTCATATGTAGAATTTTTGTCATTCTGTTTGTCTGTGTCTTAGAAATCACATCAAATCAGAACTACTCAATTTAATGAAAAGAAATGTACGTGTTTCCATGTTTAGACTTTCATTGTTAAAATGAGTTTACTCCATCAAAAATTATTACAATTTTACGTTATTTTTTTAATGCGAGTAAAACCGCGAGGCGTTGCTAGTTTATTATAAATCTCCTTTCTCAGCATAACCTTGTTACATATTAGCATACTAAACACGATCAAGGTTCCAATACAAGTTTATTATGTAAACCAAAAGAAATAGCTTTGTAAAGGTCATAATACTCATAATGTATGTACATGGACTCAAATTAAATTTTTATGCAATTGGAGTAGAAAACAAGAATGCAGTTGCATTTGATGATATCAATCCGTATATATCTTGAAGACCCGCGTAGCGTAGTCGTTCGATTTGCAGTGGGTTCCGGGTTTGATCCCGGATATGTATGGTAATCTTTTTCTGGGTCTGGGTGTTTTGTTTTCACCTTTCTGTGCGTCCGCAGCACCCACTACTCTGGAGACAATCATACTGTGGGACTAGGAGCGTGGAAAGTGCTCATCACTATTATATTCATAGTCATCTCCAGATGTGTAGTCCTACTTATTTGGAAACCACTTAGACTTATGAGTAGCAACTTCACACCTTCTAAGGCCCTATAAACAGGTCGATTTGACCCCACGACACAATTACTAGAAATCGTGATATACCGAGGTGACCTCATTGATATTATCTAACGTTGCCTGCATGTGTATTCAAATCCGTATGACTTTTAATTGACTGATTTTTATCACGTAACTAGCTGTACCCTGCGCGCGTTGCTACGCCATCACAAAAAAATACACCAGAAACCTTCGCGAGCTCATGATAAACAACTTCGCTAAAGATCATCACATGGTCGAATGAATAGTTTGCGATTCTATAGAGGACATACAGACAAATTTTGTTTTTCTAAAGAAGAAGATTATTAATTTAAATCGCGTAAGCAAATGACATACTTATAAAATCCCATAATCAAAATATGATAATTAGCTTTATGTTCATATAAATTTAAACATATTTTTCAAAATCAGCTGAACCAATACATACTAGAATTTTGTGAAGAAGAACTCTAAGTTTGCTGTTCATCTGGAAAATATAGTTTTTTTAATGCGAAGTAAAGCCGTAAAGATAAAAAATATACAGCAAATAAGCCTGCACTCGACCTGATGATAAGTGTCAAATTATTCATATACATGTAAATGTACTGATTTAAGTATATCTGTAAATGATCGACGTTCGTGCAACGAGAAAAGTGTAATGCGACCGACTATTATATTACTACTTTAAAACAAAAGGGTCACAAATCAAAAATATTCAAAATATTTTTTATTGTAAAAATTCAAATTTTGTTGGTTTCATAATTTAAAAAGATTCCCATGAATTTTACACTTTAAGCAATAAAAACACTACTGACGTCTTTTTGTATTTCCGAATTTACGCTGCAACATCTGTGCAAGCCGCATATTTATATACAAAAGAGACTTATCTGTTCATAACTTTTTTTAGAAAAAAAATAACCATATCCAAGTTAACCATTAAAAGAAGAATAAAAATACCTTTCTAATGAATGAATGAATGAATGAATGAATGAATGAATGAATGAATGAATGAATGAATGAATGTATAACACATATTTATCTGTTTTAAAATTACAGAGCAATTACACAAGAACTGATTTTCAAAACTTTAAATGGCTCTCCTGTAAAATTAGGTCTATTCGAGTTGCGGCACTTTTGTTTTGAAGTAACGATATGTTGATTTTAAATGTGAGAAAAATTGTCGGTCCTTCGGGGCCCTCTGAGGAATGGGGCCCTGGGCACTGGCCCCGAGTGGCCTTATGGTAAAGTAGGCATTGACCATCTTAGTTTTCGGGAGAAGCAACACGTTTATGATCGACTTCAGATAAAAACCCCTGCTTTATAAAGTTGTCCACGAGCGGTAACTACTTACAGTCAAATGGACACTAAGTGCGTTTCCTACTACAATGTGATGAAAATAATGATTGTTTTACCACCTTGAAAGTTTAACAAAGATTAAACATAGCTATTATATCTGGTAGGTCTAACGCAATTCCACTTATACCTAAACGCCTGGTGTCCCCGAAGTTAGTCAAGTTTATTATTTAATTAAGTCCCGTCGACTCAGTTCTGGGCTCAAGTGATGGTTAATGGGGTCTGAACATTTAAGTATGTTTGACGAAAATTCGAAGCGTCATAGAGCTTCTTTACGTTGCCCTTGCCACGCGTTGTCTGACGGTTGTAACACTCCATGTGGAGACTACCTGTCATTTTATAACTAGCTGAAACCCGCAGCTTCAACTGCGGTAAAAAAAATCGATGTACCGATTGTCCCTTGGGAGTAAGATATTTTCCCACAATAAAAAGTAGCCTATATGTTAATACAGAGTGTCAACTAACTCCCTACCAAAGGAGATGTTTCAAAATGTATGGACCTTTGGCCAGGTATCTGTACACCATATGATAAAAATGCCAATAAAGTATAGAGCACTTTTTAACTAAGCATTTTATTATAATCGACTGGGTTTATTGGTACAAGACGAGAATTTTAAGTTAGAATTGCAACACAAAATAATGGCGGCGGTGATATTGCATTTTGACAGTTGAAGTTAATAAACAAACTGTGACAATGACAATCAGTTGTCAATGATCATCTGATCCAACGCAGTCATATTATTTAAGTGTCAACTATAATTCATAATTATGCCGTTTTAGACTTGCACTTCACACATTATTTTACAGTTCTATTGCTTTCAAGTTATTTGATGGTCAATTTATATAGAAACTCCAACACAATACGCACACGAAAATATTCCGTGAAAATATCTAACAAGACAGATGAATGGATCTAGTAAAAGAATCAATATGAGAGTTGTCAGTTAATGACAACTACTTACAGTTTTATCCACAGACTGTCTAAATCAGTTGTTCCGCCATATTGGAAAATGAAGAAAGTAGTTGATTTTAATTGGTTTTGTACCAGAAAAGTACACGTTTTCGTGAATTTTAAGTATTTTTTTAGGATTCTTGGGATTTTTCTCGATTTTTTGAGATGGTATACATATACCTAGCCAAGATTGAAACATCTCCTTTATGAAAATCGCTCCAGCCGTTTACACGTGAAGAAGTAACAAACATACACACTAACAAACTTTCGCCTCTATAATATTAGTATGATATGTAAATATTATTCTGGACCACCAGATGGACCGATGACCTGAAGAAGACAGCGGGAAACCGTTGGATTCAGAGGGCACAGGACCGGTTGGAGTGGCGCCATTTAGGGGAGGCCTATGTTCAGCAGTGGACGTCAAAAGGCTGATGGATGGGATGGATGGATGGATGGATGTAAATATTATTAATGACTACAGATAGGACCACTAAACTATATAAAGTCGTTGATGCTATTCTAAATACACAGATGAACGGATAGACAAGTATAAAAATACAATAACATGTATTTTGCCTATTATTACTTTTTATCAGTCTTATAGACTTTTTGCTAATATATGCGATGTACAGACTCGAAAATTTTATTTCTATTATATGTAATTATGTATGTATAACAAAATAATTTGCGATTTTATGTGAGGGAATTCGCTTTAGGATTGTATAAAGAACCAAATTTTCATCGTCATTATCGATGTAATATTTGAACTCAATGTACGTACAAGACAGGTGCTGTGTCATTATTGCCCAAAACCAATTTTGGTAATTTCTCCGAGTACTGGGTTTCATTTCTTTGCAAAATAAAATTAAAGGGACAAAGAGAGAACAAGGTGCAAGAGATCAGTTATTGTATTATGGGGTCTATTCACACTGTTATTCAGTGCCCTTAGTACGAGTTTATTAAATTTGATTAAAACAATATCTGTTTACGTTTTTGCCTATCATTTATAGCAGCTATAATGTATGTAGCTAGCAGTATATTGAAAGTTATGGGCTGAAACGTAGTCTTGAAATGTACATTACAATAGACAAAACGATATGCTTGTTCGAAGGAAACGCAAAGATTTATAAGAAAACGGAAAGGTGTAGATTAAGCTACATTAATGATAATGTATTTGTTTTTAGCCATATAGAGTTTTAGGCCATAGTCCACCGCGCTGGCCAAGTGCGAATTGGTGGACTTCACACACCTCCGAGAACTTTTTTTAACAAACTGTCGGGTGTGCAGGTTTCCTCACGATGTTTGCCTTCACCGAAAAGCAGTGATAATTAATTTCCAATACGCACCTCACTTTAGAAAAATCTGTGGTTTGAACGACGGACCTCCCGATCGAGAGGGCAAGTTTCAACCATTAGGCTATCACTGTTCCTATATTGTGTTAGAATACAAAGTCTGTTCTGTATAAAAAGGACAGATGTCTGCGACTGTGACCTACTATCGATTGCATGTTGGTTTCATACTTCAATCTCAAAAAAGCGGCAAAACAACGAACGATAGTGTGCAGCGACCCGAGAAATTCGCACAAGATATTTGATTGGAAGTCAACGTATATACGACCAAATATATGCAATTTTATCGACAGATGCGTCGAACAGGTGTATGCAACGGGTCTTGAATGAATTTTTTGATGCTTCTTTTGTGAGATCTGTAGCCCGATAAAGGGATGCCAGAAGACAACGTGGTCTTAATCAGAACTGGTAATTAGTGGTGTAAATTGTTAGGATTCCAGTTCTTATCAGTGCGGATTTTTGATGCAGCTAAATGCCTTGCGTGATGATATTGTCGCTAGAGTTCTTGGGTAACTGTAACCAACAAGATTCGAACTCTATTTAAACATGATCACAGGTGCGTTGCTACTCTCATCAACCCATTATTATTCCACTACTAGGCACGAGAGTTCTCTCAGTATGAGAGACTTTAAGGCCATATAAGGTCAATCGCGCTGGCCAAGTCCGAATTGGTGGACTTCACACACCTCCGAGAACTTTTTTTAAAGAACTCTCGGGTGTGTAGGTTTCCTCAAGATATTTTCCTTCGCCGTAAAGCAGTGATAATTAATTTCTAATACGCACATAATTTTAGAAAAAATCAGTGGTGCGTGCCTGGGTTTGAACTTCGGAGCTTCCGATCGTGAGGACAAGTTTCAACCATTAGGCTATCACTGCTACTATTGAGAACTAAATCAGATTGCGACAGTAGGTACCCAAAGCATGTATTCATATCGATTTATTAAAGCAATAATAGTTTTTGTTTCCGCTCATACATTGCAATGTGTATTGCCCGCTTACGTTTTTGTTTTCGCCATAACTTGAAATGTAACGTAAACAATGATTGTTTCGAAACGTAATAAATTCGTACTAAGGGCACAGGTGCCCTTGCCTAATAAGCAAGTTAACATTTACGTATAACCAAAAACCTTTCTGGTTCGCCCGCGGAGAAAATACTGCATATTTCCATTTTTATGTTCCAACAGCATTTTACATACCTTTGATTTGGTTAGATAGGTCAAAGAAGACTTAAACGATTATATATAAAAGTAAGTCATAATAAAAAATGCAAAGATTGACCAAGACTTGGTTAATTACCGAACCAGAGTTTCCTTAAAATTTAAAATTGTAGCTCATTAACATTTTCTAGTTTAGCACCGTGTAGTTGTATAACCTATATGTGGTACACATCGTCACTACATAGTAAAAACGAAGTCTCTTCCCGCTGTCTGTCCCTATGTATCCTTTGTTCTTAAAACTACGCTACGGATTTTAATGCAGTGTCTTTTAATAGATAGACTTATTTATAACGAAGGTTTATATGTATAATACATGTTAATGTAGTGGAGGAACACTGGCAATTTTAGATTTTTGACTTTTAGGCGGAACGAAGTTCGCCAGGTCGGCTAGTTGTAAATATATTTGAAGGTATCACGGTTTAATTTGACCTGAGAAGTTCAAACGCAACACCTATTTTTAGCGTGAAGCAATACTACAACAACAATATTTTACAGGTGGTAGAACCAGTGTAGTTCGACCGGGGAGTTACCACCGCCACACCTATTTCTAGCGTGAAGCATTTTATGCGTTTCGTTGGAAGGGTGTGGTTCCCGGCACACTTTTATATGAGGCGACCATCTTAGTCCTCGGGAGTAGCAACACATCTGTGATCGACTTCAGATAGAACCCATGTTCTGTATGAAGTTGATTACAGATGTCCATGGGCGGCAGTGTCCACTTACCATCAGGTGGACTGCTTGCTCGTTTGCTGCTTCAGTGAAATAAAAAAAAAAACTAACGTTTATGTACCTGAGTATGTATTTACTACCTGTTCTATATGAAGTTGATTACAAATCCATAAGCGGCAGTGACTACATATAAAAATAAATTGCAAGAAGTACATAATGGGTATGTACGTTCAATGAATCAAAGTCACACTAGTGTTTACTTGTCACCTGCCCATATGATATATAGATTTGGTTCTCCAAGTCACATTACTCATGCAGAACACGCGCGGCGCAGATAACAGTGTATGCATGTTATCTTGATGCATGCGTGACAGGGAAATGGAATTTTCCAACGAGCATGTACATCTGCTTTTAATTTAAAAGTACAAATTGTTGCAGATTTATCTTTAAACTTTAGATAAATGACTACATACAAAAATAAATTGCAAGACATAATGGGTAGGTATTTTAAATTAATCAATGTCACACTACTGTTATATACCTATAGGTATATACTCAGCGGCATAAAATGTGGCTCAAAGACAAATATTGCTCAAATTCTTCTTTATATTAAATTTTATGAAACTTACTATAAATCTATTATTATTTATGATATTTTATCGTATATTTAAAAATAAATCACTAAGAATAAATACGAATTTATTAAAAAAAGCCTTGTTTACCCAAATTTGTTTCTTTGCGCAAAATTAAAATTCTAATTATGTACATAAACCATATTTATGATATATAGATTCAGCTCTCCAGGTCGCATTACTCATGCAGAACAGTGTGTGCATGTTATCTTGATGCATGCGTGCAGGGAAATGGAATTTTCCAACTAGCATGTACGATACATCTGCTTTTAATTTATAAGTACAAATTGTTTGAACTTTTTCTAACAATACTAGCTCTTATCTGCGGCTTCGCCCGCACGGTCAAAGGGAATTAACATTAACATACACAACACCGTTCTTTTTGAAATGAAATAAAATAAAAGAGTATATTAAAAACGGTCCCGACTATTTAGGGGTTTCGAGACCACATACATACAATCAAACTTACTGAACTATTTTTTACCATCATGGGTCAAAAATAATAAACACAATGACATGCGCTATGACTTGAGGTTCTTCAAGAAAGGTGCGAAAGAGTTCTCCTACAAAGCCGGCGATGCATTGGCGACTCCTCTGGTGTCGCGAATGTCCACAGGCGACGGTGACTACTTTCCATCAGGTAGCCTGTCTGCCTTATCGTTAGGTTAAAGTATAAAAAAACACAATTGTAGATAAAAAATTAATTATAAAAATAATATTATATGAAAATTCAAACCAGTTTTTAGATATTACATACTGACCCATTAGAGATATCTATCACCCCACGCGTATATTATTTTTACAAGTAGGTAATATAATTACATAATTACAATAAAAAAGCAGTAGAATTGAACGAACGTTACACTCAAGGCCAAGACTAATTAATAAAAACAGAACCTGATAATTAAACATCTGCTCGGCAGACCGATGGAGGAATGTAAAACAACTCAAACTTTAACGGTCTGGCCCAATTTTTTTTTTCAAAAAAGAAGAAATGTTCTTAAAGAGAAATGTACATGTATTTGTTTTAGAAGCATACAGACCATACAGTGTCGAGTAAGTGTGCACTTTCTTTCTTTCGCGGATGGTAGATGGTCAAAACTTCCATCGAATATCTGTTACTAGTTGACCCCCGCAGCTTCGCCTACTTCAAAAAAATCGATGTATCGATTGTCACGTGGGAATAAGATATATTCTCACGCTAAAGTAGCCTATATGTTAATCTAGAGTGTCAGCTAACTCCCTACAAAATTTTATGAAAATCGCTCCAGCCGTATAGATGTGAAGAAGTAACAAACATACACACAAACTTTCGCCTTTATAATATTAGTATGATGATTAACTCCAAATTGAGTGCCTCACATATGTATGTAATAATATTGAAGTAGCAAGTAATTACCTATACAGTCCACCAGATGATAAGTGGTCACTACCGCCCATGTAATGGTCTTACTTATGGTTGGCATCATATCCGTTGCTACTTCTGATTGACTACAGATAGAAGCCCTGTTCAAAATAAAGTTACTTCCAAATATCCATGGGCTGCATTAACCAATTACCATTAAGTGGACGGCATACTCGTTTGTCTCTTCAATTGCATAAAAACACCGAATAATAGTGTGTAAAGACCCTTATAGCCTAAAGCCGACATAAACACCGCCATAACCATTCCATTGTTATCGTTATACATAACCGTTAACAGTTAAAAACGCAATAGTTATATGGAATACCGGACAAAAACCGTACTTATAAAAGAGCAAAAACCGAACTTTCTACGATTATCGAATTGCTATTCACGTTGCACTGAACAAAGCCGATTTTCAACACTATTATATTGAAAATAGAAATATCCGGACCCGCCATTGTAATATTTAAGCCGTAAGTTTTGAGAAAACCGTAAAGGGGCATACTACACACGTAATATCACTAAATTGGTCTCTATTACAAGAGTGTAAGGATTTTTGGGTTTTATTGAAGTGTAAAAGATGTTGGTTAAGTCTCAAGTTACTAAAGGAAATGAAGATTATCTCAAATTCATTGAGTGTTGAAAGGATATACTGTTTACTAGCTGAGCCCTTAGATATCACATGCATAAAAATGTAATTTGAGACTAACAACCAGATCATAGACTCTCAATAGATTTCACAAAATAACGTGGTTCTAAGTTAATTAGTAGCAACTGATATTAGCACCGGCGACTAGTTTGAAATTTCACCACGGAACCCTAATTATTTTTCTAAGTCAAAAATAGTCTAAGTGACGTTTTATAATATTAGCAATCTATTACTACTACTTGGTTTTGTGTAGCATAACAAGCAACAAATATTTATTTATTTATTTATCCAATAAACTTTACTAACATTACAGTAATGCCTTATTCGTTAGTAAATGCCAAGTGTGTTAGTATACATATATAAATTACTTTTAATATTCATTAATTATCATTTTAAAGTTGAATTATTTACATTTATCAATATTTAGGTATTATAAATTATCAAATTATTAATAGAAATATTATTAACGAGTAACAGTCCAAATAGAATATCAAATTATGTCAAATAATAATACAGAGAACATTAATTAAAAAATACATTAATATAAAAAAATATTTAAAATAAAATTATAATCCAAATTGAAGGCAAAAAATTAAATAATAATTATAATCAGATTTAACAAATTATACAATAATATAGTTAATGTTGGGAAAACAAAAAAATAGACAAATATTGATATGAAATGAAATGTCTTTATTTATTTTTGTATAGGCCTACGGGGGCACTTACAAATTGTCAGTTACATTTTTTTTCTTACACTACCACCGGATCGGAAAACGACCTCAACTGAGAAGATCCGGCAAGAAACTCAGCGGGTTTGTCTTTTTTCTTATTTATATCCATTTTTTTTTTATATAATTACAATCATGATTTTTTACATGGTAATGAAAGTTAGCTCCAATATCTTGCCTATGTAGTATTGCCTATCCAGTAGTTGCATATGAGCGATCGAAGAGAACCATAATTAAGACGTGTTTCGAAGTGAGCGGTCACTGCCTGGAACCCGCTGCTCAAATCGTTTCTTGTATAAGATTTTAACCTACAAGTATTTCAAATACTTATGACTTACAAAGTATGAAGTTGAATGAATACTGTTATTGTAATTTATGTCCGCATTTACGCTACAATGACGCCCACACAACCCATGAATTAGAAATGATAGAAACATCGAGATAAAAAGAGAAGAACTATCTATCACCGACATACGCACATATAAGCGTTATAAAAGTAAAGTTAAGTAGGATGACACAGGTCGCATACCGAGCATGTCAAAAGTAGATCCAACCAACTCAAAGAAAAAAAAAACAAAAAGAAACAAAAAAAATAAGCGCATTCCTTTTTTCTTTATCTGACTGAAGTAGCAAACGAACATGCAGCCCACCTGATGGTAAGTGGTCTCTGCCGCCCATGGACATCTGTAATCAACTTCATACAGAACATGGGTTTCATCTGAAGTCAATCACAGACGCGTTACTACTCCACAGGACTGTGGTGGTCGCCTCATGTGAAAGTGTGCCGGCACCCTTATATCGTATACCCATTAAAATTCCAGCTAACGTGAAGATCCTACCTGAAGTTGCTCTCTGCTCTTCCTCCCGAGCACAAGTTGCAACGCCTTGAATAAGTATGTCTCCATTTCTATACCCTTTAAACCAGAATACAGTGTTTAACACTGCTATTATCAGGTAAAAAAGTTATCTAAAAGTTTAGATACCTTTTCTTGGAATTATGTAATTTTATCGAAGAATCTGCAATGTAATTGATAGCAATTACATTACAGGTTTTTCAATTAAACTATCCATTCATGGATTTAATTAGTATCTTACTTAATTATTAATTTCAAGGGTATCGAGTACCTATAATAACAGTTCATCAAGCATTCCACAATCAAGTTATTAAACAAAGAAACTCGAACGGTCTTCGCTAAGTTATTTAAAGCGCGGAATAACTTACTGCTATAGGGTTGACATAGTACCTATTTGTTGTTAACCCGTTATTGTCCCACTTTTTTTTTTAAGTGGGTAATCGTAATGGATACCCAGCCACCCGGGGCGGCAGCTGGGTTATGCCCGACTTTTACCGGCTAAAAATTATTATTGTCCCACTGCTGGGCACGGATCTTCTCTCACACAGTTTTAGGCGTCGAACATCGAACTGGATAATTGCGAATCATGTTGAGAACTTTTTTTATAGAACTCTCAGATTGTGTAGGTTTCCTCTCGATATTTTTCTTCACTGTAAAGCAGTGATAATTAATTTCTAATACGCTAAATAATGATGGGGTTAATAATTACACTTTAAAATTGTTAGTATTCTAACCATAGTCGAAGGGTAAATGGGCTAGTAATATTAAATATTTTTTGATAGTTAGGCATACGTTAATTTCGTAAGTAGATCATATCTATATGTCTATTCATGAAATCTATTTAATTTATATGTGTAATTATTAAATCTATTCAATTGATGAAGAAGCAGAAATTTAGACTTTGCATTATTTGCTTTAAATCTAGCCTATTTAACTTGGAAACTCAACGTTACATATTAGATTTACATCTAGACATCGATATATATAGACCTAGACATATGAGCAGGTATGAATTAACAATTTTAATGTTTCCTTGAATTTCTGTTTAAATTCAATTTTTGAAAAATTCATAGAAAAAACACGCTTTCTACACTCATAGTACAACAGTGGGATTTTCTCCTGCGTTGTGGGTACCATGGATACACACAAGACGAATACAAAAACACCCAGAACCAGAACACGAATCTAAACTTATGTGTTTAGATTCGTGTTCTGGGATACCCAGGGAATCGAACCCGGGACCCATTGCGCGTTAGACCGATATAGTAACCGCTCCGCCACGCGGGTCGTCGTAAATGTGCTATTTTTAACCAAAATGTGTAAAAAAATAACACATTTCGCTTAAAGTGTTAAGGTCAAGACTGACCACACACATGAAGGACGTTTTAACAACATCCGTCCCACCTGCGCTGGCACTAGAAGCATCTGGCAGCCCTGTGAGGCGGTAATCTGCGTGTAAACAGAGTTCACAAAAACCGAGCCCGTTTCCATATCCACCTGTCGCCGAGACGTGATAGGGATGGGATTCTGCAGACCATCTATATATTAATACGTGAAGCAAAACCTTGTGATTCGTTTTCAAGATACTTGCCGCAGGCGGAGGAGTATGATATTACGCGCGGTTATAGTTGAAGTAGAGAAGGATTGCACAGTGCTAATATTTATTCAAATAATGCATAAAACATACATAAAATCAACTAAAACACATTATACACACTACCTTGCATTTGATACAAAAACAAACATAATAAACTAAATAAAACATTCAATGTCTTACTATGAAAACACATAATGTCAAAAATGTCAGAAGTCTTTGTCAAAATACCCTCTACTGTTTTTAAATGCAGCTTAGTTAATAAACCTCTTTTTACCTTTAACGGTGCGTTCAAAATAACCTGAAAGTTATTTCAATTTATTTAAATTAGAGAAATATTTGTGCTACTATGGACAATATGAAGTTTAGTTTTTTATTTAAATTACGGTCGATTTTCGACCGTTGCGACGTTAGAAAAGTATCAAATGTATATTAAACATGCCAAATCGAAATAAATACATATAAAACATGACATACAGATTTAAATATCTACTTATCTAAACGAACTTTATCCTAGTTTATCTTTTACTTTCATATTTGCTAATTTGGGTCAAAATGTATCACTTCATTGTATTGTTTTTTTCACTTCTACATCTTCTTACCCGCATCTTTATTACAGTGGCTTAGAAATCACAAAAATATGTTAAAGTAATTCGTTTATTTTATTTGCTCTAAGTAATGCTAATAAATTAAGGCACCACCGAGTACGAAACTATGGTATCAGAAAACCTTATTTTTCAGTAATTACACATAATTAAAACGAGGTCACAAAATACACTAACGTTGAATATTACCTGAAAAACATAAATCTACATATCGTTTTAATTTTTCAAAACTTTCACAACAATAGTCATGTAAATCTTCAATTTCACACACTATTTAAATTGTTAGTAACGAGTAGTCGACCTACATCCATACAAGCGGTTGAAAATTTGTCACATTCGCAAATCCAAATAAAGCATGTTAACCGTTACCGTCACCCGTAACATCGGTCGAAATTCGACGGTATTTAAATTAAAAAACTAAACTTCATATTGTCCAAAGTAGTACGAATATTTCTCAAATTCAAATAAAATGAAATAATTTTCAAGTAATTTTGAACGCAGCGCAGTCGGCTAAAAAGAGGTTTTATTAGCTACACCGCATTTAAAAGCAATAGCGGGTATTTCTACAAAGACACTGACATTTCTGACGTTATGTGTTTTCATAGTAAGTCTTTGAATATTCTATTTCGTTTATTATTTATGTGTTTCTGACAAATGCAAGGTAGTGCTACACGCACTGTGTTTTTAGTTGATTTTATGTATGTTTTAAGCATTATTTGAAAAAAAAAAAATTAACATTCTGCACTCCTGTACGTCCACTATAACCGTGCAAAATTTCATACACATTCGTCCGCGGCATATTACTTAAAAATGCTTCACAAGTTTTTGCTTCACGTATTTAATATATAGATTTAAAATTATCGATATTTTCATTTCACGTCACATCACTAATATACTTCGTTTGAGGTTCCCGCGTGCAATGTAAAACCAGTTTACAATGAAGTTATTGACTTTGTATAACTTAATTTCTTATCAATAATGCACAGAATTCAAACTCGAACGGCAATTGTTTTCCCAACGGTTATTACGAAGGCATTCCATAAACCAGTAATAATGATCCAGATTTGAATTCTAATAATAATTCCATTCTTGAAATATTATTTTCTTAAAGATATACAATTCAAATTTACATAAGAATTTTTTTCTAACGGTAAATTATTGAGCAATTTGAATACCCATGTTAAGAGGAACATGGCGCCATATTGATAAAGACTATATTGTTAGAAAGTGTAGTTGATCTTTGTAGTATTGTTTTAGTTCTTGAAGAACGCTTCTTCATATTGTGTTCGTGTAAATATATATGTAATAACATAAAACACTAACTGGACCAGGCGGAGTATTAATATGCCCTGCGAAGCTGGAAGTGCACATACTCACGAACGGTCACCCATCCATTTTAAACCGTGGCCAATGTTCCTCAACTTTATTTCATTGAATCTCAAGTAAGGTGAGAGAATTCTCGGCATAATTTACGTATAAACCGTGTTAAACTGTGAGAAAACTAATAAAATTGAGTAAAACGCGATACTCTCCCGATTTCGAACAACCACACGCGCTCTTAGATTGTGTCACTATATCTTCTTGTTATCAAAATAGGCTCATGTATTAATGTACGCTCCTTAGGCTACGCATTAGAATCGTTCTTCGTAACCGTAAGTTTAAAAAAAACGTAAATAAATAAGGCAGTGATCCCATCGACAGCGAGGAAACGACTATCGGCTATTTTCACGCTCAAGAAACGTACAATAGGTATAAATTCCGTGTAAACAAAAGAGTTCAGGCATTGCTGACTGTTCACACTGCCGGCGAAGTATCGCTTTACTAGTTTGTCGCTGAATGACAAGAGCTTATGAAATATAATGCTCGCTAGCGATCAGAACTCACGCCGAGAGCAACCGATCATTTCTCTACAGTGCTTAGCCGCGTGCGTAACGCGAGTAATCGCTCCTCTCTCACGCACAGTAGTTTATAGCCGAGCTACGTAACTATCGGAACTGCACTCGCTCCCCGCTGCTCGCCAACTCGTTTCTATTCTAGCTTCTCGTTTATCGTTTCCGGTGGGACAACTGTCTAAAACAGTTACTATTGCAAATTTGCAACATACATTTATTTTATTCGCCACTCGTCCGGTTAACTTCACCCACAGTTTAGTAATAAATTAAGTGATGATGTGTGAGTTTTCCCCGTCCCATATTTTAACCGCTATCTAAACTAGGATATCCTGTGATACCGCAATGTATAAATTAAACCCTTTTAGCAACTGCGGTTATTTACGGTTTCAGCCGCGTGTTTAATTAATGCATTTTTATGGATTTTAATTCGAATATAACGCGGCTACGCTGCTGATTTATAGTAGAAATGGGTGTGGAGGTAGAAGTATATTATAAAGAGGAATATGTATATGTATCTGAGGCTGATGGAACCCTCTGTTGGAGAAATGCCATCAAGAAGAATGTGCTCCCGTTTGCTTATAAAAAAGGTTGTAAGAGATAATCTCTGGTCCTTAAAAGGTGTATTTCATTTTGATCACCCTTGGCTAATATTACCCAGGGCGACTCACTGGTGCCCTTTGATCACCTATGTAAAAAATCTAATAATTATGGGTGCCTACAATGTCATTATTCTTAAGAGGCTTAAATTTTACTTTGATACCTAAGTCTGTTTACATTTTAATATTTTGATCACCCAGGTAATTATGTTTCAGATCAAATGACACCATTGAGACATCTTTGATCGCCTGGGTGATATTACTTGGGGTGATCATTGTAGAACACTCTTAAATTGTTATTAAGTACAAATACCCAATTATTAACATAAACCATATACCATACTAATATTATAAATGTGAAAGCGTGTTTGTTTGTTCCTCTATCACGTTGCCACATAGCTATTATATGATATGGTTTATATGTTGGGAGATAGAAGGACGAAGAGTGACGTAGGCTACTTTTTACCTCTCTTTCATTCCCATGAGAATATCGATGTTTTGTTAGTTGCTAGATATTTAGTAGTTCCAGATATTGTTAATAGATGGCGTTAGTAAAATTCATTTGCAAGTTCAGAATCAAGCTATCAAATGCTAAAGTTAATTCCCTTTGAACGTGCGGGCGAAGCCGTAAGAGCTAGTGTACTATAAAAATGATCTCATCATATGTCTAGCACATTAATCGGTAAATCAAAGGGCGTTTGGACCAATTCGGCCCACTTGAGCCACATACATCAACAAGCGAACAGGCAGCCTTTGTACCGCATAGACCGCCCATTGAAAGTTCATAGCGTTTCCGGGTTAATATTGATATCGGTTGAATTACTGAAATCGGTAGACATTCAACAACTCTACTATTATGGAGTATAAAGGAATTTGTTGTGGCTTGGTTTGGATTGATATCAAACTTTTGATGTAAGTTTTTATTAATTGTCGTTTTGATTAATTACGCTGACATGTACGCCTAGAGCAGTGATATCCTAATGGTTGAAACTTGCCCTCTCGATCGGGAGGTCCGAGGTTCAAACCCAGGCACGCATCACTGATTTATGTGCGTATTAGAAATTATTTATCACTGCTTTTCGGTGAAGGAAAACATCATGAGGAAATCTACACACCCGAGAGTATAAAAAAAAAAGTTCTCGGAGGTGTGTGAAGTCCACCAATTCGCACTTGGTCAGCGCAGTGGACTATGGCCTAAACTCTCTCATTCTGAGAGAAGACCCGTGCCCAGCAGTGGGACAATAATGGGTTGACGAGAGTACGCCTATTAATATTATAAATGTGGATGTAAGTCTCTTTGTTCCGTTTATAGGTCAAAACTACTTAACCGATTATCATGAAACTATGTGTATATATTCAAAGAAGTGTTAGAAAAAACATAGGATACAACAAAAATATTTTGTATGTAGTGATTTTCAAATAGTGAACAAATCACATTTCTTCAGCTCTTTTGGAATATTTGATATTTATTTAAGGGCTTTAACGCGAGCGAAGCCGCAGGTAAAAGCTAGTATAATATAGTGTAATTGCACAGCTAAATGTATATAAAAATCATCTCATCAAAACATTCTAGTACATTAAGATTCATCCACCAATTCGCACTTGGCCAGCGCGGTGGACTATGGCCTAAACTCTCTCATTCTGAGAGAAGATCCCTGCCCAGCAGTGGGCCAATAATGGGTTGATGAGAGAAGATTCATCCAGCGTTTCCGGGTTAATATTGATATCGGTTGAATTACTGAAATCGGTAGACATTCAACAACTCTACTATTATAGGGTATAAAGGAATTTGTTGTGGCTTGGTTTGGATTGATGTCAAACTTTTGATGTTGGGTTTTAATCATTTTTTTTTAAAACGCTTTCTACACTCATAGCCCCACAGTAGGATTTTCTCCTGTGTCGTGGGTGCCATGGGCACATACAAAGACAAATACACAAACACCCAGACCCAGAACAAGAATCTAAACTCATCATTCAGACACCTGTCTGGCCGGGAATCGAACCCGGGACCCACTGCGTGTCAGACCGGTTCGGTAACCGCTGCGCCACGCGGGTCGTCGAATTTAATTGCCGTTTTGATTAATTACGCTGACAAGTACGAATATATGTTTACAAGTTAGTAGAATTGAAGAGATGCCACCATTACATTCATTTTTAACGTAACGTTTATAAAGTTGGCGCAGACTAGGGGAGGCCTATGTCCAGCAGTGGACTTTCAAAGGTTGATGGATGGACGCATGGAAATTACTCACAAGTGTCTCTCGCGAGAAAGAAGGCTTATTGCCTTTCCCCCACCCCGTCCGATGCCGCCTATTCTACGAGGGAATAATATTGATCTGTTAATACGACTACAAGTACATTAAATCACAAAGATGCACTATGACCGCTACAGATATATATCAAGGATCGCTCTTGACACCTTTGTGTGTAAATATAGCTAAATGCAACCATGTGTGTGATGTGCAATGATATAGGTACAGAGAGGCAATTACATTAGTTTTATGCCTACATTCGAAGCGCCTCTGTATGATCGCAAGGAGCTACAAATGGAGTATACAATAACAAATCCATTTATTCATTTTTTTTTCGTTTAATAAATATGAAATTATGTTTACGACAAAATTTTAAGACATTAATAATTGTCATATCAAGTTATCAATCAAGATAAAAGTTTTTAAAAATAATGTGACCTTGCGGTTCACAACAACATCAGCGCAATGTACACATTGTGACTAATTTATAGTCCACAAACTTTTTCTTACAGCACTTTCTAACGTCAATATAAAAAGATATGCTTCCCGATTATAAAAGTACATATGTATATTTAAAATCTAATCGAAAAATCCAAGTACGCTTTTCATTTTAAATCAGTAAACATATTAAACATGCAATTCGACGCTAAAACAGCGTGTTCAGTCAACGATTAATAATCGAATGCAATAACGAGATCATACGCGAACCAGAAACCATCTGTTAGATATTATGCCGCTGTGGATCTCGGATTGCAAACCACAGTCACCGCACAGATCTTGTTCTGGGTCCTCTGCACATAATTTGTTACGCAATATGAGCAAATAGATAAAAACCGGCTAAGTACGACTAAGTACTCAAACTCACATTATCTTTAAAAAACGGTAAAAAAATCAAATTTGTTGTATTTAGCCACTTTTTTTTTCATAACATTGAAGTAGCAAACGAGCAGGCAGTCTATGGTAGGTGGCGACTGCCACCCATGGACATCTGTAAGCAACTTCATACAGAACATAGGGTTCTATCTGAAATCAATCACAGATGCGTCTCCCGAGGACTAAGATATGTGTGTCACCAAGATGAATCGCTAGACAGTTGAAATTTTCACATAAGATGTCTTTCTGTTGCCGCTTCAATAACAAATACTAAAAATAGAATAAAACATATTTTTATAAGCAGTTTTTGCGTTTCGTTGTAAGGGTGTGGTTTCCGGCACACTTTATATGTGGCGACCATCTTAGTTCTCATGAGTAACATATCTGTGATTGACTCCAGATAAAACCTATGTTCTATATGAAGTTGCTTACAAATGTCCATGGGCGGCAGTGACCATTTACCGTCGGGTGGACTGCGTGCTCGATTGCTACTTTATTATTATAAAAAAATCTACTTCAGATAGAACATGTTCTCTTTCGATTTCATTTCGATCGTCCACCAATTCGCACTTGGCCAGCGCGGTGGACTATGGTTCTTTCATTATGAGATACATACCCGTGCCCAGCGGCGGGACAATAATGGGTTGATGACTTGTTCTCTTTGAAGTTGCACATATGTGTCCATGGGCGACAATGATCACGTACAATTGTGGACTGCATGCTCGTTCGCTACTTCTATCAGATAGAAAAGAATTGATGTTTTGTTAAGCATTAAATTATATTATTCCTCTTTGTAACGTTTACTCGCGTGATTGAATTCTGAAGTGATTATTTGTTTATCAATTTTGTAATTTTACGCATGAGCACATTTTTCTTACAAATCGAAATCGAAGTCGTAATTCCGTTAGAGTATGTTAAATTAAATATTTTTTTGCTTGTAAATTATTTCTTCGTAAAACTATTCAAGCTTTATTGAATATAAAAATAAAATGAATTTGTGATTTAATTCACGCTCGAGCAAAAATAAATTTTACACACATCTTACTCAGATTCCGTTTCAGCGCCTAATCATATTTCGAGGCAATTTTTGAATAGCATTTTTTCTCGCTTTATTCATATTTGCAGTTATTTTTATACGTTTTTTATCGACATCAACAATCTAAAAAAAATAAAAATGTTTAAAAAATGTTCGATATTGTTAATCTGTGATTTCTTCATTGTTTTTTAAATTTCATAATGCTGCTTTTAAATGCATTTCAACATCATTTTTTTTTAATTCTTGAATTTCCTAAACGAAGGGGGAAATAGATCTCTAAAATAAATAGAAAAGGAGAAAATAAAATGAGTCCCATCTACATTCAAACTGTTCTATGTTTATAATAGACGCGTTACTGAGAAGCAAATCTGACATCAGCTTTTAAGAATCTATGACACCGAGGTGAGAGAGCGGCTATTTCGATGCTATTAATCTTTCAAGCTGTTTGCTCTAGGTTATTTATAAGTTTAAATGTGTTAGACAATGATTGTTGAGTGTTCCTTTTAACGGATCTTCCTTGTACTTTGCAAAGGACGAGGGTGGATTATCAAAACTATTTTTTAAGGGATTATTTGTCATCAACCCATTATTGTCTCACTGCTGGGCACGGGTCTTCTCTCAGCCAGCGTGGTTGACTGTGGCCTAATACTCTGTTTAGGCCACAGTCCCCCACGCTGGCCAAGTGCGAATTGGTGGACTTCACACACCTCCGAGAACTTTTTTTTCTTTTAAATAACTTCTTGGTGTATAGGTTTCCTCACGATGTTTTCCTTCACCGAAAATTTGTGATAATTAATTTGTTATACGCACATAACTTTAGAAAAAAATTGTGGTGCGTGCCGGGGTTTGAACGTCGGACCTCCCGATCGAGAGGGCAAGTTTCAACCATTAGGCTATCACTGCTCTAAAGGATTATTTATAAGGCCTATATGCTCATAGTTGTCTGTTAGTTGTAGTTTTAAGGTGATACAAATGCCATAACCAATTCCGCCTTTTTTATCGGATTCAAGTACCTACCAAACGAGTAAGGTGGTAAGTGGACTGCCTTAAGACCCTTCATAAAGAACAGAAGCCCCAACTAAAGTCAACCACGGATGCGTTGCTACTTCAGAGGACTAAAGTGATCGCCTCATATGAAAGTCAGCAAGCAAACACTCTACTCCTCCACTCTCTACTCAAATGCGAGTACCTACTGTTTTGCTCTAGAAATAGGAATGGTGGTATCCACCTCTAAAGCCGCTATTTTGTCTATTTGCTAAATTTCGTCATGAATTCAGATTTACGTACTTGACCTTGAAACATTCAACAAGTCCTTAATCTAGTCTAGAACATTCACCTAATGCAGAACCAAGTACATTGGCTGTTACAGTCAATTACTGCCTAGACCTTGAAAACTAGGTAATGTGTAATAGGCAATTGTAAGCTTTCTAGTCCGCATTTAGACCTACAGCTGATCGAATTTGGATAGCGCTTTTGGTTAGTCATTAGTTGCAAAAAGCCCGCCCACGCTCCAATTTCTAGAATAATCCGTTAGTTGGAATGACAACTGCTTCTCTTACTTATTTCATGTCAATTAATAAGTTCAAAGCATTTAAGAGCCAACTAGTATAGTTTGGGACTGAACAATAAAAATAATGCTATAGCGCAAAAAAATAATGCTATAGTGAAAAAATTGCATTTGTGAGGAATGAGGTTTGAAGTTCTTTTTTACAGAAAAAAAATAATGTAACTTTTATTTTTGGTGGGATCATGTTGCGTATTATGAACTCCCAACAACAAGATCTCACCAAAAATAAAGGTGACTTGAAATTTATCTGTAAAAATTCATTTTCCACAAATGCTACTTTGGCGCTTTAGCATTATTTACTTTCCACTGACGATATGTATAACCGTCAAATTTTAAGTGCCCGCCTAGGCCTATGCAAAATAAAGACATTTCATTTCACTTACTAAGAAGTTACTTAGTTATATACACAAGCTCTGTGTATTATAAAATTTAATATATATAAAATTTAAGTCAATTATCACTTCGACTATAGCACGCGGTACTAGTAAGCTGGTACTTGTTGTTCCGTTCATTGATTTTGGATTTTTGTTGAGCTATTGCATAGCTTTTATCCCGGGCTTTAGGCGCGGCCACCGAATCAAGAAATTCCGTAACAAAAATCTTAACACCCCCCACTCCGCCTACCATGTAGCGCGGCCGAGCGTTCGCTTAAGGTGTATGTATTTGGTACGACAATACGAAGCTCGCACGGATCGAGACGAACTGCTCAAGCTACTAAGCTGCTAAGCAGCTGTTTGTGAGAAGTATAATACCTAGTATCAAAGAAAAAAAACTCGAATTAATATCATATAAAAAAATACTGCATAAATAAATAAATAATTATAATTGCATAAGTTGATAAAAAATCCTATGTAATAGTTTTCGTCCCTGTAGCCTCGGTGTCAGAATAGGGCTACGGTATCCCCTGCCAGTCGTAAGAGGCGACTAAAAGGGGCTTCCGGGGTTGCAGACGGCTAGAGTGGGTGCTCGAACCGTTCGGTCAGGCAATCCCGGGAAGGACGGGGGTATGTGTGGTCGCATACCGTCGTAAAGACTAGCGGTGGGCCCAGCCGCCCATCTGGGAGGAGCCCGATGGGGCAGCGCGCTCGGAGGATTCCGGTTGAAGTCGTTTCGAGATCCCGCAGTCCTCCTTTTCTGCGCCGAGGACGGCCACCGGGGGGGTTTTAGTGCGGTAAAAATCCCACATAACAATGCGTCGCTCCCACGGCGTCGGGTACCTTTTGAAGGTTTCCCCCTCGAAAACAAAAAATAAATAAAATGTAATAGTTTTACCGCAACAGTCCCCAACAGTCAGCCTCAGCCGCACGTTTTTTTTCATAATAATTTATTTATACTAATAGTACATTACACTGCGCCACAACTGAACGTATCCGAGTTTACCTAGTGTACAGTAATGAGACAATTAGTCAGCCAGGAAATCCGAATTTACATTCAGATAAAATATGAGCAAGGTCACTTTAGTTTAAAATGGTCGTGAAATAATGACTGTCGAAACATTTTAGGTCCTATTTAGTTTTATGAGCTATTTAGCTAAACTAGCTGAAAAATAGGGTTAGTGATAGGGTCTGTTTTGTAATCTTTGGGTACGGAACCCTCAATAGCTTATAACTACATAGTTTAAAGCAAAGTCTCTTCTCGCTGTCTGTCCTTATGTATGCTTAGATCTATAAAACTACGCTACGGATTTTAAATCAGTTTTTTTTAATAGATAGAGTGTTTCAAGAGGAAGGTTTTTATGTGTAATACATGTATAATATAGTTAAAAACAATGATAATTTTAGATTTTATGACTTTTAAGCAGAACGAAATTTGCCGGGTCAACTAGTACTTTATAAACGAATCAGATGAGAAAAATTCCACTACACTCATAGCCTCACACTAGAAAACTTCTCTATTTTGTGGATGATATAGACACAAACATCCAGACCCAGGATAGAATTCTAAAATCATTTAGCTATCTATCTGACCGGGGATCGAACCAAGAACCTGCCGCGTATCTGCTTCATAAGATACTCTATTCTATTATTTTAACCGATGTACTGTTATAATAACATCGGTAAAACAACATTAAATTGCGAAGATATACTTATAACTATAGTACCAAACTTTCGCGCATAAAAACCAAATTACTTAAAGTAGTCGTTCAATTAAAATTAAATTTTATTTTGCAAAAACATTATTCACGGTACATAAAACAATTTCTGAGTGGAATATCTCCATTATGATAAATACTTGCGAATCACGATATGCGCTCATTATGTATTATTAAATTTAAGAACATACTTTTAATGCTTTTGAAAAGACTGTCTTGAAAGTACGACCTTGATTTGTTATTTTATTGCATTGAATTAAAACAGAACGTATATTACACTTTTTTGTTGATAGATTTCTGATTTTATTACGGAGTCTCTTATTTTTATTTTATTTATTATCGCTCTCTTCTACATATAGCTTTGGTCTCCCCCATAAACAGCCTTATCCACGGGATAAACATCTTAACATAATTTTAACTTAGCCTACAGGATAACATTAACAGTTGTATATAATAATACAAACATTAACTTAAATTTGACTATACGAAGTCAAAAGACTATAAGAGCTAAAAGACTAGTAAAATAAGAGCGCCTTCACATTAGGTCGCAAGTAAATTAATAAATAATGAATAATAATTTTAATAATAAGAAACCATCTGTTGCAGACGCGCGGTGGACGCGCTGCGGCCGCGCTACTTACGAACTAATGTGAAGGCGTCCTAAGTGTAGTAAAAATATTATTCACACGTTTAATATAAGTATAATTATTATTATTTGTAGTATATCTTAATTATCACTTCAAAACGCTGAAATGACACTTGTTCATATTTTAGTGTTTTGAAGGCGCTTCTATAAAGCGCGCCAACTTAGTCTCCTAAAGTATGATTTGTAGCAATCCGTGGGCTGGACTTACTACTAACTTGGAGTATTGGTATTTGTAATCATACCATTATTATTAGGAATTAATTTAATTAGTCCACCAATTCGCACTTGGCCAGCGCGGTGGACTGCCTAAAACTATCTTATTCCGAGAGAAGACCCGTGCACAGCAGTGAGACAATAATGGGTTGACGATATACTCGTAATTTAATTGGTAAGTGGCCATTTATCATCATATTATCATATGCGCACCGGCTTCGATTCTTACTGTTCATTTTATTTCATAAATAACACATACAAGTTTCTAAGCAAACAGTTTACATCTATGATGTCATAGACCTGGTAGAACTGCCAAGGATAACTTGGTTGGTGTGTACGCGCATATAATCGTTAATGGCCAATAGGTTATGATGTAACGAATATTTTAGTTCATATTTATTGAACTTTGAATGAGGTTTACGTTGTGTTTAACGTTGAAAGGGTAAGGTTTTCGCTTTATAGCTTAGGAATAAACTCGCTAAGAATTTTAATGTTTGATACTATTCCTGAAACATACGTCAATTGTTTCGATTTACAGCATAGGAAGACGGTAAGTCGACGTCTGCTGGAAAGCCTAGCGCGCGGCAGTGAGCAGGGAGTACCCCGCATATAGAAATATCATCTTCTATTGGTAACACGGAAAGGAACTGACACATAAAAAACTTTCAGCAGCTTTTTCAAACTTTGATAATGCTATTAATATGACTTTTAAGAATATTTTTAATAAAAATGGATTTAACTTTGTGAGATTTTTTTAGTGATAATAAAATATGTGCGACCTATCAGTGTTACCTGTATAACAACAAGAAGCGACGCAATCTAGAATTGATAGTTTCTTTAAGCCGAAAATTTAATTTATTATTTCTATTATAAATTTTTGGCGCTATAACATACGTAATACGTATGTATAGCAAAAATAATGACCTATTTCATAAATACATAATTATTTATTATTAAGAAATTACTATGAAAATATAGCATATATGTTGTTATAAATATTTTAATTTTGAGGCCTCGAGAAACATAATCCTTGATAAATATGTCTCGACTTACGTCGTTTCGATTTACGTCGCATGTTTCGAGAACCTAACATGCCGTAAGTCTGAGGACTGTCTGTATTGAAATGTTTTAGTAAAGTAGTGCCATTTTAATAGCAATCCTATATATGAAACTTTTCGGTGCAAAGAGATCAAACCACAAATAAAATTGGTCACTTGATTCTTTCTTCTCTGTTAAACGATTTTAATTAATTATTGCCTCGAGCCTTTCCAAATAAATGACCTATCATATTCAAAAAGATTTATTAAAATCTGATCAGAATGTGCTTCATGAAAGCATTTACGCATGAAACAAACTCTTACATTTTATAATATGTATTATTATTATAGTAGAATATAGATTTTTGCATTTATGTGTTCGATTGTGTTAAAATATACAGGATAATTACTTTTGGGCTATTATTTTGCTGTTTGAATTCTATTTTCAATTCAATTCAATTTAATTCAATTCAATTCAATTCATTTATTTGCAGAATAACAAGTTATACAGTCTTAATCATTCTAACCCACTAGGGTATGCAAAATTGTCACAAACATATTCCAAATTACATCCTATAATCACATCAAATAAAATAATTATTTAAGTCATACATATGGCCCATTATATTATTTAATTTACATTATCTTATATTCTATTAAAATACACTCAAATTAAATAATTTCAAATTTATTTTATAGACATGACGGTTGAAAGTAATTTAACATTGTCACTACATAGTATAAAACAAAGTCACGCACTGTCTGTCCCTATGTAAGCTTAGATCTTTAAAACTACGTTACGGATTTAAATGCAGTTTTGCTTATAGATAGAGTGATTCAAGAGGAAGGTTTTTATGTATAATACATGCATAATTGCATAATATAATGGAGGACCACTGATAATTATAGATTTTTGAGTTTTAGGCGGAACAAAGTTCGCCAGGTCATCTAGTAATAGATAATTCAGAGTTCGGACTTAAATTTATTGTGTGTAGTGATGCTAAAAGTATCGATAGAACCTGGTAGCTTAGCAAAATCTTTTTAAAACAGTATGAAAACAACATGTAAAATAAAAGAATTAGTATACATTAAGTAGTTAAAACTAAATTACCTGCAACAGGAGACAACTTCCTCATGACGCACCATCGCGATTTCCACTGAAACAGAAAAAAAAACAATTTATAACAAACCATATTGGTTAATAATATATCATGTACAATTGTGTCCACTTATTTCTGCAGTTAACGTACTGAATTTTGCCGATTCTTTAAAGAAAATTAATTAAACTTAGACGAAGGGTACAATAATAAATATAGGGTTACGTTTCGAAAAGTTTATCCCTTTGTTCCGGGATCAAAATAGGGCTACGGTATCCTCTACCTGTCGTAAGAGGCGACTAAATCGGGCTTCAGGGGTTGCGGGCGGTAAGAGTGGGATCTCGAACCGTCCAACCAAGCAACCCCGTGTAGGACGACGACATTTGTGGCTACACGCTGTCGTAAACACCAGGAAGCGCAGTGTGTACAGTGTTTACTGGGAAAAGCCCAAAGGGGGTATCGCGCTCGGAGGACTCCGGTTGTGTTCCATTTGAGATCCCGAAGCGCTGAGAATGGCCACCGGGGGCTTTTAGTGAGGTAAAAATTCCACATAACCCGGCGTTGCTCCGACGGCGTCGGGTACCTTTTGAAAGTTTCCCCCTCGATAACAAAGGTTTCAAAAAGTTACTTTTATGCTTGGTCGAGAATGTAACTGTCTAGTTTGTCTTATTTGGATGTACATACATTCCCCGTATTCCCCATTCCCAATTGTTGCCTAACTAAACCATGCACTAAAGCATGCACGAGGCCTTATTCCACACGACGATCGAACTGTAGATCGATCTAGCCAATTCAATATATTATTTAAATTATCCAACTAATGTTGTAGTCTGTCAAGTTAATGGAGCAAGAACTCGTTCGACAACTTACAGCTTGTTAACACTATGGTACAGTGACATTTGTAATATTTATTTTTAAATATCGCATTGATTGTGTCATAGACAAACATGTCGTTGAAAGTGTGCTGTGCCATAGACAAGTTTTAAATAGTGTGCATAAAATCTTACTTAAAGTTCTGATTTTAAAATTGTTTAGACACGTGTCTTAAGCACAGTGTTTTGCTATTTAATAGTAAGTTTTAATAATACGAGTATAATTTTAAACGTGAAATTTTAGTATATTTATTTGTATTACAGTTGATTCTATCTATCCATCCAACAGCAAGCATCCAGTGAGTGTGGATTTTACAGGTAGACGCCGATGCCCATCTCCTGGATTTTGTCCATAATCCCTACGTCATCCACAGGCAGAAAGTATGGCACTATTTCAAACCGATATAACCGTATACAATTTTTTTTTATCCGATTGAAATAGCAAACGAGCATGCAGTTCACCTGATGGTAAGTGGTCACTGCCGCCCATGGACACCTGTAATCAACTTCATACAGAACATGGTTTCCATCTGAAGTCAATCACAGATGCGTTGCTACTCCCGAGGACTATGATTGTCGCCTCATGTGAAAGTGCCAGCAACCACACCCTTCCAACGAAACGCAAGAAATGCTTCACGCTAGAAATAGGTGTGGCGGTGGTACTTACCCGGTCGAACTACACTGGTTCTACCACCTTCAAAAGGTAGACGCCGATGCCCATCTCCTGGATTTTGTCCATTAATCCCTACGTCATCCACAGGCAGAAGGACTACGGACAGACGCTACTTAAAACCGACATTACCGCATACAAAATTGATTTTTTTTTTATTTTTATGTAAATATACATATTTTACGTAAATATACATATTTGAATTAAGCTTGTAAAATATATTAAAAAATATATTAATTGATAAATTTCTCAAAATGAAAAACAGTAATAAGATTTATTTTATATTTAAAACCACTATCTGTATACGAGACTATTTGCTATAAATCATCAGTTTCATTAATTCGACTAACCGATTAATTAATTAATTGTAAAACCAGTTAAACCGCTCATAAGTTACATATCTTTATCTAATCAATTATGTCTATTTTTACTTGTGGTTTTACAAGTCGACGCGTGCGGTGACACTCGGTATTTTTGGGATAAATTTACACAATCATAATTCGACTAGGAGCGTACCGCGGTTTCTGGTTTAAAATGTATAATAATTTTAAATTGAAGTGGTCGATATAGTACTAGGATTTTAATGAAGTAACGACCAAATATCACCTCAAGTTATCCACCAATTCACACTTGGCCAGCGCGGTGGACTATAGCCTAAAACTCTCTCATTCTGAGAGAAGACAATAATAGTTTTGACGAGATCACCTCAAGATAGGGACTATAAATTAAAATTAAATTCATTAGTTTTGGTTTAATGCAATCTCAAACATACAAACATGTATAGACAAACGGACAGACAAAATAATAAAAATGTCTAATATTACGTTTTCAGTAATCCAAATTATTATTATATAGGCACCTCTTTGTTCACATGTACGACGTACAGACATGCAATCATATTTTATTATATGTATGGAAGGATAAAATCTTACGTACGTTACATATTTACGTTAAATGAATGTTATATATCGAGACAACAATTGAATTTACGGTAATTTATAGTTGTTGAAAAGGCCGTTGAGGTCACAAGTAATCAGTATAAATAGGTATATTATTTATTTTACATACTAGTTGTAACCTGCGCGCATTGCTACGCTATGACAAAAAATACAATAAAAAACGTCAAGAAAGGTGCAAAAAGAACTCTCCTACAAAGCCGGCGACACATTGGCGACTCCTCCGGTGTTGCAAATGTCCATTGACGACGGTGACCACTTTCCATCATGTGGCCCGTCTGCCTAATGCCTTACCTAATGGGTATAACTATAAAAAACTGCAGACGATCACATGAACAAATGCATAGTTTGCGATTCTATAAAGGACATACAGAGATTCAGTTTTATATATATAGAAGATATTTTATTGCAGTAGGTAAGGTGAGTTGGGTTAATATCGGACATGGCGTAAAACCGTAAAATTAAAACTGTAGGCTAATGTAGCTATCTTTTATCGAATTGGCAACGTCATATACGCACATCATTTCCATGGCATGGTAGGTGAAGTCAGACATAAAAAGAAATTTGCTGACTTAAGTCTAAAATTTAATCGTACGGTTTTACCCCATGTCCGATATTACCCCAACTCACCTTACCAATTTGTAACTTAGCTAAGTATCATTTTGTTTTAAATAAGACTTCCTAATACGCATTTCAGACAAATACAAAGGGACAACATGTCTTCATAAATAATTTTATTCATAATGACAGATCCATATTTACACATAGAGAAAGAGCGGAAGGAAAACAGAAACGCGGTTAAATCTTTATCGAAACACGTTATACCTACTGTATAATATTATTGCAATATAAACAAAACTACTTCGAAGGTCGCTAAAGTCAAATAAACACATTTAAATCAATGTATGATAATTAACATAGAGTTATTACCAAAGTTATAACACCTGGTGTTTGATCATAGTATAAGTAGACATTTCAGATGTGACAAACGTTTTCTTGTAGATTTTTCTTCCATATTTTGTTTTTCTCCGACTACTGTATCTACCATATAATAATTAACCATATAATAATTAATTTTATATTTTAATAATTGTGCTTACTGTAATACTTGATTTCGCTTTTCAGTAAATAAATTTAGTAGACAGTTTTTGAAGTGAAACTTCTTTATCGGGGTTGGAAAAAAAAATAGTGTAACATTTTTTCGTTACGCGCCATCTTTTTCCGTTACGCGCCATCTTTTTCTTATCCCTACCACGCGTGATATTAGGTAGATTATTATAGATTAGATTATTAGATAAAGTTTAATAAAAACCTTTTATTAAATTTTTCTAATTTAACTTTATTTAACCAATTTCTGTAAAGCTGCATATAGTAAACTATTTTTTGAAAAATAACGTCATAAAGAAGTTTCACTTCTTACGAGTGTACGCTAGTAAACGCACATTTTTTTTCTTTAATAGTTGTTTATTCTACATACTTAGATCATAAAACGATACAAACTGGAGATATTAACTAGTGTTGGCAACACTTCGAAAGTATGTAATAGGGAAACACTGAGTGAAGATACTTGGCTTTGAAGGGTTGTCAAACGGGGGTGCCAACGAGTAATTTTGGGAAAAAGATGAGACGTTGTATGATTCGATCGGAATTGTTTATTATCGATTTTATAAAAGTATCGTTGAAGTTGTTATGTGTAACAGTACATTGTTTAGTAATTAATACTCACGGAGAGTAGTATAGCTTACTTATAGATTACTTACTAAGTTTATACTATGTATATGTAAAAAATATAATTGGCCGTTTATTAGCTTTAACTTGTCAGTACCAAGTTGGCGCCCATATTGTTAGGATAAAAGAATTTCTCACCCTTTACCATTTCTTCCCTTCTTTCGTTTTTATGCTGATAACTTAATAATTTACTTAGCTTACATTACTCCCACAATTAAAAGAAATCCAACGGGATCGTGAATTATAAAATCAGCGATTTTATTTGGGCTGCCGAGCACTAAGACATACAAATACATTCATACATACCCATGCATACATATGAACATACACACATACATGATAGAGTAAATCACGTAATCTTATTAGAGAAATTATGGAATATAGGGATCAGAGGACAGGCACATAAGTGGTTTAAATCATATTTAGCCAGCCGGAAACAATATGTCAATATAGAATTTAAAAATGAGAAAACCAAGACTATCGAACAATACAAGTCCACAGAAAAAATAACCTTTAATTCAATTCCGCAAGGTAGTGTGCTAGGTTGTATCCTATTTTTAATTTACATTAATGATTTATCAACACAATTAAATTATAATATAATTTTATTTGCTGATGATATTTCCATAATTTTAAAAACAAAAAACGAATTTAAACTAACTGAACAACTTAATTATATATTTCATGACATATCTTATTGGTTAGAAAATCATAATTTAATAATTAACTATGATAAGACAAAAATAATGCAATTCTATCCAATTCAAAAACGAGCTATGAATTTTAATTTCCGTTATAAAAATAATGATATTGAAATAGTTGATAAATTTAATTTATTAGGTATAAATTTAGACTCAAATATGACATGGAATGCACACATTGAGATTATTAAAACTAAATTGAATAAATTTGTATACGGGTTAAGAGAAATTAAAAAATGCACAAACATAGATGTTGCGCTATCAGCGTACTATGCGTATGTCTTCGCGTGGCTAAAGTATGGAATTATTATTTGGGGAAATGCCACAAATGCAAATGATTTATTGATTTGTCAAAAAAAATGTATTCGTGCGATAGCAAACATTAATTTGCGTACTAGTTGCCGACCATGGTTTAAAAAACTAAAAGTGCTAACGTTTCCATGCATATACATATTAGAAATGGTGATGTTTGTGCGTAAACAACGCCATTTGTTTGAATTAAGTAATTATAGGGACAATACGCGACGCGAACAAAAATTATTATACCCTCCAAACAAAAAGCTAGCAGTAGTGACAAAAGCCACACTCTGTATGGCCATAAAGTTATATAATAAACTACCTTACCAATTAAAACAAATAAAGAAAGACCACATATGTGCCAGAAAATTAAAAAATATATTAATAGAAAAATGCTATTACACGTATGACGAATTCTTAAACGATGATTTAAAAATGTAAAATACAAAAAATATTTAATCTTCTAAAGTTATCAGCATTGTAATATAGTGTCTAATTGTAAGTCTTTTAATGATAAATACGAGTATGTGTGTGCCATACATTTAGAACGCCTTAACCGGCATATTCAATTTTTGGCGCCCATTTCTTTTTTTTGTTTTTTAACATCATATGTAATCAATATTATTGTAACCCAAAAATTGACTAAATAAAGATCTTTCTTTCTTTCTTTCATACATTACATTCATACACAGACCTGAAAAACATTGAAGATGATTACTGTGTACGTAGTCGGTTAAAAACTATTCCAGTAACGATTAAACATCCAAATAATGTAACAATAAACATCTAATTACCTCTTTCCACTTAAAATTTTGTCAAAGAAAAATGTCCAATAGCGCATCTATCTCGCTCACACGTAACGTTTCATAAGCAATACGCATGTGCAATCGTGTAGGGTGCCCATGACTGCGGAGAAACGAGGACAATTATTACGAACTAGCTTTTACCCGCGGCTTCGCTCGCGTTGCAGCCCCTAAACATTCCAATAGAACTGAATCAATGTGATTCAGTATTTAAAAAAATACTACACACAAAATATTAATTTTAAATATCTATTTTTAATAGAAAAATATGTGTCATATTTTCATCTAATACATCTAAGAAAACGTGCACGAAGTTTCATGATTATCGGTAGAGTAGTTTCGGCGTAAACTACAAACAAACTTTCATTCACATTGATAGTATTAGTAGGGCTTCATTGCCATTAATATTCATGAATAGCGATCGTGGTTCAACACGGAAATTAATAAAATATGAGCATAAGCACTGTTACATTATTGTGATATAAAATGCGTGAACAACGGTTTATTCTAGGTAACTAAGTGCGAAATACATAGTTATTTATAAAGCAATTGTAATTGTTTGTTTTTATTATTACTGGTATTACCATAAACATGTTATTAATTTATAGCAATAACATTACTTATGTATAACTTGATTAAATAAATATTGTTATTTTAATATCCTCTATATTTGGAAAATACTTAGTAACTATAACACTGTTTTATATTATGAATCAAATAAAAATATGTATGGAACAAACATTTTATTCCCTGATTATGTTACATTTTCCAGAAAAAATGTATTTGTAACAAATGTAAGAAGTTACTAAACAATCGAATGGTGTACAAATAAGCTTTTCGATAACAATTTAAAACAAAAAATACTACACAAAATACACTGAAATATGATTTTGTTTCAAATATAGCGTTTCAAATAGCGTTATAACAATCTTCGTAAATTATATTTTCATGAAATATAAACTAATTTAAAAGTCCCAAAACACCAGGCGTCTTTATTTAAAAGAATATGTCTATTCAAACAACGTCGCCTGGTCACGCTACTGCGGAGCGACGATCGCGCGACAGTGACGCGACGCCATCTTGTTTTAGTTGCCCCGTGTGCGCCACGCGTAGCGCACGTCGTTCCTAAGTGAAAACAGGCTCGAAAATGGAGGTGGATATCGAGAAACTGATCAATTGTATCAAAATACGACCGGCTCTGTACAACAAGGATGATTCAATGTACTACAGTCACAAGAAATATAAGCACAAACTGTGGCGAGAAGTCTGTCAAGAGGTGTACAAGAATTGGAATCAACTGAGCCCGCAAGAAAAACTTGAGTTTGGTACGTTTTGACGTTTTACGTAATGTGTTGCCAACCTTTGTCCATGTGAGTTGTCACCTAAAGCGAGTAGATGTTAAGCTAAGTTTTTGATTAGCGAATTTTAAAAGACATAGCGATATATTTCAAAGCAATACGTATACGAGTATGTTCAATAATTGTACGAGTACCAAATGAAGCAGGTCCATAGTCATTCAATTTAGTAATTTTCAGTGAACTCTTGGCATATGACGCTATCAGAGTAAGTTTTAAACAAAATATTCATACTTTTACGTTTTATTAATGGTCCCGAAAAGATGCAATGTCATATCAAACTGCAAGGCCGGATCGTGGACTACTACAAACCCAAATGTCTTTCGGCTAACAAAATTAATGTCAAAAAATATATCTTACTTACTCTATCCTTTTTGAACATTGCGTTGGTATATATGACTGACAATTTAACAATTTCATATAAATATCTAGAAACTCGCTGCTCGCTCGCTAGCAATCGGACAGGTACCTACAGACCGGTTATGATGACACGTTCGGGGTTCAATCCACATCGACGGAATTTTATTTTCGGGCTTTTCATACCTAAGCGTATTGAAAATATTGTATAATATTATTTTACGGTATTAAGCTTTATTTAACAATATCGCATAAATTATTAGCCTATGCGATAAAAAGCGATATGAAACTTTATATGAGATGCTCGAAAGATGGTTAATTTATTATTTTTAAGTTGGCTATGTAATTTTTTGAGAACATAGTTGTACTGTGAATTTTTTAGGTTGTCATTTTTACAGATTTTAACGTTTTATTAACACAAGTGTTTTTGATATGATCTTATTTTAATCATATGCGATAGTTGTAACTTAGTATCAATCATAGTTAATGAGATAGTATTTTATGAACTCAAGATATTTTTTTTTTTATTTTGAATCACTATGCCGCTACTCGCTTCACGCCAGAAATATGACTATTAGAGGCCAGTTGTGACGACACGTTGTGGTTTAGGCTAACCGCATCCGTCCGGCGGCCGTCTAGGCAATATATTTTTCCATTTCTCTTTTGATATCGCGAAACTTATTGGTTTGCTTTCTTTTAAGCCTTAACTTCATACGTGTATAAGTATATTTCAGCGAATGTTCTTATACGAACACTTATGTGATTAAGTTCATGTAGGTATTTAGTTATTACTGAAAATATTAGAGAATTAAACTTATACTTAAGATCAGGGACACACGCAAAGAAAACGAAAACGATAGGAAAAATATTTTATTACAAAAACTATAGCGTAACCAACGCACATAACAATTTACAAAGAAACCCAGTAAACCGGTAAAAGGAAAAAAAACCCGCGCGAATTTTGAATTTTTAACAAGTTATTGTTCGTTCAAAGTTTCGTCCAACTTCGAAACCATTCGCGGTTGGGAACTGAAAAGCAACTTGTACTAACTGAAATGCATTTTAAAATTCCAGCTCGCGAGTTGCAGAAGCGTTGGAAAAGCTTGCGGACGTGTTTCACGCGAGAACTCTCGTTTCAACGAAAAGAGAGGATTCAGAGGGAAACGACGAACGAGCCAATAAAAAGAAGAAAGAAATATGAGTATTTCAATTCACTCATTTTCTTGCTAAATAAAGAGAATTTGGAGGAATACAATATTAATAAGGACAGCGAGTCAGAGGCTGATCCAATTGAGCCTTTCGTAAATGCTCCAGAAGTTCATTACAATAGTATTGACGATACTAGTACCAATACTAAAATCAAAATGGAACCAGAATACGCGGAACCTGTTATATATGAACGAGTACCAATGGACGAGAAATTGTTGGACATATTCAAGGATTACAGAGACTCCGAGCACGACGAAGATAAGCAGTTTTTACTGTCGCTAATCTCGTATTTCAAACAACTTGACAGCAACACGAAGTTGGAAGCTCGGATCGAGGTGCTGAAATTGTTACAGAGGTTCACTAATAGAGAGGACGAAACGCGACAATACATGTGAAATAAAATCTGTTATGTTCAATATTTTCATATTAAAGCGAAGTAAGGATTGTCTTTGAAGTACGAGTACAATAAGAATTAAAAACAAAAACGCTTTCTACACTCATAGCCCCACAGTAGGATTTTCTGTATCGTGGATGCCATGGATACACAAGACAAATACACAAAAACCCAGACCCAGAACACGAATCTAAACTCATCATTCAGATACCGGTCTGGCCGGGAATCGAACCCAGGACCCACTGCGTGTCAGACCGGTATGGTAACCGCTGCGCCACGCGGGTCTTCTGAACTTTGTGAAGGCTATCTATTAATTTCAACCAAGACGTTGAATGTAAATAACATGAATTTGTCTCGCCATCGGAAAGAGCATAACGTTAGCTGGGTAAGAATTATATACAAGGAAAGTTCTGGTACAACGTTGACACGTAAATGATTTTATCATATGATAAGAGGATTGATTATAACGGATAGGTCGCGATAAACTTGATGTTTTTGTTCAAAATAAAACTTTATTGAAATATAAAAAATATATAAGACATAAAACAGTATGTTATTATCTGCCTATCTCCCTGTAATCTATTATATATTTTCTAAATTATTATAATCGTCTCAGTAATATCCAAGTTCAATCTGTTAAGCACTTAATTACGAAACAATAAAATGTTCTGTTTGTTTTTATAAAGATAAATATAGGAGATTCCTGAATTACAGCAATTTACAAATTATTGTTAAACGCATGATTTTTCTATAGCATTAACAAAAATATGCTAAAATTTGGTAGGTACTTACCACTATTTTTTACCGTTTTATTGCCGTGTTTTTTTAGTAGTTATATGCCAATTATTAATAGGAATGGTATTTTTACTTATAATCCAAAAGTGAAGGATGTAGCCGATCCTGTCGAAACTAGAGTCCTTGTATGCCAAAGACGGAATGTAATTTCGAAATTCTTTGGATATTAGCTGCATCGCCTCTCCAATTGCAAAAAAGTACATCCGACTTTTTAATTAAAACGAACCATTGAATTAACGAGACTGGACGAGACAGCTACTTCGCAAATAATTTGCTACAAACAAAAGGGGACTGGATAGAAGTTACCTACCTAGTTCAAGATAGGTGATTTTTTTTTCTTTATAACCAAGTATAGTTTTTATCATTAAGTAATAAAATATCCACTGAACACTAAGAAACCTTCAGATACCTATTTCTTCTTTTTATAAATATAAAGACTTCGAAATCTTTCTACTGTGTAACGTGAACTATCTATTAAAGTGGGTCAAAATATTGTCAAAAAATAAAAACAAAAATTCGTATTTTATGATCACCCGTTACCTATCAAAATACATAGATTTATTACGTGGTAATATTGGTCCCAAATCTTATTAACAGTTTAAGATGTATAAAATCTCACCGTAATATTAATCTGCCAGATATTGCATCCAAGCGTTGGCTTCTCTGCAGTGAGCTATAATAAATTGCTTGGTATCCGTATTTGTGTTTATCATGGCGTCTAGGAAAACACATCAGCGCCGTGATTCCCATGACAGAGTAAACAGAACTGTTTGTCTGTTTGTTTGAGCATCCTAACTCCAAAGCAAATAGAATCGTGAGATTGCGCGGTTTCCGCTTTTTGTTTCTATCAAGTGGGTGTTTTTGTGAAGCTCACCACCGTGTAAGGTAAATATTACAGGTATAAAAGGTAGAACTCATGGTGCCGGATTAGTGACATAACGGTCTCACCTATTTTTACTTTATTACAGTGTTTTGCTACGTTGTGGTATGAAGAGTTGGACGAAAATGAAAAAAATATCAGTGATACCTACATAATTGGGGTATAACCCATTATTGTGCCGGGCACGGGTCTTCTCTCAGAATGAGAGAGTTTTAGGCCATAGTCCACCGCGCTGGCCAAGTGCGAATTGGTGGACACCTACATAACTTTATGAGGCTAATTTTAAGGTAGGATGAACGTTTTGAAGAAACTTGGTTACAGATGTTACTTTACGTTAACGTAATTAGCGACAATTGATTTAGTTTTGTAGAGACTGACGTGCGCTTGTTAATCCACTTTTATTAAAAAAATACAGCGTAGATCTTAGTCCATTATGTCTCTACAGTACCTACTATACGTTTATGTCAAGACAGCAAAGGTCTTACAGTATTACTGCAAGTTACTAAACATTAAATAATTTATTCAGAGAGCAAAAATTGATGTATCGATGTTATCCACTTTCTATAACTTTTACCTTCCATACCTTTTTCTTATACATTCAGGTTAGCAGAGCCACATCTAGTATCTCTAGCGCTTAATACGATAAACTGATACATTTCACTAACATGGTATTCCACCCAGATTGCAGAACAACTTTAAAATAAAACCAACACATAATTTCAAAAAAAGCCCCGTCATAACTATTTGGTCATCAATGTTAATTTTGATTTTTCTATAATATAGAAGCAAACCAGCAAGTACACTGATGGTAAGCCACTAACTTCAATGAATACCTGTGGTAGTCTTTTTTTACCTGATTGAAGTAGCAAAAGAGCATGCAGTCCATCTGATGGTAAGTGGTCACAGCCGCCCATGGACACATGTAAGCAACTTCAAAGTAAATGGGTTCTATCTGAAGTCAATCACAGATGCGTTGCTACTCCCGAGGACTATGACGGTTGCCTCATATAAAATGTGCTGACAACCACACCCTTCCATCGAAACGCACGAAATGCTTCACGCTAGAGATAAGTGTGGCGGTGGTACTTCCCCGGTCGACCTACACTGGTTCTACTACCCCGAATGTACCACATGTATTATACATAAAAACCTTTCTATTGAATCTATCTATTCAAAATCTATTAAAAAACTGCATTGAAGTCCGTAGTGTAGTTTTAAAGATCTAAGCATACATAGGGACAGACAGCGAGAAGCGACTTTCTTTTATACTATGTAGTGATGAACGTCCCTGAGATCTGAATCTCGGACCTTCGATTGAGACCGCGTTCCATTACGCTATCACCTATCAAACTTTACCCTCAAATTATGTAACTCATTCTTCTACCCACCTTCCACAAATAATTTCCAAATATGAACGTACCAACTCGCTAACAATATTTATACAAACTGTTACCATTTATTATCGGTTGCGTTTTAAGGTTAACGTTATAACATGTTTGGTTACTTATCGTGTTTATGGGCTAATATGTTGCTTAAGCGCTTCAAGGACGTGATAAATCTATGTGGTTTAACAAAAAAATATTATGAATATCGTAATATACATAATCCGCTCGGTATTAAAACATAAAACATACCTAAAATCGACTAAAAACACATTACACACACTACTTTGCATTTGACACAAACACATATAATAAACGACTTAAAACTTTCATTGTCACCATGGAAACATGTGAAAAATGACAGATGTCTTTGTCAAAATACCCGTTATTTCTTTTTATTGTAGCTTAGTCAAATAAACCTCTTTTTACTTTTCAGTTGTATTTAATATAACTCTAAAATTAGTAAAATATCATTTGTGAAATAATTGTGCTACAATATCAAATTTAGTTTTAGAGTTGAATTACGGTCGAATTTCGACCGTTGTGACGGGTGACTGGTATATTTAAAATGTATTTCCCCAAAAATAGCATGCTGAGATGATGCTCTGTTATTTAATATCTAACATTTAGTATCCTACAAATGTTTATATAATAGCAGTAACGTAATATAAACTATTTCAGTTATAAATGTATTAAATATAGCTATCCTGAATAAATTCTTAATAATTATAAGTAGTTTTATTTTTATACGTATAGTACGTGTTATTTTTATAATACGTGCTGATCATGGGAAATGTAAGTATAAAAACATATTTCACATATCATTTAGTATATTAAAACAGGATTTCGTTCTAGTGTTGAAGACCCGCGTGGCGAAGCGCGTACCATATAGCGCGCGTGCTATATAGAGCGCGTGGTCTGACGCGCAATGGATCCCGGGTTCGACTCCCGGCCAGACAGGTATCTGAATGATGAGTTAAAATTTATGTTCTGGGTCTGGGTGTTAGTGTATTCGTCTTGTATGGGTCCATGGTACTCACGACACAGGAGAAAATCCTAGTGGGGCTATGAGTGTAGAAAGCGTTTTTTTAGAGTTAATAGTTTGATAATATTACATTTAAAAACAAAACGCGAGAAATATCGCGGGGCAAAGCTAGTTAAGGTTTACATTTACCTTTCGTTTGCCTGGGGTAAGAAGATGAATCTTTCATAAGGTCAGACTATGGAAAATCGGCAAATAGTTTGCCATTTTTTCGCAACAATCCTAAATATTTTCGGTACACCTTTGCGTATAAATTATATCAGACCTGGTGCAACAGTTTCCAACATACAGCCAGGTGGAATTTTTAAATTATCTTTCAAATATTTTTAAAACTTCAAAACGCTTAAAACGCTTTCTACACTTATAGCCCCACAGTAGGATTTTCTCCTGTGTCGTGGGTGCCATGGACACACACAAAGACGAATACACAAACACTCAGACCCAGAACAAGAATCTAAACTCATCATTCAGATACCTGTCCGGCCGGGAATCGAACCCGGGACCCACTGCGTGTCAGACCGGTATGGTAACCGCTGCGCCACGCGGGTCGTCTTCTTACATTAAAAATACGTCTCTAATTTATTTTCATTATAGAAAAGATATAAAACGCACCTTTTAATTTCATGCCCACGTTTTATTTGCAACGAGTACGCAGCACGATACAAAATGTTGTAATACAAAGTTTTGTATTACAAAATTGTGTATTCAGTATTACACATATTGTACATGAAATATACATGCAGTTAACATGTTACCGCATTTTCAAATAAACCGTTTCTCGGAATGAAGTTATGAAAACACAAACTGCGTCTATTACACCTGTATTGAATTCCTAGAAATTATCCTAATGCAGTGCGTGGGTGGCACGTAGACAATACCTAATATAATATTATTAAACAATACCGTAATTATTATGCCTGATCAAGGTCACATTTAAAGGTAACGTCCAATATGCGTAGTAAAAATAAGTAGTCACCCCTCGCAACGGGCGAAATTTGACCGCAATATAAATTAAAAAACTAAACTGTAGAAGTACTGTAGAACTGTAGAAATTAAAAACTAGAGTGTAGAAAGCGTTTTTTTTAAGTTTTTTAAACTTCTTATTGTCCAAAGTAGCACAAATATTCCTCAAATTCAAATAAATTGTAATAATTTTCAAGTTATTTTGAACGCATCCGTTAAAGGTAAAAAGAGGTTTAATTAGCTAAGTTGCATTTAAAAGCAATAGCGGGTATTTTGACAAAGATACCTGACATTTATGACGTTATGTATTTTCGTAGTAAGACATTGAATGTTCTATAGATTTCGTTTATTATGTACTTATGTTTTTGTGACAAATGCAAGGTACTGTGTGTAAAGTATCTTTATTTGATTTTATGTGTGTTTGATGTTTTATTTGAAAAAAAATATTAGCATTGCGTAATCCTTCTCCACATCATCTATAACCGTGCGTAATCTCATACTTTTCCGCTTGCGACAAGTGTCTTAAAACCGAATCAGAAGTTTTTGCTTATTAATATCACGTATATTTAATATATAGATGCTTTTTTTTATTTTTTTTTATTTGTCTGAAGTAGCAACCGAGCATGCAGTCCACCTGATGGTAAGTGGTCACTGCCGCCCATGGACATCTGAAATCAACTTCATAGAGAACATGGGTTCTATCTGAAGTCAAACACACATGCGTTGCTACTCCCGAGGACTATGATGGTCGCCTCATGTAAAAGTGTGCCGGCAACCACACCCTTCTATCGAAACGCAAGAAATGCTTCACGCTACAAATAGGTGTGGCGGTGGTACTTCCCCGGTCGAACTACACTGGTTTTACCACCTTCAAAAATGTTGCCAGTATTTTAGTATTAAAAATCTACCTTATTACAGCAGTATAGAGATTATGTGTTCTACTTTTAAATAACCACAGTACCTAGTAATACGATATAGATAGTACGTATATATTCTAAGTAAATTTCCAAAAACATTTTACATGAAGGATATCTGTTATAACAAGGATTAATAGTAAGTTTGAATAAACTCTCCTAACCCACTGGGAATCCGTGATTTCATTAGTTCCAGAGCGGCGGATCCGCAACTTTTAATTAATACAATGACACCGCATTCTGAATCGACCGTTTGTCGAACAATCCGACATTTAATTAATTGAAACTACATATGTATAAATATTAGCAATAAAAATATCGAATACGGACCACGGACTGACGACCTGATGTTTGGCGGTTGTGGTTGGGTGTAGTGAACCATGGGGGAGGCCTTTATACAGGTATTTTATATATCTCAAGGTGGTAGAACCGGTGTAGTTCGATCGGGGAAGTACCACCGCCACACCTATTTCTAGCATGAAGCATTTCTTGCGTTTCGATGGGACGATGTGGTTGCCGGCACACTTTTGAAGCGACTATCATAGTCCTCGGGAGTAGCAATGCATCTGTGATTGACTTCAGATGGAACCTACGTTCTGTATGTAGTTGGTTACAGATGTCCACGGGCGGCAGTGACCACTTACCATCAGGTGGACTGAATGCTCGTTTGCTAATTCAGTAAGATATAAAAAAAACTGAGAACCAGTTAATGCAGCCTGCTTTAGCTGTTATAAAACCTATCAGTCCCATCAGATCGTAATTAATACGATGACGCGTTAATTCTACAGAAACGGATCATTTATTGAACGACTTTGTACATTCAATTAATATTGCTTTGCTGATTGAAAGTAATCGACAAATATATCAATTGGTTGACTGGCTTTTATAAACGGGTAATGGCTTTTATAAACGGGTAATGTCACTGCTTTTCGGTGAAGGAAAACATCGTGAGGAAATCTACACACTCAAGAGTTTAAAAAAAAGTTCTCGGAGATGTGTGAAGTCCACCAATTCGTACTTAGCCAGTGCGGTGGTCTATGTCCTAAAACTCTCTCATTCTGAGAGAAGACCCTTGCCCAGCAGTGGGACAACAATGGGTTGTATACCTTGTGAAGGGTTCCCCCTCAATAACAAAAAAAAAAAACTCTTTTACCGAAATGCTTTGGTTCATGCAAATATGTATGGCGGTGGTACCTCCGCGAACTCTACAATACACAATCATCAAAACATTCCAGACACACTAGGCAAGATAGTAGCACGGTAATAGTATCTACAGTATTCTAACTTCTTACAAACGCACGAAACGCAAGTTGTACCTACGCGCCTCGATTTCGGTATACACTCGGTACGCAACAGGCAGCGAATGTGCCGTAGTGACGAGCGGACGGTGTGACGTTTTTTAAGCAGTGGATCTTTCTATTTAAATAATAATGTAGCGAAGAGCAGTTGTAAACTTGGTATATTAGGCTGTTTTTGATTGCTTTAATTGTTCATAAGTCAAGTGTTATTAATTTTTATTTTGGTTGGTATTATATTATTCAATGTGAAATGTATAACTATTTTTTGTGTACGATTTATTATTAAGTCTCTCATATATTAAAATAACGCGTTGTTTATTACCTTAATCTACTGAATAAAATACATAATTAGTAATAAAGAAAGTCAAGTATGCAGATGTAATTAAAATACTTTAGGCGTGTAGCCCTAACGCTATCTCTCGTCGAGCGCGTCTATAGGTACAAAATTCAAGGACACGGCAGAGTTAGAATACTGTATGATATTACTACTGTGGTAGTAGCAACGAGCCTTGTTATGTATGCTACCGTAGTTAGTACGCTAGTACGTTAGTCACAGCGGGACTTTGATCGTATCAGTGTGACTCATGCTTCGTAGTACCTGTTGCCTGCCGACAGTATGGACTTTATTCACTATAAACAAAATATACACTCAAGTCGAAGGCAATTTAATAATGTTCTAAAAGACTATCAGTTGACACGTAGATATATAATATACATAGTATATAACCCAAGCTGGTAGAGCCAGTATTTTTTTAACTTGATTATTAATAACGATTGACATTTTTGTATACAGCCTAATGAGTAGAAACTTCGCGCACTTATCAAGACTGATGGCAATACAATCTTCAACATATTCATGTTTAAAAAGTGATAGTATGCTTACTGACGTCCCTGTAGTTCCGGGATCAGAATAGGGCTACGGCATCCCCTGCCTGTCGTAAGAGGCGACTAAAAGGGGCTTCCGGGGTTGCAGGCGGCTAGAGTGGGAGCTCGAACCGTTCGGTCAGGCGATCCCGAGAAGGACGGCGGTATATGTGGTCGCATACCGTCGTAAAGACTAGACGGGGCGGTGAGCCCAGCCGCCCATCTGGGAGGAGCCCGATGGGGCAACGCGCTCAGAGGATTCCGGTTGCGGTCGGACCGAGTTCCCGGAGTCCTCTTTATAGCGCCGAGGACGGCCAACGGGGGGGTTTTAGTGCGGTAAAAATCCCACATAACTCTGCGTCGCTCCCACGGCGTCGGGTACCTTTTGAAGGTTTCCCCCTCGAGAACAAAAAAAAAAGTATGCTTACTGACAAATCTCGGGAAGGACCACGGTAGGACTTCGTTTGTGTTCCGTTGGAGAACCCAGAATCCTCCACGCAAAACTGAGGATGGCCACCTTTGGTTAGCGAGGATGCTTACTCCCTAATTCATTCATTTGTATCTGTGTTCATCTCCAGAACCCAAATGGCATATACGTAATATGCTAGCTAAATGCTACCACCATGTTGCTTTAATATTTATAAGTGAACAAAAACCACTGGCTAGGCCTTCTAAATGTTCAAATCAACAAAACATTCATGCTAATAAAAACAAAAGGTCCGACAATCAAAGATTTAGAAAAATGCAATTCCGGATTCGAAGCGGCACTACGTGGAAATGAAGGCGGATATTGAGTCATGTTGATAATATAGATAAGAAATTAATACCGGTATTTCCGGATTTTTGTTATTTTATAGATTTTTAATCAGAAATTCATAATACAAAGGTATGCAAATAGAATATTCACAATCAATATTTGATTAGTTCGAAAAACATAACCGCGCTTGAAAATGAGATTTTAAAGACTACTGATATTTTTGAAATGACTAAACTAATTTTGATCGAACATAGCTAGAGATAGAACTGAAACTGCCTTCAAACAAACAAACAAAAAAAAACAACAAACGTTATGTTTCATATGAAAGTAGATATTAAAAATGTAATAATATCAAATATTGTATAAAATTATTAAAAAGTGCACGCCCATAGGGTATATACAGCTGAAACAATATTTGTAAATACCATCGCTCAATGTACCTGTATTTATGCAATAAAATACTGATTACTGATTACGCTTTCTACACTCATAGCCCCACACTAGGATTTTCTCCTGTGTCGTGGGTGCCATGGACACACAGAACGAATACACAAACACCCAGACCCGGAGCAAAAATCTAAATTCATCATTCAGATACCTGTTTGGCCGGGAATCAAACCCAGAACCCAGCGTGGCAGATTGGTGTGGTAACCGCTGCGCCACGCGGGTCGTCAAACAAAAAATAATTCAAATCACTCATTTGTAAAATACATTGCCATAGACATTTTTATACCACCCCTTTCAGTGTTGGGTTGTTTTTCATCCATTAAATTATGTGCGACATTTAGAAGTCCCTACTCCTAAAGGAGGAGGAGGGATCGAGTCGAATTTCATCCAATTTCGTTTTTTAACAAAATTTATTTTAGACCAAAGACGAAATATATAATATATGAATAAATAAATTTTACAAGGAATCAGTCAGAAGTCATTCTGTATTGAAATGTAGGCATGCCCATACTTAGCACTACTTGTCAGATAAGTGGCTACTCGTACTGACAAGTGTTGTAGACAGATCGACTTCTTATCGAAAGTTACTCAAAAGAATACTAAGATATATGATAAAAATAAGTAATGCGACTGCGTAAGGAGTGATTTTTTGAGCGCATGTCTGTATGTTTGTATGTCGATAGTTTTTAATTATGACTGCGATCAGAAAAAAGGGCAGAGAAGTGACGATTTTTGACAATCATAACAATATGAGTGTTTAATTTAAGCTAATATTAATTATAATTGCCCATTGAGACAATTACTAAAATATAAAGATATGTATATTATATTTTTAACCGACTTCCAAAAAGGAGGAGGTTATCAATTCGTCTGTATTTTTTTTTTTTTTTTTTTTTTTTTTTTTTATATTTGTTACCTCATTTCTCCGGACTGGGTGAACCGATTTAGATGATTTTTTTTTTATTTGAAAGGTAGTGCGTGTCATAGGGTCCCATTTTTTTTAGTATTTTTTTGACTAGGGCATCCATAAGAAAAACGCATAAGTCTTAAATTTGCATTTTCAATGTACGCGATAAATGTATGAATAACTCAATATCCCGCCAACCGATTTTGATGATTCTTTTTTTATTAGAAAGGATGTACTCCAGGGGTAGTCTGATAAGAGTTTGATAAGGTTCTAATCATAGGATCTTCAACTTTTTGGAGCAAAATAATAAAATTAGTGATAGTCGGCCGAACCTTAGCTGAAGAAGTCCAATTGAGTAAAATATAGAATAAAATTACTATGTAGGTATTTACTATGAAAAATTTGACCTTCAACTCTTCAATCCTGATGATGCAGGGGTACTGCTAGCCTGAACTATAAAAGTTGGTCGTTTGATGTTTGCGAATATATAATGAAATTGTTAAGCAAATTCATGGGACAAAAATTTGACCTTCAACTCCTCAACCCTGATGATGCAGGGGTACTTAAAGCCAAAACCATAGGAATAAGCCATTTGGTGCTTACGTATATGTTATAAGATTACTGAGCAAAAACATAAGATGAAAAATTTGACCTTCAACTCCTCAACCCTGATGATGGAGGGGTACTTCAATCCTAAACCATAGAAGTTGGCAATTTGGTGCTTACGGTTATGTAAAGAAAATACTAAGCAAAAATATAAAATCAAAAATTTGACCTTCAACTCCTCAACCCTGATGATGAAGGGGTACTTCAATCCTAAACCATAGGAGTTGGCAATTTGGTGCTTACGGTTATGTAAAAATAATACTAAGCAGAGGCACAAAATTAAAATTTTGACCTTCAACTCCTCGACCCTGATGATGAAGGGGTACTTCAATTCTAAACCATAGGAGTTGGCAATTTGGTGCTTACGGGTATGTAAAAATAATACCAAACAGAGGCACAAAATTAAAATTTTGACCTTCAACTCCTAAACCCTGATGATGCAGGGTACTGCAAGCCTGAGCCATAGAAGTTAGCCACCTGGTACTAACGTATATGTTATAAGATTACTAAGCAACAATATAAGATGAAAAATTTGACCTTCAACTCCTCAACCCTGATGATGGAGGGGTACTTCCAGAGGGGGCGCCCTGTTTGTATGAATTGTAAAAGTGTTTTATGTTTAATTTTTGTGAATATGTAGATGCACAAAGCAAACTTAGAGGCTTTATTTAAATACAAACATAAAAATATAGTCACTAAAAAGTGTAAAATAAAAACTTTTTAACAAAAAATATCTACCGACTTCCATGTCACAAAAAAGTAAAAAATAATTTAAATATATTTTGGTCTAGAACATACTCAGTACTTAGTACATAGTTCTGAAGTCGGTGCTCATATAGGACGTAGTTACCGTCGTCCAGCGAAATATGTCGAGCACCGACTTCAGGACTATGAATATATATGAGGACTATAAATTATTTTTTACTTTTTTGTGACATGGAAGTCGGTAGATATTTTTTGTTAAAAAGTTTTTATAACACTTATATGTTGCTGGTTTCACACGAAATTCAAAGAATTATAAAATTAAATTATTTTTTATAAAACAAACAATCGGTCTATTTAGACTAAAATAAATAATAAGTACTACAATCATAACTCATGTGTATTATAAGAAATTATAATATAACAAAAATAAACAAAAATCGATTTTATTAAAGTATGAGGTAAGTTTCAATGTACATTTCTATATATTTTGTTAATCGATATTCTATCGATATTACCCGATGGCACAACACTTACACCTTAGCTAGTAGTACCACAAGTAATTCGTGGAAGCCTACGTGGGCGACAGTGCTTCAGGTATCTACTTATCTGTCCACTGACATATTTCTGATTATCGATATCATATCGTACCTACTTGATAAGCAGACAAATGTATGTAGATAGTATGCTTAACAATTCAAAATATAACTGTAGTACAACTGCATACAGTGTGAATTATCATTGCAATGAATATTATTTTATTGAAATACCTACTAAGGGCATTTATACTAGGTCGTTTTTTATGTAAATAAATACGGTAACTATTGACGAAATAAAGAGATAAGTTAATGCTGTAATGTTATTGAAGTTGACCGGAGTCGAACACGAAGCACCAACTCTTCACCTATTTCTATAATTTTTATTTATATTTTATTTCGAGGGGGGAAACCTTCAAAATGTACTCGCCGTAGGAGCGACGCAGGGTTATGTGGGATTTTTACCACACTAAAGGTGGCCGTCCTCTGCGCTATAATGAGGACTCCGAGATCTTCAAAGGAACACAACCGGAGTTCTCAGAACGCGTTGCCCCATTGGGCTCTTCCTAGATTAGCGGCTGGGCCCACCGCTCCTATTCTAATTCCGTAACTACTGGGACGACATATTTCTGCCTAATAACAACAGTGTTAAGCGCTGATTATGTTCTTGCCTGGTTGGTTATGGTCACGGTAAGGTTATGGTGAGGAGACATACTTATCCTGCTGAGGATTAAGGCGTTCCACCTTAATCCTCAGGAGCAACGGATCTATGGCTAAGCTCAGATAAAACTGAAGTCAATGGGCGGCAAGGGCCACCTGCCATCAGGTAAATTGCCCACTCGTTCGCTAATTCCCCATCATAACGAAATCAACAACAAAGTATGTTCCATTTTATATACGGGTAATTTAACTAACATTATAAAGGAGAAAGTTTGTGAGGATGGATACATGTTTGTACACTTTCATGCATAACTACTAATTGGATTACATTTGCCATATACTTACTTTGTAGCCTGGATTCACACAAAGGCATTTACCGGAGTAAACATTAAGCAAATACAGCAGCGGTAAATATTAGTTAATGTTAATGTGCGGGCAAATACTAGTTTTTTTTATCTGTTGAAGTATCAAACGAGCATGCAGTCCACCTGATGGTAAGTGGTCACTGCCGCTCGTGGACGTCTGTAATCAACTACATACAGAACATGGGTTGCATCTGAAGTCGATCACAGATGCGTTGCTACTTCCGAGGACTACGATGGTCGCCTCATGCGAAAGTGTGCCGGCAACCACACCCTTTCAACGAAACACAAGAAATGCTTTACGCTAGAGATGTGGCGGTGGTACTTCCCCGGTGGAACTACACTGGTTCTACCACCTTTATTATTCATTAGTTATTTGATGAATGAATTCGTTTATTAGATTAGAATTATAGAATTAGAGTTAGGGACACGATAGTGTATTTGCCAAGATTTTGGAAACCAACAGTCCTGTATTGTTGCTTGTGACCTACCTTACAATATATAGTTACTGTCGTATGTAGATTATGGTGGAAACCGCAAATAGCCATGAGCGGCACTATCCCCTAAATTTTAGATAATATTTACGATCGTGAAGTACGCTAACTACTCTGATTACTGTAAATTAAGTTAAATCTACTGAAGATTCTAATGTACAATGTTTACTATAAACACGTAATAATTATCTAACATTTTTATAAAATTAAGTAGATGTTTAATTATTACAATATTAATTTTCTAAACAACTGTAGTATTTTTTATCTGATTTAAGTGGCAAACGAGCATGCAGTCCACCAGTCGTCACTGCCGCCCATGGCCACCTGTAAGCAACTTCAAATGAAACATGGGTCTCTCTCAAGTCAATCTCACAGATGCGTTGCCACTCCCGGTGAATGATGGTCTCCTCATATAAAAGTGTGCCGGCAACCACACCCTTCCATCTAAACGCAAAAAAACATCACGGTAGAAATAGGTGTGGCGGTGGTGCTTCCCCGGTCGAACTACACTGGTTCTACCACCTGCAAAGAAGTGTATTTCATCGAGACCATTACGAGAGTATCCCGTTGTTATAAAACTGAACTTGGCCCTTTAACGCTTATATTTTTGGTTCGGATTCAACGATTAATAATGTTTAGCTGTGGACATTAATCATCATATCTGTCGGTGTTGAAATAATAAATGTTCGATCCACGTTAATCGATGTGTTGTTTTAATGTACTGTTTTGAATGGAATATTTATAGCGGTTAACGGATATTGCTGTGCTGTGAAGAGATATCGATAGTATACGATTTTATTTAGAACTAACTGTGATCTAAGCTATATAATAACCCGTGCTAAAAAGGTAACTATAAATTGTAATAAATTTTGGTAATGTAGACTAAATGTTACCGCCAGGTATGGACTATACATTCAAAATAAAAATTTATGTGTATCTGTTCATAAATATATCGCCTGTTTTTTGTAAAAACTATAGTTTAAATGAGTGAGATTAATTAGTAATGGTAATTTCTAAGTTTTTATTTATTTATTTATGATCACCAACATAATATACACTCAGAAAAAGGAAACAATCATAAATACAGAGAACAAAGGTAAGTGTTATTACAATTACAGGTGAAGACAACATGCAAATAAAGAGAGCGAGTAACACAGCTGTAGGAGCAATGTTATAATAATAGCAATATATACCTAAAGATATCTAATAATATAATGTATGTATGTATTTATGTCAACAGAGCATTATGGGTTTTTATACATTGTTGTCTGTTTGTCTGGATATTTTGCAGAAATTGAGAAAATAGCAGAATTTAATTAAATGTGATGATACATAATATAATGCGTAAATGACTTTATTTTATTAAAATGCATGGGCTTAGCGAAAGTTATTGCAAGTTAAAGTTATGGAACCATTTTTAAACACCGCCGTAACATCGTAGCAATCTATCAATATCTTCAACAAATATATCATTAAATACATCGTTCAATTACAATTTCATAATATCCCAAACACATAGGTCAGTGTCTAGTTAGTTGGCTTTCCTCCAATAGTTATACTTCGATACACCCCTATGATACAGACAGTTTAGGTGTCTACACACTTTCCAGACATCTGAAGTTGTACGGTACATTAAAGTACATTTTAGTTCAGACTGAGACATTACGATTGCAAGTTCTAAACATAAGAACTTCTGAAGACAATACAGAATTGTCTAGTCAATGTTTTACGACTTTGTTATTATTTTTGTTTTGTTTTATACCTGGACAATCTTTTCTCGCAACTTAGACGACCTGATACATCTAGCATCTTTTTTTTTTTTTGTTTTCGAGGGGGAAACCTTCCAAAGGTACCCGACGCCGTGGGAGCGACGCAGGGTTATGTGGGATTTTTACCGCACTAAAACCCCCCCGGTGGCCGTCCTCGGCGCTGAAAAGGAGGACTCCGGGATCTCGAAACGACTTCAACCGGAATCCTCCGAGCGCGTTGCCCCATCGGGCTCCTCCCAGATGGGCGGCTGGGCCCACCGCTCCGTCTAGTCTTTACGACGGTATGCGACCACACATACCGCCGTCCTTCCCGGGATCGCCTGACCGAACGGTTCGAGCTCCCACTCTAGCCGTCTGCAACCCCGGAAGCCCCTTTTAGTCGCCTCTTACGACAGGCAGGGGATGCCGTAGCCCTATTCTGATCCCGGAACTACAGGGCGATATTATACAGGGTGTAAATGACAGCGTACCGAAAACTTTAATGGTAGATTTGTGACACTAAATGAACTAAAAATAACTCATCAATTTTCCTCGGAAATTATTGGTTCCCGAGTTGGTCATTTTTGAGCGCGCAATGTACATCGAACAACCCGCGTACCGATCGCCGATCGCTTATTGTATTATAAGTAGTTATTCCCCGCACGCATCTAACAACAAATCGCTTATTCTATTTTATTAACTTAGTACCTACCTAGACTAAGACCCGTGCCGATTGCACAATACTGGAGCTGCGGTGCGTGTACCTAAGCGCGGATTTAGACGCACGGCTTCCAAAACATTACCCACCACACGTGCTCTCAACCTTCTTCCGGCACCTTCCTGCTGCGGTACAATCGGCTGATTATCCAACACTCGTTGGTACGCCCGAGTAATCACACGACTGTCCGTTGGATGGCGAGCATAAGGGTACCTCTGGATGTACAGATGCAGAGCTTGCTGTGCATTCCCACGTGCTTCACCATAACACATTAGCATTTCCCCGTATTCACGAGCACTGAACTGCATTTTGCAAAAACTAAATAACAATAAAAACACTAAAAACACAAAACTAAAGCAATAACAAGTAATAATAAATAACAGTTCACACACGACACGACTAACACGAAACCGAAATTTGCAGAGCATCCGTCTTCCGCAAGCGAAAATCACGAACTGTGACAATTTTTCAAATTTTAAATAATATCCGAAATATCAAAGAAAACCGCCAATACGCCGCTCCGTGACGAGTTACTACTAAGCGAGTGCATTACACAGATTCAATTAAATTCAGATATGACACAACCTTTAACTTAAAACTGACAAATCAATTACTTTTACTTGTCCACTCGTTGTTTTGTAATTTTAATAAAATACCAAATTAGGTACATTATAAACATTATTCATGTTAGTTCAAATTAGACTGGTTTACTTCAAGATTCTAAATACTTTAAGTACATAAAAGCAAATTAAAATTTCATAAAATAACAACATACATCATAAAAAAAAAACGAAAGTATAAAAAGCTATTATAATATCAATCAATAACTATTGATATTCTTATCACAGAAACTAACTCATCATCTCGAGTACATGACCTACGGAGAACAAGTACTTTATTAGCCACATTGAGTTATCTTTTTATTGTTTATTCTGTGTGCGGCGTTAATCCCGCCTTTCGGCAAAGGACTGAAGAGCCGCACCGCGCTGTATGTGTGAGTGTACTGTGTATGTGGAATAGAATTTTGCATGATGCTTATGTACCTACATCATTTCTTTAATGATGTTTCCCTTATGTTTGCTTCTGAAACAAATACGTTAAAATGTTAATCATTATTTGTGATTTATTTTTATTTGCCCTAAATAAATGAAGAAGTTTTCAATCATTAGGTACACAAAAATAAACAAAATAATAGGTATTTAGTATTTTTCCGAATAATGTTTTCAGTTATTATTTGCGTTAAAATGTTTGAATTAGGTATTGAATGTTTTTTGGAAACTTGGTTCCTAAATTGGTGGAAGTCGGTGCGGCGGAGCGCGGGGCGGCCCGCCGCACGGCCTCAGCCGCGCGGCGTCATTGACCGGACGTCGAACAGCTGATAGCGCATTCATTATACATTGCTAGTTTTCGTGAAAAACACTATAATGAGTGTTTTTCTTTTAAATTCATGTTGCATTATGCAGTAGTATTGAAATACTACCAAAATTTGTAAAAAAAAGTGCATAAAAAAATGGAAAATCCGAGGAAAATCCGATGAAAAATTCCAACGCCATAAGCACCAGAATCGTGTCAGGAATCCATATTTTTAATATTCGTTACGCTGTCATTTACACCCTGTATTAGTACCTATCTGTGTGATTTCCGACTACCCCGATACAGAGCGCTATCTCTATGTAGTCAGAAATCAATATAGACTATTTAGCGTATATATCTAACATATATGGAGTGTATATGAGTTACTATGTCCAACTTACCCTTGAGTAAAAACGCATTTGCAAATAAATATAAATATCACTACATAGTATAAAACAAAGTCGCTTCTCGTTGTCTGTCCCTGTACGCTTAGATCTTTAAAACTACGCTACGGATTTTAATGAAGTTTTTTTGAATAGGTTGATATAGTGATTCAAGAATGAGAGAAGGTTTTTATGTATAATACATGTATAATATTGTGGAAAAACACTGCTAATTTAAGATTTTTGACTTTTAGGTGGAACGAAGTTCGCCAGGTCAACTATACTAGTCAACATAAAATTTCCATCTCATTTCAGATTAATAAAATATACCTATGCGTGGTATGTATACTCTTTTGACTGTTCAACTGACAAATCTTTCAGCTAACTTTAGGGTATGTTATATTTAAAATATCGTTACCTTTTTACCATCGCGAAACTTCACAGTGCCCTCTATGATAGAGGTGGCGGGACTCGAGTCCGCCATCTTGGAATGTCAATCACACGCAGCACAGCGCCGCCCTAGCGGCATTTTTGCGAACTACCACATAATTGCACTGTCACACCGAGCCACGACTAGCAACGATGGGCCACGATTCTCCACGATAAATAAATTCACTGACCACGAGATTCTTTTCACAATTTACTGTGGCATATTGAGTTTGCCACCACTTGGAATTTACAGCCACTTATTTTCACTCTGTACTTCACTTTACACCATAAATGTTGAGACTGTGAACCTGTAACAAAAGATATATTTGCATTTAAAAATGTCACATTTATTTATAAAAACAAAACCTATATTAAAACGCCAATTTAAAAAATCGCTATTAAATTTCTTATTTTTTTTTATTGGCAAATTAAACTTAAAGATAAACTTGTCGTAAACAGCTCTGCTGCCTTTATTAGTTCTTATGGATTATTTATTATAAATTTATTGCAAAATAACTAATAATAACTAATATAAATATAACTGATATAAAAATAACTAATAACGTTATAAAATTTAGCATAAAATTAGCTTTTAGAAATAAGTTTCACGTGATATTTTGTTCGATATATTATATACCCAGATATACAATCAGAAAATCATTTATTTAGATTATATGATATTTGTACTAATTACTGTCAAAGAAACACAATTTTACAATTTTGAAATTGGTATTATAACACATTTATTTGTCCTAGAGTAAGATATATTAATAGAGCTACATTTTTACCTATTGACATAATGTTTCTAGGAAATATCAGTTTACTGTGAATTCATCACAGCATATTCTGAGAATCGGTGGCAGGTAAGTCACCGGGTAATCTGAACAACCTCTAGATTTGCATTAACTAATTAACATATCTTGATATTTCCTATTTGCCTTGAAGAATATACTGAATGTTGAAATATTGTGTGTTTTAGAAACGGAAAAATCGTTTTGTATTAAAGCAATTTAATGTTGAATTTGTTAGTCTTATGAATGAACTAGTTGAATCCAGCTTCGCACGCGTTTACAAAAATCGATTCTCCCGTGTGAATAAGATATTTTCCCACTGTAAAAAGTAGCCTTTATGTTAATCCAGAGTATCAGCTAACTCCCTACCAAATTTTATGGAAATCGCTCCAGCCGTTTAGACGTGAGGAAGTAATAAACATACACACTCACTAACTATTGCCTTTATAACATTAGTATGAAGTATGATAAAAAGTAGCCTATATGTTAATCCAGAGTGTCAGCTAACTCCCTACCAAATTTTATGAAAATCGCTCCAGCCGTTTAGACGTGAAGAAGTAACAAACATACACACTCACAATCTTTCGCCTTTATAATATATTAGTATGAAGTATGATGATTCTATGAAATGTCAGTGGTGTCAATACCGTATACATATGTAATAATTTTACATATGTATACTGTATTAGGGCTTATATAAATAGGTACTAATTTTAGTTCCATCTCTGATGGCTGGCTATTGCAGCCCAAGGGCATCTTGAAGCAACTTTACATAAAACTGAAGTTCCATCTGTTAATCACATCGCGTTGTATGTTACTTAAGTATTTACTTATGATACTTTATATATATAAAAAAAATACTTTAATAAAAGATCTTTCACATCAAAATCTCAAACTTACTCCTAATTAAACTTAACATAATGAGGCAGGTGAGAGCTCAACCAAACTTGAGTTTTGACGCTAAGTTTCCACGTGCTGCTTATAAATAAACTTTGAGAAGTTTGGACACTTAGCGCTGTGCTGTAGACACGGCCTGTACGAAATATAGTTTAAGACTTAAGTCTTACAAACTTTCAGAAATGACGTGAGGCGCTTTAATTTAAATGTTCTATTAAAATTAAGCTAACACATTACATTTAATTAAATTAAATTACATTAAATTTCAAGGTGGTAGAACCAGTGTAGTTCGACCGGGGAAGTGGAAGTACCACCGCCACACCTATTTCTAGCGTGAAGCATTTCTTGCGTTTCGATAGAAGGGTGTGGTTGCCGGCACACTTTCATATGAGGCGACCATCATAGTCCTCAGGAGTAGCAACGCATCTGTGATTGACTTCAGATGGAACCCATGTTCTATATGAGGTTGATTACAGATGTCCATGGGCGGCAGTGACCACTTACCATCAGGTGGACTGCATGCTCGTTTGCTACTTCAATCAAATAAAAAAAAAAAACATAGGTATTGTATATACTTGGGCAAGTCTCTCGTACTTAAACCAGTCAGTCAGTAATTTTTAGTAATTCTGTAATTCTTTATTGCATTTAAACTGGTACAGGTTAGATGTTGTAATTTTACAACATTTTTCTGTTTATTCTCCGTTTATCTCTGTATATATGGGCGTACAATATTACAATGTCACAATAATATTATATTACGAACTAAATAACAAATGGATCCACAAGTTAATAAATAGTGCAAAATGTCAAAAAGAATAATAATAATGTATGTAAATTGTTATTATTACCAATTAACATACATTTTTATTACATTGTCATTACATATTATTATAAATATATTATAATATAGAATTACATTTAAAAATAGGTTACAAATATACAGGGTGTAAATGACAGCGTACCGAATATTAAAAATATGGATTCCTGACACGATTCTGGTGCTTATGGCGTTGGAATTTTTCATCGGATTTTCCTCGGATTTTCCATTTTTTTATGCACTTTTTTTTACAAATTTTGGTAGTATTTCAATACTACTACATAATGCAACATGAATTTAAAAGAAAAACACTCATTATAGTGTTTTTCACGAAAAATACAATGTATAATGAATGCGCTATCAGCTGTTCGACGTCCGGTCAATGACGCCGCGCGGCTGAGGCCGTGCGGCGGGCCGCCCCGCGCTCCGCCGCACCGACTTCCACCAATTTAGGAACCAAGTTTCCAAAAAACATTCAATACCTAATTCAAACATTTTAACGCAAATAATAACTGAAAACATTATTCGGAAAAATACTAAATACCTATTCTTTTGTTTATTTTTGTGTACCTAATGATTGAAAACTTCTTCATTTATTTAGGGCAAATAAAAATAAATCACAAATAATGATTAACATTTTAACGTATTTATTTCAGAAGCAAACATAAGGAAAACATCATTAAAGAAATGATGTAGGTACATAAGTATCATGCAAAATTCTATTCCACATACACAGTACACTCACACATACAGCGCGGTGCGGCTCTTCAGTCCTTTGCCGAAAGGCGGGATTAACGCCGCACACAGAATAAACAATGAAAAGATAGCACAATGTGGCTAATAAAGTACTTGTTCTCCGTAGGTCATGTACTCGAGATGATGAGTTAGTTTCTGTGATAAGAATATCAATAGTTATTGATTGGTGTTATAATAGCTTTTTATACTTTCGTTTTTTTATGTTGTATGTTGTTATTTTATGAAATTTTAAATTGCTTTTATGTATTTAAAGTATTTAGAATCTTGAAGTAAACCAGTCTAATTTAAACTAACATGAATAATGTTTATAATGTACCTAATTTGGTATTTTATTAAAATTACAAAACAACGAGTGGACAAGTAAAAGTAATTGATTTGTCAGTTTTAAGTTAAAGGTAGTGTCATATCTGAATTTAATTGGATCTGTGTAATGCACTCGCTTAGTAGTAACTCGTCACGGAGCGGCGTATTGGCGGTTTTCTTTGATAGTTCGGATATTATTTAAAATTTGAAAAATTGTCGCAGTTCGTGATTTTCCCTTGCGGAAGACGGATGCTCTGCAAATTTCGGTTTCGTGTTAGTCGTGTCGTGTGTGAACTGTTATTTATTATTACTTGTTATTGCTTTAGTTTTGTGTTTTTAGTGTTTTTATTGTTATTTAGTTTTTGCAAAATGCAGTTCAGTGCTCGTGAATACGGGGAAATGCTAATGTGTTATGGTGAAGCACGTGGGAATGCACAGCAAGCTCTGCATCTGTACATCCAGAGGTACCCTTATGCTCGCCATCCAACGGACAGTCGTGTGATTACTCGGGCGTACCAACGAGTGTTGGATAATCAGCCGATTGTACCGCAGCAGGAAGGTGCCGGAAGAATGTTGAGAGCACGTGTGGTGGGTCATGTTTTTGAATGATTTCACGTTAGTCTAGTTAGGTACTAAGTTAATAAAATAGAATAAGCGATTTGTTGTTAGATGCGTGCGGGGAATAACTACTTATAATACAATAAGCGATCGGCGATCGGTACGCGGGTTGTTCGATGTACATTGCGCGCTCAAAAATGACCAACTCGGGAACCAATAATTTCCGAGGAAAATTGATGAGTGATTTTTAGTTCATTTAGTGTCACAAATCTACCATTTAAGTTTTCGGTACGCTGTCATTTACACCCTGTATATGAAGCTATTTAATGTGAAGTCACTGTCAATGTTAAGTAACACAAAATCTTTCTATCTTTTAAAAATTCGTCTATGGTATAGTAACCTTTTTTTTGTAGGGATATTTTAGTCTTATTTTAAATTTAGGAGTTCAATTTTACAAACTGTAAAAGTAACTATGTGAAATAAAAATAGTATAAAGTACCTACATCTATGTTTTAAAATTGTGTCTTCGATTAAATTATGCATCTATTTAACAAATTGAAAAGGCGAATGAGCATGCAGTCCACCTGATGGAAAGACATAAGTGCCCTCCTCGACATTTGTAAGCAACTTCTTATCAGCTACGGGCTCCATATGAAATTAATCACTATGCCTTACTATTTCTGAGGATTATGATACGAAAGCATAAGGCCTCGTACGAAAGTATTTTACAGAAATGAACATATATTTACTTGCAATGCATTTTGCCCCAATTCACTGAATTTCTTTCTGCCGATATTTCGACCCAGTTGCATGGATCGTTTAGCCGTGACCACGATCCATGCAACCGTAAAAAGAGGATTAGGTGTCAAAGCTGCATTTAAAATGCAATAACGGGTATTTTGACAAAGACATCTGACATTTTTGACGTTCTATGTTTTCATATGTTGAATGTTTTATTTCGTTTATTATTTATGTGCTTGTGACAAATGCACGGTAGTGTAATGTGTTTTTAGTTGATTATATGAACCGAAATATAGGCAGAAAGAAATTAAAAAATCGAATATCGTGAGTACCCGTTACGTAATAAAATGTTACCAACAAACCTAGTAGCGTTCGTCAAAGATCTAAAACTGTCTACTACCCAAGAGTTAAGCATATTTTGATGTAGTTTACCAGCAAAAGCAAAGCATACGATTTAATAAGGGTTTAAGAGATAAACCCAGGTGAATGAATACCGTGGGTAAACGCTAGTTGATTATGTGGCAACAGGAAATCAGACGAGATTTGAATTATATCCACTCCAGTGACTGGGTGTGATCACATCTGCCACCAAATCATTGGCGCTCTGTACAGATAAACCTTGAATACGTATCGCATCTTCAGTGACATTCGTAAACGAAATTTCATACATATCGTATGAAGACAATTACTAATTCTGAATGTAGTGGAACCGGTGCAGTTCGACCGGGGAAGTAGGTACCACCGCCACACCTATTTCTAGCGTGAAGCATTTCTTACGTTTCGATGGAAGGGTGTGGTTGCCGGCACACTTTTATATGAGGCGACCATCATAGTCCTCGGGAGTATCGACGCATCTGTAATTAACTTCAGATAGAGCCCCATGCTCTGTATGATGTTGCTTACAAATATCCATGGGCGGCAGTGACCACTTACCGTGGACTGCATGCTCGCTTGCTTCTTCAATCAGATAAAAAAATTAGGTGAATTGCATGTTCGTTTGCTACTTCAATCTTATAAAAATATATATTGTGTGTAATATTAAAAGGACCAACAATATACGTATTATCATATTGTCCCAACCAATGGTTAACAAAATCTTACGGGATTCGAATTACGTCCACTCCAATGACAAGATTGGATTACATATGCCACGAAATCATCGGCACCCTTACATCCAAACCGTTAATATATTAGTGATTAGTGATTCCGTCAGTTCTCGAAAATTCAGAAAAACAGTTATCTAGGGTGGATTATATGTAATCATGATTCATGATTCCACCATGGGTACCATGGACCAAGACGAGTGCACAAATACCCAGACCCAGAACACGAATCTAAACTCATCATTCAGATACCTGTCTGGCCAGGTTCGAACCCGGGACCCATTGCGCGTCAGACCGGTATGGTAACCGCTCCGTCACGAGGGACGTCGAGGTCGTCAATTTAGGTAAAAGTAAGTTTTTTTTCGAAAATATTTTTAGACAACCTATATTTTTAGGATTGCCTAATATTCAAACATCGAAAGTCAAATTTGGTTTGCGTATTAACTTATATCCAATCCACATTGAGTCCTTGGTAAATTAAATCTCAAAACCACGTTTAGACATGTAATTGCCGAAAGCAAACGGCAGAAAGTACGGCGAATGAATAAAATATACCGTTTTATTCAATTTTAGAAACGAAAGAAAAATTAATATGGTCCTGAACAAACAACCGAGTGTTACATGTTTATTTTGGTTAGGGTTGCCACTCACGAGATAATAAATTTTGTAAAAATATTCCAACAAAACTCTGTTATTCTTTTTCAGATTATATGACGATAAATATGTTGATTTCTTTTTTTATTTATATTTTTTTTAGTGGTAAGTATTCACTGCTTTTCATGCGTAAAAAACACACATTTCATATAAAGACGGTTTACCTAGTCAACCACAGATACGTAGCTACTCCCGAGGACTAAGATGGTTACCTCATATGAAGGTAAGCCGGAACCCTTCCAGCCAAACGCTAGAACTGCTTTACGCTAGATATAGTGTGGCGGTAGAACTTTCCCGGTCGATACTTGTTCTAATGACCATATAAAAGGTTAAAACAACGTGCATTTTTTATTTCATGGAGAAACATAAATGTATGTAATGTAATTAAGTATGAGGCCCATTACAGATACAGAAAGTTTTTTGGTTAAAGACAATTTATTCACAAAAGAATTGGTACAATTCAATACACATTAAGATTTTATGTAATAAAGGTGATAACATATCGTCGCTTAAGTTTTAACAACGCGAAACTCAAAAAATGCCCATTTTGAGTTAATGAAATAATAGTACCTCAAAATAATATAGGAACATGTTACATTGTCATAAAAAATATTATTTTAAAATGAGTGTACTAATATTTTCAACGCAATATATAATTTGGTAGTTGTAGAAATAAAAATAACTATTTGAGATAGTTTATTTGCTCTCCTGAAAAGTTGCTAATTTTGAGATCCGTGGTGTTAGCACTTAAGCGACGATATGCAAAATTAAAATAAGTAAGAAAATCATGTTGGTCAAATAAAAAATTAAAACCAACATAGTCATGTGGCATCCCTACTCCATGTGGACCCCCGAGGCGGCCCTGTGCGTCTAAATGAAAAAAGTTCACGAAATCGATACTTCAAATTGCACATTTATTATGGACCTTTGTGTGATCTGACGCGATACGCAATAAATTAGGTTAAAGTTACGGATTTTACTTACATGTGTCAAAACTACATATAATCTTTTACCAATGTAGTTCGACCGGGGAAGTACCACCGCCACACCTATTTCTAGCGTGAAGCATTTCTTGCGTTTCGATAAAAGGGTGTAGTTGCCGGCATACTTTCACATGAGGCGTCCATCACAGTCCTCGTGGGTAGCAACGCATCTGTGATTGACTTCAGATGAAACCCATGTTCTGTATGAAGTTGGTTACAGATGTCCATGGGCGGTAGTGACCACTTAACATCAGGTGGACTGCATGCTCGTTTGCTACTTCAGTCAAATAAAAAAAAAATCTTATCTTACTATTTTTTAATATTGCGTTTGTGAAGATGTATGTGCTTCGTTACTCATTTTGTCCACCAATTCGCACTTAGCCAGCGCGGTGCGTTGGCCTAAAACTCTCAAATTCTGTGTCAGCCCATCTCAGACCAGTGCCCAGCAGTGGGACAATAATGTGTTGGCACCCACTCATTTTCAGCGAAAAATACCAATTAGATTTCGGTGTTATTTGGCACACACACGGTTTATAACTTACTAGATAACCCGGCGAACTTCGTTCCGCCTAAAAGTCAAAAATCTAAATTTATCCCTGTTTCTCTATTATATTATACATGGACTATACATAAAAACCTTCCTTTTTCTTTACCTATTTAAAAAAACTGCATTAAAATCCGTAGCGTAGTTTTATAGATCTAAGCATACATAAGGACAGACAGCGAGAAGCGACTTTATTTTATACTATGTAGTGATTTAAAACTTTAAATTTAATTTAATTTAACTTAAATTAATTTAATTAAATTTAATTAAATTAATTTAAATTTAACTTTAACTTAAAACTTTTAATTTGAATTTAATTTAATTTGAATTAAATTAATTTTAATTTCACTTTTGTAACTTATTACTTTAACACATAGGATACCCATTACCGTAGCAGACGTGACCGAAGCGGACAAACTGGCGTGGTTATTCATTTACAAATTCCATCCATCCATCATCCATCCATCAGCCTTTTGATGTCCACTGCTGAACATAGGCCTCCCCTAAATGGCGCCACTCCAACCGGTCCTGTGCCCTCTGAATCCAACGGTTTCCCGCTGTCTTCTTCAGGTCATCGGTCCATCTGGTAGGGGGGCGACCTGTACTCCTTTTGCCTAAACGTGGGCGCCACTCGAGGACCTTTCTTATTACATTTACAAATTAATTAACAGTAAATGTAGTAATAGTCGTGCATGCATATTTCTTAATACCTTCCCAAAGAAGTTATTCTATTCTAATCTACGTCTGTACTGTACCTACAATATTTGTAATTTGTATTTCTCATGTTAAATTAATTGTATTCGAATGAGAAATAAATTTCTTAACCGTAACCGTAAATGGTTTTGCTGGAAGATAAGTATCAGTTGTCGGAAATATCATGCTGACTTTGCATTCAATTCATTTCGCACCAATTTTAACAATTTATTGTAGGATTATGATAATTATAGCTATTAAATAAGACCTTGATACAGTCACATTAATATCTTTATATGCATGTCTGATATTTACGATACTATCAACTTTAAAAGGTGTTTTTGAAATTTTAAAGCAGAGGTATGGTACCCACGACACAGGAGAAAATCCTACTGTGGGGGCTATGAGTGTAGAAAGCGTTTTTTTTATTTATATATCAATTACATTTAATTATATTAAAGCTATCAAATATTCTTTAAAATACTCTTCTTTACTCTACTGTCTGTCTTAAACTTTTAATGGACTGTAATATTTTCAATCAAATTTTAGATGTATTGCACTGATACATCAAAAATTTGATTGAAAATATTCTAGTAATAAAAAGCGATAAAACTTAATGAAAAAGCTTTATGGATCAAGAATCAATTTTTAAAATACTACTGCTTAATACGTTTATAGATGTAATTAAAAATACAATAATAGATCACTCTGTATATTAGAGTAATAACACATAAATATTCAGTCTTGATGATGAAACGATTTGATTTGACACTATGTTATATAGACACCGTTATATAGAAACTTTAAGAAAAACTTTATGGTGCGAGATAATAGAATACATAATAAAAATTATATACAAACGTTTATAGCTGTTATTAAAAAATAGATCACTCTGTATAGTGTATGTATACAGTAACATACACAATTTTAATTCATAGCGTCTAAATTAATAACGGTATTAAGTAATATATCGACAAGCAGTATAGAGTAGCGGTAGGAGATAACTATTAGGAACTAGCTTATGCCTGCGGCTCCGCCTGCTCCCGTCATGTTTACCACGGTAATGAGTATCTTATGTTTTAATCTAGACCATAAACAGTCTGTGTGCCAAATTTCAGCGAAAACTGACCACTAGTTTGTGCGTTAAAAGGTTACAAACACACATACATTCTCACAAAATTTCACATTTATAATATTAGTAAGATTTATTACTATGTACTAAGATATTATTTTTAATCATATTTTTCCTTAATGATTCCACAGCTGCTTATTTCTGCAACTGAAGCTTATGGTCAAACCATAATATCAAACCTTTACAGTGGCCTTAATCCCAATAAAAACATAGCCATAAGCCCGATCGCCATAAAAGCCCCCTTGGGTGCTATATGGCCGCATATGCAACCCATGGATTTCCCTTATCGTTATTTATCTATAGGATGATTAATTTTGACATAAAAATAAAAGGAATTTATTTGTGCACTACAATATTTGTAAATATACCCTGGTGTGCAATATATTCTGGATCTAGTGTATGCATATGTGGTTTATCGAATACACAAAACAATGCTAGTATTGGTGCCATATAAAAGTATTGAGAATACAAACAAATGTAGCTGTCAGTATGGTTAAATTTATAAATTAAAATTCACCGTTTTCACCCCATTATCATCCCACAGCTGGGCTTAAATCTTGCAATACCGCAAATGCGAATTGGTAGACATCATATACCGTTGAGATTTTAGACAATTCACAGGTCTGCAGATTGCCTTACAATGTTTTCCTTTACTGTAGTAATTAATAGTTTTCAATACGGGTATCATTTTAGTGAAATCTATGATGCTTGCCTGGGATTTGAACCATGGCCCACGACTAAGAGGCCGATTTGCAATTAAAAGGCTATCACTGCACTGTTTATTTAAATAAAATTAATGTATGTGCTCAATGTTTCTTATTTCTGTATTAAGAATAATCTGCAATTGCTTTCATCACAAAAAAAAGTTAAGTATTTTTTTTTAAGTTTTTCTAAAAATTTGCAATCTGTTTTTCATTCAAGATTGTAAATGTGAACTTTACGAGGCTATTTAGATAAGTTTTCATTTTGTAAAGATCACAGAAGTGAAAATCTTGAAAAAAAGGTGTTTAATTTGTTTATAACTTTGTACAGGGTGTACTAACTGTATATTAGATGGCCGGCGTGCCTCATTGCTATTTACATAAAAAAAGCTGTAACGAGCTTTTTAGAGCCCTTTCATTAGCTAATTATTCGCTCGAGTTCTCTTACATGTAATTTGCATATCTTTGTAATCTACTCGGGAAATGGCGGAAAAGCGGGAAATTCGCGTTTAACACGCACAGACAGACAGTTTCAGGAAATAGTTAGCTCGCTTATTAAATTACGGGACAGGTAATGTTTCATGTAAGTTATGACTCTCGTATATTATTTATAAGGGGACTTGCGTTTTAATTAATTAGACGAAGTTATGGTCATTTTTACGAGTTTGCATTAGAAAAAACTAGTTCTAGACTTAAGCAAACGCTCGTCTCGTCTAGCAATGGGATATAAAGGTTGTTATACTTATAGGTTTATTTTCGTCATTCCGATTATTTTAACTATTCTATGCAGAGAAACATTGTTATAGGAAAACTTTTATTTTTTTTTAACTTACATTTATTGGTAAGCTGTCGCTTAACATTAATTTCTCTAAAACCACCAAACCTATACTAAATACTAGGTAAAAATAAATAATGTGTTAAATATTAATTATTACTAGACTAAATAGTAATAAAAACCTTAGCGAACAAAATGTAACACATGTGTGTAATGTAAAAGCAAGAAAAATATCTAAAATGTATATTAAAATAATATAAAATATATTGGGCAATATTTTCTACACCCTGTATAGGCACATATTGCATAAGGGTGCAACGCCGCTAATCCGCATTACCTAAATCGAATATTTTGGACGCAACAATTAATTTTCACCCCATTTTAGTTGCGACACATTATGATCGGAATACACATTAGTTGATTAATTCATTCAGATATTCTCATATGATTTGATAAATGCAATGAAAGGAATTAGAAAATATAAGTAAATGCAAACATTTGACTGACTTCAGTTGAACAACATTTTTTATTTTCTTTTCATATCCTGGGGCATATACAAATGTTAATTAAAGTAGTTATTAAATATAGGTAGGTTACTTGTGGCGTACTTTATGTTTTTGACGGCCCGCGTGGCGCAGCGGTTACCATACCGGTCTGACACGTAGTGGGTCCCGGGTTCGAATCCCGGCCAGACAGTATCTGAATGATGGGTTTAGTTTCTTGTTCTGGGTCTGGGTGTTTGTGTATTCGTATTTGTGTGTGTCCATGGCACCCACGACACAGGAGTATACTGTGGGCCTACTGTGGGGCTATGAGTGTAGAAAGCGTTTTATGTAACATCGGATGGCAACTGGTAAGAAAGTATGTTTCTAATTTTAAAACAAAAAATAATTTATCAATACGAAACTTTCCAGCACATTGTGAAAATTATTAACAAATATGACTGTTAAATAGAAATTAATTGGATTTGAACACTAACTTTCTAAAACCCCTCTGGGGTAATTAAAATAGGACAAATCCGAAGAACCACGGACATCATAAGTGAACAGTATGCTCGAGGAAGAGGTCGCCCTAAAGATCGTTGGAACGCCGAAATACCAAAAACTACCTGGCAAAGACTGGGTAGCGAAAGGACAGGATAGAGCGGAATGGGGACGTTTGGAGGAGGCTTTTACCCGTAGTGGGGCTTTAACTTAATTTTATATGTATCAATATTTTTTTCTATGTTTTCTTTATTAATTTAAGGTAAAGATATAAAGGCTTATTATATTATTATGCTCGTTTGCTCGTTAAATAAATCTATGACAACAAAATAAACTAAGACTAACATAAGACAAGCAAACTAAGCAAAGGTTAGCAAGAAACACCGTACACCGTATCGGATTTCTCGTCAGCTGCTCAGAGCATCTGCTTCTTGTAGTACAATGCAGTGATACAGTTGATTTTGCACCCACTGGGAGATAACAAAACAACGCACTCGTTTAAAATGTTTCTCGCATCTGCCTTGGATAGGGATGGCACGTGGTCATTTCTAAGTATTCTCTTCATTTAAGAAAGTAATGTTGTGCCTGTTGATTTTTTTTATTTGTTTTGAGCAGCAAACGAGCATGCAGTCCACCTGATGGTAAGTGGTCACGAGGACTATGATGGTTAGTGGTGGTGAGGACTATGATGGTCGCCTCATGTGAAAGCGTGGCCGGCAACCACACCCTTCTATCGAAAAGCAAGAAATACTTCAAATATAAATAGGTGTGGCGGTGGTATGTTCCCGGTCGAACTATACTGGTTCTACCACCTTGAAAATTATTATTTTATTGCGTTTTATCGTTATGTTACTACAATGTAACGTAACTTTTTAAACAAGCATCCTTATATATTTTTTTGTAAATATTGAAAAAGATATTTGTTTACAATCTTTATTTAGTCTTAGGTACGTGTTTGGCTTAATCCTAATTTTGGACAATAGATATGTTCCAGTAAGAATAAAGTGTTATACTTAGTAACATCTAATGATTTTATTTCCATATTGCATTTCCATCCATCCATCCAGCAGCCTTTTGATGTCCACTGCTGAACATAAGCGTCCTCTAAATGGCATATATTGCATTTATTGCTTCGTAATTTCCCAAGATTTTTAAAATTATATACTATACCAGTTCAATATCTATACTTATTATAAAACAAAGTGCCCAAAAGCTGTCTGTTCGTATGTTCGCTTTTTTATCAAATACTACTGAACAGATTTTCTATGCTGTTTTTACTAAAAGATGTGCAATTCTTGAGGATTGTCCACGTATGTTACATTATGTAAATTGACTGAAATATAACGAATAATGTTGAAGAGGTTGTAAAAAATCATGCTTGCTGGGAGCTTTACTCGCGTACGCCGCATAAACCAGCAGAGTAACACTAAAGTAATGTACTAGAGAATTGTAGATCTGCAAAAATGCTACAAATAAGTAAGCAATAGCATATCTCTATCTCTAATGGTTAACTCACAATATTTTTAGTCGTAGGTACAGCTAGTGTATGCATAATGCATATAACTAATTTTTTTCAAGAGTAAAATATTATTGTAAGATATTCGAGACAAGCCCGTAGCCCCCGGCTCTACGTCCGTTTCAATTGGACTTTCACAACAGGATTTCGAGTATCTTCTGATTGAACGATCCGATTGCAGGGAAATAAAAAAATAATACGCGAAGTGAAATTATTCATCTGAATGCAGATTCATTTTGAATGGATGATGATATTTTCATATGAAACGTAATGAACAAATAATAAAGGAATATCTTAATGAACATATTTTTTTAAACCCAATATAGAACAGCTTAGTGGTCGAAACGTGCCCTCTCGATCGGGAGGTCCGAGGTTCAAACCCAGGTACGCACCACTGATTTTTCTTAATTATTCTGCTTTTCGGTGAAGGAAAACATCATGAGGAAACCTACCCGAGAGTTTAAAAAAAAAGTTCTCGGAGGTGTGTGAAGTCCACCAAAGCGCACTTAGCCAGCGCGGTGGACTATGGCCTAAAACACTCTCATTCTGAGAAGACCCGCGCCCAGCAGGGGGACAATAATGAGTGTGCACCACAAATATTTATATGTAGTATCTAATTATCTGAACTTTTTTGTTTTTGTTTTCGAGGGGGAAACCTTCAATAATATGTGGGATTTTTATCGCACCAAAACCCCCCGGTGGCCGTCCTCGGCGCTGAAAAGGAGGACTCCCGGATTTCGAAACGACTTCAACCGGAGTCCTCCGAGCGCGCTACCCCATCGGGCTCCTCCCAGATCGGCGGCTGGGCCCACCGCTCCATCTAGTCTTTACGACGGTATGCGACCACACATACCGCCGTCTTTCCCGGGATTGCCTGACCGAACGGTTCGAGCTCCCACTCTAGCCGTCTGCAACCCTGGAAGCCCCTTTTAGTCGCCTCTTACGACAGGCAGGGGATGCCGTAGCCCTATTCTGATCCCGGAGCTACAGGGACGAATTATCTGAACTATCTGAAGTCAATCATAGATGCGTCGCTAAGCACGAGAACTAAATGTCAATGTAAAGCATCGTCTGTTATGAAAGTGAGCCGGATATGACAATATCGTTGATATGATGAAAACTTCCATTAAAATGATCAGTCAAGGTTCATAATGATCGGTCTAACGGTGTCGAAACGTATAAATGTCAATTATTATTCCAAGAAATATTATTATTATATTAATACGTGAAGCAAAAACTTGTGACCATTTTTAAGTTATATGCCGCAGACGGATTAGTATGAAATTTTGTACGGATATAGAGACGTAGAGAAGGAGTGCAGATGTTAATATTTTTTCAAATAATGCATAAAACATACATAAAATCAACTAAAAACACATTACACACACTACCGTGCATTTGTCACATATAAATAATAAACGAAGTAGAACATTCAATGTCTTACTATGAAAACACATAAAGTCAGAAATGTCAGTGTCTTTGTCAAAATACTCTCTATTCAAATTCAATTTTTTTTTTTTTTCAAATTCAAATTCTTTATTGGTATAACAAGTTGTACACAAACATAAATTGTTGTTGGGACATCCTTTTAAGTAAGAAAAATACTTGTGCCAGGATGCCCCGCTCTTCCGTAACTTAAATAAACTAGTACAATTTGCTTAATAACAATGAAAATATATTAATGTAGTATTGAGTGAGAGTGCATGTGAATGAGTTTGTGTGTGTGTGTGTGTGTGTGTGTGTGTGTGCGCGCGCGCGCGCGCGTGTGTATGTGTGTATATCAATTGCGTACACTTAACAGAACTTCGGTCTCGTTAAAGTCAAGCTTTGTTAGCCAATCAGTGACTATTTTCTTCAAGACATGTTGCTTATACAAGCTACTAATATTTAGTATTTTATTTATTTTGTTGTATACAACAGCAGATTGTTTCATATATTGTCGAGTAGCAAAATAAGTTTTTACGCCAGTTGAATTTACTTTAATTCAACTGGCGTAAAAACTTATTCTATTGGTTTAAATGCTTAGATAAATAAACCTTATTTTTATATTTAACGGGTGCGTCCAAAATTACTTGAAAATTCTTACAATTTATTTGATTTAGAGAAATATTCGTAGTACTTTGGACAATACGAATTTATTTTTTTAATTTAAATTACGGTTTCGACCGATGCGAAGGGTGACTAGTTTGTATAAATATACTTAGATTATGGATAACTATCGACCATATTCATGGTATGGATAGGTAAATATTAAAAAAAAAACATATTTAAAAATTTGGCTGAATCCTCATTCGGGGGCCACGAAAGCAGACAGGCGTAAATAAAGCTTAAATCGAATATTTCATGGCCCTCACAAGTCATTGCACTACTTTCCTAAACCAACCCGTTCAATTCAACCCGGAAACGTATAAATGGCTAACATCTATTTACTAATTAAACATTAGACGAAAGCAGTAAACGTGCATGTTTACACACGCCGCATTTGTGGGTTATCGTCTGTGTAAAGAGATTAATCTTTAGCTATTTGGGTTACTGATTTGTATTGGTTCAATATCGTGAGTTACGAAAATATACATGATTGTCGTGTTACGTTAATTCATTTTAAAGTTGCCTTGTTTTCTATTTTTTTATCTGTTGAAGTTGCAAACGAGCATGAAGTCCACCTGATGGAAGTGTCACTGCCGCTTATGGACATCTGTAATCAACTACATACAAAACATGGGTTCCATCTGAAGTCAATCACAGATGCGTTGCTACTCCCGAGGCCTATGATGGTCGCCTCATGTGAAAGTGTGCCGGCAACCACACCCTTCCATCGAAACGCAAGAACTGCTTCACGGTAGAAATAGGTGTAGCGGTGGTACTTCCCCGGGCGAACTACACTGGTTCTATCACCTTGAAAACCACAATATTCAGTAATCAACCCCAGAGCGTCATACCTGACGTCACAGATGCGTTGCTACCTGAGGACTACGTTAGAACACCTCGAATACGCATATAGATAAATAAATTTCAAAACTTATTTTTTGAATACATAAAAAGTAGGTCCAAAAACTTAAATAGCACAACCCTATTGTCTTCAAATCCTGTCAATAGCATTGAAGAACTGGACACCTGTCGCCTTTACTATGTAGGTAGTATCCGTTTATCTCTATCCCTTTCACACTAGGCAAGTATGTACAGCCTCTCTTTCACACTTCTTACATCTTCACAATTAATGTCTTATTACCTGTGAAACCAATTTCGGAAACCATTGAACGAATGCTTATTTAAACTGTACCGAATGTTAGACCTGGTTTTTATTCTCTATCTGGCTAGGTTTATTTTCAGCTCATGATTCGGGTGCAATTGGAATGTTAAAAATCTATTAGTAACAACTATTTTTCGGTCTACTTTTACCATTGTTTATTTGAAAATTTCATCATGTGTATCTATAAATCTATTTAATGCACATACATTATATTCGCAATAATATAAATATATTTCTCTTTTTACCTACAACACTAAGATCTTATTCAATAACGGTATCCATATATACGTGAAGAAAAAGATTTAACTTTATCAATAACGGTACATAGATAAAGCTATTTAACTTGTTATAACACATTTTTTGTAACATAGTCGTCGTATTCGAGGAAGCTTTCCACCTGATGATAAGTGGTCTCTGCTGTCGAAAGACATCTGTAATTAACCCCAGACATATCTGGGGTTGAATGATGTTGATGTGCATACTTAGTTATCCAGACTAATCTTAATTAGTGTTGCTAGCGTTTGTCTTCAGATCCCTTGACCAAATTGACCCTAACACTATTTAAACCAGAAAACAGTACTTAATGCATTTAATATTAGTCAGAAATAGATGAGGTGGTGCAGGATACAGTCAGAAAAGGTTCTAATAATAATTCTAATCTTGAAATTATTAATACTAGTCACTCCTCGCATCGCGGTGGACTATGTCCTAAAACTCCCTCATTCTGAGAGAAGACCCCGTGCCCAGCAGTGGGAATGATGGGTTGTACCACCACCCATCGCAACGGTTGAAAATCTCAACTCAAACCTTAACTTGATTATTTCGATTGATTTTCGAGTCATTTTTACAACACTCGTTAAAGGGAAATATAATTGACTAAGCTGCATTTAAAAGCAATGACTGGTACCTATTTTGACATAGACATCTGGCATTTTTAACTTTATGTGTTTTCACAGTAGGACAATTAGTTTTATTTCGTTTATTATATATGTGTTTGTGTGAAACGCATGGTAGTGTGTAATGTATTTTAGTTGATTTCATAAAACACTCATACATTTCATTTCATCTATGTTTTAAGCATTACTTGAAAAAAATATTGGCATCTCGTACCCCTCTTCTATAGAAATCATAATCGTAGCAAATTTATTAATCCTTCGTCGGCGTAATTTGTCTTAAAAAGGCATCCCAAGTTTTTGCTTCACGAAATAATTATTAATATTTATTTTATTTTAACATTCAGACAGTGATCAAAATCAACCTATCATTAGTTATCAACGCCATAACGCAGTATCAGGAGATAAATTATATGTAATGTACTCGTTGTAATGTACAAATAAATGATTAATTCTAACAATGCGTGTTGGCAGCCGCATATCTCTACGACTAAGTGCTTATTGTCCATAAACACTCATTAACTGATGATTTTGATATCTCAGTAGGTAACCTTTCCATGGCGATACATACCATTACTATGACACAAACGTATCCATTTCATACTTTTTATTTAATATTACGTATTTTTTTGTATTTTTTTTTTATTTCACTGAAGTAACAAACGAGCATGCAGTCCACAGTAAGTGGTCACTGCCACCCATGGACATCTGTAATCAACTTCATACAGAACATGGGTTCTATCTGAAGTTAATCACAGATGTGTTGCTACTCCCGAGGACTAAGAGGGTCGCCTCATATAAAAGTGTACCGGCAACCACACCCTTCCATCGAAATGCAAGAAATGCTTCACGCTAGAAATAGGTGTGGCGGTGGTACCTCCCCGGTCAAACTACACTGGTTCTACCACCTGGTAATCCATATAATATAGATCTGCCGGTCGCATGTTTTTTGTAAAAAAATGGGTTATACTGTTAATAACATGAGGAACTTTGTATATAGCCACTATGAATATTCTTTTTGGCGTATTTTCAAAATATTTTTACTTTTATAACAAATATGTGTGAACATACTACGTTTATCAATCTAACATCAATATGAACGATGCTCCAACTTCACTACAAAAACCCCAAACCAATTTGTAAGTTAACAACATTTTTGAGTCTTCATAATTAACTTCGCCGCTAATTTCGAAATCTTATTAAAACCCATACAAAAACCACATCCGCCATATGTTGCGAACGGATCGAATAATTCACGGTCAGTAGCCACCCTTAAAATTAACCGAAAATAAATCTTAAATCATCGTCGTAAACCTTCGATTCGGTTGTAACGTTACGTTACGTTACGCCTCGTTGAGTTTGCTAAATCGAAATTCCAGAAAATTTGTAACATGTTACACTGATAGTGACGTCATTATAACACTTTTTTGTATTCGCGAGTCCAAAAATAATGGAGTACGTTAAGAGAAATTAGTAACATCATTTATTGAAAAAATATACCTAATTAAAAACGTTTCTTTGATTTTTATCTGGCTTTCTTAGAACTATAATTGCGTTATTATTCTGTCCAAGCAGGAGTCATGTGACAAAAAAAAACTCCGGCATAAGCTTGATAGAAGAATTATAAAATATAGTAAACTAGTTAACCCTGCGAAGATCGGTCCACCTTAAACTCAAAAATCTAAAGTTATTAGTGTTCCTCCACCATATTATACATAAAAACCTTCCCCTTGAATCACTTTATCTATTAAAAAAACTACATTAAAATTCGTAGCGTAGTTTTAAAGAACTAAGCATACATAGAGACAGACAGCGAGTAGCGACTTTGTTTGTTTTATACTATGTAGTGATCTAAAGCTATACAATATTCATTGTCACGATACATACGTATACAATATGTTTCTTCGGCTATTCATCCAAGTATTTGCCGATCTATTTGACTGAATATCATTCAAGAAATCAGAAAAAATATGAACTGCGTTTAGTAATTAATCCAGGCCTTAATTGAGCAACTTATTAAACAAGTTAGCTTCGATCAAATACATACATTAACAATGTACTACCGGCCTCAAAAATATTTTGTACAATTAAATATTAACAAAATGAAGAACACTAAACCGGCTTCAAATTAAACCGATTTAGGTGATTGTGCGGATTCTGGTAATTTGTAAATCTTAGTTCAGAGCTTAGTCCGAACAGTAAGCAAATATGCATATCTCTTAACACAAATCCGTAGACAAACATGTAGAATGAATATAAGTCACTTGACCTTTACGTTTACGTAGAAAGGTTCATAATCGCCTACATTACGTTTGACTTGCAAGTTATAAGTGACTGACTTGTAACGTGAAAGTAGCTAACTGTTAACCAGTTTTTTATTACTTTTAACAATGAAGAAATGTTATATTTGATGTTATATTTGTAGACTCGAGGGCACGCATGGTTGCTTGGTTTTCGTAGTTGTTAAAATATAACTGTGTTCTTGTCTAAACTAGCATCATTTTTACAACTTAACAGCAATCCTGTTATAGAGGAAATAGTGAAAATATCGCATATTTTCTTAAATATTAGCTGTTCTACGCTGTTTTACACGGATTTGACGACCCGCGTGGCACTGCGGTTACCATACCCGTCTGACAGATATCTGAATGATGAGTTCAGATTGTTGTTCTGGGTCTGGGTGTTTGTTTATTCATCTGTGTATGTGTCCATCGCTCCCACGACACAGGAGCAAATCCTACTGTAGGGCTATGAGTGTAAACAGCGTTTTTTTTTAATTAAAAAAGGTAACCCAGCTTTATTAAGCTGGGTTACCTTTTTTAGCCTTTAGCCTTTAGCCTTTTTTAGCCTTTAGCCTTTTTAAGTTTCTCTATTATCAACTTTATCATAACATTATTATATTATGATAAAGTTGATGATCGAGCAACTTTTGATAAGAGTCGATGCATTTTGAGAAATAAATGGGGGTAGAATACTTTATGGTTCAACTGCGCAAGCATCACCGTCACACCTATTTTTGCCTAATAACAGCTGTAATATGCGTCCTGGTCCCGAGGGGGCGATAACGGAGACATAAAGGGTAGCAACGCATTTGGAGCTAACCACAGGTATCCCTTACCACTGATCTTACCTTATCTATAGGTAATTGTTGGTAATCTCCTGTTAAGCACTAGTATCATATTATTATCTATTTAGGGGAGGCTTATGTCCAGCAGTGGAAACCAAAGGTCTGGTGAATGGATGGAAGCACTAGTATTGCCGCCATTGTCCATAGATAAACTACTTCACTATTATAAAAAAGTTAGTCGTACAGGTTGTCAAGACAAATTATTCTAACTTTTCAATGCTAACAATTGGTACCTTACGCGAGTTCGTAGTAATAAACACATAATCAATTATAAACTCTAACGTTTAAATTATATAGAAAACATAAATACTTAGTCGATTAACACGACGCGTGAGTAAAGGCATTAACACAATGGACAGCAGTGTTATGCGTTGCTGTGTCCTGGTCCGAATAGTGTGATTTTAATATTTGATTGAAGTAGCAAACGGGCATGCAGTCCACCTGATGGTAAGTGGTCACTGCCGCCCTGCGACATCTGTAATCAACTACATACAGAACATGGGTTCCATCTGAAGCCAATCACGGATGCGTTGCTACCCCCGAGGACTATGATGCTCGCCTCAAATAAAAGTGTGCTGCCAACCACTGTCGAACTATACTGGTTCTACCACCTGAAAAACCTGATAACCAATATACTTATGCGAGACGTGTTAACTTTGTCCCTAAGGGTAGCAACGCGTCCGTGGCTAACCACAAGTCTGAGCTTAACTGAGGTTGATTACAGATACCATATGAGCCGCACTACGTTCATATTTTTAAAAAACTTATTAGTCCTAAGTCTGAGGTTGATTACAGATACCATATGAGTGGCACTACATTTATATAAAAAAAACTTATAAGTCCTGCATACAACCTAAGCCAAGTTATTCTAAGTTTTCAATGCAAACAATTGGTATTTTACGAGTTCGTAGTAATGGCCACTCGCGTAATCAATTATAAACTCTAACGTTTAAATTATATAGAAATCATAAATACTAATTTAAGCTTGATACGACAAGCAATTATAGGCGTTAACACAACGGAATAAACGCAACATTCGTTTGCACAAATATTTGGTTAAAATGCAGCGTGGTTTTGAATGATGGACCGGTTTTAGTGCGATTTGTTTCAAGTGTAACTAGTTTTTGCTTAGAAATACGTGAGTAATAAACTTCAACACGCGATATTGTGTAAAGGAGAGGACAAGAAAATCTAGATATTTCAGAGTCTTTACTTCTTTTAACCGTGAACGTACATTTTTAATCATATAAACTACTGAACGAAAAATTAAAAAATAAGTTTACAGTATTTATATTTCCATATAAGTTAAACGTCAGAAATGTGAAAATGTTTGGCAGCAGCCCTAGTTACGTTTAGTCAAAAAGTTTAGGTGAAAAAACACCAAACTTTTCATTACAAGTTTTTCAATAATAGTAAGCAAGTACGGGGCACAAAAAATATTTAAGTCAAGTATATTTTTTATATCGTTAAATATATTTTACATATTTTTTACTTAAATGGTTATAATAATGGTTACTATAATTTTAAAATACTGAGTCATATGACAAGAAACCAATAATTTCCAGTTATTATAACAATAGATTAATTACCTTTGCCAAAACCATAGTGCCTGAACAATAAGAACGTAAACAATAAGATTAAAACATAACTCAAAAAAGTCAGGTAAAAAGTGAAAAACCTAGTCAATTCCGAGAAACGCCGGGTCGCGCGGCTTGTCTGTCGTGACGTCATTGCATTTGGACTGCATTCGCTTCGCTCGTGTCGTGTTTATGCAACGATTATTATTGCTGCAATAGGATAACCAGATGCATTTAAACTTTGGGATAAAATTCTATTTTTTGTAGGCACAAGCCTTTGCAGTTTATCAACTGCCTTATGTAGGTACCTTTAATCGTTTGTGCAATATTTATTTATTTATTTATTTATTCTAGAACGGGCATCAAGTCCAATTACACTAACTCAAGGTGGTAGAACCAGTGTAGTTCGACCGGGGAAGTACCACCGCCACACCTATTTCTAGCGTGAAGCATTTCTTGCGTTTCGATAGAAGGGTGTGGTTGCCGGCACACTTTCACATGAGGCGACCATCACAGTCCTCGGGAGTAGCAACGCATCTGTGATTGACTTCAGATGGAACCCATGTTCTGTATGAAGTTGATTACAGATGTCCATGGGCGGCAGTGACCACTTACCATCAGGTGAACTGCATGCTCGTTTGCTACTTCAGTCAAATAAAAAAAAAAAAAAAAAAAACTCAGATACATTACAAATCAAAAGAAAAAATACACAATAGTAAATTGAAAACATCATAGAAATAATTATAACTTAAGACTTGATAATAAGAAAAATAATTTAGAGTCAATTACGTTGAATCAATGATTTCAAAAAAAAATCCAATCTATAACAAATATAATTAAACAAAATAAAGAGATCTGTAATTAAATAATACTTATAATTTATCAACACTGTTCTGTTATGTTGTCCACCAATTCGCACTTGGCCAGCGCGGTGGACTATGGCCTAAACTCTCTCATTCTGAGAGAAGACCCGTGCCCAGCAGTGGGACAATAATGGGTTGACGAGAGTTCTGTTATGTATAAGTACATTATAATATGCAGCTAGTCACGCGCTTGACGCTGTATGTCAGGTAATAATATCGGAGTCACTCTTTTGAGATATATAAGATTGATGCAGCAAAGGAGCATGCAGTCCTCATGATGGTAAGTGGTTAAGAGGCGTTGTTACTCCCGAGGTCTAAGATGATCGCCTTATATAAAAGTGAACCAGCAGCACCCTTCCAAAACGCAAAATTGCATTGCGCTGGAAATAGACGTAGCGATGGTACCCTGGCACTACACTGATCCTACCACTTGATAAATGGTATTGCCATTGTCTTAAAAAAACGGTTTAACCTCATAAACCTTCTATCTCATATTTACCAGGACTGTCCTAGTAAAGTTCACATGGTAACCCCTAACAATGCAACGGGCCGCATTTGAATGGCCGTTAGGTTTGCGAGAGAAAGGTTCGGTCGGCTGCCACCCGACAATCATATTAACAAGTTTAACAACTGCCTTATGTAGGTACCTTTAATCGTTTGTGCAATATGAGCTAGTCACCCATTTGACACTGACGTCAGATATTGGAGCATTAATGCATTCTAAGACAGCCCTATACTAGGATTTTGCAGTGACGTGGGTGCCTTGGGTACACATAAACTAACACAAAAACACCCAGACCCAGAACAGAAATTTAAGATAATAGGTATTGTTCATTGTATGTATGATGTTCTTAACAAAATAAAAGAATGATTATATTCGTGAAATTAGGAAATATAACTCAACATTGAAATTAAAATCACAAAATTGCAATTTTAACTAAACGCTTTCTACACTCACAGCCCCACAGTAGGATTTTCTCCTGTGTCGTGAGTGCCATGGACACACACAAAGACGAATACACAAACACCCAGACCCAGAACAAGAATCTAAACTCATCATTCAGATACCTGTCTGGCCGGGAATCGAACCCGGGACCCACTGCTTGTCAGATCAGTATGATAACCGCTGCGCCACGCGGATCGTCAAATATAACTCAACATTGAATACACATTAAAAAAATAAAAAATATTACACTAACACATGCCACGGTTCACAACCCAAAAATATTCTAACATGTAATACGAAAACCCACATGTTATAAGGATTACGATCTTCATATTATGACATGTGTATGTGTTGAAGTCGTTTATCATTCATTTTTTGCCGATTATATCCACTTGTCTTGAGGTGATTGACCAACCTGTATCTTTGCTAAGCTCAATGAATATATAAAAATAGTTTTATGGCTGTTTGTCGTCTACTTAATGAGGCTTTTTGCGTAGAATTGTTTATATTATTGACATATTTACTACGTTTATAATTTTATTGTATATTTTAAGTTGATTTAAGATAATAATACCTATATACATTCTTAAAATTAATAAAACATTAAAAAATTCTATGATTTCTTACTTGTTTCTTATTAATTTTTAATTAAATCTCATTTACTACTTATTTTTTACGTTTGTCTCCACCGATTTATGCAACATGTTAATTCTACAAAAATGTTATATTACGTTCCAAATATGAAAAATATAAATGTTTTAATCTATAAGATAAGCATATTATGAAATTAGTGATGGCCGCACAATGACGTGTGAAAATAACTAAGAATTTATTGAAACAACAGAACTAAAATGCTGCTTTAAATTAGCTAAAAACACGTTTTAATAAGTTTTCACTCGTGAGGCTTACTAGCCAATGAAGAGGTTTTTCTGGGTCTACAAACAAATCAACTCAAAAACATCGAACTTGATTGGATTGGTAAGATTTTGTTGGACAATTACAAGTTATTATATGTTACTTGTTAGTTAATCTTAACTGACAAAATGAATCAATATAGCAATCATAAGAAGATCCACGAGTATAACTTGTATATACCTACAAGCTACAATTTCGCATAATCACAAGCCTGAGACGTGTTTTGATAGAGTAATGGCGGCATCTAACGAGTTATAATGGATAGGTTAATTATTGCGTTGGCAAAGTGTGTTCGCTGAGGATGTAGCGTGTCTAATATACATAGTATTGAATACGTTTAAAGTAAGAATAGATTTACTGCATTTTTGATTCACGCAACAGTAAATCCTTCATAAAGGAATTAAATAAATGAAATGAAATGTCTTTATTTTGTATAGGCCTAAGGGTGCACTTACAAATTGTCAGTTACATTTTTTTTCTTACACTACCACCGGATCGAAATACGACCTCAACTGAGAAGATCCGGCAAGAAACTCAGCGGGTTTGTCTTTTTTCTTATTTATATCCATTTTTTTTTTAAATATAATTACAATCATAAATCTTTCTTGCGCAAAACTGTAATATATAATTCTGATAACCAATGATTGCAATGTGGATGGTAGAAAAAAGACGTATTTAGAAGCACGAAGGACCGCATAAAGTTTTTCTTAAATTGTTTAGGTATTTTTCCTTTTTTTATTTATCTGTTGAAGATGATTGTCTCTACGTCGCACTGATATTGTATCATAGAACCGCGAAGTGATAAGTTACTATGACTCTAGTCTTTCATACTACGTACTATTACTTAAAATATATAGGTAGTTAAAAGATTTTTCTTAACTTAGCTACATATCAAGACATTAATTTCATATACACTTGTGAACGATAAGGATCACAAGACTGTGCAACGTCCTGCATAAAACATCGGAGGTCACCCATCCTACTTCAGACAACGCTTGATGTCGCGTTGTAGGTCACAATTCATACAAAATATTGAGTTAAAACAAAGGAAATCCGCAATAAACTTCAAAGCATCCAGTAGTAAGACCTAATGCGTCGTTCACGCTCTACCAAACTGCAAAGCCTCATAAATAAAATCGCCAAAGTTATAAGTAGAGACTCATAGTTAAATTTCCGTAGTTCAAACCCGCTTCAGTCTAAACTCGCTAAGTATAATGAGTGTTGGCGCCATGCAGACGAAGTGGTTGCAAGCGGCCCGCTTTACGGCCGCTCGATTTGGGGAGCGAGCCAAGTAACAGGAATTCGAGCGATGCGCCATTTTAGCACCAAATGCTGTATTAGTACAATGTTTGAATTTTAATTTGATATTCCATTTATAAGTGGTAATTTCTCATTTTTTAACCGACTTCCCAAAGGAAAGAGGTTATTAATTTTTATTTTCGCCTTGAATGTTTACTGTTTAGCCCAATGGCTGACTGTTCGAAAATGCTCCCAGCATTATTGAGGATAATTTACCTTTTGTATCACACTTTAGGTATAATAAAGCTGAAACCAAAGCTGTCCAACCGATAATGAAAGTGGGTACATTCAAAATCGTCTGCGGGCCACACGTTTGTGCAATGGACTGGAATCAGCCACTAATTCAACTGCGACTACCAGGGGGCTACTCTTTGTACTACACTTTGGGCTAGAGATGGCCCAGGGCTCTATGGTTCGACAACCTTTGTTTAAACAATTAATTGAGTTTTCCTGGGTTTTAACAAGTTTAACATAAAAACCAGTACTAAAATACTAAATACTAGGTATATGAACTCAACATTAAAATATCTGGTTCAATCCTCGGAGGATTGAACCTGGACTGATATGCATGTCAGCCGCTTATAGCCACTATATTTTGCGGATCGGTAATTAATATGTTTATCAGGAACTTATTATTTTCGTTTTATTATCATTTTTTTAATACCACCTCGTGTTTTTGACTGCCTGAAGGTTGGCTGGCAGAGTTTTTTTACTTTTTAATTTTTTTTTTTTATCTGATCGAAGTAGCAAACGAGCATGCACTCCATCTGATGGTAAATGGTCTCTGCCGCCCATAGACAACTGTAAGCAACTTCAAATAGAACATGGGTTGTGTCTGAAGTGAATCACAGATGCGTTGCTACCCTCGAGGACTATGATGGTCGCCTCATATATACGTGTGCCGCGAATCACAGCCTTTCATCGAAACGCAAGAACTGCTTCATGCTAGAAGTAGTTGTGGCGCTGGTTCTACCACCTATAAGCTTACATCATTAATTCCACCTGTGTGTATTTCACACATACTTTTGCGAAGTACATAAAGATTAAATATGTAATAATAAATATACACAATTCAACACTATTTACACGTAAATTATAAACAAAAGTCGTTAAATATAATGAGCCGCAATATAGACAAAGTACCCATTTTACATCTGCTCGATTTGGCACGCAAGCCAAAAGACACGTGAAATCAATTATGCTTCAGTTAACCACGAACTTAAATTCACAATTATATATTAAACATCACGATTGTCTTTATTAGAGTAAAGTTACGTAGTTCTTACGCTTCAGTAGAAGGTTGAGGTTGCAGATTCATTTTTACGCATACGAGGCTACCGTCCTAGACTTCAGGAATAGTAACTCATCTGTGATGGTGGCCTGAATTTTAACTCAGCCACATCCAGCATCCACTACCTGCTAATGATTCCTGTGAACTGCTTCGCGCTATAAATAAGTGTGACGATAGTACCTCCCCGGTCTAACTACACTATACTTCTCCTACCACGTAGCTAAGTTAACCGACTATTACATTTTTTACTAAACACTGTTCAAAATTACAATTCAAGATAGCAAGGCAAAAACAACGAACACAGTTAACGGAACGATAATACAGCAAACAAAGACGGGTGTAACGAGTAGGCCATTTTCCGGCTGCTCGATTTGGCGCGCGGGCCAAATAACACAGGAATTAAATTGTACGATGTAACATTTTATCACCCCACTTCACATTACGCAGTTCAGTCTGTCTAGACTTTAGGCTTTGTCGTAAGTTTGCAACTATAATCAGAACAAAGAATTTACAAGGCTTAAAAAAGGTGTATTAGGTCATTTTATGAAGGAGCGCCATTTTAGTGTAATGCTGTTTATGTATTTTTTGCGAAGGAACTTTGAATGTTAAAACTATTTACTTTAAAATATTTTAAGGTTAAATTTAATATGTTGTTATAAACTTGGTATTCTTCAGTCCTAAGAAAGTCAGTTTGAACGAAAGAAACTTCGAAAAATAGAGAGAATACTAAATAAAAAGCTGTGCTGAAAAGTATTTTAAAATTTCTTTTACACGCTAAAAACAGATTTTTATAAAGATTTTTCTAGACATTCGTCGGAGAGACGCAATGATCGAATCTCTAGGTCTCCATTTCTAGAAATTTGGTATGGGTCCATTACATACCTATTTGTAAACTGAGAAGAAACTATATTACAGATATTATTATGGCCTTCGTGTTTCGAACTATTGGTAGTGTAAGAAAAATATTATAACTGACAATAAATCACTACATAGTATAAAACAAAGTCGCTTCCCGCTGTCTGTCTATCCGCTACCATACATTTTTTTTATAAAGAGAGTGATTCCAGAGGAAGGTTTTTGTGTATAATAATAATATATAGAGTGGAGAAACACCGATAATTTTTTGATTTTTGACTTTTAGGCGCAGCGAAGTTTGCCGTGTCAGCTAGTGCCGTATAAATTAAAGATAATTCATTTCACAAAACATATTAGAACATTACAAAAAAAATGCATCTATATCATATTTTGATAATTTCAAAAACCTATTAAAGCTGGAAGGCTCATCTTTGTACTAGAACATTATTGCAACTATAACGAGGGGACTCCCCTCTTTATGAGCGTTTTATAGGCGCTAGATTTGGCACGCGGGCCAAACACGCGAATTAACAAGCAAATGCATTTTAACGATTCAGATTATGATGTGGCTTTGAGGGAATGTGGAACATCTAAGTGCACTCCTCGTTATCTACGCCGTTGTTATCTGTTTTGGCAGTATACCTTATTTGGTGATTTTGATGGTGATAGGACCAGCGTAGTTCGACCGGGGAAGTACCACCGCCACACCTATTTCCAACGTGAAGCAGTTCTTGCGTTTCAATGGGTGTGGTTGCCGGAACACTTTAATATGAGGCAACCATCATAGCCCTCGGGAGTAGCAACGCATCTGTGATTGACTTCAGATAGAACCCATGTTCTATTTGAAGTTGCTCACCGATGTCCATGGGCGGCGGTGACCATTTACCATCAGGTGGACTGCATGCCCGTTTGCTACTTCAATCAGATAAAATAAGAAATTGCAATATGGTTTTCGTTAGGTTTCATTGTCGGAGCTTGGTCATCTTTCAGGTTTATCCCAGACCATGTCCTGCTTGGACCTAAAATGTGATGAGATATAACCTCATTGTTATGTAAGGAAAATGTCACGTAAAGGAATATCAGGCTTAGGTTTTTCATTGTTTACAACTGATTTTGTCTGAATGTCAGAATTTCGCCTTAATTAATTAATCGCAAGAGAAATTAGGTACTTATACTATGCATATAACTTAAAGTTGGGAACTTTTGAATCGTAGTACCGTGTCGCCAATTCGCACTTGGCCAGCGCGGTGGACTATGGTCTATAACTCTCTCATTCTGAGAGAAGACCCGTGCTCAGCAGTGGGACAATAATGGGTTGAAGAAGAGACCGTGTCAACTCGCGGTCCTATGATGCAACATACACTCTATGCAGAGTATGACTATCAAAACAAAAACGTGTAAATAAAATAGCTTGTGAATCGATCCACAAGAAAAGCCTTATCTACTCTACTTATTATATAACAACATATTTTAATGTAGGTAATGTAGAAGACGATGTACCATTGGTAAAACCAGCGTATTTCGACCAGGGAAGTACTATCGCCACGTCGGTGTAAGGGTGTGGTTGCCGGCACACTTTTATATGTGTCGACCATCATAGTCCTCGGGAGTAGCAACGCATCTGTGATTGACTTAAGATAGAACCCATGTTCTATTTGAAGTTGCTTACAGATGTTTATGGGCGGCAGTGAATACTTTCTCTCGTCAACCCATTATTGTCCCACTGTTAGGCACGGGTCTTCTCTCAGAATGAGAGAGTTTTAGGCCATAGTCCACCGCGCTGGCCAAGTGCGAATTGGTGGACTATTGTTGAATACTTTACCTTAAGGTAAATTGCATGCTCGTTTGCTACTTCAATCAGATATAAAAATAATCTTATTCTTCTTAGTTTACATATTGCTTATAATGTATGAGTAAAGCTGTGATAGCATAATAGTTGAAACTTGTCCTCTCGATCGGGAGGTCCGAGGTTCAAACCCAGGCACGCACCACTGATTTATAAAAAAATATGTAAGTATTAGAAATGAATTATCACTGCTTTTCAGTAAAGGAGAACATCGACAGAACACACCGTAGAGTTCTATTAAAAAATAAGTTCTCGGAGGTGTGTGAAGTCCACCAATCCGCACTTGGCCAGCGCGGTGGACTATGGCCTAAACTGTCTCATTCTGAGAGAAGACCCGTGCCCACCAGTGGGACAATAATGGGTTGACGAGACTGTTACACTGTAAGACTGTATGAGTAGGTTTTTTCCCAAATGTGTACCATTGACCTTTTCCGGCACGTTAGGATTGCGTGAACCAAATGATGCAGCGAATGGTAGTCAAGCACGAAACGTGATGAGCTCATTTGCGGTAATGTAACATTTGTGTTTATATATCTAATAGTAGCAATGGCCCCTGACTCTAAGTGGCCACTGACAGCCATGACCGGCTTTGCTACGAATTTAAGCAGACTAGACTTTGAAATAAGATTCCTTTAGGTGCTTATAGGGAGAAATTATGATGTAACTATTTTGGTAACAGGAGCAGTTGTGCTGGAGTGTTACATTAAACAGTTATAGGTAATATGTGTTGTAGCATTGATTTACAGATATGATATCATAATCATGTCAGATTGACCTCATATGATCCATGAAGTGTCGAAGGTGATAGAACACATTGCGCTTTACAAGACCCTATTGCTGCACCTATCTGCCAAATATGAATAGCGTAAAGCGATGCTGTGTTTTGGGTCAAAGAGTGTCTTAAGGGGGACACACAACGTGCTAAACTCGATGATCGGCCGCAGATGGCTTTTTAACTCTGAGGGTAAAAAATAATTCGTTTCCGTTAAGTATCTTAACTTGCAAAACCGGAAAACACCAGGTCTTCACTATTATCACACGCTATAGAAACAAAGTGACGGTGATACCTCGGATTTACCAAAAAAATCCCCTTATTAATACAAAGATGCATGCCATTTGGAAATGATTAAAAGAAATTAATAAAATGAAATGTAGGTACTACATCAAACTACATTTTTTCTTACAAATAACTAAGTACCACTATCGTTTCGGTAACAACTTTAGATTTTAATTAGACAAAACATATCAAGGGTGGGAAACTATTTATCACTAACGTACTAATTGCTCAGGTCTTAGTGTTGCCAACACGTAATTTTTATCTCCTTGGATTAGCGCCAATGTTACCTGTGACTAGAATGTGCAACGAATAAACGGTATAAGGAAGTTTCAACTAAATGTCATTCTTGTTTATACAATTGATCGTTTTTTATGTAACACATCCATTTACGAAATATGTTGACAAAGTTACCAAACGAAACTGTAAGAAGTATTATTAATATTACTAACCATTACATGTGGCTTCACTCGCGTTGAAACCTTTAAACAATACTAAAGATCTCCAATAGAACTGAATCAATGTGAATCGGTATTAAAAATATATTTTTCTATTATACAATAGAAAATATACAATTGTAAACCTACGTTTTTCTTAATACCACTAAGAACATGTGGACAAAGTTTCACGTTAATCGGTTAAGTAATTTTGGCGCGAAAACGTATCCAACAAGTATACAACATTAAAATGAAATGAAATGAAATGTCTTTATTTTGTATAGGCCTGCGGGGGCACTTACAAATTGTCAGTTACATTTTTTTTCTTACACTACCACCGGATCGGAACACGACCTCAACTGAGAAGATCCGGCAAGAAACTCAGCGGGTTTGTCTTTTTTTCTTATTTTTATCATTTTTTTTTATATTATTACAATCATGTTTTTTTTTACATGGTAATGAAAGTTATATATCATTACATTTATAACATTAGTAGGGATAGGAATTAATGTGAAATTAAGTAGGTATGTGATTTTTTTTCTTTTTTAACTGACTGAAGTGGCAATCGAACATGCAGTCCACCTGATGCTAAGTGGCCACTGCCGCCCGTGGACATCTGTAATTAAGTTCATACAGAACATATGTTCCATCTGAAGTCAATCACAGATGCGTTGCTATTTCCGAGGACTGAGATGGTCGTCTCATGTGAAAGTGTGCCGGCAACCACACCCTTCTATCAAAACGCAAGAAATGCTTCACGCTATATAGGTGTGGATGTGGTGCTTCCCCGGTCGAACAACACTGGTTTCACCACCTTGAATGTTATTGCATTTGATACTCTTTCATGTAAAAACGTCACACCACTACGCATTACGACATGGGATTATTACCATGGCTATTATTAAGACAGCAAAGTCGAACATAAAAAAATCACAGTTCCGTTAAGCAGCTTTCTCATGGACTTTTTATGGTCGCATGGTATAGTCGATTCAATATAACAAGACCTATAGTAATATCCATCTAATACGGCAAGGTTACTAAAACTATAGTAAGAAAATAAGTACTTAAACCATAAAATAAATAACAGTTTCGTAAATCAGTTTACTCACGGAATTTTTAGATGTCGCATGGGAGAGTCGATTAAATATAACGTGACGTAGTACATCCCATACTTAATTAGATTTTTCCATAATTTGGCATCTCGCCTAGGCAGACTCGTTCAGAGCTCTTAAGCAAGTCTGTATTTTCATAATGGCGGCTGGCGGTACACATTATCCAGTGTTATTAAACTTGGCTTTATTTAAGAGTTAGTTTTGAAATATCGTAGGGGCACCGGCTGTATAGGTAAATATAAGTTCATTTTTTATATGATAAGTGTTTGCTTCTATTACATTTACTAAATAAACGCCACTTTTTATAGAATTGAAAGAAGCTAAAACCAAGTGGTACGTATTGGTAAAATAAATTTTAACCCATAAATACATCGAAATTGAAAATTTATTTTCGAATACGAAAACCTGCTAAAGACGTGATAGTTTGAACTTGATTCAATAGGTAACTTGATTCAATAACCCATAGGTAATACATATTTTTTTTATATATATTAGCCGACGCCCGCGGTTTTTATGCGAACAAATAATAAAATTTCAACAAAAAATCAAGTCGTTTTTGACCCAATTACGGATTAAATGTCAACACATCCCTTTTAATGAGTGCCCACATCTACATCTAAGGATTAACTCGCTGCCTAAATTATTTAGTCCTAGCTTCAGTACTCTAGGCTCAACGATTATTGGTTGCCGGTAAGCAGGTATCCTTTCGCTTTCATAAAAAAATTGAATTCACAAATTATTTGTTTTTGGATGAAGGGAAAAAGAGCTTCCTAGTTCCTAAAGCCCAGTAGTCAATTACCGGTGCAACAGCCTCCAGATCTCTAAATAGAACCAATAATTACCGAGGGAGATAACAAAACACCGAAATCGGACACTAAAATAGCGCCCCAGTAAAAGGAACGCACAAAAAGGGGAGTTTCAGACAAAAAACGACAACACACCAGGATAAGCGATTATCGTCCTTATGACATAGAACTTACAAGCGAAGTAACGAGACGTCGTGAAATGATTCCACCATGCCAAATCTGTGCAGTAAATTAATAATAGTCGTTTTGAATGGAGAAAGCACAGTTCTATTATTTGAGGTCTACGTGATATTTTTATAAGATTGATGTAGCAAACAAGTATGTAGTTCATTTGATTATAAGGAAAATTAAATGGTCAAGGGACACTTGTAAGCATTTTAATAATTAACACACATTAAGCATTTTAATAATTAACTCACGATATGCGGTTTGAATTCTTTAAGGATTCTATATGCGGATATTTCTTGGAAAAATTCAAAAACAGCTTATCGCGAGTACCCGTTAATTATTAAAATGTATCAATTTAATAATATTAGTCTAAAATCATACACTTGTAAGCAATTTTATATCGAACAGGAATACTCGTACTATCTTAAATAATAGATACGTAGTGTTAGGAACGTCCCGTCATATTAGCTAGCAACCACATCCTTCCACCGAAACGCAAACATGCTTCACGCTAAAAATAGGTGTGACTAGACTTGTTCTACCATCTTGTACTTACCACCATTAAAACTGAGAAATGGGAACATCAGTACGCAATTAACAGGTGGTAGAACCAGTAAAGTTCGACCGGGGAACTACCACCGCCACACCTATCTCCAGCGCGAAGCATTTCTTGCGTTTCGATGGGAGGGTGTGGTTGCCGGCACACTTTTATATGAGGCGACTATCATAGTCCTTGGGAGTAGCAACGCATCTGTGATTCACTTCAGATAGAATCCATGTTCTCCATGAAATTACTTACAGATGTCCATGGGCGGCAGTAACCACTTACCATCCGGACTGCATGCTCGTTTGCTACTTCAATCAGATAAAAATAACAATTTAGTTAATACTAATGCAGTCAATGCCCTTTATGATTGTGAAAACTGCATAAATACGTGACCGCCGATGTTATCAACTAACAACCCAAAATGCATGCATGCATGCACGTTCCGTGATGTAACGTGAAAGTTGCAATTATAACACAATCAGTGCAATGTTGCAATCAGATAAATCTCATAATTGCAGATAATCCAATCAATTGCAAATCGGACACGCAATGTATTTATCATGATAATTAATATTATGCGATCATTACTCAACTAGATACTTAATATAGATATATCGCAAACTGAGGATGAAAGTAAACGAACTAAAAATTACGAAGAATTAAGTTTAAGTCTAGCATTAATTATTATTATAGTGATAGCGTCATGGTTCAACCATTAGACGATCCGCGTGGCGGAGCGGTTACCCTACCGGTCTGACGCTCAATGGGTCCCGGTTTCGATTCCCGGCCAGACAGGTATCTGAATGATGAGTTTAGATTCATGTTCTGGGTCTGAGTGTTAGTGTATTCGTCTTGTGTGTGTCCATGGTACCCTCAACACGGGAGGAAATCCTAGTATGGGTATCCTATGAGTGTAGAAAGCGTAAGCGTATTGGGCTATCATAGCTTTTCGATCCGAAGATCCGAGGTTTCAATCCCATTTTTCTACAATTTTGTGCGTATTAGAATTTAATTACTACTGTTTCACGGTGTAGGAAAACGTGGGGAACCCTACAAGCCTTAGAAATCTTTGAAAAATAGTTCTCAAATTTGTGAAAAGTCCAACAATTCGAACTTTAGCAGCGCGGTGAACTATGCAATAAAACTGTTATTCCGAGAAGACCAGTGCTCAGAGTGACGAAATTGGCATAAATTCATCATAAATATGTGCCTTATCAGAGAACGAACCCGGAATGTTCTGCATTTAAACGGATATGGCGATCAGCGCAACAGCTGATTGTGTAAACAAATGAACCGATTTTGATGTGGCTTTTATGATAATTTTAAATCAAATCAAAGTGTAAAAATATACACTTCACATATTTTAATTGGCGTTAGATTTCTGAGTCATTGTTTGATATTAATTATACACAATTATGGCAGTTGTTCTAAACGGCTGGTCAACACGCAATGGACCAGAGTATAACTGACAATTATTATATTTTCATAGCTTTACGCTTACATCGTCTAACTTACCCGCGGGGCCACAAAATCATCACTTAAAGATACATTTCATTTACGATTTAGAGCGAATTCAGAAAAAATGTTACAATTTAAAGCAAAATTTCGTAGCCTCAAAATATCAGTCACATGCAATTTTAATGATTTATTCATAGGTAGGTTTTTTTCGTCTCCGTTTTTTTTCTTTTTAATGTTTTGTTTGTGGGGACAGTCATTATCTACATCGGGTTAATGTTGCCTACATAGGAAATAAAATTCGCATATTATTTATTTTAAATGTACTACTATATAATGTTGAACATTAATTACAGCGCCAAGCGAACAAAGCTTGAATCGAATGCTTCGTGGCCCGCGAACACTAACATAAATAACACTAACTTATTTAGCAAATTTCCGCGTATTTCAATCGCGTGTATAATTGATAAACTTGTTATTCGCGACGGTATAAGTGAATAATTGATTATGTTTTACTAAGATAGTGGAAGAATGGGAAAAATGTATGCGTCCTTACTGGAGGAGCGTGGTGTATAGCTACTTCCAGGCCTCCCCCAACTGACAGGACAATGTCTTTCCATTTATCAGTTTTTAGTCCACTACTAAACATCCCTTTCTAATGAGGGTTTTGCCAATCGACACTGTGCTTGGCATGTAGTTGATCTCAATAGGTGTTTATTACACACTAGGAGACCCGGATGTACAGTTACTGGATTCCCTTAAAATGAATAATATGGTCTATGTCCTTTATTACAGATGTCCTGAGTGTCAGTGACTATTTAGTCATTCATTTTGTACGTTCGTTCAAAAATTCGATTTCAGAAAACATGCAAAATAACACTTATGCTAAGATAATACTGCTATAATAACCGTACATATACTTAACACAATTTTTATCTAAAACTCCACATATCGCATACGTAAACATAACTCATAACTCATGAGTAACAACTCTTAAATACTCTTCTCATTCATTTTAACATCAATAATCTTTCATCTCGAGGGGGAAACCTTCAAAAAGTACCCCACACCGTGGGAGCGACGCAGAGTTATGTGGGATTTTTACCGCACGGCGCTACAAAGAGGAGTCCGGGATCTCCAAAGGAACGCAAACGGAATCCTTTGAGCGCGTTGCCCCATCGGGCTCCCACAGATGGGCGGCTGGGCCCACCGCTCCGTGTAATCTTTACGACGGTATGCGACCACACATACCGCCGTCCTTCCCGGGGTCGCCTGACCGAACGGTTCGAGCTCCCACTCTAGCCGTCCGCGACCCCGGAAGCCCCTTTTAGTCACCTCCTACGATAGGCAGGGGATGCCGTAGCCCTATTCTAATCCCGGAGCTACAGGGACGAATTCTATACAACATCTACTATGAGTAATAGAACACTTCATGCATCGAGCACGCGCGCGGCGACGCACGCGGTTTTCCAAACCGGCTCCATTCTAGTGTCATTTAGCACTCCCGGTTACGTGACCTTTGCAACTTTTCCTTTCGTAATCACGTTGCATTATTGCAATACCTTCATGCAATTGTTCAGATTTTGCACATCATTGATTTGCAATATTTTAAAGACACCGTCGCCAAACCTATTTCTGCTTAGTAAGAGTAGTATGTACGGTGTTCTAGTGTAAAGTAAGTGGTAAGAAGACTTAGTCCCGGGGTAGCGCGCATCTGTGACTAACTTCAGGAAATGCTTTGAGCCTTATTTGTGGTTGATTACAGATGTCCATGGCAGTGGTCACAGTTCAGGTAGGAAAGTATTTTTATTGATTCCCTTACAAATAAACATCATTTATCCGTCAGCTTTTGCCCACGACTAGTCATAGGTTCCTCTTAGCGAAGGTTTTTGCCCATAGTCATCACGTCTGACATGTCTGTTGATTAGTTTTGATATTTTACAGAAAGGCGCTACTGTTCAACTTCTACATTTTGCACCTTTGACGCCTCGTAAGACATCCGCGGAAAGGGTTTTGTAATTCAAGTCCGACACCATACGACAATTACGACCCGCGTGGCGAAGCGGTTACCACACCGGTCTGCGACGCAATGGGTCCCGGGTTCGATTCTCGGCCAGACAGGTATCTGAATGATTAGTTTAAATTCATGTTCTGGGTCTGGATGTTCGTGTATTGGTCTTGTGTGTGTCCATGGTACCCACGACACAGGAAAAATGCTAGTGTGGGGCTATGAGTGTAGAAAGCATGTGTGTGTGTTAATTATATATACATAAGACAAAATATATAGCACCTAAATCTCAATGTAGCCCAGATTAACAGTTTCGTTTAAACGAAAACTGTACGAACCAAAAAAACTGTACAAGTGGGTGATGTAATGATATTTTAAGCGTTCCTACAAAAAGGAGTATTATTCAAGACAACTGTTTTTTCGCAATTGTGTTTTTAATAACGGTTCTATTTTAAGCAATTCAATTTAGTAGTGAAAGAGATAAATTTAAGAGCAAATAATACAATGGAATTTTTTCGACTATTTTTACACGTGTAATAATAGTCGAAAAAATCCCATCTCAAGAGTTATGGTGATTGAAATTCTGGTTCTTAATCAAGAATTCTGAGGATGCTAAGCTCGATTCTCTCACTCTATGATCAACCCATTATTGGCCCACTGCTGGGCACGGGTCCTCTCTCAGAATGAGAGTTTAGGCCATAGCCTACCGCGCTGGCCAAGTGCGAATTGGTGGACAAATTCGGTTGAATTTGTAAATGAGGCGTGTACTAGAAATTATTATCATTTGATTTACGGCAGAAGACATGTTGAGGAAACATACACACGAGTTCTATAAATAAAAAAATGAACTGGGTAAAGTCTCTCAACTCGCACTTGGTCAGCACGGTAGGCCTGAAACTGTCTATAACCAAAAGGAGGCCCGTGTCCAGCGCTGGGATACATAAAAGTTAATGACGAAGGTAGATTTGTACGTGCCTTAAAATTTTGCTTGTATCTTTGTTAGATAACATTACTGTTTTAATGTCATTACCTCATTTTTCTAGGAAAACAGAAAAGAGCAAGAATGCAAGGTCGTCTAGAATATAAATCCATCGAAGACTATTTGAAAAACGCGGAACGAAAATAGCGTCATCTTACGATTTTATTATGCATTACATTATTACGAGATTCTTTACCTAGTGTTATTTTATTGCGTAATTGAAATAACTTCGATCAACGTCGTCCTGCATGCATACTGCCACATATATTTCTATAATACATATATTTTTGTAAAGGTGGTAGAACCAGTGTAGTTCGACCGGGGAAGTACCACCGCCACGTCTATTTCTAGTGTGAAACATTTCTTGCGTTTTGATTGAAGGGTGTGGTTGCTGGCACACTTTCATATGAAGCGACCATCATTGTCCTCGGGAGTAGCAACGCATCTGTGATTGACTTCAGATGGAACCCATGTTCTCTCCATGGGCGGCAGTGACCACTTACCATCAGGTGGACTGCATGCTCGTTTGCTACTTCAGTCAGATAAAAAAACAGCTTTCATTTTAAATTCATCTTCTTATGATGATAAAAAAACATCTCTTCCCCGCTACTCTGATCGGAGGCGCCATATTAAAAAATTATGAAGCTTATGCCAATCTGACAAATGTTACAATCCGACAAGTCGTTTGGGCTGTAGTGCCATAATGATGGACAGACATACATATATATACAAATAAACATATATATTACACTTCAGCATTGCATGCATTGCTTCTTTTTACTCGTCCAAACTATTTTATAAATGTACGGATTCACGGAACTTTTTTTTTATTATTTGTGTGGATTTTAATAAGCATCAATTTTACAATTTGACAATCAGTACGCAATTAGATGCGATTTCATAATTATATTTATTTGCTATCACACATACTTTGGATATTAAAGAGAGTTGATTGGAACCCCATTCGTCATTAATGATCGGTAGTTCGCTAATGATGAATCATTAATCATCATTACTCTACAATTGTTTGACGAAGCGAATTTAGATCACGTACAAATACTGATAGCAATTTAGTTGTGACGTAAGTCAAAATGTTATAACAGATAGCAAACAGTTGATATAATATAATAAAATTAGAGTGTCGGTCTGTTTAAGAATAGGTATCTTTTTGATTTACATGTCATTTTGATTTTTGTTCTTTATCGAATCGAGTTTTTTTTTATCTGATAGAAGTAGCAAACGAACATGCACTTGATGGTAAGTGGCAACTGCCGCCGAAGGACATCTGTAATCAACTTCATACAGAACATGGGTTCCGTCTGAAGTCAATTACAGATGCGTTGCTGCTCCCGAGGACTATGATGGTCGCCTCAGGTGAAAGTGTACCGGCAACCACATCCTTATATCTAACGCAAGAACTGCTTCACGCTAGAAATAGGTGTGACGGTGGTACTTCGGTCGAACTACACTGGTTCTGCCACCTTGAAAAGTGCTTAAAACATGGAATGAAAAATGAATCTGCATTCCTGCAATTCTTTGACTCGACCAATATCTTAGCTGTCCAAAGGAAAGTAAAAATAGCCAAATTCTGTTTGAATGACAAACACCAGTCATCATAATGTTACGAATGAAAAATATTTTGGCATTCATTTCGCTAACATGCGTTTATTACAAATAAATTATTTATTTATTTATTTTTATTTCAATCAATCAAACTTATTCCTAACATTACAGATTATTCAGTCCAGAGTAGTATTAATAATGACATTTCAAATTCAGTTCATCAATAATTAAAAATAAGTTAATAAGTTATCGAGTAGAATACATAAGCTTACATATAAATAGATTAACACACATAACAATTTAAAAAAACAATCAATTCATACACTCATTAAAATGTCAATAATATTATAATCGCTCTATCGGTAAATAACTCCTAGTACTTAATTCCGTTTTAAAAAATATATATTTTGTATTATTTGCTTGTCCCGCTACCAAATAGATACCGGCATTATTTTTGTCAATTTTTCCATTATGTAAAATATAAGACTGTTGCAATTTTACATAGTGGTTCCTAGATTATCTGGTCGGAAAATACATAGAAATACGGACTTCGAACTTGTTTCAATAATTAGTTATCCCACTTATTGTCATAACTACAACATTCCGATCCGGTGGTAGTGTAAGAAAAAAATGTAACTGACAATTTGTAAGATCCCCCGTAGGCCTATACAAAATAAAGACATTTCATTTCATTTTCTTAGAATGGATTTAAAAGTATAACGTGTTGTTTACTAATTAACTTTCCAGTGTTAGCAATTGCTGTAAATAAAACATACTTATAATAATTTACGCCGGAGTTTAAATCAGTGCTTACTTAAATCACCGACAAAATCCTTCAAACAAGGCTATCTTTAACTAAAACAAAAACCACTTAAAACATAAACGCAACAAAACGAATCGCTAACTGTAATGTTTCCAAGGTGGTAGAACCAGTGTAGTTCGACCGGGGAAGTACCACCGCCACACCTATTTCCAGCGTGAAGCATTTCTTGCGTTTCGATAGAAGAGTGTGGTTGCCGGCACACTTTCACATGAGGCGACCATCCTCGTCCTCGGGAGTAGCAAGGCATCTGTGATTGACTTCTGATGGAACCCATGTTCTGCATGTAGTTGATTACAGATCTCCATGGGCGGCAGTGATCACTTACCACCAGGTGGACTGCATGTTTGCTACTTCAGTGAGATAAAAAAAAATGCAAAAAAAATGCCAAATTTATCAAAAACACCTAGATTATTATATAAAAATGAATATCTAGGTATAACTTAATGACTGACGCGTAACTTGTTGGAACTTGCTGGCGCAGACAGTTTTTTTGCATCTTCCGCCCAAACCGGTTGCCTCAATAAGAACAAACGATTTTTGTTTTACTCTTTGTCGTGTTAGACCTTGCGGTCCAAGGTTTGACGTTAATCATTTTACGAGCTACGTATTTGGGATTTTAAGACAAAAACCTGTTTAATTTTATTTAAGTACCTTGAAGGTGGTAGAACAATACTGTTCCACAAAAATGGTACTAATAACAAACGTTTTTTACACTCAGCTCCACACTTGGATTTTCTCCTGTGTCGTGGGTAACATGGACACATACAAGACGAATATACAAACACCCAGATCCAGAACATGAATCTAAACTCATCATTCAGATACCTGTCTGGTCGGGAATCAAACCCGGAACCCACTGCGCGACAGACCGGTATGGTAACTGCTCCGCCACACGGGTCGTCAATGAATGTATCTATTTTTAGCTATTTTTAGGGTCTAGTTCTTGAAATTCGACGAAGGCGACCACCTTAGTTAGACCGAGAGAACGTATCCGTAATTGGATTCAGGTAGAAAGAACCCTTGTTTTAAATGAAGTCTTACCCTTGTTTCAAACGACATCTTATTTCCTAGGTGGCATTGACCAGTAACTTCGTATGCTCGCTTCGTATTCTCAACTGTTATAAAAAGTCCTAGACATTTTTTGGTTTAAAGAAAAATAACACGTTCCTATAATAACTCTACTTGGAAGTTAGGTTTAGAACCATTGAACCGTTTTCAAAAGAGCCGACAGACGAATAACAAATTTAAGAACGGGTATTATGTTATGATAGTACAAATAAGGATAGGTATGACCCGAAAGAAACCCGTAGAAAATGTTAGATATTTAAATGCCTCGTAGACATTTGCATAGATTTAAAATTTTGAATAAGACCTACTATAAAGAACGTTACTAACATATTAATATAAAAAATCCAAGGAAAACATTTACCAAATTTATAACTAAAACTTATTATCAAAAAATAAAATGAGTTTAAGTACCAAACGAACGTGTAGGCCACTTGATAACAAGTCGCCCATCCATTATAGATGTGCATCAATCGCAGTGACCATTTGCAAAAGGAGCACAGGTCGCCCTCCCTACCAGGTGGACCGATGACCTGAAGAAGACAGCGGAGAACCGTTGGACTCAGAGTGCACAGGACAGGTTGGAGTGGCGCCATTTAGGGGAGGCCTATGTCCAGCAGTGGACATCAAAAGGCTTATGGATGGATGGAAGGCATAGAATTCCTTCTGCTTGTAGTGTAACTGTGCCATTACCTACCATGTTGTGAATGGTATGGTAGGGCAACTAACTTATTAATTACGCAAAAAAATGAAAGGTCGCCGTTTTTTTATCAGCATCCAATTTAAAACACATAACTAACTTTGTGCGTTCCGAAGGTTCTATTAAAAATTTAACGACTTTTTTTTTAAACATGATCATTCTATTTGTCCAATAACGATTCTTAAGCTCAATTCACATTTGCATACATGTGCACGCAAAGAAACAGCCATTAAAGGCACACATTATGGTCTATAGATATATAATTAGGTAGGTAGTTTGAAAAATTCCCATAGAAAATGTGTTCATGCACATGACTTTTAGCCTTAGTTATCACTTCTATGGTCTACCGAAACAATAGAAACACGTTCATACTAAGATTTCTTTGACAGACTTTCGTATATTTTTTGAAATGTATGATACGATATTGTTTTCTATTTTCCAAAGAACGAATATATCGCATTTCATGAGTACAAGTTAAGTATTAAAATGTATTAATTCCACAAATATCTCAGTCAAAACTCCTGAAATGTTTCGTATGTTTTAAACTACCGACTATAGACATACATAGTTTTGCGTTTGTATCAGCAACGAAATCGCAGATGTAAATCGAGCCTTAACCAGTAGCAGGGTAATTAGCAGATCGATCGAAAAAATGGCGTCGCATTCAACAAGGAACTAATTACGATGCGTAATGAAGACATTACATTAATTATGTCGGTCGATTGAGTTTTAAAAGGCAATTTGTAACCAGTTTGTGGTTATACGCGAGTGGAATGTTAATAATTATGTTAGGTGTAAGATGTAATCATATTATATGTGTTATTATGTCAACAAAAATATTTTCACTCTATATTGTTAAGTGAAATCCACAACGAGTATTTATAAAAAAAATATATAATAACATTCTCCTCCTTTTAATTCCTTAATCAACACTTAATAATATATGTACATGAATTCGATCACAGGTACATTGCTACGCTACACCTGAAGTCTAGGTGGGAATGCCGGTCATTTATCATCTTTGCCACCATAGATCTGTCAAAGAAAATCCTGATTTCGAATGTCAACTAGGCAGAAATCTAAATAACCATACAAGTATAACTAAGAAGCTGCGTTTCGAAAGCCTAATAATCATGGTGGTAGAACCAGTGTAGTTCAACCGGGGAAGTACCACCACCACACCTATTTCTAGCGTGAAGCATTTCTTGCGTTTCGATAGAAGGGTGTAGTTGCCGGTACACTTTCACATGAGGCGACCTTCTTAGTCCTCAGGAGTAGTAACGCATTGATTGACTTCAGATGGAACCATGTTCTGTATGAAGTTGATTACAGATGTCCATGGGCGGCAGTGGCTACTTACCATCAGGAGGACTGCATGTTCGTTTGCTACTTAAGTCAGATAAAAAAAATGTGTGCGTGTACTAGCGTACACTCGTAAGAAGTGAAACTTCTTTATGACGTTATTTTTCAAAAAATAATTTACTATATGCAACTTTACAGAAATTGGTTAAATAAAGTTAAATTAGATAAAGTTTAATAAAAGGCTTTTATTAAACTTTATCTAATAATCTAATCTATAATAATCTATCTAATATCACGCGTGGTAGGGATAAGAAAAAGATGGCGCGTAACGAAAAAATGTTACACTAAATTTTTTTCCAACCCCGATAAAGAAGTTTCACTTCAACAAAAAGCATTCAATACAGCATTAAACTACTGTTAGCGGTGTATTTCATACACTCGGCCTTCGGATTACGAGATGCGTTTGTCACGTACATCTGTACTGTAAACAATGCGCCGAGATGAATGTTAAGAAGTGTGCCAAGATATTCATGTAAGTATATATCACATATGTATGTTTTGGTAAAATGCCGCGTGATGCGTTGAGCAGTTTAGTGGCCGCCTAGTGGATAGGGATTGCAATCCGGAAAACCGGATCCGGTAATCCGGCGGATCGGCACAAACCGGATCCGGTACCAATTCACCACCGGATTCGGACCCCCACCGGATCCGGTGATTGTATATTTTGACAAAGATTTCACATTACAAAAATAATTACCGTTAGAAATCGATCCTATTTTTACACTGTTTTAACCGTTCGATTAATGCCGCCGGATCCGGTCGGATCCGGCCGGATTGAGAAAAAAACGGCCGGATCCGGCCGGATTGAAAATGATGCCGGATTGCAATCACTACTAGTGGATGCAGAATAAGAAACCCAAAGGTTTCTTATACGGGGTCCGGAGTTCGAATCCCAAACATCGCTGATTTAGAGTTATGTAGTATCGCAATTACCTAGTTATCGCTTATCTTTCTAAAGGTGAAGAGAGAGAAGGACATTGAGAAAAGAGCAAACGCGTGTCAGACCTTTAAAAAGTTCCAAAAGATGTGTCTCTCTCGTCAACCCATTGTTGTCCCATTGCTGGGAATGGCTCTTCTGTTGGAATAAGAGTTAGAGGCCATATTACACCGTGCTGGCCAATTGCGAATTGGACTTAACACACCTCCGAGAAATTATTTTTAAGAACTCTCTCGTGTGTAATTTCCTCACGATGTTTTCCTTCACAAAAAAGCCGTGATAATTCATTTCTAATACGCACATAATTTTAGAAAAATCAGTGGTGCGTGCCTGGGTTTGAATCTCAGACCTCCCGATCGAGAGGGCAAGTTTCAACCATTAGGCTATTGCCCAAAAAATGTTAAGGTCTACCAAACAGAACTTTGCCAGCATGGCCTACACTAGAAATGTGAATAAAATTTAATGGTATCGATCTGCAATATCAAGTACTTACTAGCTCTTACCCGCGGCTTCGCCCGGATGGTGAGCACTAATTCAAAATTCCGTTAAATTTAGTACCTAGTTGCCTTTGACTTAAGTAAATTACGTGTAGCATTTGATAGCGTGATTCAGGACTTGCAAATGAATTTTACTAACGCCATCTATTAAAAAACGGCTGGAACTACTCACTAAATATCTAGCAACTAACAAAACATCGATATTCTCATGGGAATGAGAGAGCGCGGTAAAAAGTGGCCTACGTCACTGTCCATCCTCATATCTCCCAACATATAAACCATATCATATAATAGCTATGTGGCGACGTGAAAGAGGAACAAACAAAAACACTCACATTTATAATATTAGTATGGATTAGATTAGATTATAGCACTTCTCTCAACAAACATTAAGTACCTACAGATTTATAGATATAAACATTGACTGACTGTCTGTAAGACATACTATATTTCACCCCCAAAATTGCTTTTCCACAACATTCCGAAAAACAAGTTAAAAAACCGTGCAGCGGCGTTCGTTTAAAAAGTATAAGTATGAAATGGTTTTCAAAGGCAAATCTTTATAAAATGAGAAGCTTTATAGAAATATCAAAGGAATCGTATTTCCAATAGTTACTTTAATATTTACCTTCAATAGTCCCAATGAATCGAATGACGCACCGTCGGTCCGACTCAAGGAAATTCTAGCAAGAAAAAAATCGTTTGACGAAAATAATCTACGGAAGGTGGTTGGTTTTTTCTTACTTCTTAAAATTATGTTTGACTAGATTTTAAGCCCACAGCTGTCCGCGTTTGGTTAGCAGCATAAATATTATAAAAACTATGCTGAGCTTAAAATTGGGTTCGTAATAAAAGTTGTTATATTTCGCCACATTTTAACAGAAAAAATAACAATAGTCGCTTGTCAACGGTTCCTCTCGCCATAGCAGATCCGCCGTGACCAACATTCATGCAACTGACCAATACCAGACCCAGTAGGATATATACCTATACCGGGGTTCGAACCCGGACCCCATTACGTGTCAGACAAGAATGGTGATCACTCCGTCGCACTGGTCGTCGTTTAAATTGAAACTGACTCGCCATTACACAATCATTGTATTGTGGAAAGTAAGTAATTTTGAAAGAATACCTAAAACTAAGATTTATTTACCTACCTATACCACTTAATATTACAGCATTTAGTTTTCATTATAAAAACAAAACACACCCGAACCTCAAAAACAACAAACGCATAGAATACATAGAAAATGAACACCGAATCGGTGGCCATTTGTAAAACTAATTTTTAATACGTCCTTTAATAAATAATGACATTAACCATTTTATCACATCACTTGCAGCATTTTAATCAATAGCAGTGAAAAGAACAATAAAAAAACCGTTATAAAAGAGTGAATGCAAAATGTTAAGGAAATTTAAACAAAAGCACCTGAATTGAAATAAGGAAAAAACTTGAAAAAGTACCTTTACCACATTTAAAATTCAATAGGAAAATAAAGCAAGGCCTTGAAGACAATCTTTGACCAATAAAGAGGCTGATTGGCTTCGCTTTCTAAATAATTTTCCCAAAGACCTGGCTTTCTCGGGCACTCAAAGAATATTTGGACTAATTAGATCTTTGCTTTTAATAGCTACTAGTTTCTGTGTCTTCGTTTGCTTACATTAAATGTTCTGAAGCAAGTCTTAATCCATGATAATTATGCTTATTAACGAACTTAATTAATGCTTTCGGATTTTATTTTTTTAATGCATGAACTTAAGTCTGGGTTAAAGCTTAAACTAGCCAAAATGATAAAGAAAAAATATGTTTTTTTTTTTTATCTGACTGAAGTAACAAACGAGCATGCAGTCCACCTGATGGTAAGTGGTCACTGCCGCCCTGCGTCATCTGTAATCAACTTCATACAGAACATGGGTTCCATCCGAAGTCAATCACAGATGCGTTGCTACTCCCGAGGGCTATGGTGGTCGCCTCATGTGTAAGTGTGCTGGCAACCACATCCTTCTGCCGAAACGCAACGCTTCACGCAAATAGGTGTGGCGGTGGTACTTCCCCGGTCGAACTACACTGGTTCTACCACCTTGTTCTATGTAGCTACAAATGAAAATACTGTCTAAATTGGTTGACATTTTTCGGAAGTTGGGGGGTAGAACCCATTATCGTCCTGCTGGGCACGGGTCTTTTCTCACAATGAGAGAGTTTTAGGCCTTAGTCCACGCACTGGCCAAGTGCGAATTAGTGGACATGTGTGTAGTTAATTTCAGCCAAATGCCACCGGTACTTTTTTCGTGAGATGGTAACAAACAAACATACATCCTAATAAACTTTTTATTTTAATAATAATTATACAAATGGTATATCCATTAAAGTCAGTAACTAACTTACTAACTAACAGACAGAGAGTTAAGATAATCTTTAAATACCTAATCCTTTTTTTGGACACTTGAAATATCTCATGTTTTTGAATTAAGCAAGATTTGGACGCAGGAAAGTACAAGTATGCTGCCTTAAACAAGTGGTACATCCATTGAAGTTAATAACTAACTTACTAACAGACAGAGAGTAAAGATATATCTTTAAATAATCATTTTTTTGGAGACTTGTAACATCTCATGTTTTTGAATTAAGCAAGATTTGGACGCAGGACAGTATGTTGCCTGTTAAAGAAAATCGCGAAATGAATGACAATTTTTTTTGGAGAATTCGCTTATTTCCTTGAACCGAAATTCGCATGGAATTTACAATGACATGTAGCATTGAATGTACTCATTCTAGATTTTTTATAAAATTTTATAAAACTTGAACTAGCAAATAAGCATGCAATCTACCTGATCGTACTTAAGTGACCACTGCGTTCATGCACAACTTGACACCTTTGAGCGACTTCATATTAAACAGGAATTGTACCTGAAGTCGAATACCTATGCGTTGTTAGTTGTTACCATCGAGGCCTCGGATGGTCGCCTCGTATGAAAGTAAGCGTTCAACTACCAACTTCCACCTAATTTTAAGAACTGCTTCACGCTAGAAACAGATGTTACTTGTTTAACTATACCAGCTAGATAACATTAAAACAGCAATGTAACTTATATACCGATTGTTCTTACGTTTCGATGGAAGGGTGTGGTTGCCGGCACACTTTCACATGAGGCGACCATCTTAGTCCTCGAAGGTAGCATCTGTACCTACTTGACTTAATGAAATGAATATGAAGATGCTTACAGGAGTCCACGGCGGTAGTGACCACTTACCATCAGGTGGACTGCATGCTCGTTTGGTACTTCAATCTTATAAAAAAACGTGTAAATGGCTCATAAATTGAGATATGGAATATAAATTGCGGTGCCAATGACACAAAACGCATCGGTCAAACTAATTTTATTTAACGAAAACAAAACATTGAATCAGTGCCAAAATACGCCAAAACATTAACGAACCCTTCAAATTTGCAAAAGGGCGCTACAACGCAAAATTTGGTTGAAATCCTCAAATGAGATTTAGTAAATCGGATCTAAGGACGTGAGAATACTTAATGATGGATTCTTAGAAGTTACTGCCTTGCCTTCTAGGAAATACTAAACAATGCTAAAACTGAGACCGGATAATTGATATTCCGCTACCTACAACCACAACTAGGGTTGCCACCCGTACTTTATTATAAAGTATTGTACTTTATTCGGGGCAATTGTGCTTTATACTTTATGAGGAAAATAAAGCACGCGAAAATACTTTATTTTGTATATCTGGGATTTAAAAGTTTGATTATAATCAGTAAACTAAAATTCCTTTAATCACAAGGTTTCCGTAGCTACCTTATTTAGAAAGTAGTAGAACATTTACATTTGGTGACCTTTTTTTAAAAATATGGGCGCCAAGTTACTATCTACATTTTTTTTTTGCCTACTATCACCTCACACAGTTCTAAATGTATCCCAGAGCCAAAAATTAAGTAATAATATAAATAGTGCTTTATTTTGAAACTACGTACTTTTTTCTTTATACCTTTTGTAGCCAATGTACTTTAATCGTTGAAAAAAAAGGTGGCAACCCTAACCACAACTGTGGTTCAGTATACATTGTCTAACGCTAAACATAAAACTTATTATGTACGTGTAGTGATGGTCTTCTCGAATTGGCTTAACTCGAATCAATTAGAGTTAAATTCTTTCCAACTAGAGTTTTAATTTTTGTATAGACTGATACTTTTCAAGGTTTGTGATACTTGGTAAAAATATTTTGCGAAAAATAAATATTTATTTGTTTAAATTCTACCCAACATAATTAATTAAGATTGACCCAATACGTGTTTATGATGAATATGTTCTGCTTTTTTATGGTCTTACGAGGCAAGGTTATTAAAATAGTGAAAACGAAAGATATACTGATACTACTAGATACTACTACTGATTTTATCCCGGTAACTCGAGTTCAACTCGAGTTACATGAATTTTAACTCGAGTTAACTCGAGTCGTGTTTATTCCGAGTTGGCACATTGTATTTACGTGTGTGCAATTTGGCGTAAAACAACCACGCGATAACCTACCAATAGCAGGCCAGTATATTTCAGTGCTCTGATTGGTTAATTATTATCGCCTCATTAAACGTGTGAAAAATTTTACTATAAAAAAATATGGATACACATTCATAAGACTTAATATATATTTTTATCGTAGTATACACACTATAATGTAATTTATAATAATTTATCTACTTAACTTTTTCAGTTGTAATGTAACTAAAATATATAAGTAGGTAGTAGATAAACATATTTTGTACTATGTAGCCTGATTTACAACTCGTTAGCCATTGCATAAGATAAACTAATCTGGAATACCTAGACTATTTTTGGGCTAAGATAATTTAATCCGATAAAGTTTATCTCAATCACGTTTAAAAAACCTTTGTTTCTTCTGATACTTTTGGAGATTTTGCTCTGCAATACTAAAAAATATTACGTAATCGGAGGTATTGTATCTTTAAACATGGTCTTGTTTTTATTCTTCACTACAGTGTAAAACAAAGTCGCTTCGCGCTGTCTGTCCCTATGTATGCTTTGGATCTTTAAAACTACGCTAAGGATTTTAATGCAGTTTGTTTGAAAAGATAAAGTGGTTCAAGAGGAACGTTTTTTATGTTAATACATGTACAATTAGGCGGAGCGAAGCTCGCCGGGTCAACTAGTACAATACAAATTGATAATTGCTAGGTTATTACCGCGGCTTTGCTCGCGTCAGTTACGTCTACCACGGTACCGGTAAAAAAACTATTTGTAAATCTAGGTAAACTATCTGTGTGCCAATTTTTAGCGAAATCTAGATTAATAGTTTTACTTAAAGACTAGCCGACCCGTGCCCACTTCGGTGAGGGTTAATTAGGTATGTTTTGTTCAATCGTAGCCTATAGCACTCCTGAATAGTGTAGCAATTTTCACGATCGGTTCAGTATTTCCGAAGATTACCTCTTATAAACAAAGTTACAAACTTTACCTCTCTATAATATTAGTATAGAATAACAAAGACACATAACCTCTCACAAACCTTTGCATCTATATCGTTAAATAAGATAATAAGACATATAAATTATTTCTAGTGGTTCTACTAGAAGGTCGTACGACGAAGCAATAAATGTCTTGTATTACAATTTAAAGGACATTTGTAGACCTTTACTTCATTGTTTTCGCTTGCCTTCTATTGTTATATTGAAATATGGCAGTTAAAAATACGATTGTTAGTGGCTATCTTTCAATTTATCGTATTTTTGTTCACAATTTGTATTTCGTTTCTCAGTAGGGCTAGTTATCTTCTACATCGGTTTGATTTTGCATCATAGGATCAGGCTTTATAGTTAATGTAATTTAGCTTGCGATGTTGCGTATAAAGATATATCACCGGATTATAAAAATCTATATTTGAATACTTAACGAGTACTCACGATATGCGGTTTTAAATACTAATAGATATTTATAGATAGGTATTTATTATAGATATTTTTTTGCCGATATTTCGACCCAGTCGCATGGATCGTGGTCACAGCGAAACTGCTTCGGGACAAACCGTTGACAAGCACTAGTGATAGATTAACCTATCTACCCCACGTCTAGTTCGTTTCGCTTTAAGTTTCATATCACGACACACTACACTACCTGTTTCCTTACGTACTGAACTTTGAACTACTTGTGATTTACATAAAAAAATATTAAAACGAAATTAGGTATAAAAACTATTAAAAGTAAAATTCTAATATAAGTGCTATATAAATATACTACTTACTAAACTACTTGTGAACAACGACAAACGTGTGACACGAAATCAACGACACAAGCTTTGCCATGGAGACTCTCATGGAGACTTATTACTTATGGTTTTACATCATATTTTCATGTTTTGATTTGCATCATTTGTTTTAAAATTATGAATTTAATTTGACAGTTTCTCGACTTTCAACAGCTGGAAGACTTTTCATAATGATATATTGTTATCATCGACATGTTTGGATACTTAAAGATTGACTGATGTTATCAGGAAAGTTCTCATGTGACTTTCTGAATGTTTTTTTACGATTCAGGAATTGATATTGTATCTAGATTTTCAGATTGAGTAAATTTCCAAAATGGAGACTGAATGTTGGCAGCGCTTTTTTGTATGATCATAAATATCTTAAACAAAACTGTCATGCCACTGACACAGCGCTGAGGATGTACCATTAGTAAAATCCCACATAATCCAGCATTGCTCTGACAGTGTCGTGTACGTGAAGGATTCTCCCTCGTCAACGAAAAAAGAAACAGGTTTTATTACAGTTTGTAAGAGCTAGGTAAATCATGCAACTGAATTTCAATCACTTAGCCCCAACCGCGTGATCTGAGATTTGACATAGATGTTTGCTTTCGATAACAATGAATGATCATTTGAGTGACGTCATAAATTCAATATGGCGAACCTGTTTTTTCTTGCGACGACCCGATAAGTGTATCTATTGAAAGGATTTTTTAAGATAAGTAACATAATAGAACATATTAAAGTACCTACCTACTATAAGTTTATCATTTAAACTTTTTGAAATACGTGTACACTTTCTAAGGTACATTAACATAAATTATAATAATGGCTTCAACATTATTTGACCCACTATTTGGCAATGGTCTTATAATTGGAAACCTGGAGAATCCACCACGCAGTTACAGACAGATTTTTATCGTATCACCACCACCTACATTAGTATGCGAACACGACGGGTATCCACAGACAGACAGAATGCCCCTAAATGTGAATGTTTCTATACGAGATATACGGCGTCATGGGGGTAAAGATAAAACAGTACAACTGTAGGAACTTGTTTGAATGCAAGCGAGTAACGATTAGCGAATGTGATGTTATTGTTTTAATACTATGATTGTGATTTAAAATGGCAGTACCTCTTGGTCTCGATATTATATTGCCAAATCGCATATAACCCAACTTTATATGCAACTACCTAAACTTCGCAGCTTCGCCCGCGTAAAAAAAATCGATTATCGATTGTCCCGTGGGAATAAGATATTTTGCTACAGTAAAATATGCCTACACGATAATCCGGAGTGTCAGCTAACTCCATACCAAATTTCATTAAAATCCCTCCAGCCGTTTAGACGTGAAGAAGTAACAAACATACACACTCACAATCTTTCGCCTTTATAATATTAGTATGAAGTAAGATTTGGCAATATAAGCCTAATAACGCAAGAAGATAACCACTCAGCCATGAAGAATCCTTTAGTGTCGTAACCGTCAGCGTACTTTTTCACAATTCGCTACAATTTACAGTATAATTTTGTAGCCTTATAATATCAGATGATCATAGTGTTTATCGCTCAACGCTGAGTTTTTCAGCGTAAAGCGATGGAAGGTTCCACCGATTGTTTCGAGGACCTCAGGCAACTTGTCCACCAATTCTCACTTGGCCAGCGCGGTGGACTATGGCCTAAAACTCTCTCATTCTGAGAGAAGACCCGTGCCTAGCAGTGGGACAATAACGGGTTGAGGATAGGTAACTTGTCAATGTGGTTGCCAGACAGTATCTAGAATATTATTTAGACTAATTTAACCGCGGAATTCATACATTTTGTTATATGTATCAATACCGCAATGATGACACAAAGAATTAAAAAACATATCGTTAGTTACTCGTGCTTAAAGTCGAGTGGCCTTTAAAAATCTCTATCTCTTGTCGCTTTGCGCTAGTGGCTGTTGTAAGAATGTTAGATGGAAATAAATCGTGCAAAGCTAGCTTCATCTTGCCTACTCTAGGGTTGGTTTACTGAATCTAAACTAAAAGCGGAATGAAAATATTTATTCATGATTTATCGAATGAGAAGTTTCATTGTGCATTCAGCGCTATGAATCTTATAACATACACTAAAGTATAACCGTTGGGGGGCCATCCGCCCCGGGCAGCACTTTTTGGGGGGCGGTATTTTTTTTTGTTTTGATGACCTTTTTTTTTGCAGAGAGGTGAAAAGAGCAAGTACAGTTCCCAAGGTATTTTTTTTCGCCGACAAACATCTAAGTCGTTGGGCGGTAAATTCTACTTCCGCCCCGAGCGGTATGAAGCCACGGACTATAACGTTAGAAAAAAAACGGTAGTCCAAAATTGCGTATAGATTACTTATTTTTGAAATGTCGTTTGGTTTGAAAAACATTCAAAAAAAACTTAAAACGCTTTCTACACTCATAGCCTCACAGTAGGATTTTCTCCTGTGTCGTGGGTACCATGGACACACACAAAGACGAATACACAAACACACAGACCCAGAACAAGAATCTAAACTCATCATTCAGATACCTGTCTGGCCGGGAATCGAACATTTACCTAGTAATAATGATTTATTTATAATTCACAAGATAATTTTCGTGCTAAACATAGCTGTGAACATACTGCACCCCTGGACATCTGTTTAAGAAGTAATCAAACTTGCTCATAAGACAATCACAGATGCGTTGCTGTTATAAAGCTGGTGTATGCTATATTAGTACCCACACATAACATATGTACTTTAAAACAAATTGTAGCAATGTGTTGTATATATTTCTAACTAGTTAGAAATACATATGTATGACAGAGGCGCCTTCATTCAAACCACTTACAGCTTTACCGTATTATTAATATCATAAACGTGTTTACAGTTTTCAGTTTAATCGATGCACTTATGCTGTATTTGTTGTGTAAATTCACAAGCATTCCAGTGAATCAACATACAATATTGCATAGATATGTTATCAGGATGGTATCTAATCGTTATGATATTGTACGACCTTTAGACGTATACTAGGTTATTTCAGCGGCTTCGCTTGCTTTGGTCCCGTTCGACACGGTAATTATTATCATAGGTATGTGGTAATCCCGTCCCTGTAGTTCCGAGATTAGAATAGGGCTAAGGTATCCCCTGCTTGTCGTAAGAGACGACTGAAAGGGGCTTCCGGGGTTGCGGGCGGCTGGAGTGGGAGCTCGAACCGTGCAGCCAGGCGAACCCGGGAAGGACGGCGGTATGTGGCGTCGCATACCGTCGTAAAGACTAGACAGAGCGGAGGGTTCAGCCGCCCATCTGGGAGGAGCCCGATGGGACAACGCGCTCAGAGGATTTCGGTTGCGTTCGTCTTTGTAGCGCCGAGGATGGCCACCGTGGGGGTTTTAGTGCGGTAAAATCTCACATAACCCTGCGTCGCTCCATGGCGGTGGGTACCTTCAGGAGGTTTCCCCCTCGAGAAAAACAGGTATGTGTTAATCTACCTGTGTGCCAAATTTCAAGGAAACTTTCGCGCTTATAATATTAATAAGATAGCTATCAAATGTTTAAAATGCTATTATTCACTTTACTAATGAACGATTTCTTGTTTAATTATCATACCTACTTAAATTTAAGTACACCTATTCATCTATAGGAGGCAGTGACATGTGACTATACATGATACGTCGACGCCCATGGACATAGAAAGATTTAGCGAAATGTAGATCGAGGGATGTAGTATGCTATTACACTTCGGTCGACTCTTGTGGTATCCTTCCGGGGGCATCTGGCCATGTCTACTTAGTAGGACAGCAGAGGCCTTATCCCTACACAAGAAAGGCTTTTATGACGACCCGCGTGGCGAAGCGGTTACAATACCGGTCTGACGCGCAATGGGTCCAGAGTTCGATCCCGGCCAGACAGGTATCTGAATAATGAATTTAGATTCCTGTTCTGGATCTGGGTGTTTATGTATTCGTCTTGTGTGTATCCATGGTACCCGAGACCCAGAAAATCCTACTGTGGGGCTTTGAGTGTAGAAAGCGTGTTTTAAAAAAGGGTTTTATCACTATGGACGTGGTTTATCTAGAATTGCCAGTTGTCTGGTTTTCGACCAAGTAGTACGGTTTTTGTCACGTCTGTCCGGTTAAGAAAAAAATCCTATAAAAACGAAATAAATAAATAGGTGTAGGGTAGATAGGTTATTGTACCACTAGTGCTTGTGCAACGGTTTCTCCTTTCAACCGCAGTTTTGCCGTGACTACGTTTCATGATCGAAATATCGGCAAAACGAATTCAAAAACCGCATGTCACGTGTACTTTACGTATTTAAATGAACCAAAAATTGACAAATTTTCACCGTTATGGGAGGCTAATGAACAGCAGTGGACAATAAGTAACAAAAATGTTATAAGTAAGCTATCGCAATCACAATATTAAAAAATATTGGATATAGGTAAATAAGAAAAATGACAAACCCGCTAAGTTTCTTGCCGGATCTTCTCAGTTGCGGTCGTGTTCCGATCCGGTGGTAGTGTAAGAAAAAAATGTAACTGACAATTTGTAAGTGCCCCGTAGGCCTATACAAAAATAAAGACATTTCATTTCAATCAGTAATTAAAAGTGGTTCTTAACAAAATGGTCCCACGCAATTCTTGAAAAGACCGAAATCAAACTACGCATTATACCCATTTACACGTGCTGTTTTTCAACTCGTAAGTTTTTTGGATAAGATATAAATGGGTAATTAATAACTTGTTACGATGTCGGAACGTACTACTAGTTTTTGTGTATCTTATATAAATTAACGCCATTATATAAGAATGATATGCAAAATACATTGAGGTGGTAAACAATTAGGCTTCAATAGGTATAAAGGCCTCATGCAGAGGTCATCATACCGGTCTATGATGCGGGTTCCGGGTTCGAATCAGGCAGACACCTGAGATTAGATTTCCGTTGTACGTCAGGTTGTTTTGTAGACATTTTTATATTTCCATGGCACTTACGGAATCCTTAGATGAGATAGATAGAAAATAACATTTTGAGTAAATCTTTTGTTACTTTTTCATGTAATTGTTATATCTAACATTTATTTCAAACTTACGTATTAATAATTATTTGGATTATAATCAATATACCTACTTAAGTAGGTAAATGTATAGATATTTATGACACAGAGTTAATTATTGTTTTAATTATGTTTGTTATTAAAATAGATGTCTTAAATGTTAGAATTTAAAAAAATAGACATTGTTTAAAATTATATAAAAATTGCGCGCCCATAGAGTATATACAGTGAAACAATATTTGTAAATACCATCGCTCAATGTACCTGTATTTATGCAATAAAATACCGATAACTCGTTTGTATTCGTAGATAGAAATTGTCAAATTTTGGCTCAATCTGTTTTGACAAAAATTTGTACGCTGTATTGTATACTAAAAAAAACGAAAACGCACACGGATTCGCAAACATACCATCTAATTGAAACGGTAATATAAAAGCCAATCATTCGTGCTTATTCGTTTTTTTCATCTGATTGGAGTAGCAAGCGAACTGCCGGACATGGACACAACCTAGCAAAATTAGGCGTAAAGTATTCTTTGGCGTATGTGAATTAGCTAATTTATTTTAATGCAAAGAGTGTAGGTACGCATACGCTGGAATGCTCGCGGGCGTTCCATCAAATTATTACAATGAAACAAAAACGAATCGCATATTCAAGTCACACTAACATGCACGTTTATTTTTCAATGAACGCTTACTTGAATTATTGAGTATCAATTAATACATTTCGTCTTAATCACTTCAACGCGACACGGAATTGCTAATACAAACGAGATTTATGCTTTTAGCTGACACAAATGTAGAAGCAATTATTATTAGATTGATTTATTAGCAAAAACCATACAATTCATAATCTTAATTGAAATACTAAAAAGAACGAAGATAACTTGATACTTAATTACAGTATTCACGAATGGCTTGAAAGTCTATCTATAATTATAATTGGTCAAGTACGAATCGCACACATGTAGGGTTCCGTATTACTTTTTATTTATTATCGTAGACGCTATATATAGGTAGTTCATGCCTCGCCATAAATTTAAGAAGCTGAATATTATGATTTAATAAAAAAGCCGAAAAGCAAGATTCTGATATAGGGCGGCTTTTTGTTTTTTTTCTTTTATATAAGTACCTATTTAATTATTTGTTGTTTTTGGTCAAAGTAATATAAGCTCTGTTAACATTACAAGTGCCTACTGCCTACCTACTACAGTTCAAGGGACTTTGACAGAGGGGCTGACAACGGAGACTTTTAATTAGGATTCCGTTTTTATCCTTTAGGTACCTAACCCTAAAAACGTGCGACACAACAAAAAACATATAGATTTTAGTGAATTTCATAAAAAACCTTTTAAATTGCTGGCAAATTTTATATTCCAAGTACTTAAGTTGTTAAGTATTAAAAATAAATTTGTAATTTGCTTTAACGATATTTCAGCCCAGAATGCTTAACGCTAATGTTATAAGCTATGAACAGGTGTGTCGGTAGTGCTTCCGCAATTGATTCACAAATAATTCTATTACTTTCAAAATAATTCCCTTCTTCGCTTATTTGCTTAAAACTATCCTTATAGTTAACCTATTCTACCGAATTTAAAACGCATAACAGAATTCCCAAAGCGAAGACAATATAAACACATTTTAATACTTAACGGGTACTCACGATATGCGGTTTTTTTGCTTTGTTTCTTTTTGCCGATATTTCTACCCAGTTGCAAGGATCGTGGTCACGGCTAAACTGCGGTGGCTTGCAGAAACCGTTGACAAGCACTAGTGATAGATTAACCTATCTACCGTACGTCTAGTTCGTTTTTTTTTAGGTTCCATATCACGACACACAGCACTAATTGTATCCTTACGCACCGAACATTGAACTATGTGATGTACATAAACTAACCACTGGATTCCACGTTTGCGCTAACTTAAAACCGTCTTCTCTATTATTAAAAAACCGCATATCGTGAGTACCCGTTAAGTATTGAAATGTGTCAATTCCGCGAAAATATTAGTCTAAAACAATATAAACAAACACAAATACATATAATAAAACGATAAAAGCTTGGTATCACGTAAATTCGTGAGTACTGTAGATTCATGAGTTTCATGACCGAGTCGTTTCATTGCCTTTTATTTAATGGTTATTTTATCACGGTTTCAAGCGATTGTCATTTATTAACACAACTGTATTTACCTATATATGTTTAAACACATTGATAACAATCGAATCAACCTTGCTTGTATGCGGGTATTTACATATACTTATTTACTTTACAAATGTACACGTGACCTTAGTTTGTATTCGCTTTGAATTTTTAAGTTTGTTTTAATATCTAAGATTTCAAGTTTTTAAGTTGTTTGTATACTTTAATATCTGGATTACTTAAATTCAAAATAAATAAGGTTAGTTACGGAATTGTAACGTAATAAATCGTGTTGTTGCAAAATATTACAACATTTCTTATTGAAACAAGATTATGGTGAGAAATACTATTGTAATGCAGGTATACATAATCACAAAAAAATATTAACTGTTATTCTTTGAATACCAATTTTATTACATACAGTTTCACTACTTTTCAGGTGTACGATAAGTTTTTATCAATAACTTATCGGCCACGTCTGTACGAAGTGATAAGAAAAAACCCACCGTAAAAAATCCGCTCACTCGGACAGAAACACTATAATTGTACACTGAGATCTTTGCAACATTCCAATATGCACTTCAATACGATATTATTATTATTTATAACCGTAAATACGCACAACACTCGATTTCACGCCGTCACACACTGCTGCACTTTTGCGAAAAAAAGAAAAGTTAACTTTAGTTTTTTTAACGAAAGTTGACGCGCGATTTCAGAGCGACGAACGACACAACCACCTCACGCGGTGTCCCGTCGGCGACTGACGCGCGCGCGAGCGAGAGAAAGGTCAGATAAATTTTAAATGGAGTATAGTAAACGCGAAAGGGATGGAAATATAACTATGCCGTGAAGTTAGCAGTTTGCTGTGACCGAGAGTGACCACATGGTACGCGTTTTGTTTAGTACAATCATTTCACCAATTGAGTTCTGTTCCCGCGTTTTTGTTTAACCACGTGTTACGAATACGAATACAATTTGTTTTTCAACGAAGCTTTAGAAAGGTTTTTGTTCGGGAGCAAGCAGGTACTCAAGTCGAAACGATTGTAAGCACGAGTGCAGTAAAAAATTGAAGTGTTGTTTGCGAAGTTTATAAACAGCTATTTTGTTCTTTGTTCCTAGTGAAGTCGACAGCAATTCTATTTTAATGTCTTGGGTTAAATAAAATGTAACTTCAATCTATGCACAAACCACTCTATAAGTTGACTGTTAGAACAGGGTTCCTTTAGCTACTGAAGCTAAAAGGAAGCTTGTGTTTACAATACTAGTCTTAAAAGCCTTTGTGTAATTTTCGTCAACATAGGATTATTTAGTGTTCAAATTTCGCATGAATAGACGCCTGATTGTATTAAAATTTAAGTTAGTTAATGGGTTCCATAAAAATATAATCATTCCATAAAAAAATATAATCTATTGTTAAATGCGTCTGCGTGCAATAAATATTCATTCATTCATTTAGGTATTCATTCCATAGAAATGTATGCATAATATTACTTCTAATTTTAAATTCTGTCTAGACATTCTAAGCATTCTCATTCCCTATATACTCGTAAAGACGTGGAATGCTTCCAATACGACCACAAAGTCTCCGACAAAGTTTAACGACGACCGAATGATATCCTTAAACGACGTTACGTGCCGACTGAATGGGAGTGTACGTTTAGTGAAGCGGTCAACGATCTAACTGTTGACCGTGTTTGAGATTGTTTAATTTTTGTAAATCAGGTGGTAGAACCAGTGTAGTCCGAACGGGGAAGTACTACCGCCACACATATTTCTAGCGAGAAGCATCTCTTGCGTTTCAATGGAAGGGTGTGGTTGCCGGCATACTTTTATATGAGGCGACTATCCTAGTTCTCGGAAGTAGCAACGCATCTGTGATTGACTTCAGTTAGAACCTGTGTTCTGTATGAAGTTGCTTACAGGTGTCCATGGGCGGCAGTGACTCTTATCATCAAGTGGACTGCATGCCCGTTTGCTACTTTAATCATATAAAAAAAGACAAAGTTTAACGACGATCGAATTATATCCTTAAACGACGTTTCGTGTTGTCTGAAGCATGGGAGTGTACGTTTAGTGAAGCGGTCACCCATCCAATTGTTGACCGCGTACCTATGTAATGGTTAATTTTTGGATCGGTTTTCTTGAGCGACGTTTCGTACTCTTTGAGACACGAGAGCGCATGTTTAGCGAAGTAATCATACATCCAACTGTTGAACATCGGTTACTACTAGTATTGTACATTTTAATATAGAAAAATAATAGTAAGCAGGTACGCAAAATACATTTTTTTGTCGCTAACACAGATTATGTCACTTCAGACGATGCCTTTACCCAAATTGCGAGGGTTATTAGTTCCTTTAGGAATAGAAACCAAGAACATTTTATGTACATCAACCTGAAAAAATAGTCAAGCAAAAGATAACGATAACTATATATAGAGGGAGTTTATGTGTTCAGACGTCCTTCTCTCCCGTCATAGAAAGAAAAGAGGAAAAAAACAAAAAGGACGATTTTTAATATGTTTTGTACGGCGCTGAAAAGGAGGACTCCGGGATCTCGAAACGACTTCAACGGGAATCCTCCGAGCGCGCTGCCCCATCGGGCTCCTCCCAGATGGGCGGCTGGGCCCACCGCTCCGTCTAGTCTTTACGACGGTATGCGACCACACATACCGCCGTCCTTCCCGGGATTGCCTGACCGAACGGTTCGAGCTCCCACTCTAGCCGTCTGCAACCCCGGAAGCCCCTTTTAGTCGCCTCTTACGACAGGCAGGGGATACCGTAGCCCTATTCTGATCCCGAGACTACAGGGACGATGTTTTAATACCTGACCTGAAAATTTCAAAGACTAGCCGAAGTATTTAGTCGACTGTCGGTCTTCACTATCAGAGGTACAAATTTATTACTTCGTGTCATAAAATATCTAAATTAAATTTTACCTACTTAGCTAGATTAATACGATAGCTATAAAATATTACGATTTAATATAATAACAAATATAATAAAACGCTCCTATTTGTCTAGACAACGTAATTGGGGTACAAAGGCTTTCAGAATAAACGTCTAGCTAACAAAATATTTAATTTGTTTAAGAGATAACATCCTAAGGACAGTTTTATAAAAGCGTTTTTTTTATCTGACTGAAGTAGCAAACGAAGGTAAAAGGTTTTATAGGTGGTAGAACCAGTGTACCAGAACACGGATTCAATCTGAAATCAATCATAGATGCGTTGCTAGTCCCGAAGACTAAGATGGTCGCCTTATTTAAAAACGTGTAGGCAACCACACATTTTCATCGAAACGCAAGAAATGATTCACGCTAGAAATAGGTATGGCGGTGGTACCTCCCCGGTCGAAATTATTTACCACAGTAGTAGACTGGTTATTTCATGTCCTTGTAGTTCCGGGACCAGAATAGGGCTGCGGTATCCCCTACCTGTTGTAAGAGGCGACTACAGGGGCTTACCTGGTTGCGGGCGGCGATACATTTCGACTCTGCGCTAGAATAAATTGACCCTAAGAGTGGGAGCTCGAACCGTCCAGGCGAGGGTCGTGATTACTGGGGGCACGGTAAGCACAAATGCTCACTTTAAAGACCCTGAATAGGGCATCGCGCTCTCAGGATTCCGGGTTTGTTCCGTTGGAAATCCCAGAGTCCTCCACGCTGAGGACGGCCAACTGGGGAGTTTAGTGCGGTAAAAATCCCACATAACCCTGCGTGACCTGCGTCGCTTGGTGTAAGGCTTGAAGGTTTCCTCCCCAAGAAAAAATAAAAGTCAGAACCATGACAACCCGCGTGGCGGTGCGGTTACCATACCGGTTGGACGCGCAATGGGTCCCGGGATCGATTCCCAGCCAGACACGTATCTGAATGATGAGTTTAGATTTATGTTCTGGGTCTGGATATTTGTGCATTCGTTTTGTGTGTGTCTATGATACCCACGACACTGGAGAAAATCCTAGTGTGGGGCTATGAGTGTAGAAAGCGTGTGTTTATGAGTGTTCCGACCCGTAGTTTTTGCCTGAAGGACTAACTAACACATCCTCACAAACTTTCGCATGCACAGTATAAATAAGATTAAAAAACATGAAACTCCGTATTTTACAAGTAAAAACCCAAACTGATTACATGGAAAGCCAGTCTTAGTCCACAATACCCTCAGAATAACCGATTCGCTCGAGAACATCGAATTTACATTTTTTAATGAAAAAATGAGGCAAAGTAAGAAACAAAATGTCGAAATACGTGCACGGAGATTATTCAGAGCCTTGATAACGTTTCGACCTCTCTTTATTATGTTGCTGAACTAAGCTTTGCATATGGCTATGTTCTTTCGCTGGATTCAAATCTCTGAGCTACAATCCACATAGAACGCCAAGATATTTTATGGAACCCAATAGAACGTCATGCCTATCAAACATTTTTATGTAAGTTGGCAAAAGAAACCAGTCCACCTGATGGTAAGTGGGCACTGCCGCCCATGGACTTCTGCAAGCAACTTTATATAGAACATAGGTTTTATCCGAAGTCAATCACAGGTGAGTTGCTACTTTCGAGGGCTAATACTGTCGCCTCAAATAAAGTGAGCCAGCAACCACACTTCCAAGAAAACGTAAGAAATGCTTTACGCTTGAACTAGATATGGTGTTGGTACCTCCCCAGTCGAATCATACTCATTAAAACGATCCTAACATATATCGTCAACCCATAACTGACCTACTGCTGGACACGGGTCTTCTCTCAGAATGAGAGAGTTTTTAGGCCATAGTCCACCGCGCTGGCCAAGTGCGAATTGGTGGACTTCACACACCTCCGAGAACTTTTTTTAAGAACTCTAGGGTGTGTAGGTTTCCTCATTATGTTTTCTTTCACCGAAAAGCAGTGATAATTAATTTCTAATACGCACATAAATCAGTGGTGCCTGGGTTTGAACCTCGGACCTCCCGATTGAGAGGGCAAGTTTCAACTATTAGACTATCACTGCTCTAATATGATTTATATTAGGATGGTTATATGCTGAATATGGTTTATATTAGGATTTAGGATAGCCGTAAAATGAAAATGTTAATTTGAAAACAGACAGAGAGACCCAGTTATTATTAAGTTCGTATATTATATACAAAACCTAATTCAGTAAATAGAGGTAAATGATGTGGGGCCCCATAAAGTATTTATATAAAAAGGTTTAATTTTATTTCAACCTTCGAGTTGAAAGGTTAAACAAAATAATAAATTGTAGGTACATTATTGTCCTTTGAAGTTTCGCAAAGAGCAATTTTAAAAGGGACATTATTTTATTATTTTACTACGTTGACTTAGAAAATACAACGTTTACAAACCGAGTCAACACGCATTCTTTCATGCTGATTCGGCCTCCTTTTTAGTAATGTTAAACGATATCAAAAGTTAAAATGAAACAGGCGGATCGTCGAAGAAAGCATGTAAATACGCTTTAGTTATAAATATTTTTACCATTATCTTGTTAAGTTTTATAGAAACGGAAAGCCCAAATTTACTTGTAAGTTGGGAACCTTGATCACTAATATTATGTCTATTCATTCGTTCGTTACTTTAAAGGGACCGTCTACTTTATTTCTATATTCCGTATTTTGGTCAAATTCAATGTCAAAGGATTTTTTACAAGAAAGCAAAACAATTTAAATTTTATTCTGTTGTTAAAATGAAACTCAAGGATACAAAATTATAACTGTTTATTTTTATAACGCTGCTGCAAGGCGCCCCAACAGTGGAATTAATTTTCAAGTTGAATATGGTTATATATATAAGTATAAGGTACATATATATTTTATGGCCTAAAGTGTTTCTCGCTACAAATATGTACGAAGATGACACCAATCGGACCATTCTCGTTTTAATACACTAGGATCCCAATGAAATGTCTTTATTTTATAAATTATTGAATGAATATTTATTTGCTAAAATTGTTATAACAAAAGATCGTACTGCTATATTACAATACTCACAATTTACCTTATTGATGGTGTGCAAATAGGTAACGGTACGGGTGTCTAACTCTAAAGTATATATAAAGACACATTTTCTGACGGAAAATTGTAATCAAAATTCTGAATGTAAAGCTATATCCATCGTGGTAGTGTTTTTTTCGTCCCTGTAGCCTCGGGGTCAGAATAGGGCTACGGTATCCCCTGCCTGTCGTAAGAGGCGACTAAAAGGGGCTTCCGGGGTTGCAGACGGCTAGAGTGGGAGCTCGAACCGTTCGGTCAGGCAATCCCGGGAAGGACGGCGGTATGTGTGGTCGCATACCGTCGTAAAGACTAGACGGAGCGGTGGGCCCAGCCGCCCATCTGGGAGGAGCCCGATGGGGCAGCGCGCTCGGAGGATTCCGGTTGAAGTCGTTTCGAGATCCCGGAGTCCTCCCTTTTCAGCGCCGAGGACGGCCACCGGGGGGGTTTTAGTGCGGTAAAAATCCCACATAACCCTGCGTCGCTCCCACGGCGTCGGGTACCTTTGGAAGGTTACCCCCTCGAAAACAAAAAAAAAAAAAAAAAAGTGTCTGATTTTTACCACCACTAAAACTAACTTTGAAATTTTTAATCTAGAACCTACAGAACGTTTTATGTTAGCCTAACTATACTTACGTTTTTGTAGTATTCTTGTTACGTTGGCAGAGAGCCCGCCTGATGAACGATTATTTGCTCTGTTCGCTAAATTAAGGCATTCTACTAACTCCGAAAAATAGAATGAACTGTAAACTGTAGAAATTGTCTATTTTCTTTTTTCTAGAAGAAAACAAAGAAGTGAATTGTAAATACAATATCCGAGAATTCTGATACATTATTAGCTAAGATTTTGATTCATAACAATTGCTTTAAATAACAATAAAATGCACAATAAACTTTAGAAATTGTTTTTCCATTTATTCATAAAATTAAAGCAATATCTTCCAAAAACAATATGTTAAGAATCATAGCCTTACACACATGAAGCTATGATTATTTTGTTTATTACAACATATTTTGTGATTAGACATTTTTTGTTAAAAATAATATCAATATTACGATACTATAATATTAATATGACTACTATCTTCTCGTAATAGCCATCGAATTGTACCCGTTGCTTATAGTCCAGATGTACATGGAATGCAATAACTACTTAACATTCGATTGGTTGAATCGTTGCTTCGATACTTCAATCAATTAGTCAATCTAAAATAAGTCTACCATAATAAACACCACTTCAGAATTTAGCGGTTTTCCGTATTCGTCAGAAAGTGGGTTAATCTGGTCAGAACAAACCTGTCACACTTTGTACACTCATAGCCCCACACTATGATTATCTACCGTATCGTGGGTACCATGGACACACACAAGACGAATACACAGACACCCAGAGCCAGAACATGACTAAACTAATCATTCAGATACGCGTCTGGCCGGGATTCAAACCCGGGACCCATTGCGCGTCAGGCCGGTGTGGTAAACGCCACGCAGGTCGTCTAACCTGTCATATACCAATCTAAAGGTGGTAAAATGTATGTTTAGATCGGGGCAGTACCACCGCCACACCTATTTCTAGACTAAAAAGACGGACTAAAAGGACTAAAGCTGTTCTTGCGTTTCGGTGAAAGAGTGTGGCTCACATTTATATGAAGTGACCATTTTAGTCCTTGGGAGTATTTGTGATTAACATTAAGATAAAATCTTTGTTCCTTATGCAGTTGCTCACAGATATCCATGGACAGCAGAAGTAGATAATGTCACGTATGTATGTATCTATATATGTACTACCATATATTGTTAAAAAAACCGTTCACGAACGACCTGTCGTATTTTAATTTGTTATTATTTTCTGCTTACCACATACGTTTTAAAAGACGCAAAGACTAAAGAAACACTATCGGAATTCAAAATAAGGGTTGGGAAACGACAAAAAGTTTTCCGAACCGCCGCCGCAATAATATCACTTTTCCCACCTTTACCAACTGAAAGGTATACGAATTGCCTCCTTTCAATTTTTTCGCGGCTTACTATCCTTTGAGGTGCCGTTAAGCTTTGCCCTTAGTGCGAGTTTATTGCGTATGCTCAAAACGAATACTGTTTACGTTTTTGCTTATCATTACAAAGTATGCATTACAAAGTATGGTTGAAACCGAAGACTTAAATGAAATGAAATGAAATGTCTTTATTTTTTGTATAGGCCTACGGGGGCACTTACAAATTGTCAGTCACACATTTTTTTTACAATACCACCGGATCGGATCACGACAGCAACTGAGAAGATCGGGCTAGGCACTCAGTGTGTTTGTCATTTTTGATATGTTGTATTTTTTTTTCAATCAAATATAAGTGTAACGCAGCAGTGATGAGATGCTTTAATATAGCGTGTTGCGGTGACAAAGGAGATGCGGTGTGGTGACGAAGGAGGTGCGGTGAGGAGAGGAGAGGTGCGATGATTGACGTGGCAGAGCTGTCATTATTGAAAAAGAATTGTGATTAAAATGTTGGTTAAAAGTATTTTTCTGGTGTCTTATTTTACAACGTTATAACCAATGTAAAAACAACATGGCAATAAAACAAGATATACAAAAAAGGTCGTGTTCCGATCCGGTGGTAGTATAAAAAAAATATTTATGTAACTGACAATTTGTAAGTGCCTCCGTAAGCCTATGCAAAATAAAGACATTTTATTTCATTTCAATCATGTTTTTTTATGTGTGTATTTTTTATATTTGTTTTAAATGTCTTTTGTACTAATGTACACCCACACATTGTAATCAATGTGTGGGTGAAATTGTATAAAACGATCGTTTTGAGGAAAACGTAACAGTCTCATACTAAGGGCTATATTCGGCAATAAATCGACAACAACCCGAAGGTATTTGCAACTGGTATTATTTGCACATGGAAGTATTACGTGATATATTAAGCCCCTGTAGGTGCGATATGTGAATACGCACTACTCGCAAATGTATGTAATACACCAGCTTATTCAACATATGGTACATACCAATATCTCTTTCATATACTTTGGTAGTGTTCCTATTGAGTTCTCGTGTAGCAATAAAATGGACTGTCTTTAATTTATACAGGCCTACGGAAGTGCTTCCAAATTAATAATAATAATAATAAATGTTTGTCGTCAACCCATTATTGTCCCACTGCTGGGCACGGGTCTTCTCTCATGAGAGAGTATTAGGCCATAGTCCTCCGCGCTGGCCAAGTGCGAATTGGTGGACTTCACACACCTCCGAGAACTTTTTTTTTTTTAAAGAACTCTCGGGTGTGTAGGTTTCCTCACGATGTTTTCCTTCACCGAATAAATGTTTATTGACCATAAATGAGAGTACATTTGAAACGAAGAGCCCTGACTCCCAGAAAAGCGTGAGCTGTGGACTGGGAGACAGTTCCTTCCCGATTCTATTGTTACAGTTACACTCTTAAATCTAGGGTTATTAATCGCCTTTATGCAAAGTTAACCAATGAAAAATATATATATATAAAAGTAACACTAATATTAAACATTAAATAGTTAAACAGTAGTACCTATGTAAGTTGTGAGTGTGTGTGTGTGTATGTGTGTGTGGGTGTGTGCGCGCGCGCGTTCGTGTGTGTGAATGTGTTTGCGCGTGTGTGGATGTATGTGCTTGCGTATAAGGATTAATATGTGTAATACAATAAATTTTCAGCTTCGTCGTAATTAAAAGTATGCAACCATTCTATCAACCGAGAGATCCGCCAATGAAATGTGGGAAAAGACAAAGATTTAACAGGTGGTAGAACCAGTGTAATTCGCCCGAGGAAGTACCACCGCCACACCTATTTCTAGCGTGAAGCAGTTTTTGCGTTTTGATGGGTGTGGTTGCCGGCACAATTTTGTTTGAGGCGGCCATCTTAGTTCTAGGGAGTAGCGATGCATCTGTGATTGACTTTAGATAGAACCCCATGTTCTGTTTAGTTGTTTACAGATGTCCATGGGCGGAAGTGACCATTTGCCATCAGGTGGACTGCATGTTCGTTTGCTACTTCAGTCAGATAAACAAAAAACATATTACTCATACATTTTTGTTTATTGTTGTTTCTATTATTATTATTTCCATGTATTTTTTTTAAAGATTCTTGCTGTTGTACTTTATTAGTTTGTGTTTTTATTATTATTATTATTTACATTCTGTGCATTGCATTTGCAAAATACATAGTATTTTGTGAGTGCTGCAATTTACATGAATAAATAAGATTCCTTCTATGTACACAACGCAAGCAGCCGAGGCTTTGAACGAATATTCATAATTTAAACTAATCACGTTGCAAAGTTAGGCGAAACGGCGCGGCAAAGTCAGTATTTTTAACCGACTTCCAAAAAGGAGGAGGTTATCAATTCGTCTGTATTTTTTTTTTTTTTTTTTATATTTGTTACCTCATTTCTCCGGACTGGGTGAACCGATTTAGATGATTTTTTTTTATTTGAAAGGTAGTGCGTGTCATAGGGTCCCATTTTTTTTTAGTATTTTTTTGACTAGGGCATCCATAAGAAAAACGCATAAGTCTTAAATTTGCATTTTCAATGTACGCGATAAATGTATGAATAACTCAATATCCCGCCAACCGATTTTGATGATTCTTTTTTTATTAGAAAGGATGTACTCCAGGGGTAGTCTGATAAGAGTTTGATAAGGTTCTAATCATAGGATCTTCAACTTTTTGGAGCAAAATAATAAAATTAGTGATAGTCGGCCGAACCTTAGCTGGAGAAGTCCAATTGAGTAAAATATAGAATAAAATTACTATGTAGGTATTTACTATGAAAAATTTGACCTTCAACTCTTCAATCCTGATGATGCAGGGGTACTGCTAGCCTGAACTATAAAAGTTGGTCGTTTGATGTTTGCGAATATATAATGAAATTGTTAAGCAAATTCATGGGACAAAAATTTGACCTTCAACTCCTCAACCCTGATGATGCAGGGGTACTTAAAGCCAAAACCATAGGAATAAGCCATTTGGTGCTTACGTATATGTTATAAGATTACTGAGCAAAAACATAAGATGAAAAATTTGACCTTCAACTCCTCAACCCTGATGATGGAGGGGTACTTCAATCCTAAACCATAGAAGTTGGCAATTTGGTGCTTACGGTTATGTAAAGAAAATACTAAGCAAAAATATAAAATCAAAAATTTGACCTTCAACTCCTCAACCCTGATGATGAAGGGGTACTTCAATCCTAAACCATAGGAGTTGGCAATTTGGTGCTTACGGTTATGTAAAAATAATACTAAGCAGAGGCACAAAATTAAAATTTTGACCTTCAACTCCTCGACCCTGATGATGAAGGGGTACTTCAATTCTAAACCATAGGAGTTGGCAATTTGGTGCTTACGGGTATGTAAAAATAATACCAAACAGAGGCACAAAATTAAAATTTTGACCTTCAACTCCTAAACCCTGATGATGCAGGGTACTGCAAGCCTGAGCCATAGAAGTTAGCCACCTGGTACTAACGTATATGTTATAAGATTACTAAGCAACAATATAAGATGAAAAATTTGACCTTCAACTCCTCAACCCTGATGATGGAGGGGTACTTCCAGAGGGGGCGCCCTGTTTGTATGAATTGTAAAAGTGTTTTATGTTTAATTTTTGTGAATATGTAGATGCACAAAGCAAACTTAGAGGCTTTATTTAAATACAAACATAAAAATATAGTCACTAAAAAGTGTAAAATAAAAACTTTTTAACAAAAAATATCTACCGACTTCCATGTCACAAAAAAGTAAAAAATAATTTAAATATATTTTGGTCTAGAACATACTCAGTACTTAGTACATAGTTCTGAAGTCGGTGCTCATATAGGACGTAGTTACCGTCGTCCAGCGAAATATGTCGAGCACCGACTTCAGGACTATGTACTAAGTACTGAGTATGTTCTAGACCAAAATATATTTAAATTATTTTTTACTTTTTTGTGACATGGAAGTCGGTAGATATTTTTTGTTAAAAAGTTTTTTAATATCATCGGCACGCCGCATGATCGACGCGGGAGGGCGGCTTGGTGAAATATTTTAAACTGTATATAAAACGTTTAGACTGTTATTGTAAACTTTATAAACGTCTCAATAGATTCAAAATGTCGAACTTTATCTTTTTTTTATCTAACTGAAGTATTTGGTACTTCAGTTAGATAAAAAAAAGATAAAGCATGCAGTCCACCTAATGGTAAGTGGTCATTGCCGCTCATGGATATCTGTAATCAACTTCATAAAGAACATGGGTTCCATCTGAAGGTAACCACAGATGCCACTGCCGAGGACTATGATGATCGCCTCATGTGAAAGTGTGTCAGCAACCACACCCTTCTATCGAAACGCAAGAAATGCTTCACGCTAGAAATAGGTATGGCGGTGGTACTTCCCGGTCGAACTACACTGGTTTTACCACCTTGAAATTTTATATCTTTTTTAGCCTCGATTATTGATAGAACTATTCTTCCACTTCGGGAAACGAGCCAGAATGAAAAATAAAGAACATTTTACAGGATTATTTTAAACTAATTTATCGCGGAATTTGTACATTTTATTATGTAACGGGTTTTAATTATGTAACTCACGATATGCGATTTTTGAATTTCTTTCTGCCGATATTTCGACCCAGTGCATGGATCGTGGCCACGGCCAAACTACGATCCATGCAACTGGGTCGAAATATCTATTCGATTCCTGGCCAAACAGGAATTTGGAATCATGAGTTTAGATTCATATTCTGGGTCTGGGTGTTTATATATTCGTCTTGTGTGTGTCTATGGTAGGTACCCATAATACAGGAGAAAATTCTATTATGGGGCTATGAGTGTAGAAAGCATGTATTCAAAACTTTAATAACTTTTAAATTAGATGATCTAGAAATATTATGTAAATATTTTAAACTAAAACTAAAAGAAACTTTACATACGTTCGAGACCAAAATACATATTAAAAAAGTTCTGAACTTTTAAATTAGTTGGTCCACTAGTATCGTATTTCGTGAATATTAAATTTTAAACTAAACACTATTATACGTGTCTATGAAACTAGAAAATAGTTTTAATATTAGTGTATTTGATTTTATGCATACAACTGAAATTGTTTTTTTTTCGAAATACGACAAGTTCGCTCTCCCGCGTCGAAATAAGCGATGCTAATTAATGCTAAGATATTGAATATTAATTTAATACAAAGTAATTTTCAATTGATTATGTTATTACTATTAAGCTGTAAACATTTACATACCTATTGACTTCTATATTTACAGCCTTAATACGTTTTTCTTGTGTCACGGGTGTTTTTTTAAATGAAGTAGCAAATGAGCATGCAGTCCACCTGATGGTAAATGGTCACTGCCGCTCATGTACATCTGTAATCAACTTCATAGAGAGCATGGGTTTTATCTGAAGTTAATCACAGATTGACTATCACAGGACTACGATGGTCACTTCATATAAAAGTGTGCCGGCAATCGCACGCTTCCATCGAAACGCAAGAAATGCTTCACTCTAGAAATAGGTATGGCGGTGGTACTTCCGCAGTCGAACTACACTGGTTCTACCACCTTTAAAAGTACTTGATGGTAAATTGAATCTGTCAGCCATGAACAATTTTAAGAAACTTTATACAGAATGACATTTCTATCTAAAGTCAATCACCGATGCATTGCTACTCGCTACTACTACTAAAGTGAGCCGCAACTACACCCTTCTACTGAAACTCCCAAGGTGGTAGAACCAGTGTAGTTCGACCGGGGAAGTACCACCGCCACACCTATTTCTAGCGTGAAGCATTTCTTGCGTTTCAATGGAAGGGTGTGGTTGCCGGTACACTTTCACATGAGGCGACCATCATAGTCCTCGGGAGTAGCAACGCATCTGATTGACTTCAGATGGAACCGATGTTCTGTATGAAGTTGATTACAGATGTCCATGGGCAGCAGGGACCACTTACCATCAGGCGGACTGCATGCTCGTTCTCAACTTAAGTCAGATAAAAAAAGAAACGCAAGAACCGCTTCTCGCTAGAATTAAGTGTGGCTGTGGTACTTCTCGATCGAACCATACTCTTTTTACCACCTTGATAAGGTTATTTATTTATTTTAACAAAATCCACAGCTCTTAGTAGTAAAGATTACATAGCTTATGTATAAAACTTATAGCCAATTACGGATTTACATTTTTTAAGTAGCACTGTTAAACTGCCACTGAGGTTTACAACAATACATTACTAGCGCAGGCGTGCATTTGAATGTGTGTGTGCGTGTTTGTGTTTGAGTGTGTGTGTGTGTATTAATGTGTGTTTTGCAGTTGCTAGTCCTTTACGTAATTAAATATGTAGTATATATTTTATCATTTTAAATAATGTAATATTCATTATTTAAGTATAAAGTGTTCTATGTATATTATATAAATACATATATACAGTAATTATCATAAACATATATAGTAATTATAATGTATGTAAATAAGAAACAGTAATAAAGTGTATTTGTCAATCAATTTTATTTTAGAGATAAAAGGTCATTGTTATTTATGTGGTTACTGTCTTTTAAAATTTTGCATACATCTTTTAAAAAACTGTGCTTGCTAGTATAAAAAATATCTAAAGTATTAATTTTTTGATTATAGCTTGTTTGTAGTCTGCTAACCGAAGAATTCTGCGCATATTATGGATACAAGACAAATACACATCCAGACCCTGAAAAGAGATCTTAAAGCAATTTAAATATCTGTGCCGGCTTCGAACCCGGAACCCATTACGTGTCAGAACGGTATGGGGACCACACCGCTACGAAGGTCGCCAACATTGAGCTACATTATCAACGAGTGTTGTAATGAGCAATCAATTCTCGGCTTTCTATAACAAGTCAATCAACCACGTCATTTACTTTACGTATAATAAATTTTGGATTTACTGTTTGTCTGTAGGTTTTAAATTAAATACTTGACGACCCGCGTGATGGAGCGATTACCATACCAGTCTGACGCGCAATGGGTCCCGGGTTCGATTCCCGGCCAGATCGGTATCTGAATGATGAGTTTAGATTCATGTTCTGGGTCTGGGTACTAGTATTTTAAGATGTTAGAAATAAACTTTAAAAGATGAAAATTATATTATAATTGATAAAAATGAAGAATGATGATGAAAATATGATTATAATTTTGTAATAGTTAAGAGTAAATCTTTTCTGAAGTTAAGTTTACTTTCTTAACATTAGTGGTTTAATTTAAGTTAGACGTCGCATTCGAAAGCTACCATAAAGCAGATTTTTGTTCAAAGATACGAATTTTATCTCCGGTAATTACATCTCTACAATTAATTTTATATCGAATCTTAGTATAAGGGATCAGTCTGTCCAGTTGTATTATTTGACCTTATAAGTGTTAATTGTATTCATTTTACAAACACATAATTTTCTAGTTTTATAGCTGCACTCTAGGACTTTTATAGAAGTCCCTGTAGCCTCGGGGTCAGAATAGGGCTACGGTATCCCCTGCCTGTCGTAAGAGGCGACTAAAAGGGGCTTCCGGGGTTGCAGACGGTTAGAGTGGGAGCTCGAACCGTTCGGTCAGGCAATCCCGGGAAGGACGGCGGTATGTGTGGTCGCATACCGTTGTAAAGATTAGACGGAGCGGTGGGCCCAGCCGCCCATCTGGGAGGAGCCCGATGGGGCAGCGCGCTCGAGGATTCCGGTTGAAGTCGTTTCGAGATCCCGGAGTCCTCCTTTTCAGCGCCGAGGACGGCCACCGGGGGGGTTTTAGTGCGGTGAAAATCCCACATAACCCTGCGTCGCTCCCACGGCGTCGGGTACCTTTGGAAGATTTCCCCCTCGAAAACAAAAAAAAAAGGACGTTTATAGAAAATACACAAAGATTTTTATTCAAAAATTTGAATTCCAGTAAGTACATCTCTACAATTACTTTGATATCGAATCTTAGTATAAGGGATGAGTCTGTCTCGTGTATAATTTGACATAAACAAGTGTCAATGTTATTCATTATACAAACACATAATTTTCTAATTTTATAGCTCCACTCTAGGTCTGTTTTACATAGAAAATACACTACACGTAGACCAATAACATAAATTACTTTAGGTATCTGCTGTCCAAGATTTGAACCCGGAAATTCTTTATTAACCTAAAGTACTGAGTAGACCTGTGAACGCAGGCAGATCCGCGGGCGAAGCTAATAACTACGTAGAACGGTATCTGAGTGACATTATAATTAAGATTTCCCCTGGATCCAGAAAGCGGCCAATGTTGCCATGCTTTTTGTTAGGAGAAACTGTGATGGAATAATCGATGGAATCAAACTTTTATTTAATGGGCCGATTGACAGTGATCAGTGACGAAAGGCCCATTAAACTTGGTTTAAGTAATTAATTATACTATAAAAAATACAATAGACGCTTTATACACTCATGCTACACATAGTAGTGTGTGTGCCAGGCGCAGTTGTCCCTGTAGTTCCAGGACCAGAATAGGACTACGGTACCATCTGCCTGTCGTAAGAGGCGTCTAAAAGGGGCTTCCGGGGTTGCGGGTGGGAAGAGTGGGACTTCGAACCATCTAGCCAAGCGACCCCGGGAAGGACGGCAGCATGTGCACGCTGCCGTAAAGACCAGAAGATGCGGTGAGCAGTTCACGCCCACCAGGGAAGAGCCCAATGTCGCAACACGGCGAGGACATCGGTGGCGGTCAGTTGGAGTTCCCGGAGTCCTCTTCGCAGCGCCGAGGTCGGCCACCGGAGGAGTTTTAGTGCGGTAAGAATCCCACATAACCCGCGTCGCTCGCCCGACGTCGGGTGCTTTTTGAAAGTTTTAACCTCGAAAACAAAAAATGGCGTGGGCGCAGCGGTCCATCGCTCACGGCATTGCACTGAACGGGTCCTCGCGAGGCCTCTTTGGAGGAGGAGGCAAAGACATTCAATGGCACCATCCAATGGAATCTTGCAAAGGGCCCTCGCTGATAGAAGTTTGCCTACGTCTACTTGGTCCGCGCTACGCCACTGGCCCCACACTAGGTTTTACTCCTGTGTCGTGGGGTACCACACACAAAGACTAATACACAAACACCCAGACTCAGAATAGAGATCTAAAACCATCATTCAGATACCGGGAATCGAACCTAAAACCCACTGCGTGCCAGACCAGTATGGCGACAGCTCTGCCAGGCGGGTCGGCAATTAGCTACATTAAACCGTATAAAATATTGATTAGATATCTCTCGTCTCTCGTCAACCCATTATTGTCCCACTGCTGGGCACGGGTCTTCTCAGGTTGGTTTCCTCACGATGTTTTCCTTCACCGAAAAGCAGTGATAATTATTTTCTAATACGCACATGAATCAGTGGTGCGCGCCTGGGTTTGAACCTCGGACCTCCCGATCGAGAGGGCAAGTTTCAACCATTCGGCTATCACTGCTCTATTAGGCTATCACTGCTCTGATTAGATATAAATAGTAAGAATCTACGGCCTTTTGTAAATGAAATCTACCTAGAAGAACACAAGAAAGTCTTAGTGGAAGTTTCGAATTGAATCAAACTTTATATTCTACTAGCTTTTGCACGCAACTCCGCCCGCTTCGATCATTTACGACAAAGAGAATCCAATGCATTGATTCATATCATAAACTATATTTGGGCGAAATTTCTGCCAAATCGGAACAGTACTTTTTACGTGAAAAACTCACACAAAATTTCGCCTTCATAACATTACCATAATTTTTAACAAAAATAAATGAGCAGCTATACGAAGGCAGACTGCCTCACCATCAAACAACACTGCAACGTACGAATCAATACTGAAAATCGCCAACTAATGACTATAGGTGGCGGTCTAATCGCTGGAAGGAGCTACGCCGCTCAAACGAACAATGTGGACTTAAGGCACGTGCCGTCCGCGACAAAGCCTTCGCCTTTGCGACGTGAAGGAGAGGACACGGTGAGAGACTGAAGCGATAGCTAAAAATGCATAAGTAGGTAAATAATCATAAAAACCTAATTTTGAAGGTTGTGTAGTTCGACCGGGCAAGTACCACCGCCACACCTATTTCTAGCGTGAAGCATTTCTTGTGTTTCGATAGAAGGGTGTGGTTGCCGGCACACTTTTACATGAGGCGACCATCATAGTCCTCGGGAGTAGCAACGCATCTGTGTTTGACTTCAGATAGAACCTATGTTCTTGTATGAAGTTGATTACAGAAGTCCATGAGCGGCAGTGACCACTTACCATCAGGTGGACTGCATGCTTGTTTGCTACTTCAGTCAGATAAAAAAAAAAAACAATTTCTCAACTGCTTAAAAATAACTGGAACGGAAAAACAAGCATTACAATTTAAACAGAGATGTAATAAAATTAAGATATTAAGGATATACAGAAGATGAAAAAAACTATACATTTTTGTTTATTCAATTCAAGTGGAAAATTATCATACAACTAGCTAAAACCCGCAGCTTGGCCCACGCTTAAAAAATACATGACATATACATAGTCATTCAAGAGGAATATTTCTTTCATACATATATTTTTTGGTATCTTGAACCGTTTTCGCTGCGCACGCAACGAAAGCCCTCAAGGATGAATAATTTTCCTTGTTTTTTTCACATTTTCCATGATTTCTTCGCTCCTAATAGTTGCAGCGTGATGTTATATAGCTTAAATCCTTCCGCGATAAATGGTGTATTCAACATAAAAATAATTGTTCAATTCCAACCAGTAGTTCCTCAGATTAGCGCGTTCAAACAAACAAATTTTTCAGCTTTATAATATTAGTATAGATGATTACTGCCGCTCATCAATCAATCAATCAATCAATCTTTATTTGCTAAATAAGGTACAAATGTATGTTAGTATGTCGTTTGAAAACAAATTAAAACCTCTTATTTTGCCATTTCGGCGTGCAAATATTTTACATAAATTATCATGTTAATAAAATCGTGTACTATTATATTTAATTTAAACAATTGAAAGCAAGATACAACTATTAAAATATTCATGTCAATATACAATTAATTATATTAATGTCAACTTAGTTCTAAATATTCATTAATAGATTAAAAACATTTATTTTGAAGCCACATTATAAGTTCTGTCTTAAATCTATCATGGACATTTGTAAGCAACTTAGAGAACAGTTTCTGCCTGAAATAAACTACAGGTGCGTTGCTATTCCGGAGGACTGAGATGGTCGCCTCATATAAAAGTGAGCCGATAATTACACAAAATGGATTCGTTACGCAAGATGTCTCCAAAATACACTGATTACTTATGTAACACCCTGTAACTATGTAACCTGTTTACGAATGACTCGCGTGAGCAGTTATCGCCATCCTGGTGTGGCATGCGGAGAGTTCCAGGTTCGATCCCCGCTCAGACACATATCTAAAAGATTCTTTTTTGTTTCATTCTGAATCTAAGTGTTTTAGTATACGTCTATGTGTGTACACCCTCACACCGTCCTCGTATGGACACGACATCTCATTGACATAGGGAAAAATCCCAGTGTAGGCGTAGGAACGTAGAAAGCGTTTAGAATTTATCTACTACGTTGTTAGCATGAGGATTTTTTTTTTATACGTAAACCTTACGATAAGGCAGACGGGCTACCTGATGGAAAGTAGTCACCGTCGCCTATGGACACTTGCAACACCAGAGGAGTCGCCAATGCATCGCCGGCTTTGAAGGAGAGCTCTTTTCGCACCTTTTTTAAAGAGCCCCATGTCATAACGCCCCGGGAATACCTCAGAAGGAAGCTCGTGCCACATCTTGCACGTCCGTAGCAGAAACGACGTCATTATTCATTCATCTGGCTCATTTCGTTCCCAAAAGTACATATTCCCGATTGCGACGTCTATAACTAAAAGTGAAATTTAAAATTCAATCAGCGTAAAACCTGAAGCTACCTTTACTTACGCTCCAAAACTTCTCTGCGGGCGACTGACGAAACTTCCTAACTCAAACTTCAAAGTATTTAGAACGAGTTTGTCTCGTTTGAATTGAAATCTAAATCCAGAGGATTTAGATTCGCCGGTGTTAAAGGGCACTTGTGAATAATATATTTTGTTGTTACCCGACGGTGTTTTTTGTTCGTGTATTCGAATAACCTTTTTTCTTTTATTTACAGAAGGGTTTCATATTTATTTTTTTATCTGAATGAAGTAGCAAACGAGCTTGCAGTGCACCTGATGGCAAGTGGCCACTGCCGACCATGGACGTCTTTACAGACTACATACAGGACATGGATTCCATCTGAAGTCAATCACAGATGCGTTGCCACTCCCGAGGACTATGATGGTCATCTCAAGTGAAGAGTTCCGGCAACCACACTCTTCTATCGAAACGCAAGAAATACTTCACGCTAGAAATAGGTTTGGCGGTGGTATTTTTCCGGTCGAACTACATCAGGTTTCAGAATATAAGTACAGAATTTTACTGGAAGTTGGCTTTAATAACCTCATTATGAGGTTGATAATATTTAGGTTTGGTTATAGTCCAAGACTTCAGATGCTAATGGGAACATCTAAGCAGACAATAATTTGTTTTGATCAAATTTTCAAAAAGGTATGATGGAGTACATGTATTTTAATTAATTGATTCAAATATTATGTTAATAAAAGGTCTTTATGTCTCGCCTTGTCAACCCATTATTGTCTCACTGCTGGGCACGGGTTTTCTCTCAGAATAAAAAAGTTTAGGACATTGCCCACCGCGCTGGCCAAGTGCGAATTGGTGGACTATATGTAAATATTATCAACCCGTAAATGGAAGTCAGTACTGACGCTTTTATTCAGTTTCAAATACACGGATAAAACAACAAAAAACGAATAATTATGATTCAAATCTCGGGTACCTTTCGAAGGTTTCCCCCTCGATATCAAAAAAAAAAAAGATATGAGTACTACAAACTATTATATTTGAAAAAAAATATGTAACATTAATTATTGGTACATTTATGGATTGCCTTAAACTCGCTAACTCTATTAATAAAAACACAACCGGGATGCATAGTACCCAGCGCGTAAGTGCAGAGCTTTTTAGCAGAGCTTTCGAACGTCACTTGACTCCTACCTTTGTACGTGGACAAACGCAGTGCTTAAGCGTTCGATAGCTTTGGGTGCAGAATGCGCACCTAGCACTTCCTGCTCTTAGGCATGGGGTGGGATAGGGAGAAAGATTTGAAACCCTAAAATAAGCCATTGACACTTCTAAAGCTGGATTAACACGCAGGTATCGACACAGTAGTGTAGAACAAAGGTTTCATTTTATTCGTATCCAAATCAAGAACCAAATTAAACGATATCCAAAAAATTCAAATTAAAGGATAGTTCTGATGGCAATTGTGTGGTTTGATTAAAAAAGCAGCTCTGCTTTACAGACGATAGACATATATAAGTGATTAGACCTAGGAGGTATTATTTAGCAAATTTTACACTATGACAAGAAGCAATCTGTCTGGGGTACAACCCATTATTGTTCCACTGCTGGGCAAGTGTCTTCTCTCAGAATGAGAGACTTATAGGCCACAGCCCACCGCGCTGGCCAAGTGCGAATTGGTGGACTTCACACACCTCCGAGAACATTTTTTTTAAAGTATTCCCAGGTGTGTAGGTTTCGTCACGATGTTTTCCTTCACCGAAGACCAGTGATAATTAATTTCTAATACGCACATAAGTCAGTGGTGCGTGCCTGGGCTTAAACCTCGGGCCTCCTGATTAAGAGGGCAAGTTTTCAACCATTAGGCTATCACTGCTCTGCTTCTGTCTAATTTAGGTTAATTAAAGCCGGTTGTTAATGTCCACAAGCTACAGTGACGACATGTTTAATGTATATTATTTATGTGAACATCCTTAAAACCTTAAAAAATACCAAATTCATCAAATGTTGCCTGAAGATTCCAAATCGTTCCTGGTATAGTTTTAGCAGTACCTATTTCGTAGTCATCAGCCTAATATCTTCATCATAACGAAGGGTCGGAGAAAAAGTTAAGCCATAAAAGGCGAGGGTAATAAATAATCCTGACCTCTGGTCGACGTAAATAAGTAGTCTTTATCTCTTTCTAAACTTTTATTGTCGTGCTTACGAGTTTGTTAATCGCTTTATGTTTCAGTTTTCTTTTAATCTTCATTTACCGATACAATTTGTGAAATGTCTTCTCAATTATGATTATCCGAGATTTACTATTTGTGTTTTCGAAATTATAGTCTTTTAATTTTATCATTTGGTATTCTGCATGAAGTAATAGTGACAAGTAAACCGATTTTGACGTGATGCCCACAAGACCGCGGAATAAGTATGGTTCGGCCGAGGATTATTTATAGGTTCGTGGGAAGATGTGGTTGCCTGCTTACCTTTATATGAGGCGATTGTCTTTGTTCTCGGGAGTAGCAACGCATTTCAAATTGAAATTATATAGAAGCCCTGTTGTTGCCGACCCGCGTGGCGGAGCGGTTCCCATACCGATCTGACGCGCTTTGGGTCCCGGGTTCGATTTCCGGCCAGACAGGTATCTGAATGATGAGTTTAGATTTATGTTCTGGGTCTGGTTGACCACCCAGACCCAGAACAGAATATTCATTTTGTGTGTCCATGGTGGGTACCATGGACACACAAAATGAATATACACGACACAGGAAAAAATCCTAGTGTGGGGCTATGAGTGTAGAAAGCGTGTACAAGAAGTTGCTTTAAGATGTTAATGGGCCTCAGTTACCCTTTACCATGACTGTATACTCATTTGCCATTCAAATGTACAAAAAATCAACAAAAAATATCGGCAGCGACTTAGCGACAATTTATACTCAAAATGTCCCGTTACGTACACGCACGGGACGTAAACATACGCGTGCACGCAAACGTTATTTGTCGAACTCATACTTAAATTCAAAGCAAGAATCACGCGCACAACGAAGCTAAAGTATAACAAACTTCATCGCGTCGAAGTTGGCAACTCCGTATACGTCTGGAGATTGTATCTTCAAATACAAACAATAGCGTGCGATATTGAAGACTAAGACACAACAAACCTTACCATAAGACCACTAAATAAAAGCAGAAATTCTAGCGTCTTTCGATTGACGCTATAAGCGCACAAGCGTGAGCGTTTTGCGTTAGAAATACATATTTCTGATTATTATTTTTAAACTAAAATGATTGTTTTTAACTGATTTTAATAGCCCACGAAGTTTTTCTTTTGTAATGTAAAATAACCGTTTTCTACACTCATAACCCCACATTAGGATTTTCTCCTGGGTCGTGGGTGCCATAAACACACAAACACGAATACACAAATATCGACAGACAGACACACGAACAAAAATCTGAACTTATGATTCAGATACCCTTCTGACCGGGAATTCAACCAGGAACCCACCACGTCTCATTTTGTGGTAACCGCTCCGATACGCAGGTTATATCCTCATATAAAATCGAAGGAGCATACACTCGATCTCAGTTTGACAACTGTACCCAACTCCGTATAAGAACAGTCTTATACAAAGTCAGTCATATATACGTTGCTACCCCTGAGGAATGATTCGGAAAGCCTTGGACAAGTATGACTCTTTCACCACACCCTTCACACCAGGTGGTAGAACCAGTGTAGTTCGACCGGGGAAGTACCACGCCACACCTATTTCTACCGTATTTCTTGCGTTTCGATGGGAGGGTGTGTTTGGCGGCACACTTTTATATGAGGCGATCATCATAGTTCTCGGGAGTATCAACGCATCTGTGATTGACTTCAGATAGAACACATGTCCTATTTGAAAGTGCTTGCAGATGTCCATTGGGGCCGTGACCACTTACCATCAGGTAGATTGCTTGCTCGTTTGCTACTTCAGTCAGATAAAAAAAGGATACAGCAGCGCATAACGCTGTTGTCATTAGGCACATATGTATATGTAACAATGGTGATCGTCCTTCCAGGGTCGAATCATAAAATGTTCTTTAAAACTAGTAGTAAACTTTACGCTCAAGCGTTTATCATCATACGAATATTTCGTGGCCAAACGGTTAGACAATAGAACTGTTCTGTACAACTAGCACGAACTCAACACGTCAAACCCTTAATTACTTTGTAACTACCGTCATTAACTAGTTTTTTGAAAATGAAAATCGACTTTCGGGAATCTTCAAATATATTCAAAATACATGATATGTGAATTTAAGCTACATAGCTGTTGTGATTCAATCAAAAATCGATAAACGCTTACAAGTATCGGGTCTGCGTTTTTATTATCTTTCTTCTCTATTTTAGTAACTATATGTTGTTTTAGTAATTTTATTATTACGATTTATAAATGCTACTAGCTGACCCGGCGAACTACGTTCCGCTTAAAAGTACGACATCACATTAGCAAAATCCAAAATTATCAGTGTTTCTCCATTATACATGTATTACATACAAAAACCTTTCTCTTGAATCACTATATCTATTAAAAAAAACTATATTAAAATCCGTAGACTAGATTTAAAGATCTAAGCATACATAGGGACAAACAGCGGGAAGCGACTTTGTTTTATACTATGTAGTGATGTGTAGGTATATTCTTTTCGGATCAAGAGATTGTGCCATAATACAGATGGACAGACAGATGGACCCTGTTATTTACAGGGTTCCTTTTTTTGCTTTTTGGTTACAGAACTTAAAGAGGATGAAAGAACCAGTGTAGTTTGACCAGGTAAAGGAGTTCTCGCGATTCGTTGGAAGGGTGTGAATGCCGGCTGAAGCGATCTTATTCATCAGGAATAGCACGTCGTCTGTCTTCAGATAGAACTGATACTTAATAGATACTTTAGAGAACTGAACTGTCTGATAGAACAATTAGTCATAATTAGACGCACGTTCATTAGATATTTACATCTAAAAAATTACTGCTAACATAACATATAAATTATATAATATAAAATTGAGTTTTATGTCGACTGTAAAGATGATACAGACGTCAAATTTTGTGTTTCAGTGTCTACTCAGTTCTCAAGATTGTAAAATGGTTTTACAGAACGGACTCCAGAAAACAAAGCTGATAAGATCACGTAGTGGAACAAAAGATGAAGATAGAATTAATTCATCCTCATAGACCCATTAGTTTGCCAATTACGTCTGAAACCGAGATGATTTAAAGATACGAGGAATATTCTGAATTACGAACAAATTTTACTAAGTTACTATGCGGGCCATTATGGAAAATAATCAGAAAGCACTGTAGTGTTTTGTCATTATTCTTTCTAGCTTAACTAATGTAGATATGTCTTTTCATTTTTCTATTTATTAATACGTGAAGCAAAAACTTGTGATTCGTTTTTAAGATACTTGGCGCAGACGGAGGAGTGTTAAATTACACACGGTTATAGTTGATGTAGAGAAGGATTGCGAAATGCTATTTTTTTTAATAATACATAAAATAAACATAAAATCAACTAAAAACACATAACACACACTACCTTGCATTTGAAACAAACACATACATACATAATAAACGAAATAGAACATTCTGTCTTACTATGAAAACACTTAACGTGTCAAATAATGTCAGATGTCTTTGTCAAAATATGAGGTATTGCTTTTAAATGCAGCTTAGCTAATTGAAACTCTTTTTACCTTTAATAGGTGTGTTCAAAATAACTTGAAAATTATTACAATTTATTTGAAGTTGAGAAATATTCGTGCTACTTTGAACAATGTGAAGTTTAGTTTTTTAATTTAAATTACGGTCGAATTTCGACCATTGCGACGGGTGACTAGTACATACAGAACATTAAAAAACTTTTCACGAAACAAACAATATATTTTTAAGTTTCCCTTTAAATAGAAATAATACAAGCTCGAAAACAGACTTCTTCAGTACAGACAGAAGCGTCAATTTTACTTAAATTTACAGACAAGTTGTGTTTCAAACTAAAAGTTTTGTGCAGAAGAAACCACGCCGTCTCGTCTGGAGATTGTATCTCGATAAATATAAATAATGGTCTAAATCTATGTTATGACGTAGTTTATATACCAGCGTACAAGGATTTGATATATAAACGTTAGAACCTTAACTTATTTTATATCTGTGTTCTTTAAAAGTCGTTATTATGTCAGTCTAAGGAGAATTTATTTACAGACATAGAGATTTGGTAATTTGAATTTATCAATTTAAATACTGTTTGAAGTTAAAATTATATACAGAATGTAATTAAGTGTGCACAGGCCTTTACCTAATGTGTAAAATGATAATAATAAGTTTTTTTAAATATAACGAGAAATATCCAAAAACTTTACCATAAACGTCCCTTATATATATATAAGGGACGTTTATGGTTACAGGACCTTATATATATATATATATATATATATATAACGTCCTATGTATAGAGTAAGTAAATATTAAGGTTTTCTGTAAAGCCAACGCTGCCACCACCGCCCTCTGGATGATGGTGACAACGGAGGCTTAAGTGGAGCTAAAATACTAAGACTGACAAAATGAATGCTATATGAAAAAAGGCACGGACGATCCGTCTGTGGAGCTGTAATTTTATTAATAAAAAGAAAACAATACATTGTACAATAATAAATTGTGTTTTTTTTCAATTGGCGTAATAAATCATAATTGCAACATTGATTGAAAAATGGCATATTCCAATACTAAAAAAGGGACATGTTTACAATGTACTACTTACTACTCTACTTTCTACTATTTATTTATTCATTTATTTATTTTTAGTCACCTACTGTAAACTATACACCAATTATAATATAAAAATAACACAATTATACAATACGGAAAAGCTAAGTGCAACGACATTTTTAGGCGAAGACTGCTTGCAAAAAGGAGCGAGTAACAAGTAAGTCAAATGATAATAACAATAGTAATAATTAAAAGAAGAAAAATTAATGTATGGGAGTGTTTAATGTATTAGATATTTCTAGTGTTATTTTTAAAAAGTTATTATTGTTATTTTACTTAATAGGTAAAGTACTTTTGATATCAGTTTAAACTTTTTTGATATCTGTAATAGTTACGGAATAATTGAATGCACACTTAACGATTGACGACCCGCGTGGCGGAGTGGTTACCATGCCGGTCTGGCGCAGTGGGTCCCGGGTTCGATTCCCGGTCCGACATTTATCTAAACGATGAGTTTAGATTCACGTTCTGGGTTTGGGTGTTTGTGTATTCGTCTTGTGTGTGTCCATGGTACCCACGACATAGGAGAAAATCCTAGTGTGGGGCTGTGAGTGTAGAACGCGTGTTTCTTTAACGGTTACACCCTGTATAGATATATCCCAGTTCACGATATGGTGAAGGAAGATGAGAAGGGCGTCTCAGTCCATGGTTACAGTGGAAACATATGGATTAGAAAACATCTGGACCCAGAACAAATTGTAATGGTCATAATTTAAACCGATGTTAGACCGAGCATGTATCGATAATTCCTCTGTTTAGCATACAAGTGTGGTGAAAACTATGTCACATCGTCCTGGCATAAAATGCGGTTATAAAATGTGCCATTATTTTGGGATGTACGTTATACCTAGTTTTAAATGTAGCACACAGTAATATAATACAGTAACTAATGAGTGTACAAAACCCCGCTTGCCCCCAAAACCCGCTAAACGAAGCCGAAAGCGCTAAAAGTATACAAATGTCGTAATTTTCAAGTGAAATGGGGTAACGGGACAATTGCACTTCGTAGTGCATCGTTTTATGCTAAATAGCGTATACTGTGAGGGATTTGTTTTTAATAAGATTGAAGTAAATGAACGTCAATCCACCTGATTGTAAGCAGTCAAGTTACAAGGTAGAACAAATATAGTTCGACCGGGGAAGTACCACCGCCACACCTATTTCTAGCGTGACGCATTTCTTGCGTTTCGATGGAAGGGTGTGGTTGCCGGCACACTTTCACATGAGGCGACCATCATAGTCCTCGGGGGTAGCAACGCATCTGTGATTGACTTCAGATGGAACCCATGTTCTGTATGAAGTTGATTACAGATGTCCATGAGCGGCATTGACCACTTACCATAAGCTGGACTGCATGCTCGTTTGCTACTTCAGTAAGATAAAAAAAGTCGTTGCCATCAATGTACTTCTGTAACTTCATAAAGACCAGCGGTTCTATCTGAAGACGAATGAAGGATTAAGATGGTTAACTCATGTAAGTCAACCAGAATTATATTGAAAAACCTGATGTAGCGGTTATATTTCTCTAGACTAAGATTGTCTCTACATTTTTTGGTAAAAACTAGTTTCTTCATTATTTCTTTCGACAGGAAATATTATTTCAGTCATTATCTTCGGTTTTAATTATAAACGAGGGCTGTATAGAGCTTAACAAAATGCTCAAAATCTATGAAAAAAAATTAAAAGTACACACTAACTTTTGGAAGTAAAAATTGATGTTTACAGAACATAAACTGATATCTTGCTTCAAAATATTTTATTAAATTTTGAATTTGTATAACAGCGAAATAATCTTAAGTTTTAAAAAAAACTTTTCGTATTATTTTATCGAGACCGCAAATTTTTAAATATACCGTATATTTAAGAATTTGCAGTTCGTTGACATGTTTATCTTTTACGCCTAATTTTGTATGCGTGGCGTATTTAGTTTTCGTGTTATATTATAGTAGTATTACCATAGTAGGTATTACTGTCGTTCGTCCCTGTAGTTCCGGGATCAGAATAGGGCTACGGCATCCCTGTCGTAAGAGGCGACTAAAAGGGGCTTCCGGGGTTGCAGGCGGCTAGAGTGGGAGCTCGAACCGTTCGGTCAGGCGATCCCGGGAAGGACGGCCGTATATATGGTTGCATACCGTCGTAAAGACTAGACGGAGCTGTGGGTCCAGCCGCCCATCTGGGAGGAGCCCGATGGGGCAACGCGCTCAGAGGATTCAGGTTGCGGTCGGACCGAGTACTCGGAGTCCTCTTTATAGCGCCGAGGACGGCCACCGGGGGGGTTTTAGTGCGGTAAAAATCCCACATAACCCTGCGTCGCTCCCACGGCGTCGGGTACCTTTTGAAGGTTTCCCCCTCGAGAACAAAAAAAAAAGGTATTACTGTCGTTACAGTAATATCTACTGTAAGACTTTTGTTGTTACCTAAGCATGCACCAAACAAATCAATAAAGCAAATCGACAAGTCAATTCACTGTACGAGTTTTGTATAATAGATTCGATGTATAAGACAACCCTTAAGAATTTTTAATAGTTTTCTTTCAAGCATTCTACACCGATTATTTTTTATATTACAATAAACAACCTAGAAATTAAACTCAAGTTATTATGGGGGGCTAAAACAATCTTTATTGTTATACATTGAAGGTGGTAGAACCAGTGTGGTTCGACCGGGGAGGTAACACCTATTTCTAACGTGAAGCATTCATTGCGTTTCGATGAAAGGGTGTGGTTGCCGTCACACTTTTATATGAGGCGACCATCTCAGTCCTCGGGAGTGGCAACGCATCTGTGATTGACTTCAGATAGAACCAACGTTCTATATGAAGTTGCTTACAGATGTCATGGGCGGCGGTGACCACTTACCATCAGGTGGACTGCATGCTCGTTTGCTACTTCAGTTAAATAAAAAAATAAAAAAAATATTCCTATTTTTTCTGAAGAGGAAAGAAAATCCTCGCTTATCGGTGAAAATAAAAACAAGTGTTGTTTTTATGTTATGAAATATCCTTAAATTAAGGAATGCCCATGATGTCTTTGTCAAGATTGTTTTCGTCGCGCACGGTTTATCTTAATTATTGCATGAAGCGTCCAAAAGTAGCTGGGAGTAACTTAGTAGCTGCTTTGTAAAGGTTGTATCCGGCAGTAATGTGTGTGAAGAATTTTACCCCATTTTTACGGATGGTACTCGACATATTAAATTGCAGTTCTTATTATGTAAGGCTTTTGAAAGTCTGAAAGTGCAAGGACCTAGTTAGAAAAAGTCAGTACAAATTGAACTACTTAGTGTTAAAAGTTATAAAAATATATACTTCCTGTTATAAGACAGTCAAAAATGTCTGTGATTTTTTTTCTTACTTGAAGATATAGAAAAAAATACCTCCCCGGCGGGGAATCGAACCCCGGTCTCCCGCGTGACAGGCGGGGATACTTACCACTATACTACCGAGGATTATAACTATACATCGAATTGAACAGGCTCTTTTTCTGATTGTGCCATTATTTCTTAAGTATCTAAAAAGTATCTCCCCGGCGATGGAATCGAACCCCGATTTCCCGCGTGACAGGCGGGAGATCGGGGTTCGATTCCACCGCCGGGGAGATACTATTTAGATATGCTTATACTTCCTACATGCATCCGAGGATTATGAATATGTAATGAACTAACCAGATTTTGAGTAATTACAGTTTGATATGAAATTCGATTGAAAAAACAAGTGGATAATTCTATTCTCGTTTTTTTTGTTAACCTACTATTGTCCTACTGCTGGGCACGGGTCACTTTTTAGTGTGAGTGGAGTTTAGGCTATAAGGAAATAGAAATAGAAAACTTTATTCCTAGAGAAGAGATAAACAAGACACAATAAACAAACAAATAAGGCTCAGCACTGGCCGGATACAAATTGGTAGACTTTATAGACATTTAAAAATTGTTGCAGGCTTCCTCAACATTACTTATTACATTACCCCTTAATATTAGAACAAAGAAGTGCAGTGTCAATGGACGCCTCCTTCAATAAACAATGATTTAGTAGTATAAGTTAGAGTAGAATTACTCATTAGCCTTATATAAGGCTAGATTGTAATTAATATGAAGTACCCAATTATTTATTCGGTACTTTATATATAACATAAAAAAAAATACTTATTACATAAGACTAAGCGCGATATGCGACGATAGTAACAGGACACATAGGTGTAAAATTGAACAGTTTTTTGAAGTCTCTTTAAAAATAATATCAATCCGAACTATCGCGTCAAATGTATATTCATTTCATTTCATTTATACTTCCTTTAACTGTATTTCCATACCAATAAGCTATCATTAACACCCGGCGTCGTCCAGTTAATCATCCAGCTAATTATAGCCGCGATCTATCAAATCCAGGTGTCGCGTACCGGTTATAAATTGATCCGGACAATGCGGTAAAGCCGGTCCGTCAGGGTACAACCCTATTTGATATATAATGAATTTAAATGAATTATAGTTTAATCAATGGTTTGTTGATTCAAAGTATATTTATTAAATATTAGCTTTAACCAACGGCTGCGCTTGCATTACAGTCTAGATTTATAATATTTTTCGTCAAACAATCGTGTTTACAAACACACTTGTTTTTTTATATTTTAATAAAAAAATATTTTAAGTTTGTTCCAATATCTCTAAAAAAATGTGTACAAAGCTTCACGATAATCGGTTTGGTAGTTTTGCCTTGAAAGCGTAATAAACAAACTTACATTCACAATTATAATATTGTACCCCCCGAACCCCGAACTATCGCGTCAAATGAATTTCATTTATTACTATGATAATTATTATTATTGCCCCTTTTATCTGTAGTTCCATACAACCAATAAGCTATCATTAACACCCGGCGTCGTCCAGTTAATCATCGAGCTAATTATAGCCGCGATCTATCAAATCCAGGTGTCGCGTACCGGTTATAAATTGATCCGGACAATGCGGTAGAGCCGCTCCGTCAATGGGGAACAACCCTATTCGATATGTCGAATTTAAATGAATTATATTTTAGGAAATTATTCATTGATTCAATGTGAGTTTATTAAATATTTGTGAATAAAGTAATCAGTAAAACACATGTAAAAAGGTGGTTTTATTGTTGGTTTTAGTGATGTTTCCTAGGACAACGCACTTAGAGCTTAAAAGTGCGTAACTAAAACGATCTTTAGTTGAAATAGAAATGCAGAAAGAATGCAGAAAGTGCTTACAAATAGTTACTTATTTACTTATCCTATTTTTTTTACAGATCCAAACATGAACTCTACTGAAAAGTAACAGCCAAAAATTTCATTTTTTTTCATTTTTTTGTGACATTAAGTTATTATTATTTCTTTTTCGCCAAAGAAGTTGAGCACGACATAATATACTTTAACTTTTAGTAAAATAACTAAAAAAAACTATTTAAAATTTTCCATGTAAAAAAATATTTAAGTAAGTCCACTATAAGTGCAGTAAAATGCAGACTATATTTAATTAACTTGTGTAACTTAATTAAACTTTAAATGACGAACAATCAAACACTAAAAAAATAAAAAAGTCACAATGTCTTAATCCAACCCAACTTAAATAAAACTAACCTTGCATTTCAAAAATTTCAAAAATCGAATCCATATTGCCTGATGCCCAATTGGCATCCACCCGTCACGACCGGACATGCGCACGCGCAACAATACTACCAAAATAGAGCGGACACATTATCGTTTATCAAAATATCAGAAATTAAATTTAAATAAAGAATCAGAGACTAAAACTAAACAAACAATATCTCAATCCAACCCAACCTAACTTAAATTAACCTTGAAAGTATTTCAAAAATCGAATCCAGATTGCGTGAAGCCCATATGCCCAATTGGCATCCACGCGTCACGACCGGATATACGCACGCGCAACAATACTACCAAAATAGAGCGGACACATTATCGTTTATCAGAATTTAAATATAGATACTCCATTAGGGGGCTACGATTGTTTCCGTAATAAACGTAGGGGCGTTAATGCGTTGCGCGGATCAATGTAATGAAAGAATATATATTACTTTATTTTTATACATTTTTATTATTTCTGATAGATTAATACTATCAGTAAACTAGTACTATTATTGGGCACTTGTATAATATGGATATTTAATTTAAAACTTCTTCAATGAAGTGTAACGTTAGAAATACGTGATATAATTAATTACAAACGCTTTCTACACTCATAGCCCCACACTAGGATTATTTGCCGTGTCGTGGGTACCATGGACACACAGATGTGTACCCAGAACATGGATGTAAACTCATCATTCAGATACCAATCTGGCCGGGAATCGAACCCGGGGCCCATTGAGCGTCAGACCGTAATGGTAACCACTCCGCCACGCGAGTCGTCATAATATCCTAATTGTATCCAATTGTAGTAGAACTAGTTGTTATCCAACTCTGTCGGCGTTTCTCTTATTCTGCTTTATAACCGCGGCCTTAAGTACCACTCCTTCAGTTTGAAGAGTATAGTAAGAAATATATATGTGCGAGAATTTCCAACTATGCCTGGTGGTGGAACCAGTAAAGTTTCGGCCGGGATGGTACGACGACCTCGTTCTGGCTTGAATCAGTCCTTGCGTTTCAGTGATGGTTGCGGTAGCCAGATCACTATCATGTGAGGCAACAATCTCAGTCCCGGAAAGGCATTTGTGATTGACTTCAGATAAAACCTCTATGAAGTTGCTTATAGATGTCCGTGGCGCCTGTTACAATTTACTATCCGGTGGCCTGCACTTTGCTACTTTAATCGGGTTAAAAAAACCTAAGTAGTCCTCAAGGAAGCGACGCAGCTGTGATCGACTTCAGGGAGGAGTGAATTGTTGTTGCAAGTAGCAAACGAGCATGCAGTCCATCTGATGGTAAGTGGTCACTGCCGCTCATGGGCATCTGTAATCAACTTCATACAGAACAAGGGTTCTATCTGGAGTTAATCACAGATGCGTTGCTACTCCCGAGGACTATGATGGTCGCCTCATGTAAAAGTGTGCCGGCAACCACACCTTTTCATCGAAACGCAAGAAATGCTTCACGTTAGAAATAGGTGTGCCGATTCCGTCATCTATAATGGAAAATACAGTACGCAAGTAAGTAGAATACTTACCGATAAAGTACTTTAGACATAACCATTCGAACATTTGACCAAACACACTACATACACAATACATTATATACATAATAAGGTCCATGATTACATCAGGGTCAAAAATAAAAACGGTCGAGCCCTATAAGCTGTTTTTATTAAAATGGGTGACCTCCACTCGCAAAGTTTGGAACTGATCAATAGAGTTCCCACAACAAAACTAATATACGAGTATTGGAAAATAATCCCCCCTCGTTAAGGGGTGCGTGGCACGTGGCGGTTATATTGTTTTGTATGTTTGTACGTCATACAAATATTATTTGTCGTTCATGGGTCATCAACCTATTAATGTCTCAGTAGGTACAATATCGTCAACACATTATTGTCCCACTGCTATGCATGGGTCTTCTCTCGGAATGAAAGAGTGTTAGGCCATAGTCCACCACGCTGGCCAAGTATAAATTGGTGGACTTCACACACCTCCGAGAACTTTTTTTTTAAAGTACTCTCGGGTGTGTAGGTTTCCTCACGATGTTTTCCTTCACCTCAAAATCAGTGATAATTAATTTATAATACGTACATAAATCAGCGGTTATAGCAGCGATCTTATAGGCGACCACGTCTTACAATATAATAACTATTAATATGAATCAATGTAACGACTAATCATACTAAAGAAAGAATCACCAGATTTCTTATAAACTAAATTTAAGAAGATCATATTCTAATATTGCACAAATTTAATAAATTTTATAAACTTAATTATTATTTATATTATTATTATTCTAATTAACCATTATTAATTATGGTTATCGATTATTAATTACCAATTATTAGATTGTTAAAATAAATTAGACAAAAAATGCTTCAATATATTTTCCTTAAACTTATAAAAAATATCTTGAAATATATCAATGTTAAGAGACCTGGGTAAATAGCTACATGATCGAGTTATCATAGTCAGAGGAAAACTTCTTCCCAAGTTGGTGCGGTAAGCGTTCTGACAGTGATTTAGATGAAACTGCTATTTTTTAATCTTAAATTTAGTTCTTTAAAAGTAAACTAAGTTTGTTCTAAAAAATCCATCATTGCTGCCTAATAACAACACAAAAGTCCATAGACGAATCCACGAAAAAAACATATCGGCCACGTCAACTGTTTTGAAAACCAATGTTCGCACTACAAACGAGTACTACTATTATTTTCTACAACAAATAAACACATGTTAGGAATTAATCACCTCACCCTAGGGGTGGAAGGGTGAATGCGGGCGCGTGTCCACCGCCCTTGTTTGTTTGTCACTCGCGATTGGTGACGTGTGCCGATTATTAAACTCGATATAATGAGGATTTTATTACGGGAACACACGGATGTGTTTATTGGGAATATGTCTGTGTTTATGCTTTTATTCAATCCAGGTGGTAGAACCAGTGTAGTTCAAGGGAGGTAATACACTTATTTGTAGCGTGAAGCAGTTCATGGGTTTTTGTGCAAGTTTGCTTGCCGGCTCTCTTTTGTATGGGGTGACCATCTTAGTCTCAGGAGCAGCAACACATCTGTCATTGATGTCAGATAGAACCCCTGTTCTGAAGTTGCTCATAGACCTCAATGGCAACTTACCATAAGGTAGACTGCGTTCACGTTTACTACAATCGGATAAAAAATACTAATTAAGTCCGAATCAAAGCTCAACCTGAGATTCACTGAAAACGATAGGATAGGACGTATAGAGTTCTCTATTTCAATACCTAGTTAATCCATCCATCCATCCATCAGCCTTTTGATGTCCACTGCTGAACATAGGCCTCCCCTAAATGGCGCCACTCCAACCGGTCCTGTGCCCTCTGAATTCAAGAGGTACCTACCTAGTTACTTTTTTATAATGTAAAACATAATTCTAAAACAGTTTTATTAGTGTTTTAATTTTCGTATTTCAAATTACAGCTATTTTTTCACATTGACATTTGAAATCGTAAACTTGTATTTCATATTGATAGTAATGTAAGCAATAAAAATTTGATTCTATTAACGCTCTGCAATACTACTCTACATGAACCTATACCAAATCTCAGACTTGCTTCATTCCGTGGTATTAGTAAAACGGGATGCGACATTTTTGCATCAAGCATTGATTACTGAATTATTAAGAATTAAATCACTTACCATCAGCTGAACTGTATGTTTGTTTGCTTCTTCCAAATAAAAAATTGTTTAAAATAAGTTACAATAAAGCTAATTTACAATGATCAATACAAAAAAAAAAAAAATAGGTAATGTTTTGGGAACCATGACTCACACGGCTATTTTAAATGGTTATTTTATTTGTAATAATTAGTTTCTCTTTGTTGGCTTGTTTTAAATTCATTCGAATTACGATAAATAATTTTATGATAAATTTGGTTAATATTTGACTTCATTAATAACGAATTCGACCTTACCATTGAGAATACAGCGCACAGGTACCTAATTATAATTAATTAATGATTAATGATTGTGCGTCTATTAACTACCCATATTGGCACCCGCCAATACAGTTGTCATAATGACAATAATTATAATTATAGCTTCATATCTATATCTTAAACTGTTATAACTGATATTAGTTTTCATAATTAAATGTACACATTATTATCAGTTTTGGTTAAAAGCCATTTTTATTTACTTTAAAGGAAGTATAGTTAACATTTCGATTAATGTCATACTTTTAGCCTATCTTTTTTAGACACAGTGTTAGAATAACTTTTTTCTTTATATTTCTACTGAAATAAAAACGAGGAAATTTTCCAAATATATACTGAAAAGGGACAGTCCTTAACTTAATTCAAAACTACGACAAAAGAAACACGAAGAACAAATTTGATACAGAATTTATAAAACAATTTCCGATTAACACCACAAAGCTATGAACATTGTGACAATATTCTTGCAACTGTTTAAATATTCAATCACAAAATCGTTACGCGATGTACATAATCAATTCTGTATATCTAAGATCTGTCGTAAGGAATGTCTGTTCATACTGTATTCTGGTCATTCCTGTTCGTGGACGTAATCGAAATATATTCCAGAGTTAGCTGGAGACATTCCTACGGGAAAGTTACAATATTAATTAATTAATCAATCTATACATTTTGTTGAATGAGCATTAAGGTTTACTCGTGTCGTAGCTGCATCCTTATGCGTGTCTACACACGAAGATAAATTCTCGAATACTCGTACCCAGATCAAGATGAGATGTGCTTCCTGAGGTATTCCCGGAGCGTTATGACTTGGGGCTCTTAAAAAAAGGTGCGATAAGAGCTCTCCTTCAAAGCCGGCGATGCATTGGTGACTCCTCTGGTGTTGCAAATGTCAATGGCGACGGTGACTATTTTCCATCAGTTAGGCCGTCTGCCTTATCACCAGGTTCAAGTATAAAAAAAAAAGATCTTTCAGACATCTATCTGGCCAGGGATCAAACCTGTACCGATATCTATAAAAACGGGGAAAAACACGTTTGTTGTTTGTAAGCCTCCTTTAAATATTTATTTAATTCTGCTTTTATTTACATTTGTATTTGTTTATATATTTAGAAATATAAATTCTGTGAAAATTCTACCTGTCTTAGTATTGCAGTTCATGAGATACAGCCTGGTGACAGACAGACCGATATATATACACACGGACAGTCGTACAGCGACGTCATAGTAAAAGAGTCCCGTCTTTACCCTGAGGGTAAAAATATCTACTAATATAATTGATTTTATACCTAGCTGTACCCTGCACGCGTTGCTACGCTATCACAAAAAATACACCAGAACCCTTCGCGAGCTCATGAATAACAACTTTGCTAAAGATCAACATGATCAAATGAATAGTTTACGATTCTATAGAGGAACATGATCAAATGAATAGTTTACGATTCTATAGAGGACATACAGACAATCATTAATTTTTATATATAAGAAGAAAGAGAAGATGATGAAGAGCATCAACGTATAAATAGACATCCAACGCTCAATAACGTCAACACTAAAACTGCTAGTTAGTCAAAAAAGTCTGACAATCTTCGATAACAATCTACATATTACCAAGTTATTGATATTGTAACAATGTTATGCTAAAACAAAACAGCGCTCAAGATCAAAGGCGTTACAGAGCCTTAACTGAAATTGATTATGCAAAGAGCCTCTAGTGTCTCTCAGGAACAAATTGCTTGTCTTCGCTTACTAATATGTATTATAGCAAAGCTGTAGAACGATATGATATATTATATATGATATATTATACTACCTCTACGAATATTAGTATATTACAAAAGTACTTTATAAGTACCTACTATATATTTTATAAGTACTAATATATATAGATGATGGGTTTATCTGAAGTCAATTAGATGCGTTGCTATTTCTGAGGATTATGATGGTCGCCTCATATAAAAGTGTGCCGGCAAGCACACCCCACACTTCTTGCATTTCCGTTGAAGGGTGTGGTTGCCGGCTGATTTTTGTATGAGGCGACCATCTTAGTCCTCGGGCGTAGCAACGTTTTTCAGCTAGAACTCCTTCAGATAGAACTCTCTTTTATATAAAAATGTGGATTTTTTATAATTCCATCGGATGGGTATCACCGCCACATCAATGCCGGGCACGTGTTCAGTGCAAGCCCACGCCTGGTGGTTCTATTCGTGTCGGTAGTTCACTCCATTTCTATGGATTTTCATTGCACTGACACTACAAGTGTTTATAGAGGTGGTTCAGCTCACACCTCATAACTCCCTACAGTATAAAGACACGCTTTTTACACTCATAGCCCCACACTATTATTTTCTCCTGTGTCGTGGGTACCATGGACACACACAAAGACGGATACATAAACACCCAGACCCAGAACATGAATCTAAACTCATCATTCAGATACCTGTCTGGCTATCGAACCCGGAACCCATTGCGCGTCAGACCGGTATAGTAACTGCTCGGCTACGCGGGTCGTCAGTATAACATTTGGTATAAGGCAAACATAGGTATGACATTGCCCACCAGAGACGAACAGAACAGTTCAATCACACTTAAATCTTTGAAAGTTTCACATAAGTTTCCATAATATGTAGATTAGACTAGGTCGGCAGGTATCTAGACATCTCGGAATGCGCTCTCCCGCCGGCGCCGTATGGGAAACTCGTTTCGCCATAAACTAACCCATTCAACGGTGTTTTTTATGGAAATGAAATGGCTAACTGGCAATACGTTTAGTAAATCGTCTGCTACACGGTAACTTTAATCAAACCTGATCTAAATTAGCCTGTTATTACTAAGTTAGGGAATAATGATCTTTTAATGTTAATCGATTTAGTCTAACACGTTTGAAGTATGTACGTAAAGAAATCATATACATTCATTGAATGAATGTTATAATGGAATATTAGCATAACTTTTCATATTATGGATCTAGTAAACGAGCAAACATTACCTTGTGGTGTTTGCCATGGACTAAGTAATCAACCTAACATAAGATTTAAATCCTACGGTCGACCACAGAAGCGCTTTTCCTGTAAACAGTTCTTACACTATACATAATTATTGTTAATTACCTGTCAAGACACAACTTTTTTATACGATTTAAGTGAAAACGAGTATGCAGTCCACCTGATGTTAAGTGGCCACTGCCGCTCATGGACATCTTCATATAGAACGTGGATGGCTAGTCCTCGGGACTAGCAATGCTTCTGTATTAACCTTCTGATACAATTTGTATGAAGTGGCTTACATATTATGTCTATGGGCAGCAGATCACCATCATGTGTATTGCACGCTCGTTTTTTGCTTCAATATCATAAAAAATATTTCGTACTCTTCTGATTGAGTTGCTCAAATTATTTCCACGTATTACTTTTCATTAATGATTCGTGGATTAAATGTTCTGTAACATTGAATGTCTGTTTGTCACGGCGCAGCATATGGCACATATTCACCCCAGTTAACTACATCGCCTCCCGACACGCCTCACTTGCTCTAAATTAGATCGTTAAACAGACAGACGACCTACAAACACGAATTTGTGTTATAATTTCTAATTTGTGACCCCAATATATTAAAGCATGACGTTTTATTATCAAAATTGTAATTGGATCGGTTTGTTATTTATGTTGAAGCAACATGGGGTGTACAACGATAGTTTCTTTGAGGGGATACTTGGGGGAGGGGGAGGAAAAACTATATTTTTTATATTTTGATGATTTTAAAAGCACAAACATTTTAGTTAAGTAAAATCGTTTTTTATAATCTCTGCAAAATATTTTATTTATCTTTTTTTATCTGACTGAACTAGCTATAGAGCATGCAGTTCACCTGATGGTAAGTGGTCACTGCGCCCATCGACGTCTGTAATCAACTTCATACAGAACATGGGTTTCATCTGAAGTCAATCACAGATGCGTTTCTACTCACGAGGACTATGATGGTCGCCTCATGTGAAAGTGTGCTGGCAACCACACTTGCATCGAAACGCAAGAAATGCTTCACGCTAGAAATAGGTGTGGCGGTGGTACTTCCCCGGTCGAACTTCACTGGTTCTACCAACCTCAAGAAAATGTTATTTGCGTGTCAAATTTATCTCACATATAAATAGCTTTTCCCCTTTTTAGCTATGTGTTTTTTATCGTTCAAAGCGATCAAAGCACCCTTTAATTAAACTGTTTTAAAATGATCATAGGATACATAAATTCATAAATATATACGCTTTATACGCTTTATACGCTTTCTACACTCATAGCCCCACACTAGGATTTTCTCCTGTGTCATGGGTACCATGGACACACACAAGACAAATACAAAAACACCCAGACCCAGAACATGTATCTAAACTCATCATTCAGATACCTGTCTGGTCGGGAATCGAACCCGGGACCCATTGCGCGTCAAACCGGTGTGGTAACCGCTCCGCCACGCGGGTCGTCAATATATCTGTGTAACGTGAATTAATCTATACTCGAAGTAATGCCTATGACGCGATACTTCGATGTCATTTAATTACACTCTGTATTCGTTATTTATAAACAATAACATATAAAAAATAAAAGTCTCCTGTCTGTACTTTAAAAAATGCTTTTGAGGAGAAAAGTTCTAATAAATATTTCTTTATTTTTAGAACTAGTGTTTCTTATGTGTTTGAAATAGAATAAAACCAAAAATATTGAATTTAAACTGTAGAAAATATATTAATAGTGCGTATATCGGCTTAGCCTTTAGCATTTTTATTAAAGTACTTATACCTACTCTATCAAAAGTTATTACAACTTTATTATATTACTCGTATACTAACTTTAACTTTAACGTATACTGACGGACCGGCGCGCTTTGGTCATTTACCACATTAAAGAGTTAATCCAGTTCATAAACTATGTATGTGATAAATTTACATTTTACATGAAAGAGTTACAAACACGCTACATACACCCTAACAAACTTTTACTTTCATATTCTATGTAGATATATAATAGATAAAACTGACTTTTTTTATTTAATAGAAGTAGCAAACGACCATGCGGTCCACCTGATGGTCACTGGTCACTGCCACCCATCAACATCTTTATTCAACTACACACAGAATATGGGTTCCATCTGAAGTCAATCACAGATGCGCTGCTGCTCCGGAGGACTATGATGGTCGCCTCATGTGAAAGTGTGCCGGCACCACACTGTCCTATCGAAACGCAACTAATGCTTCACGCTGAAAATAGGTGTGGCGGTGGTTCCTCGGTCGAACGACACTGATTCTACTACCTTGGATTATGTCTCGTGCGAACGAAGTCCCCATGACTTTTACTAGTCTTAGTATGAATTTAAATAAACGAGAGAGTATAACCGCAGGGCACAGCTAGCAATTTAAACACACTTCAAGTTTAAATAAGCGATTCATCGTAGAACGACAATATTAATAAGTGCACAGAAGCAACAAAGCGTCTTTGATATCATGCCAGATGGGTTCCGTTGCAAAATAGTTTGTTTTTTCTTATTAATGTTAGATACTTCTCCGAAATGGAAGCAGCAAATGGAATGCAGTTCAACGGATGGTGATAGTGTTTATCTGTCGTTTTGAAATCCATTACTGTGACCTTAGTACGAGTTTATTACGTTTCTTTAACATTTTCAAAGAGAGCAGTGATAGCCTAATAGTTGAAACTTGCCCTCTCGATCGGGAGGTCCGAAGTTCAAACCCAGGCAGGCACCACTGATTTTTCTAAATTATGTGCGTATTAGATATTAATTACCACTACTTTTCGGTGAACGAAATCACCGCGAGGAAACCTGCACACCCGAGTGTTCGTTAAAAAAAAGTTCTCGGAGGTGTGTGAAGTCCACCAATTCGCACTTGGCCAGCGCGGTGGACTATGGCCTAAAACTCTCTCATTCTGAGAGAAGACCCGTGCCCAGCAGTTGGACAGTACCCCAATAGCGTGTATATTGGTGACCGCGGTAGGTGTTGATGTTACACATGGATATTATTCGCTCATCTATGTTGTACTTCAGTCACCTATTACAATATCCACGGAAAAGGTCTCAATTCACAAGCGTAATGTGAAACTCATACGATTCTATTATAGGGCATTATAACTTGTGTTAGTAAAGATTGTATTTCAAAATGGAGATTCTATTTAATTCTCACGTGTACCTTGTGAGGAGTGACCAAGAGACATATACAAAAGTCGTCATAATTATTCGTCAATTATCTTTAGAGGTTCAGTATTGGACATGAGTTTCTTATTATGGGTCTATAAGTCCCTCCATCTTCCCATGTTCTGCTTCCTGTCCCTTAGTCGACTTTTACGACATTCACGACGAGAGGAAATGATTATTCAAGACCAACACTACACCAATTGGCCGGCCGTCATATTCAATTTCCATTTTTATTGGAACAAGTTATACGAAACTAAATATGGGTAGGTATAAGGGCGGTTAAATAGTTGATTTGACCCTCAGTTGAGCCGTTTTGTCGAAAGATAAAGGCTTGCGGCAAACATGGATTGTTGAGTTCGGAGCCCAGTTAGAACTGTTTGATAGACACGTGCCTAGTTTGACTATAAGTACTGATAGCAAAAAAATCAAGAAATAAAAATGTGTAGAATTATTTTTTATTTGAACATGACCATCATTCGATAATTTAAATTATTTCAAGCAATTGTAGAAGCCTACTAACATGCCAGTAGGCCTTGATAAATGTATACTAGTGCCAGGAATCAGTACTCTTTCACGTAATTTATTTCCTAATCAATATGATAACAATATTTTCTCTCTCTCTCTGTATCTTTGGATGCGTGCTTGTACCTATGTGTGTGTCAATTTTATATTCACGTGCTTTTGTACATTTTCTGTGGCAGTGTAAGTGTTTGATGCCTATGTATGGCTTTAGGCTATACGGTATGAATGTTTAAAAATAATTTTAACTGTTTCTAAGCTTATTCTGAACACACCAAGTAATTGGCGGACTATTAAAACCATTTTACATTTATATCAAATCAGCTTTCAGCTTGTTTTAGCAAAACACGAAAATAGGGTGACGGATTACTTAAATTTTTTTCGGCTACAATTTTATATGAATTGCTTATTGCTGAATTATTCGATTCCCGGCCAGACAGGTATCTGAATGATAAGCTTAGATTCCTGTTGTGGGTCTGGGCGTTTGTGTATTCGTCTTGTGGGTGTCCATGGCACCCACGGCGCAGGAGAAAATCCTATTGTGGGGCTATGAGTGTAGAAAGCGTGTTTAAAAAAAAGGGTTTTATCATTATGGACGTGGTTTATCTACAATTACCTGTTGTCTGGTTTTCGACTCGGTAGTACGGTTTTTGTCACGTCTGTCCGGTTAAGAAAATCCTATAAAAACGAAATAAGTAAATAGGTGTAAGTTAGACACAAAAAGGTTAGTATAACACAGTGTCCATGATACTCAGAGCACAGGAGAAAATTCTACTGTGGGGCTATGAGTGTAGAAAGCGTGTAAAATGTGTGTGTTTAATAAAAAATACAGTATGTTTTTGGTGACGCTACAGACAAATAAAAGGGTTAAGCGGTTTCGAAAGCTCAAATGATTTATAAAGCTTCATTTGAATGTGAATGGTTAGTGTAGGATTACCTACCATTTTTAACCCTTCCTTTCATCCCCTGTGCTGTATTATCCTGTTATCCCTTGGTTTATCGGGAAAGTTAATCGAGAAGATTTCAAATATTTATGATATACCGATTAAACTTTCAGGCGATTTTCTATTGAATATTATGGCTACGATGTGAGCTATCTATTACACTTTTTTACGCGCTTTCTACACTCATAGCCCCACACTAGGATTTTCTCCTGTGTCCCGGATAACATGGACATACACAAGACAAATTTACAAACACCCAGACCCAGAACACGAATCTAAACTCATCACCATAACTCATAACTCGTCAGCCCGGTATGGTAACCACTTCGCCACGTTGGTCGTCAAATCGAGTAGATATTATTGAGTTTAGGTTTAGGGATAAGTTACCCCCTAACTTTTAATGCCATGTGGTGGCCCTTTACAGCACCACCCCGTCTTTTCCCGTGGACATCGTAAAAGGCACCTAAGGGATAAAATACTACACAGACATAATTATTACAAGAAATAAAGGGAGTCGCAAGTTCTTACCATCGTCAGCATGCATATTAATACCACCGTCGGTCACATACGCGTGCACGTTAAGGTGCCTTTCAGTAAAACCAGTGGACGATAAGAAGCTGATAAATAATTAGATATTGTAGTCAAGAGCGAATTAGATTCATTTACCGCCCAAAAAATAAATATACCAAACATATTTAGATAATTACCATAAACCACAAAGTATAATAAATTACTAATTAAAAAAAATATATCACAATTTTCCCACTTCTTCTAGATGCCTGTTTAGACTTATCCTTTATATCTAACTTCAAAGTACTCCAAAATCTCATAACTGACAATCACTCTAACATTATAAACTGAACCCGTCGACAGCCTAAAGTCCCCACACAACTAACGTCAGCGGTAATAAACTGAAAATCAATCGGGCCTGGACGACCGGCGGAAGATTTGCAGTGCGGAGGTCCGGAGCGGGCTTTAGTATCGACGACGTATTGAAAGTCCATTTTATATTTATTACATTCTATCTCGTATCACCAAGGTAGATTTGATTGATTATGTTGTCTTTCCTGTATTTAGTTGTTGTTAAAGTTGCATTGCTATTCCTAAGAATTATGATTATCGCTTCATATGAAGTGAGCTGGGAACTACGTTCTTCCAGCGATGTGTGAGAAATACTTTATGCCAGAAATATGTGTGGCGGTGGCATCTCTTCGTCGAATTACACTAGTTTTACCTGATAATAATTATATACATACCCCAACATTAGTATAATTGAAAAAACAGCTTTAAAATCCTGATAACTTTTACATTTATTCGATTTTTGCTCTATCATCCTAGTTACCTGCTAAGACTAGAATATGGCTAGTCCTTTTCAAACTTCCAAGTACCCATATTTTGGCTTACAATCACTCAAACGTTATAAACTGGTCCCGTCGACAGCCTAAAGTCCCCACACAACAAACGTCAGCGGGAATAAACTGAAAATCAATCGGGCCTACACGACCGGTGGAGGATTTGCAGTGCGGAGGTCCGGAGCGGGCTTTAGTATCGACAACGTATTGAAGTTTCGTCGATTTTATATTAATGACATTCTACCTGCTTTCAGGAAGGCATATTTGATTGATTTTGTTCTTTTTACTTATTTAGTTGTGAGCTGGACGTATTGTAGAAGACTAACATATTCTCGCGACTCTGCTCGCTTCAGTTACGTTTAGCACTGTAACGAGTGTTCTATGTGTTAATCAAGGTCATCCAGTATGTTTGTCCCGAATCCAATCCATAGTTCTTGCGTGGTAGTAGTAACAAAGAAATATAAAACCTCACAAACTTTCACATGTATGATATTAATAGCGTAATAGGATTGTATAGTTACCGCTAATTTGCTGTTTACGAAAAAGCTTCACTTACACCTTTGCCTTTTTTAATTATAAGATACTTTGCCAATCATCTTAGCTGCTAAAATTCAAGAATATGGCTGGTCCCTTTATCTATCTTCAAAGTACCCAAATAAGTTTTGGCTCACAATAACTCAAACGTTATAAACTGTACCCGTCGACAGCCTAAAGTCCATACAACTAACGTCAGCGGGAATAAACTGAAAATCAATCGGGCCTGGACGACCGGCGGAGGATTTGCAATGCGGAGGTCCGGAGCGGGCTTTAGTATCGACAACGTATTGAAGTTTCGTCGATTTTATATTAATGACATTCTACCTGCTTTCACAAAAGTATATTTTATTGATTTTGTTCTTTTTTCTGTATCGAATCAGATATTTATAAATATAGAAAAATACTTGTTCACTGGAAGTGTCACGCTTTAAATTGAAATTTTATGCCAGAAATTTTGGTTTAATTATTTGATTTTATCAGATTTTTAGACCAATCCTCCAAGCTGCCTGCTAAGACTAGGATGTGACTGGTGCTTTTATTTTACACTTCAAAATGCCCAATAATTTTGGCTCACAATCACTCAAACGTTATAAACTGAACCCGTCGACAGCCTAAAGTCCCCACACAACTAACGTCAGCGGGAATAAACTGAAAATCAATCGGGCCTGGCCGACCGGCGGAGGATTTGCAGTGCGGAGGTCCGGAGCGGGCTTTAGTATCGACAACGTATTGAAGTTTCGTCCATTTCATATTTATTACATTCTACCTGCTATCACAAGGGTATATTTGATTGATTTTGTTCTCCTACCTGTGTTTACTTGTATGCTGGTCTTGATATAGGAGACTGGCATATTCTTGCGTCTTCAACTGCTTCGGCCACATCTAGCACGGTAATGTGTGTTAATCTAATGTGCTAAGTTAAGCTAATGTGTTCTGTGTGTTAATTTAAGTCATGAACTACGATCGTTAGTTTTTACGTGAAAAAGTAACAAACACACATACATCGTAATAAACGTTCGCATTTTTGATATTTGTAAGGTATAAATGTCGTAGAACTGTGGTTCGACTTAGGAAACATAACCGCCGCGTCTATTTCTAGCGAATTTGTTTTCTATAGAAGGATGTGATTTCTATTCACTTTCAAATAAGGGGACAGTCTTAGTTACCCGTTGAATTATACTCATTCTACCACGTTACAAATAATTACTTCTCGTCAACCCATTATTGTCCCACTGCTGGGCACGGGTCTTCTCTTAGAATGAGAGAGTTTAGGCCATAGTCCACCGCGCTGGCCAAGTGCGAATTGGTGGACAAATAATTACTTATCTACTTTAATTAACTACTTATAAAATATCACAAGTTTTTAAAAAAGGTATAGGAGAGTTTCATCACCGACATAAAACAATACGCTTCGAATAACCATTAAGATATCAATAATAAAATTTATTACCGAACTAAATAGGAAAATCCCGTTACCAAAAACGAAAATAATAAAACATGAAAACCAAATAGTTATCCGGTCTATTCGATCGGAACTTTTGTACGGGACCCATCTCGTCCTTTGTACATGTCCTAAGTGGGTTAAGGGTCTTAAGGGCCCTTAATTATGCTGAGAACGTGTATTCATTAGGCCGTTTGAAGAATAAGTCCTCTCGGAAACAAGTTCTTTGGAAAGCACACTTTGTGGGGAACTAGGTGATTTGTTTGGTCGCTTTTTGGTTATTGACCTATTTTTATCCGACTTCGTCAGAAGGAAGGTGATTTTTTCGAGTGTGTATATACATATGTATGTTTGTCCGTTTATTTGATGCGCTAAGTCTAAACGGCTGATGGATTGTATGAGGATATGACATGTCATTGGAATCGGGTCACTCTGCAATGACACTGGCTTTATTTTGTTAAAATATAGCACCTGATCAGAGAAAAAGGCGGAAAGGAAATACTTTTTCACCGTCTCGCTTGCCAAGAAAGCCCCAGTCAAAGTTTATACACCTCCAATCCTATATATAGCAATGACACAGAGTTAGTTTATGACAACGATTAGGTACGTTACGTATATATTTAGGCAAAAGGTGAATTGGTCACCCTCTGATCAGGTGGACTGATGAACTGAAGAAGACAGCGGGAAATGCTGGATTATGCAGCAACATGTCCAGCAGTGGACCTCAAAAGACTGGTGGATCGATTGATTGACGTTATACATGTGGTATTACATAAAGATTTTATGTACTCTAGCCGCACTGTATTCAAGAAACATTTAATTAAACGCCAGACATCTTAACATCGCACCGTAACAAAAATAACTAACAAAGTAAAGTAATTAAATCGGACGGCTCGTTTTTAAGAGCATCTGTTCCATCCCCCATATAACTCCCCCACGGCAGTCGTAAAAAATGTCGCCCCATTTTAAATAATGTGGCCCAAAATGAGAGATGAGGAGGCAATGATATTAAATGATTTGGGTTTTGTGGTTATAAATCGTAAACATGGAAAGGAAATAGACTCCTAGACATTAATAGATTAACACTAGAAGTTCGGGCGTCCCAAATTTGACCCACTTCGATGTTCCTCCTGCTCTAGTTAATGTTTTATTATGCGTATAATCGTGAGTTTTATGACTTTTCACGAAATATGATTATATTATATTTCTCAGGAAGATCTTGTGTGGGGAAACAGACTGCAGTGAAATATTACATAGTTTAAATATGAACATCCCCTACAAATACCCACGAAAACCCATCACGAATATTTTTTATGTGCCAGCATGCAGGACTAACGCCCTTAAACACTCTCCTTTACCACGAATGTGTTTTGAGTACAATCATCTCTCGGCGTCTATCAAAGATATTGATATATTTCATCAATCGACTAAAACTCTTAAAAAAAAAATTACCGCACATCTCTTTACATAATCTGTATCTTTTGTATCTTTTCTTTTATTTAATGTTAAATTCTCGTCATTGATTTATCAGCCTCAATTATTTAGCCTTTTTTTTTTATCTTTTTGTATTGGTTAGGTTTAGTTTTGTCTTATTTTTTTATTTTTTGATGTAACATAAATTAACAACAACATCTACTCTAACGAATGATGTACGCATCCATAATTGGCATGCACACCAATTTTGTCTAGTGTAAGTTACTATTGTAAATGTCTGTGTGTATTGCTGTCGATGTGTCAAAAATAAAATAAATAAATAAATAAATATTATGTGCACGGGACTTTACCACGTAAATGCAATATATATGATTTTAGACTAGTATTATCGCGGAATTGATACATTATAATACTTAACGGGTACTCACGATATGCGGTTTATGAATTCTTATAGAATTCTTTTTGCCGATATTTCGACCCAGTTGCATGGATCGTGGTCACGGCCAAACTCTGTATATGTATTTATACCTAAAACATCCGCGCTTTTAGGGGTGTCAAAATGTTCCGCGCTTCTAGTGTTAAAGGACACATCGTATGATTAAGACTCTTGTTATTATTTTTGATGAACTTAATCTTTTTATCAATTTGATATCATCAAGTACTTCTTTATCAACGCCACCATGTATCAACTATTTGTTTTTTTATATAAGTGCGCCTGCCAAACGACAACGCCAAAAAAATAACCTCTATTAACAAATATAAAAACGGAGCTGTATGTTCTTATATGAACATATGAAAAGAGAAATTCAAAAGTTATCTAAAAATGTGATTACACAGATAATGTGAGCGGATAAAAACAGTTTCAGTTTCTTAAAATCTACAAAACAATGATAGCCTAATGGTTGAAACTTGCCCTCTCGATTGGGAGGTCCGAGGTTTAATCCCAGGCACGCCCAACTGATATGTGCGTATTAGAAATTAATTATCACTGTTTTTCGGTGAAGGAAAACATCGTGAAAAAACCTACACACCCGAGAGATCTTAAAAAAAAGTTCTCGGAGGTGTGTGAAGTCCACCAATTCGCACTTGGCCAGCGCGTTCGACTATGGACTAAACTCTCTCATTCTGAGAAAAGACCCGTGCCCAGCCGTGGGCCAATAATGGGTTGATTGAGAGAGTGATAGATATATGTGACATACATAAAGCCGTCAATAAACAGTATAGGAAATGGAATTCAAACGTCGAACCGCGAACTAACGCGCCACAATGCCATTCAGATATTACTAGGAGAATGTTTATCATAAAAACTTCAAAAGTCCTCCATTCAAGCGCCCGCCGTAAAGTTTTTATCAATCCTAAATGAGTCCTCAATGAGGTGTCGCGACAGCGCGATAAGTGTCGACAGACATCGTGACATTCCTTGACACTTCTGGAAGATGGTTTGGGTTTATCTTTTTTATCTGTAACTTTGTAGTTTTTTTCATATTAATTATCTGTGAAGTAGTTCTAAGTGTTTGGAAAAGATAAATTATTTTTTATCTCTAGAGAGGAAGTCGAAAATTATACTGTATCTGTTTGTAAGTACAAATTTTTATTTACGTAGTTTAATTACGTTATTTACATTGAGGGTCTAAGGTTTAATTCCAGGTAAGTGCTACAGATGTTTAAAATGATATGCGTATTATTGACGACCCGTGTACCGGTGCGGATACCATACCTGTGACGTACCTGACACGCAGTGGGTTCTGAGTTCGATTCCCGGCCAGCCAGGTATCTGAATGATGAGTTTAGATTCTTGTTCTGGGTCTGGGTGTTTATGTATTCGTCTTTATGTGTGTCCATCGCACCCAGGACACAGGAGAAACCTACTGTGGGGCTATGAGAACACACGAATACACAAATACCCAGACCCAGAACATGAATCTAAACTCAACATTCAGATACCTGTCTGGCCGGGAATCGAACCCAGGACCCATTGCACGTCAGACCTGTATAGTAACCGCTCTGCCACGCGGGTCGTGAGTTATCGTTACTTTTAACATTTAAACTTTTTATGAAAAAGTAACAGGTAAAAGTAACATAATAATAATATGTTACTTTTACTTGTTACTTTTTCATAAAAACAGATAATTCTAGCAAAAGCGAAAGCATTATCCAAGACTAAAAGCTAAACAACTCAATCACAATTAGTATTAATCAGCCAGACAAGATTACAATAAGATTAAATACCAATTATACTTGATACATTCGGTAATAGGTATTCCCATATCTAAACGAGTTCTCTCACGACATGGGGGCGAGCGGTTAATAGCCAAACACCATAAAGATTACGTGAGTATGGTGGTCTTGATAGTTCCACTACGATGGGTGAGGAAAGGTTGGGTATTTGGTGTTTAGACAAAGAAAAGCAGAGTTTTAAAATAAACTGAGGTATTCCCGGAGCGCTATGACATGGGGCTCTTCAAGAAAGGTGAAAAAAGAGCTCTCGTTCAAAGCCGGTGTAGCAAATGTCCATAGGCGACGGTAACCACTTTCCATCAGGTGGTCCGTCTGCCTTATCGTTAGGTACAAATATACCAAAAAAATTCAATATCTTTTTCTAACACTGAAATAGCAAACGAGCATGCAGTCCACATGATGGTAAGTGGTCCCGGCCGCCCGTGGGCATCTGTAATCAACTTCATATAGAACATGGGTTCCGTCTAACGTCAATCACAGATGCGTTGCTACTCCGGAGGACTATGATGGTCACCTCATCTGAAAGTGGTGAGTAATGGTTAGTGGTCTTTGCCACCCATGGATATCTGTATTCAGCTTCATGTAAAGCAGGGCATTTATCTGAAGTCAATTACAGATGCGTTACTACTCCCAAGGTCTAAGATGGTCGCCTCGCATAAAATTGTGCCGGCACGAATACCCAAAACGCTAGAACTACCTCACGCTAGAAATAGGTATGGCGATGGTACCTCTGTTTAAGCCATCCGGGTTTTAGCACCTTGAAACAGCACCTACTATCTCTAAAATCCGTTATCTCTATGAATATTTATGGTACACAGTAAATCAAACACAGGGTGCATTTGACCGATAGGTCAGTAAACACCCTTTTATGATTCGTCACGTCTAGATAACATAACATGACACTTATGTCAAATATTGGTACATGCACCAATATTTGACATAAGTTTATGTAACCCATATTACTTCGTGACAAGGTTCACAATTGACTGAGTTTGATCAAAAGTTGGTTTCACCAAGGTGTACAAATTTAGATAAGCGGCTTCTTTTTCCTTATGGCTTTAATAATAAAGTCCATTTTGATATTAAATGCTGCATGGATATTTTGTAATGTTTGTTATGATTACCAATATACACCTTGACACCGTGTGGGGTAGGTTACGAAGATATAGGGTTAAAATAATATGGATGCTCTCATAAATCTTGGAAAATTCTCGGGCGTCAAACTGTTGACGTATAATATCGCTTTATTGAATTTTTCACACCACCTTCTCATCTTGTTGCATTTATGAGTTAAAATTACATTTTTTGATACATTAAAGCACCTGGGTGTTTGATTTCGTGGAAAAGTTTGAGAAATATTTATTTTTTTCGTTATTGTAAGAACTAACATGTAAGTAATTGGGGGACCCGTGACTTTTTCTCCCGCCTAACACCATAGGGAGGAGGGGGTGACTGAAAATCAGCGCTGCACAGGATCACGATCCTCGTCAGCAACAGCTGAGTCCCACCTTTTTGCCCAGTACTTATAATCTAAGCTTTTGTTATTGTATTTAAATTTTTCAAAATTACCTATCTACCTATCAAAATTTATTTTTAATTGATTTTTCCTTGCTCTATTTTTTATCTGATCGAAGTTGCACGCAATCCACCTGATGGTAAGTGGTAACTGCTGTGACCCATGGACATCTGTAAGACTAAGATAAAAGTGTGCCGGCAACCACACCCTTCTATCGAAACGCAAATTCTGATTCACGCTAGAAATAAGTGTGGCGGTGGTACTTCCCCGGGTGAACTACACTGGTCCTACCATCTATAGTTATATTACGTGTATATTTGGCGACGGGTCCTCTCGGGTACCTGGTAAAACTCCATCATTGTTCTGATTAATCAAAATAAACTCATATGATGGATAGACCCAAGCTAGACTCTAAACATTTCCAGTTATAGACGGTAACCGGCTGAGTTATTGTTAAAGTTTATGTTAAACGTCCATGTTATGTTTCGCCTAGTTTCGGCTGTTCGGTTGTTTTCACTAAAATGTGAATAGCTATGTTATTAATGAGCACTGGATGTGGTTGATAATTAATTTTGAATACGCGTTGTACATAGTTTCTAAAATATCCTGTAACATGAAAACACATTGGTGAAAAATGAGTAGCAAAATGTGATATTAAGTGCAAGGTGGTCGTATACTGTTCGACCGATGGAAGTACGCCACACATATTTTAATCGTGGGGCAGTTTTAGTGTTTCGATGAAGAGGCGTTGTCTCTGTTATTAACTTCAGATACAACCCTTGTTTGTAAATGAATTTGGTTTCGGATGTCCATGGGCTATTGTGATCACTTGGACTGTATGCTCGTTGGTTATTTCAAACTTAGATAAATAAAAAAAACAAAAAAAAAAGATGTATCATTAATTTGTAGTTAAAATATTTACATTTCAAATGAAGTTTACGCAAGTTAAAATCAGGTAGTTTGATTATCTATATATAATTTTTATATATTAATACGTGAAGCAAAAACTTGTTCTGTGTTTTTAAGATACTTGCCGCAGGCGAAGGAGTATGAAATTACGCACGGTTATAGTTGATGTAGAGAAGGATTGCACTATACTAATATTTTTTTCAAATAAAGCATAAAACCTACATAAAATCAACTAAAAACACATTATACTCACTATCTTGCATTTGACACAAACACATACATAATAAACGAACATCCAATGTCTTGCTATGAAATATATAACGTCAAAAATGTTAGATGTCTTTGTCAAAATGCCCGCTATTGGCTTTACAATTTATTTAAATTACAGAAATATCGGTGCTTAGTACTTAGTACAATATAAGGTTTAGTTTTTTTCATTTATATTAGGGACGAATTTCGACCATTGTGACAGGTGACTAGTTTGATAAAATATGTTTAAAATGATTATGTTTTTTTTTTTTTTTTTTTTTTTAATAATTTAACCTAACGATAAGGCAGACGGGCTACCTGATGGAAATGGAAATTTAATTGACAAGTCTCTCAAATTAGAGCTCGTCATTTCCTGGCTGACGGAATAATTGGTTAAATTTCGTCTTCCTCACCTCTTCGATGATATTTTATTTTAATGAATTCGGAACATTTTTCTGTGAATAAAAAAATCACGTAATCTTATTTAAATACTAGTGTTTCAGGAGTAATCATTAACCTCATCGTCGTCAACCCATTATTGTCCCTCTGCTGGGCACGGGTCTCCTCTCAGAATGAGAGAGTTTAGGCCATAGTCCACCGCGCTGGCCAAGTGCGAATTGGTGGACATTAACCTCATAAATATCTAAATTAGACAAATATACTCACATTGAGGCAGCAGAGTCTTTTTGATTTGGACATCGCTGGTGCCAGAAAAGTGAAAGAAAAGGGGCATGGTGGTGGTCCACCGCAAATATTTCAGCCTTATATTGCCAGGTGGTAGAATCAGTGTAGTTAAACCGGGAAGGTACCACCGCCACACCTACTTCTAGCGTGAAGCTGTTCTTTTTTATGTCCTCGAGGGCGAAACTTTCAAAAGGTACCTGACGCAGCGGGAGCGATTCAGTGTTATGTGGGATTTTTACCACGCTATAACCACCCCGGGAACCGTCCTCGGCGCTACAAAGAGGGTCTCCAAAAGAACGCATACGGAATCCTCTGAGCTCGTTGCCCCATTGGGCTTCTCACAGATGGACGGCTCGGCCCATTGCTGCGTCTAGTTTTTACGACGTTATGCGACCACACATACCACCATCCTTCCAGGCGTCGCCTGGCCGAAAGGTTCGATCTCCCACTAGCCGCCCGCAACCCCGGAAGCCCCTTTTAGTCGCCTCTTATAACAGGCAGGGGATACCGTAGCCCTATACTAATAATACTTATCGGACTGAAGTAGCAAACTTAATGTTAAGTGGTCACTGCCGCCCTGCCATACAGAACATGGGTTCCATCTGAAGTCAATCACAGATGCGTTGCAACTCCCGAGGACTATGATGGTCGCCTCATGTAAGAATGTGCCGGCAACCACACCCTTTCATCGAAAGCAAGAAATGCTTCACGCTAGAAGCAGGTGTCGTCTTCATGCTCGCTTGTTCCTTCAATCGTAATGCATCTGCGGCTCCAAGCACTTAACTTTCTATTAAACAGTTTGCGACTGTAGTCTTTTTTTTAATTCTTAATCTTTCAATCATCGTTTTTACATGATTTATCAAAAGACTAGCCTCATTGTAGATAACTTTTAATTTATGCCGGCAGCGAAGGGTTAGTCCCTTTGATGTCCCAGTTGGGGCTAATGTAATTAAATTTACCTAATACCGGCTTTGAGGGTTAAGTGTGGTTTTGATGCGTAGGTATTGAGTCTGACATGCCATTTATCGTTGTAATTTACAAAGAGAAGTCTCGGATAGACTGAAATAAAGTTGGTGTGAGGTACAACTTGTTAATGGTTGCTGGAGACAGCGTTCCAACTATTTGACACAACTGTAACAACATTTGTTGTGTTATGTTCTAGTTTCAATTAGTAATGAAAAAGACTAAGTCTTTTAAGTCTCATTGGAGAGATTCACCTCATTTTTACTGACACCATCCATCCATACCTCAGCCTTTTGAGGTCCATTGCTGGATCTCCTCATTGGAGCCACTCCTGCCGATCCTGTGCCCTTTAAATCCAATGGTTTCTCGCTGTCTTTTACAGGTCATTACTGATTCACGAAGTTAAAATACGAAAACTTGTAAAAAATTGATAATAATGATTCCAGGGTCGTTATCTATAATTTACAAAAGAATAATTTTAATAAATTATAGAAAAGAGTAGATTTAATTTATATGAGTATGCTCGGGAGTAACAACGCATCTGTGATTGACTTCAGATAGAATCCATGTTCTATATAAAGTTGCTTACAAATGTCCACGCGCGACAGTGACCACTTACCATCAGGTCTATTGCTCGCTCGTTTGCTACTTCTATCAGATAAAAAAATAAATTTTATAAACGAGCCTATATACAAAAACTGGTAAATATTCGTCTCTACTGGTCGCCTCTAAAGCTATTCTTCGCCATTATCGATAACCTACAAAAAACACGTTATTTTTAACATAACAATATGTTGTTACTTTTACAGAACAGTACCCGATCTGCTATAACCGGTGTGTTATCTTTATATTACTAACCTGACGGGGAACGTTGCACAAAATTACCGTCAGTAAAGTAGTCCCGGCTGTATTTTAAATAGTTTGAATGCACGTCCATACTCCACCTAGGAAAACTTTCTTTATAGGTCGAGGGCCTGCTATAAAAAACAGTACACAATCTGTACAAATTAATTCTTTTATGTCACTGAATGAAGATAAATTGACACCAATTCGAGTGAATAGTCGTTTAATCTTACATTTCAATTGATTCAGTTAAATATATTTCAAACGTAGACTAATGAAGTGTTTTTGATTTTTTATTTGATGTCATGGCGTGGATGAATATTTCATTTAATTTGACTTTACCTTTATAATGAAGAAAGATATAACTTGCATTTCTCTTCAAAAGTAAATTACTAGTCCTAGTTTATATTTTCAAATAGGAATATGGAATAATGGAATGTTAATAGGAATGAAAAGGTAATTTTTTAAATTAATTATACTTATATTAATTATAATAATAGTATGTATACTAAAATATTGTCCACCAATTTGCACTTGGCCAGCACGGTGGACTGTGGCCTAAAACTCTCTCATTCTGAGAGAAAACCCATGCCCAGCAGTGGGACAATAATGGCTTGGCACCACTAAAATACTGTGATGTAGAAACATTAGGTTCGCAGATTAATTGAGCCTATATAGATACTGATTGCAACATTCATTTGTTACACATTATAAAAAATGGTTTGAACGTTTTTTCCATCAATTGTTTACGAGCAATCAGCACATTACAAATGACATTAGATAGCGATTAGGACTAAATGTCATAACCGTAGCAGGCTCTCATACTATTTGCCTTACATTACGGTACTAGTACTCGTGTAATCCGAACGTTTGTCGACGTAAATTATCTATTCTGTTGGAACAATGCTGACACCGGAGCTTATCTGCGGATTTACTGCGCCGTGCAAGGAAATCAAGATGGCTGCGACCACACGCGGCGTTACTTTCACTGGCTCGAGTTTTCAATGTTCAACTTTCAGTAAGTTTTTGTGGTGGACGCTCGGACTAAATGGAGCTTAGAGATTTGATTTGGAATTAATTTTATGTTTCAGAATTTTGAAAACTAATTGTTCATTTTTTGCTTTGTCAATAACTTTTTAATTTATTCTTTAAGTTAAGTCGTCATTTTCTTTTAATAATAAGCCAATAGCAAATTTATATGCAGTCCACTGAGCGGTAAATGGCCAATGCTGTCTATGGACAAGTGGACCTTGGGGAAAAAAATAAAAAGACAAATCTTTCTTTGGACAAAGATTTGTCTTTTTATTTTTTCATACGATGTAAGTAGCCAACTAGCAAGTCCACATGAAGTAAAGTGGTCACTGCCATCCATGGGAATTTTAGTAAACATCTTGATATTAACACAGGGGTTTTATTTAAAGTCAATCACAGGTGCTGCTTTCGAGGACTAAGACGGTCGCGTTATGTCTTGTCTTAGTGACCACTTTTATTAGGTGGACTGAGGGTTTGTTGGATTCTTAATGTAAAAAATATCAACAGTAAATTTTAACACTGCTAACTATTGTAAAGAACGCAATTTTTTTTCTAATACGGCGAACAAAAGTTTTACGGAGATGTACGTTCATCCGTCACGTCATAACTTTTAAATCACTTTACATAATTTGACAAATGAAGTTAATTAATATAATTTTTCACTCACGCTCAATTTTTGCTCATTATAATATGGAAATACTAAATAAGCTGGATGGACTCCATGCCCACATAGCATGTGACCACTGCCGCCCACGGTCAGATCCTACAGAATATCTTTACAGAATATCAGTTTTTCACCACCGCCTCATCAATTTCTGCCCAATGACAGCATTGTTTATCGTTGCTGTTCTGGTTAGAAGAATAAGGGAGAGGGAGAAGAATAAGGGAATTAACAACTTGAAAGTAGCAAGCGAGCATGCAATCTATCTGATGGTAAGTGTCCGTCACCCATGACCATCAGTCTTTTTGTTATAACATTGAAGGAGCAAACACAACCTTCCACCGAAACGCGATTACTGTTTCGTCGTTGTCGTTGTCAACCCATTGTTGTCCCACTGCTGGGCACGGGTACTTATTCTTTCGGAATGAGAAAGTTTTAGGCCATAGTCCACCGCGCTGGCCAATTGCGAATTGGTGGATATCACACACCTACGAGACTTTTTTTTAAAGAACTCTCGGGTATGTAGGTTTCCTCAGTATGTTTTCCTTCACCGAAAAGCAGTGATAATTAATTTCTAATACGCACATAAATCAGTGGTGCGTGCCTGGGTTTGAACCTTGGACCTTCCGATTGAGAGGGCAAGTTTCAACCATTAGGCTATCATTACTCTTAATAACTGCTTCACGCAAGAAATAAGTTTGGCGGCGGTACCTCCCCACGAACCACGCTGGCTTAACCACCTGCTAAAAAATTTTACCTAAGGTTCGTCATAGATGCGTTACTACGAGGACTTAACTAAGTTAGGCAGCTTCGGAAAAGTAGGTATGTCTCCTTTAGTGGTAAAGGAAATATAGAAATACATTTGACGACCCGCGTGGCGGAGCGGTTACCAGTCCCGGGTTCGATTCCCGGCCAAACAGGTATCTGAATGATGAGTTTAGATTCATGTTCTGGGTCTGGTTTGTGTATTCGTCTTGTGTGTGTCCATGGTACCCACGACACAGGAGAAAATCCTAGTGTGGGGCTATGAGTGTAGAAAGGATCTATTTCTTCTTATATGTCTGGGTCTGGGTTCTTATATGTTAAACATTGTATCTAGCTTAAACGTTACGAATATACGATCTGATTTCTAAAAGCGCTTTCCACGCAGTAATTAAACAATAAACCTTTCCTATTATCATAACCTAGTGCGAACTATAAATTTAATGAGTTTATTGCATTCGAGCGGACGCGAACGAATAACATTGTTTATAAACAAAATATTGTAAAGCACACCAATAAATGTCAGAGTTATTGCGTTTTCAAGCTTATTTATAACAGACGTAATGTGGTCGTGGCGTAGTCGTCACGATTCTGTCACGGTGTAATATTGGCAAACTTGAAGGTATACTTACACTTTTTTTGTTTTAGATGGGGAAACCTTCAAAAGGTACCCGACGCCGTGGGAACGACGCAGGGTTATGTGGATTTTTTACCGCTCTAAAACCCCCCCGTGGCCGTCCTCGGCCCTAAAAAGAGGACTCCGGGATCTCCAAAGGATCGCAACGGGAGGTATCTAAACGCGTTGCCCGGTAGGGCTCCTCCCAGGTGAGCAGCTGGGCCCGCCGCTCCGTCTGGTCTATACGACGGCACGCGGCCACGCTTACTGCCGTCCTGCCTGGGGTCGTCTGATCGAACGGTTCGATCTCCTACTCTAGCCACCCGCAACCTCGAAAACCCCTTTTAGTCGCCTCTTGCGACAGACAGGGGATACCGTAGCCCTATTCTGATCCCGGAAATACAGGTGTATTACGCGGTCAATGCGATAAGTATGGAGAAATTGAAACGTTTAAAATAATGCGTTTTATAATAACGCATATTTTGTAACACTCTCTCATTCTGAAAGAAGACCCGTGCCCAGCAGTGGGACAATAATGGGTTGACGACGACGACGCATATTTTGTAAGTCGTCATTTGTTTTAACGTTACTTCTTATTTCCTTATATGTATTTAATATGTATTGTAATAAAATATTTTTACGTGTTATTGTCGTTTAAAATATATTTCACCTCAAAATAATGTTGTCGATGTATGTTGTTTTTTCATCAAGTCATTTTAATCGTAAATAAATAATAAATGATCATGTACATTTAAAGCTCCTGAATTAGTAACCGTAGTCGTGATAGCAATCGTTCACATGTAAATATTCGTAAGTATATTTCGATATTTTACGGCGTAGGTTCCCAAGATACCTTTATAATTTACGAGGGATATGATGGGAGCAATAAAGCTATTGCAGCAAAGAATTACGAAATTAATGATTTTTTGTTTTGTAACCTAATGGAAAAATGGAACACTTATAATTTAGTCATGTCTCTCTATTTTGATGTACGTTTGTCAGATTAAACTCATAGGAAGACTTTTATTCTTATTCCGATCAACGAACAAATATCCTAGTCGCTAGGAGAAGGCCAGTAGCGCAACGAGGTCAGCGGACTCCGGTTGCGTTTTGTTAGAGATCTTGGAGTACTCTGCGTAGCCCTGGTCGCCATCGGAGGATGGCCTTTTTGAGGTCCAAGAAGAAAAAGAACGCGTATACAAGGTAAAGACATTTATTTTATTTTAATTTCATTTAAGGAACCGCGTGAAGTTTATTCTAGGTTCAACACCTGAATTGACAAATGCAAGTACATACATGAACGATGGATTGGGATATCTGTTCTAAGACTGGGTGTTCTGGGTGTCTCTCTATCTGTCTATGGCACCCAGAGGAGGAAGTTTTAATGTGACGCTAAGACATAATTGATTTAAAACTATAGTTCAGCCATTGTTATTAAAAAGTGGATCAAAGACATAAGCCAAGTTTTATTGCATTTGTAGGTTTGAACTTTGAAGTTTATGTCAAAATGTGGGTTTTAATTGTGTTTTTTGTAGGAGTAGATTTATGCAGGAAATTGCTAAATCATCAGGTCTTTTTAGATAACAGTCATAAAAATATGTACCTACTTGCCTTTTGAATCTAATATTTGGAACGGACTAAAACTTTAATAAAGGAGTCAGCTCTGGCCTCTGAAACACCAACTACAACACGCAAACGACAACACTGGATGACGGATAGCATACTAGACCTAATAGAACAGAGACGCAGAATGAAGTCATCGGGGGCTAAACATGTAGACTTAAACAGAATGTCAGTTGTAATTCAAACAAATTGCAGACGGGACTATAACATCTACCTACGCAACATACGTGAAGAAATTGATGCTCACGCTAATAGAAACGAGTCCAGAGATCTACATAACAAGATTCGCTTGATCACAAAATCCCTCACCGCCAGTACCTGGGCTGTTGAAGACACCGATGCTATAGTTGTCAATGAGCTTGACCGTATATCTAAAGTCTGAAAGTATTATTGCTAGTTCCTCTTCCAAGATAAACTATCCGAAAATTTCCCTAATATAAAACCCGGAATTGAAAATCTTGAGCCGGAAGTCTGAAGTTATGAAGCTGCCATTATGCATCTAAATAACAGAAAAGCCTCGGGGAGAGATGTAATCCCGATAGAGACCTTAAGAGCCTTAGGCAAAATAGGGATTGATATCTTTCATACCATCTGCAACAATATATGGCTTACAGGGCTATGGCCAACAGAGTGGACTATTTTCATTCCTCAACACAAAAGGGGGTTAACAAGAAGAACTCTTGATTTTTTTATCGGAACTTCTCCATTGAGGTCATGTTCCAATCCGATGGTAGTGAAAGAAATAATATCATAACTGTCAATTTGCAAGTGCCTCGAAGGCCAGGGCATAATAATGACTTTCATATCATATCATTTCATTCACATCATTTCACTCGAAATAACCGTCCATCCGTATGTTTTCAGAAATATGTAGACAGTGTTAACAAATTCTGTTAGCTTAGCGATGTTAGCAACTGAACTTGGAAATAGTAACTAAGCGAGATGGGTGCTAGTAACTAACTTTAGCGCAATCCGCACCTCGGTAATTGTTCTGAACTTAGACGCTTAGCTCTCACCACACTTACGTTTGTCTACAATGTTGGGACTTGCGCTAGTCTGAGTTGGTACTTATGCTGCTGGCCGAGCTTAAATCTACATATAGGTAATACTAACTTATTACTGCAGTCCCGCCCGCTTCAGTAATGTGTACCGCGACAGTGAGTATCTTATGTGTTAATAAACTATATATGTGTGAAATTCCCGCAAAATCCGGTCAATAATTTCTGTGTAAAAAAGTAACAGCGAAGACAGAGAGACAGTGACAGAACAATCGCGAAACAAACATAAAAAAAACGAATTGAAAACCTCTTGCGAAGTCAGTTTAAACACTCGTGTATATCTTCATGTTTTCTGAAATATATAGTAGTATATGTTTACAAGTTCTGTTAGCTTAGCGATGTTCGCAACTAAACCTGGCGATGGTAACACTACGCGAGTTGGGCGCTAGTAACTAACTTTAGCGCAATCCGCACCTCGGTAATTGTTCTGAACTTAGGCGCTTAGCTCTCACCACACTTACGTTTGTCTACAATGTTAGGACTTGCGCTAGTCTAAGTTGGTGCTTACTTATATTAAACTCAAATCTACATGTAGGTAATACAGACGCCATGAGAATACATACATCAATATTTAACACTAGTAATTACATGGATATTAAATAATTATAAAATTGAATGATTCAGTGTCTGTATCATCGTATATGCAAAAATATAGTTTGGAGGACAAATAATAAGTATAAAATCTATAACTGTTAACTTTTGTCTGTCCGTTGAGGTAACAATAGCCTTAATAACATTTAATTTAATGTAATCGTAGTATAAGTTATAATTTTAAACACTAAAAATATATACAGTGTTACCGTTACAGACCAACTTGGTGCTTACACTGCCGAGTGCCCAAAACTAAATTGCTTACGCTTCTCGCATACAAATTAATACAACTTAATTAAATCCAAATATTCTGTTTTAGGTATACTTAGGTACTGTAGAACCGTATTTTGGTTTGAGGGATAGTGCGGCAGTATTTCAAGCGTCACAACTTAGTCTTCAATGATAATAAAACAATCTGCAAACTAATTTACACACTACCTAAATGGCACATAGGAGTTACTTTAGAATTACATGCCGATTTACTTACATTTATAACTTAAACAAATGCTGTTTTTTTAATGAAAATAGTTAGCATTTTTTTAAGTGTCTTATGTGTTTGATATATTTTATCTTTAAACGGCGCCGTATGATGCCCGTTTGACTTCTGACCAATGAGTATTTGTGATGCAATCATTAATCATTTTTGTTCTGAGAATTTGCCTTAGATAAATAATGACATTGTGGCGACTAATTACACCATGTTATCTACGTCTCATACTTTGTCATTTTATTAAAACGACTGTAACAACCAAGGTATGTTACAGACAAAGGCAGTTAAATTGATAATGGCAAATTTCCTTACAAATCGTTCCGTGAACCATCCTTACGTTGACTTTCAGTGATTCTTTTCTTTATCAAGTAGCTAACTGTACTTAGGTTTTTTTTCTTGGAACGCTTTATTGAAAAGAAAAATCTTTGAAGTCTGTCCACAGTAGTTGAAGAAATAGGTGTACATACATACATAAAAACATGGGACCGAATTGATATTCTCCTCATTTTTGAAGCCGGCTGCAAAACAGATTCAAAGATTCGAAAAACACAACCAAAATGCACAAAAAGCCTAAATACTATTTTCCTGGGCCATTATATTTTGTCTATTATATTATTTATGACGTAAATCTAATTAAAAAAAATAACATATGTCAGTCGGAAATAAAAACTTTTTCAAATATATGATGCTGGAAAATGGTTATCAAACCACCTCCTTTATAAAAGATTAAGACGTTATGTAACGGTTACCGAAGAATGTGCTAATGACGTAATCTATATGAAATTTGAGGTAGCATTAAAGGGATATCTTGCTAGATAAAGGTGTTGCAACGATCGCTTTTGAATCTCGCGCGGTTAACGTGAGGTAATCATCTTTGCTTGGAAAGGTTAAGGTTCTTACGTAAGATTTACGATGCATGAAAAGTTGGAAGTTTTAATAGTTATCGTTTAAACATGTCTATTGTAATAAGGAACCCTTGGCATCTTCAAATGCATCTTCACATAACAAGCATGAGTCTCAAAGGTTAATAGGTTTTATGAAATATCTAAAAGAAAAATGTGGTATAATGTTTTTACACCACACTTGGTTTTGTAAGAAACTAAAAACGTTTAACTGATATGCGGTATGCCTGTGTGCTATGTAAAGTAAAATTTAAGCAATTCATATTTACTCTTCTTACATTTATAAATCTCGTTAAAATTTCTACGTTGAAAGTTTTAGATAAAATTGCTTGGAACTATGGAGTTAAGATGTACCATCTATCTACCAGCATTTAACAGTCCACTGCTTCCCTTACCTGCAAAATTCCGATTATTTCTGAGCGATCCTGAATCTTAATCCATCCAGCAGTTGTCTGTAAATGAAAAACACACACATTTATTTGTGTATAAAAAAGTAAAGCTACGTAAAACGTAATAACGAATAAAATTATGAAAATAAAAACCTAAACGAAAACGTTGCAAATGGATAACTGCCCATCTTACTTATGCAAATGATCAGCTATTTAGTCGAGTAAAAATCGCGCCATAAAAACAAACCATAACAAAGTTCCATTCTTTCAATGGACCTTAAAAGTCTTCGATACGGCCAAGTCTTGAAACTTTGTGAAGTTATGAAAATTTTTACCCGAGAATTTCTTTTAGCGGGACCCTGGAGAAAGTTGGCTGTGAAGCGAAGTAGTTCGAACCCACGGGTACAAAAAGAACCCTTCCGTAACTTTTAATACAGTTTCTTTATGACGACTGTTTTAAGGCCTACCCGACTTCAGCTCGGTTTAACGGGAGTTTATAATGTGGGAAGTTATTTATAGAGTTCAAAAAGTTGCGCTGCTCTGATGTGAGCCTTATTTTTAAAAGTTTTTGCTTTGTGATCGGTGTCCTACTCTTACGTAGGTATTTGTGCAATATTTTAATTCCGGTTTTCTTATCGTATGTCTCTATTGTACGACGTCATTTATTGTAATTCGTAGTATGTTAAGAGATATTAGATTAGACTAGATTAGAGAGATGCATTGATTTAATTTGTTAGCATTCATCAATTGTTAACGGTTTTTTGTATATATACATACATAATGACGGATGACCTAGTAATACATACTTAATAATAATAATTATTATTATTTCTCAAAGAGGTTGTACAGTTGATACTTAAAATAATAAACACATTTATTTATACAAAACTTAAACAATGATTTTTCGACCCCTGGTATCACTTTTAAGACTAAATTTGTGTTATGGATACCCTGTAATTCATTTTGTATTGGTGATAACAATAATAAAAAATACCAGTTTCACTATAGAGTTTATAATTATATAGTATACACTAATTTGGATCTTAAAAATTCCACTACTTAGAACACCAACACAGTATAAACATTATGACAATAATTAATTTCCTTATACATCTTTATATTATCCAATCATGTGCAAACTTTGCTGAACTTGGCCGTAACTCGACAACGGAGTCGTGCACAAAATATTAATGACAGATTTTAATGTTCATTCCAAAGATAACTCAACATCGTTAGTCTGAATCCTTGTTTCTGGGTGATTACTGAAAATGATTTACATTTTCATGTAAGTTGATTAATTAATTACATAGTTGAAATATATAATAGTACCTAGCTATGTTTACGGGATACTATTTATAGATGTGTCGCGAGGTTTTTTGAATAGCACCACTCTTTATGTTCTCATAGATTTTGTAAGTGAGTGACCTACGTCATGGCGGATGGCCTATGTCATGCAGTACACCTCAAAGAACTCATGAATTATGGGGTCAATTTCAAGCGTACAAAATATTTGTAGATTTGATAATGTAATTCTTTTTTCATTCCACGGTTATATGGTGAAAAAGGACATCGGAAACCAATTCCAAGTAAAATAGTGGTTTTACGTTAACTTTATTTTTTAAAATAATGATGTTTTTATAATAATGAAGCAAACGAGCATGCAGTCAATCTGATGGTAAGTGGTCATTGCCGCCCATGGACATCTGTAAGCAACTTCATATAGAACATAGGTTGTCTAAAGTCAATCACAGATGCGTTGCTACTCCCGAGGACTAGGATGGTCGCCTCATATAAAAGTGTGCCGGCAACCACACCCTTCCACCGAAACGCAAGAAATGCTTCACGTGAGATATAGGTGTGAGTTGTTAAGTATATTTTGATCACAGATTGCGTTGACTCTAGTGAAGACTAAGATGGTCGACTCACGTAAGTCAGACAGCATCCTGACATGTCAGGGAAGATTTGGTGATGGTTCTTGGTGGTGCAGTGGTTGTCGACTTAGCGTAGCTCAACTTAACGGTAAGACTTACGTTAGTCAAAATTCCTTGAGCATGGCCTATTTCTCATCAAGCCATTATTGGCCCACTGCTGGGCACGGGTATCTCTCAGAATGAGAGAGTTTAGGCCATAATCCACTGCGTTGACCAAGTGCGAATTGGTGGACTTGACTCACCTCCGAAAACTTTTTTTAAGAACTCTCGGGTGTGTAGGTTTCCTCACTATGTTTTCCTTCACCGAAAAACAATGATAATTATTTTCTAATACGCAAATAAATCAGTGGTGCGTACCTGGGTTTGAAGCTTGGACCTCCCGATCGAGAGAGCAAGCTTCAAGCATTAGGCTATCATTGCTATTTTATTCTTATAAGCTATTATTCATGGCTTATTTGCTATAGGTATGTTAATAATAAACATCACTGAAAGCTTTCGAACTTTTCTTAAGATACAAACGCAGGCAAAATATTAATTCCTTAACCACAAATGAAAGCTTCTAGGTATCAGCAGAACTTAAAGTTGTATGTACAGCAGATTAGACAAACCTTTGAAAACTTTTTAAGAAATCGTGAAGGTATAGGTTTACTCGCGTTTTCTTCCTTCACCGTTAAGCAGTAATAATAAAATTTTCAAAAGCACATCATTTAAAAAATAATCAAAGTTCAACTGAGACTCGAACCTTACACTTTCGATTGACAGGCCAAGTTTCAAGCATTACTGTTACTGAGAAGTAACAACCAGGCTGTTACTTCTCAAGATTGAATACTGTTTACAAATATGTGATGTGATTTATTGCAGCTCGTAAAGTCAAGTCGTTATTTTATATTCAAATTAATAATGGTGATTTAAAACTGGAATGAAGCATGTGTGTTATTTATAACAATTAATCAAGATACAATCTCAAGCGGATAAATGAGGAGTTATTTTTGGACAGTTAGTTAATTAAATTAACGAGAACAGTCTAAAATAGTTTAAGAAAGAATGAAACTGTCTTATTGTGATAATTAAAGCACATAATACAAACACGTATTGAAATAAAATAAACAACACATAGATTAAAAAAGAAAAAGTTTTTGCAAGATTTTAATTGAAATTACATATATTATGTCGGCGGGACACCGCGTATTTATAAAAAACACGTCGCCGAAAATGATTATTTTAGTTAGTTTAAAGATAAAAAGTTGTTTGTTTATTAAATTAACAATATTTAGTGATTTTTAGAATTGTAATTTAGTTTACCCTCCATAAATTTGTTACTGTCACCTCACCAAACATTGTTATAAAAAAGCGAACGCCGGTAGAAAAAAAATCTTGTTTAACCGTCGAAGCGATCGGACCTCCTCAATTGTGAATAAATCGAAGAAGAACTCCTGTGTTTTACTTGAAATCTTCAAGAATGGACAGTAATGAAGACCTCGACCATCCTGATGTTTCGAACCCACTTCCTTATATATTAAAAAAAAAAAAAAAATTTTAGTGCATTTTCTTAAAAGTAGAGTAGTTACTTTATTTTTAATGTAAAACTATTTTGTGTCATTTGCGTTTATAAGGAGGTTAAAGGGCCTTAGGGAGGTTATAAGTAGACAAGAGAAGAAAAAAATCTAACAGTTTCTTGTGCTTGGTGTTGACAAATTATTACGTATTAACTGATATTTTATATTCATTTCGCAATCCACTACAAAAATATCTACTTGTTATGTTAAATTTGCTATGAGCCTTATTAGCAGAAATAAATTCACAAAGTTTATCAATTACCACGTTTTATTGCATGACACTTTTTGATTACTACTTACTTTTAATTACTTTTTGACTTATTTTATAATTTAATCACTTATGTTTTATCAATTAGTAAAACTTAAGTAAAACTAAGCACATTTAAAGTATTTGACGACCCGCGTGGCGCAGCGCTACCATACCGGTCTGACAAGCAGTGGGTCCCGGGTTCGATTCCTAGCCAATGATAAGTTTAGATTCTTGTTCTGGGTCTGGGTGTTTGCGTATTCGTCTTTGTGTGTGTCCATGGCACCTACGACACAGGAGAAAATCCTACTGTGGGGCTATGAGTGTAGAAAGCGTTAAATATTATTTGTAATTCTGTATTAATTGGTCCGTTCCCACACATGCGTTGAATCTACTCAGATTTCAATGTTTTTTTGCCTCTAATCTCCGTTATCCCCTTCCTATATCTATCTCTAATGATAATTTGATGGACATCTTCCGGATTTTTTATCGTACATCCTTTTGAGGATACTTGATTTTGTTTGTCTCACGGTTTAAAAGATAATCTAATTAATTGTTTCATATTGATTATTAATTTAAGTAAATAAGTTTTATGATCGTCTACATAAAAAACAATAGAAAGTTAGTAAGTTTTATGATCGTCTACGTAAAAAAAATAGAGTTAGAAAAGATATATTTATATGGCGTTGTAAATCAGGCACGGACGACCAGGCTGTGGAGTTTATGTGTTGTAATAATAAAAAAAGAGTATCGGGCTATAGTGCGACACACTGTCCAATGCCAAATTAGTAGATTTCACACATAACTAAAAGATTTTTTTTTGTAAAGAACTCTCGGGTGTGTAGTTTTCTTCACGATGTTTTCCTTCAACGTAAAGCAGCAATAATTAATTTCTAATACGCAAATACTTTTAGAAAAACCACTGGTGCCTGGGATTTGAACTTAGGGCCTCCCGATAGAGAGGGAAAGTTTCAACCAGTACGCTATCACTGCTCAACCGTGATAGAACCTTCTTACAATTATAAATATCGGTTATAAAGAACAGAATTAAAAAATCACTTGGTGCATGGGAACAAGTCTAACTACATATATGACTTGGCAAAATCTACGTTCAGTTAGTTGCTGATATGTGTAGTAAACGCTATATAGTTCCCACATTTTTTTTTAACTGACTGAAGTAGCAAACGAGAATGCAGTCCACCTGATGGTAAGTGGTTACTGCCGCCCATGCACACCGTAAGCAACTTCAAATAGAACATGTGTTCCATCTGTAGTCAATCACAGGTGCGTTACTACTCGCGAGGACTATGATTTCCTCAAGTCAAAGCGTGCCGGCAACCACACCCTTCCATCGAATAGAATAGAATAGAATATTTATTTGCAATAATAGTGGTGTAACATGGTCTCAGGTCAATATATATAGTTCTACACAATTAGCCATATACTTTCATGGCGTGCAACTTTTCCAGTATTAAGATTATTTATACAATGTCAAATTACGTAATTTATTAATATACAATTTGAGCAAATTTTAAATAGTAATATTATTAAATTAAATTTTAATAAATGATTAACTGAATAAATGTCAGCATCCTAATTATTAACCTAATTTCAATGTCAATGCCAATGTCCCTAATTACCTTAAATCTAAAAAACAAATATAAAAACTTATTTACTAAACTCCTTCACTGTATAAAAACACTTACCAATTAACCATTTTTTAAATTCTTTTTAAAATCTATTTAAATTCAATTTCTTTCGAAACGCAAGAAATGCTTCACGCTAGGAATAGGTGTGGCGGTGGTACTTCCCCGGTCGAACTACACTCGTTCTACCACCTTTAAAATAACATCCACAACCACATCCGCGCGGAAGTACGTAGTCGGAACAACTAATAAGATTGCGTACCTTCTGTTAACCCCTTCCTTGAGTAGGTACAATTGCACGGCCTCAGCTGGCTTTTCGGAACCGTTTGTTATTGCCTGTTTCTGTATTCGAGGCATAAGGGCGGCACATAAGCCGCGAATAAGCTTTTTCAGTACTGCACCGCGGTATGACGACAGCTGCGTTCCGCTGAGTTGCAGAATTAGACAATGCTATTCATTAGTATAAATAAATTGTTTTTAAAAACTAAATTCGCTCTCGCCCATTTTTAACTACCTACAATTTCTTAAATCATCAAGCATTAACAAACAGACATTAACACCAGACGTGCAATAAATCCCACGAAATGGATCAAAAACGATCCGTAATTAATCGTTCCATCAAACACAGTATAAAACAATAAAATCCATTCACAGTTCCATTCAATCGTTCATTCACTCGGTCATTCTTTACCGAAATGCGTTCAGAGATTTAAATTGTTAGATATGGTTTAATTGGAAAATCTATGATAGTTTTTATGTGTAGCTTATAAATATGTATTCGGGTGGTTAGCTGTATGATTTTAGGTCGCCGGTTTTTTATACCCCTTAAAAAAATTTATACCCTTAAAAACCCTCAAAAAATGTATACCCATAATGAAACGAGTGTTCGGATAGTCGGATTTTTGCCAAATTTTGCTTTTAAACCGATTTTGTTAGATAAATAAAGATTTATTAATAGACCTTTTCTTCTAACGTTTTCCTAAAATTAACCTATTGATATGTATCTGTCGATAGATCTCCATTTTGTAGCAATTTCGTTCTATAAAGCCAATTTGGTTAAAAACTTATCCTAATTTTCTTTAGGGGCATCAAAATGACGTAGGTACTTGTGCACTAGTGTCCATATATGAGAAAATATAGGTACATAAATACCTCCGTCTTCCGTGCATTCGCTTGGTGAGCGGTCAACCTGATGCACTTAGCACTTCACTAAGATTCCCAAAATGTACCGTGACCACCACAAAATATATAAAAGTATAATGTAACGCTCACTATTATTTATATATTAATTAAAAAAAAAGCATGCTTACTACGCTCATAGCTCTACACTAGGAGTTTCTCCTGCGCCGTGGGTACCATGGACACACACATGAATACACAAACACCCAGACCCAGAAAATGAATCTAAACTCATTCAGATACCTGTCTGGCCGGGAATAGAACCCGGAAACCATTGCGCTTTAGACCGGTATGTAACCGCTCCGCCACGCGGGTCGTCAAATTGTTGTTTCATGTGTTAATCTACGTTGTAAACTATATGTGTGCTAAGTTTCAGCGAAATTCTTACTTTTTGCGTGACAACAAGACAAACATATTTAAATAGCGTCAGGCTCCGACGTCGTTAGATTTCAACAGCAATGTTGACTGAGAACACATAATTATGATACCACTATACTTTATTTCTTACTAGTCGACCTGGCGAACTTCGATATGCCTAAAAGTCAATAATCTAAAATTATAAGTGTTCCTCCACTAAATTATACGTGTGTTATATATAAAAACCTTCCTCTTGAGTCACTCTATCTATTAAAAAACTGCATTAAAATCCGTAGCGTAGTTTTAAAGATTTGAGCATACATATAGACAGACAGCGGGAAGCTACTTTGTTTTATACTATGTAGTGATACTGTACTTCAACGATGTGTGTTCTAACTTAGTGATTATTTTCTATTTATTATAATTTACAGTTTCAAACACTCTCATTAACTATTCTCAAATCCAATACAAACAAAATGCGTAGTTAGCATTAAAAATATCCAAACGAAAGAACATTAAATTGCAGACTTCATTTGTCATTTTCTCATGTTCTATTTTCGGAAATATTGACGGTCATTTTCATATATTGCATAACTAGCTGAACCCCGTAGCTTTGCGCGTGTTATAAGATGTATCGATTTTCCCGTGGGAATAAGATATTTTCCCACAGTAAAAAGTAGCCTATATGTTAATCCACAGTGTCATCTAACTCCCTACCAAATTTTATGAAAATCGCTCCAGCCGTTTAGACGTGAAGAAGTAACAAACATACACACTCACAAACTTTCGCTTTTATAATATTAGTATGAAGTATGATTAAAATTAAGTCAATCACTGATTTATTACTATTCTATGCATATTTTGGATTGTGCCTTCTAGTTGTCGAATCCATAAAGATGGATCTAGGATTTTTTATCTGACTGAAGTAGCAAACGAGCATGCAGTCCACCTGATGGTAAGTAGTCACTGCCGCCCATGGATATCTGTAATCAACTACATACAGAACATGTGTTCCATCTGAAGTCAATTACATATGCATTGCTACTCCCGAGGACTATGATGGTCGCCTCATGTGTAAGTGTGCCGGCAACCACAAAAAGGATTTTATGAAAATAAATTTCCGGCTTTTATTGGCCGTCTGTTACTTCAATTAACTTTAAAAGCTTTAAAATGAATCTACGTACGACTGTTACATAAGACTATCGTCGACGCCAATATTTTTAGTTCTTTGCATATAAATGTATTCCAATATATTTGTGTATGTTTTAAAAACTTTTGTTAGTTTTTACTTTCATTTTACATTTGATTTTCAAATCTTTTATTTCTGTTAATTCTATAACCGTTATATTTCACGTTTAAAACGCAATGTATTTAATATACGAAATGAAATATCTTTATTTTGCATAGGCCTACAGAGGCACTTACAAATTGTCAGTTACATACATATTATTCTTACACTACCACCGGATCGGAACACGACCTCAACTGAGAAGATCCGGCAAGTAACTCAGTGGGTTCGTCTTTTTTCTTTGTATATCTCTTTTATTGCCATAAGTATTGTTTTTACATTGGTTATAAAAGTTAGCTCCAATATCCAGTATATATAGGAAACTATTTCAACTCTCGATTTCTGAACTAAATTGCTTTTGACACTTGTATATTATCAGAATAGGTTCAATATTAGTATCATCTGATATTAATTTTATTTTATGCGATTTATACATACCTATTAACCTAAACGGCATTAATAATGCGTTGCTATCTCTGAGAAACAATTTGGAACGCTTCTACAATATTCAAATTCTTTTTAATTGATTTTACAAGGTGCATTGCTTCTTTGAGAACTGTGATGGAACGAATGAATCAAGTATTGCCATCTACAAATGTACCTAAAGGCACAGGGGCAAGCCTTTATCAGTGTGTGATTACCATTATTTGTTTGCGACTCCATATTATTTTACGTAGGTTGGCGTAGGATATAGGGCGAGGCGAATATAAAGTAATCCGTGCGTTTAACAATGTTCTATTCCATTATCTCACAATAGTTTTACAAAATTATTCCTATTCCTATTGTTTCATTTTATTACATTGCATTATATTATTATTACTTTTTTAAATAGTATTTTATAATTGAATATTTAAATTTTACATTATATAACTTATTATGATTTAATTAATTTTGTTTGATGTACAATGTAATTTTAATTTCAATGAATTGTTGTATTTTTTATTAATTCATTGTTTTAAATAATATTTTAATTTAAAGTTTACTGTATATTTTAGGGCGTCTGCTCATTATGTATGCTGAACTTACCTGTAATTGCGGAGACACGATGTATTTTATACTACGTTAAATTGTATTAAATTGTTATTGTGGTTTCTGCGTTGGTAAGCCTTATTCAAATAAATAAATAATAAATAAAAAGGCATTCATTGATAGAATAACACAAAATCACACTCCACCGAACACGTAATGCACCCGCGACATCACCATTCTAATTCATTTCGCGCCAAACCATTTCAATTTTTCGCGCGCTTTGCGGACTAGCGCCAGGAGAACCATAATGACCGCGCTCTATGATTTATGGAAGCGCCGACATGCCTTTATGGTAAAGTTAGGCAGCTGAATTATCATACATTCCCTGCAGTTATATACTTTTACAGAAATAAGCAAAGATTGCTCAACTAATTTAAGTATTACTCAAAATTAACGTAAACATTCATAGATTTTTATAACTTAAGGGTACAAAAAAGTAACTTTTCACGATTTTTCCGACAATAAATTTCACTAGTTCCTGAAATAAGCGCTGAACTTGAAGTAACAAAAACGCGGAGCAACAACAATTAGCAAGAAACTGAGACGCCTTTGTCGGAGCCGTTGTGTTTTTAGGGTTGTCACTACGTCAATTTAATTGAATTAAAAAATATATATATTTTATTTAAAACTTGTAAGCAATCTTTTAAAAAATCTGACAATTTACATTGAAAACGTTATATTATACTGTCATAGAATTAATTATTTTTCGTATTTTTTTCTAGAAGAGTGGGTAGGAATTTTTTTAAAGTAGGTACACGCCTGCGTGGCTTTCATATATTTTTTTCAATCAATCCATTAATTGTATATTGTAAACATGTTTATAATAATTTTACCGAAACTAAACTAAATAAACAACGTAACAATTTTTCACTATAATATTATTTCTGCTTGTGTGACAACCCTAGTTATAGTGTGTTTGCTTGACATGTCGCTTTGTTTTAAGTGAAAAATGATTATTACATTTTGAATGTTTTGTCCTTTCTCGCGAACAAAATTATACCCTATACACATGAAAATATAAGCCAAAAGGGAAAACTAGACGTGAAATTAAGAAACCTTCGCAAATATGGAATGATTTATGTTCCGTTCTCAGAAGTTATGCTGAAAATGTATAATATAATTATTTTCACTTAAACTAAACGCACGTCAACAATTTTAGACAGACGTTCCTTTAATAAAAGACGCGTTTTGATCATAATAAGATATTAATAAATAATATCTTTTTGTTATTATAATCCTACTGTTTTAGTTAAAGATATAGGAAGACGAGTTTACCACCGGTCTAGAACTAAATATTAATCATTTAGATATCTGTCTGTGATCAGTGTATTGTACTGTGTTATCCACAGTAGCACCAATATTTCTCTAATTTAAATAAATTGTGATAATATTCAAGTTATATAGAACGCACCCGTTAAAGGTAAAAAGAGGTTTATTAACTAAGCTGCATTTTGACAAACACATCTAACATTTTTGACGTTATGTGTTTTAGGTATGTGTTTAAGGTATTTGTTTGTGTCAAATACAAGGTAGTGAGTGTAATGTGTTTTTTGTTGATTTTATGTATGTTTTATGCATTATTTGAAAAAAATATTAGCATTGCGCAATCCGTCTATACATCAACTATAACCGTGCGTAATTTCATATTTTTTTTATTGATTAAAAAAAATAATAACAAAGAATCTTAATAATATAGCATTATGAAAACCACAGAGGTTTATATCTAATGCTATCCTGAGTCAACATCGATTTCACTTACAAAATATGGCCTAAGTTTAAATTTTATGTTATGCGGGGTTACTTCTCCGCCTGCGGCAAGTATCTCAAAAACGAATCACAAATTTTTGCTCCACGTTTCAATATATAGAGATAGAAATAAGAGCCCTAATAGAAATGCAGACAAGAGAGGAAAGAGAAGTCTAAAATAAAGGCGTTCCAATTTTGTTCTTACGGGTAGCAGCACATCTGGCATCTGAAAACTTTAACTAACTTTAACTTTAACTAAGTATATTTGAGTTTCTTGCCGGATCTTCTCAGTTGAGGTCGTGTTCCGATCCGGTGGTAGTGTGAAAAAAATGTGTAACTGTCAATTTGTAAGTGCCCCGTAGGTTTATACAAAATAAAGACATTTCATTTCACTTCTGGCAGAATTCCTTTTGTATATGAAGGTGTTTTCGCCAGTGCTGGAGGTCTCCAAATGAAACTATTAAATGTATTTTTGGATTCGGTATATTAGATAATTAATGAAAGTATAACATGGAGCGCAAGGGACGTCCGTACTGTATATGGCCTCAAGGCATCTATTTTTGCGGGGTGTGGTCGGCGCGGGGCGGTGTCGGCGACAGCGGGGGGCGACGCTCGGGACGTAGACTCCTGGGCACGACCGCGGACGATGGTGCGCGCGGACAGAAGGTGCTTACAGAAGTTCATGGGCGGTGGTGACCACTCACCATCACTTGCACTGCATGCACGTTTACTGCTTGTGTAATATAAAAAGGACTTATGTAGTTTCAACATTAAATTAGAAATAAGTGAATGAATTCGTTTGCATTATTTAACCGACACCGAAAGGGAGATTTTGAAGTCATAAGCAGTGATAGCCTAATGGTTGAAACTTGCCCTCTCAAGGTCCGAGGTTCAAACCCTGGCACGCACCCTTGATTTATGTGCGTATTAGATAATTATCACTGCTTTTCTGTGAAGGAAAACATCGTGAGGAAACCTACACACCCGAGGAGAGTTCTTTAAAAAAAAGTTCGTGGAGGTGTGGACAGTCCACCAATTCGCACTTGGCCAGCGCGGTGGACTATGGCCTAAAACTCTCTCGTTCTGAGAGAAGACCTTTGCCCAGCAGTGGGACAATAATGGGTTGTACCCCCGATATAAAAAGGACTTATGTAGTTTCAACATTAAGTTAGAAGTAAGTGAATGAATTCGTTTGCATTATTTAACCGACATGGAATGGGAGGTTTTGTAGTCATGTCGACTACCTTGTCTCAATTGTTCTCCAACTACCAATGGTGCTTATCTATATATTAATACGTGAAGCAAAAACTTGTGAAGCATTTTTAAGTAACTTACCGCGGATGGAGGAGTATAAAATTTTGCACGGTTATAGTTGACATAGAGAAGGAGTGCAGAATGTTAATATTTTTTTCAAATAATGCATTTTTTAACCGACTTCCAAAAAGGAGGAGGTTATCAATTCGTCTGTATTTTTATTTTATTTTTTTTTTTTTTTTATATTTGTTACCTCATTTCTCCGGACTGGGTGAACCGATTTAGATGATTTTTTTTTTATTTGAAAGGTAGTGCGTGTCATAGGGTCCCATTTTTTTTTAGTATTTTTTTGACTAGGGCATCCATAAGAAAAACGCATAAGTCTTAAATTTGCATTTTCAATGTACGCGATAAATGTATGAATAACTCAATATCCCGCCAACCGATTTTGATGATTCTTTTTTTATTAGAAAGGATGTACTCCAGGGGTAGTCTGATAAGAGTTTGATAAGGTTCTAATCATAGGATCTTCAACTTTTTGGAGCAAAATAATAAAATTAGTGATAGTCGGCCGAACCTTAGCTGGAGAAGTCCAATTGAGTAAAATATAGAATAAAATTACTATGTAGGTATTTACTATGAAAAATTTGACCTTCAACTCTTCAATCCTGATGATGCAGGGGTACTGCTAGCCTGAACTATAAAAGTTGGTCGTTTGATGTTTGCGAATATATAATGAAATTGTTAAGCAAATTCATGGGACAAAAATTTGACCTTCAACTCCTCAACCCTGATGATGCAGGGGTACTTAAAGCCAAAACCATAGGAATAAGCCATTTGGTGCTTACGTATATGTTATAAGATTACTGAGCAAAAACATAAGATGAAAAATTTGACCTTCAACTCCTCAACCCTGATGATGGAGGGGTACTTCAAACCTAAACCATAGAAGTTGGCAATTTGGTGCTTACGGTTATGTAAAGAAAATACTAAGCAAAAATATAAAATCAAAAATTTGACCTTCAACTCCTCAACCCTGATGATGAAGGGGTACTTCAATCCTAAACCATAGGAGTTGGCAATTTGGTGCTTACGGTTATGTAAAAATAATACTAAGCAGAGGCACAAAATTAAAATTTTGACCTTCAACTCCTCGACCCTGATGATGAAGGGGTACTTCAATTCTAAACCATAGGAGTTGGCAATTTGGTGCTTACGGGTATGTAAAAATAATACCAAACAGAGGCACAAAATTAAAATTTTGACCTTCAACTCCTAAACCCTGATGATGCAGGGTACTGCAAGCCTGAGCCATAGAAGTTAGCCACCTGGTACTAACGTATATGTTATAAGATTACTAAGCAACAATATAAGATGAAAAATTTGACCTTCAACTCCTCAACCCTGATGATGGAGGGGTACTTCCAGAGGGGGCGCCCTGTTTGTATGAATTGTAAAAGTGTTTTATGTTTAATTTTTGTGAATATGTAGATGCACAAAGCAAACTTAGAGGCTTTATTTAAATACAAACATAAAAATATAGTCACTAAAAAGTGTAAAATAAAAACTTTTTAACAAAAAATATCTACCGACTTCCATGTCACAAAAAAGTAAAAAATAATTTAAATATATTTTGGTCTAGAACATACTCAGTACTTAGTACATAGTTCTGAAGTCGGTGCTCATATAGGACGTAGTTACCGTCGTCCAGCGAAATATGTCGAGCACCGACTTCAGGACTATGTACTAAGTACTGAGTATGTTCTAGACCAAAATATATTTAAATTATTTTTTACTTTTTTGTGACATGGAAGTCGGTAGATATTTTTTGTTAAAAAGTTTTTTCATACATAAAATCAACTAAAAACACATTACACACACTGCCTTGCATTTGAAAAAACACATACATAGTAAACGAAATAGAACATTCAATGTCTTAAATATGAAAAAACATATCGTCAAAAATGTCAGATGTCCTTGTCAAAATACCGCTATTGCTTTTAAATGCGGCTTAGACAATTAAACCTCTTTTTTATATTTAACGGGTGCGTTCAAAATTACTTAATTTTTTTTACATTTTATTTCAATTTGAGAAATATTGGTGCTACTTTGGACAATATGAAGTTTAGTTTTTTAATTTAAATTAAGGTCGAATTTCGACCGTTGCGACGGGTCACTAGTTTAAATAAGATACTTTAAATATAATTTATTTCATTTGATATTTCAATTAACAACATTTAAGGGATATGAGCAGTAATAGGCTTATGGTTGAAACTTGCCCTCTCAAACGGGAGGTCTGAGGTTTAAACCCAGGTAAGCACCGCTGATTTATGTGCGTATCAGAAATTAATTATCACTGCGTTGAAGGAAAACATTGTGAGGAAACCTATACCCGGGAGTTCTTAAGAAAAAGTTCTCGGAGCGCGGTGGACTATGGCCTATAACTCTCTCATTCTGATAGAAAACCCGTGCCCAGCAGTGGAACAATAATGGATTGTTTGCCAAGTGATATGTTTTTAGCTTTAGGGGTGAATATATGACAACCTTTTAAACCTTTCGTGTTTTACGAGTTTAATTAATAACCACTAATAAGGCAAACGATATAGATAGATTTTTGTTTGTACAGCACTTTAATACCTATATTATTTTATTGAATTTCATTGTCATATTACTTTTGTAAAAAAAACGTCCGGCACTCGGGTACTGCCGCGGTAAAGCTATTGCATAGCCTTTTCTATCAACTTATGCAATTATAATTATTTATTTATGTAATATTTTTTTCTTTGATACTTATATACTTTCTCACAAACAGCTGCGCTTAGATATACGTCCAATTTCCGAGCAGCTCGTCTCGATCCGTGCGAGCTTCGTACTGTCGTACCATATACATACACGTTAAGCGAACGCTCGGCCGCGCTACATGGTAGGCGGATTGGGGAGTGTTAGGTTTTTTCGTTACGGAATTTCTTAATTCCGTCGCCGCACTCAAGCTCGCGTTAAAAACTATGCTATTGCAATATTGTTTAAAAATTTAGTCTTTTTTACTATTTATTTAATTGACGATGTCCATGTAGATGTAATGACGTAGCATAGATATAAACATTAGACTTTCTTTGTAAACTAACAACTTTGAAGAACAATATTAATGGTACTTTTCTCATTCGAAACCAAGAAGTGCTGTATTGAAATACGGCCTGTATTTTCTTTTATCTGACTGAAGTAGCAAACGAACATGCAGTCCACCTAAAGGTAAGTGGCCACTGCCGCCAATGGACATCTGTGATCAACTTCATGGTTCCATCTGAAGTCAATCACAGATACGTTGCTACTCCTGAGGACTATGATGGTCGTCTCATGTGAAAGTGTACCGGCCACACCCTTCTATCGAAACGCAAAAAATGCTTCACGCTAGAAAAAGGTGTGGCCGTGGTTTTATCCGGTCGAACTACAGTGGTTCTACCACCTAGAAATCTGAAGTTTGCAACAATAAAAGAGGTTTATACAAATTTTTAAACGAAAAAAGAAAAGGTAAATCTTGGCTCCCATTATTTATTGAAAGCAAGCAGTTCTGTGGAGACTTCGACATTATACTGACACCTTCCGCTCTACTTAGGGTCTTAAGAACTGATCTTCCGCCCTAGTTGCCCTCAAAGAATGTGGATCACACCTTCGGACGCCATCTTCTTTATTGCTCTACATAGTAAACAAATGCATACTATATAATGAATCACAGATCTGATCGTGAAGCATTTCTTGCGTTTTAATAGAAGGGTGTGGTTGCCGGCACTTTCACATGAGGCGACCATCATAGTCCTCGGGTGTGGCATTGCATCTGTGATTGACTTCAGATGAAACCCATGTTCTGTATGTAGTTGATTACAGACGTCCATCCACAGTGACTATTTACCATCAGGTGGACTGCATGCTCGTTTGCTACTTCAGTCAGATAAAAAAAAATCTTAAATGATGTGCATATTAGAAACTAATTATTACTCTACGTTGAAGGAGAATATCGCGAGGGAATTTACACAGTTAAAAGTTCTTTATAAGAAATTGTCAAAGGGATATGAAACTCATCATTTTGTACTTGTCAGTGCGGACTATAGCCTGAAATTTCGTTCTGAGTTTTTTACTATTGCCCAGCAGCAGGGCAATAGTAAGGTGACCATATACGAATGAAAGTAGTTGAAAATTCTTTGAAAATGCCTAGGCTTAGAGCAGTGATAGCCTAATGGTTGAAACTTGCCCTCTCGATCGGGAGGTCCGAAGTTCAAACCCAGGCACGCACCACTGATTTATGTGCGTATTATAAATTAATTATCACTGCTTTTCGGTGAAGGAAAACATCGTGAGGAAACCTACACATCCGAGAGTTCTTTAAAAAAAAAAAAAAGTTCTCGGAGGTGTGTGAATTCCAACAATTCGCACTTGGCCAGCGCGGTGGACTATGGCCTAACTCTCTCATTCAGAGAGAAGACCCGTGCCCAGCAGTGGGCCAATAATGGGTTGATGGGGCCTAGGCAAATTGATTATAGTGTGTGGCAATCAACCCAGATTGCTGAAAATTCGGCCGGATCCGGCCGGATGGAAGTTGGCAATATATGGATAATGGATGGATACAACAATGACGATACTTATTGACCGAGTAACTGTAGACATACATCCATCCATCCATTAGCCCTTTGATGTCCACTCCAACCGGTCCTGTGCCCTCTGAATCCAACGGTTTCCCGCTGTCTTCTTTAGGTCATGGCGCTGTCTTCCTCAGGGCGACCTGTACTCCTTTTGCCTAATAGACATACATATTCACAATTCTACCCATTACATTAAACAGTCTCTACATTACACGACATTGTCATATAAAACTGAATATATCACCACCCACCATTATGATAAAGCCACTAATTCTAACATGCATTATGCATTAGCCACGTGTTATTCGTGGTTTGTGCACTCGCGAGTTCATACGGACTGCCCGTTGTTAGGAAACCTACGCATTGTACATCCTGTTTCCTGTCTTATGATGAGTTGGCCTCATATTAGTCTTTACAATATGATGTACATGCTTAGTTTGAAAAAAAGAACAAGAACAATGAATAAATACGCAAGATGGAGAAGTTTATTGGTCTGTTTTCTAAGTCCGGGTTCGATCCCCGGTCAGGTAGATATCAAAGAATGGTAACGTATCTGTGATTGACTTCAGATAGAACCCATGTCCTATTTAAAGTTACAGATGTCCATGGGTGGCAGTGAACATCAGGTGGACTCGTTTACTACTTCAATCAGATAAAAAAAATCCACAACACACAAAATAGGAAAAACAGTGTTAGTGTGTGGAAGAAAACCGTTATTTATTATAATTCATTTCAAAACATGTATATGCATAATTCTATAATATAATACATAACACTGGATATGTATTTCCGCATACGATTAAATTAAACAGTGTAGTTAAATTATAATTATTAGTAGTCTGTTAATTAAATTAGAATTATTAATGTAACATTGTCTGCCCGGATACAGCACATCCGGATCGTGAACAGGAAGCTTTAGCTAGGTTTCAATTTAATGGCCGAAATTTGTACCTGATATGAAGTTGCCATAACTGTCGGTATTTTGTAAGGTACCAGCTGAAATTATGCGGTCGCACCGAAAACCTAATTCCTGTTCTCACTTACTCCAATTTAGGTTTATTTAGTTTAGTCTTTTATTTAGAGTTACTTGTACTAGTCACCCGTCGCATCGGTCAAAATTCAACCATAATTTAAATTAAAAAACTAAACTTCATATTGTCCAAAGTAGTACTAATATTTCTCAAATTCAAATAAAATGTAATCATTTTCAAGTAATTTTGAACACACATTAAATAAAAAAGAGGTTTAATTATCTAAGCCGCATTTAAAAGCAATAGCGGGTATTTTGACAAAGACACTGACATTTCCGATGTTATGTGTTTTCATAGTAAGACATTGAATGTTCTATTTCGTTTATTCATGTGTTTTAGTTGATTTTATATATGTATTATTTAGGTTTACAGAATTTTTATTTCTCATAAGACATACACAGTACATTGTCACTTAAAATGAGAAACTTAACAATTAATAGTACAGTAATGCTCGGTACATGTACATTATGTTTCTTTATCTGAGTATGTGTTTGTGTAAATTGGTGCGTGTGTGTGGTGCATGCGTGGGTGTGTGAGCTTGTGCATGTGCGTGTGTGTGTGTCTGAATGTGACTGTGATTTGTATGTATATGCTTGACATAGTAGCATTATTGTCTTCGTGTTTTTAGTATGCTCAGTGCATGTTACAATAGACGTTAATATTATTTTATTCAGTTTTATTAAGAATGTATTTTTTTAATAGAATTTTAAAGTTAGTAAAGGACTTTACGTTGGTTATATATTCAGGCAAGTTATTATACATTCTAGCTCCATCATATTTTATGTTGGAAATTTTACTATAAATTATTTGAAAAAAATATTAATATTCTGCACTTCAACATTCTCTACGTCCAATATAACCGTGCAAAATTTTATACTAATCCGTCCGCGGCATATTACTTAAAATGCTTCACAAATTTTTGCTTCACGTATTTATTATAATATAGTAAATAGCAAGATATCCTATTTTACTTTAGATGTATAGAATTTTATAAAAAAGTGGGAGATTTGAATGATATTCATATCTAAACTCAGATAGACGGAAAGGTTACCGTTCATCCAACAAGCATATTCGTATGCTCGAGAAATTTATATGCCCGAGTGTTTTGCGAAACAGTTAATATTAAACTTTGTCAAACTTAGCTATGATTTTCAACCAAGTTAGCCTTCATTGGACATATACATCAAACACATAGTTTGTAACATTTGCAGCGGAAAGCAATAGACATTTCCAAGAATTGAATGCTCCTCCTCTAAGGTAGAACCAGTGTAGTATCACCGCCACACCTATTTCAAGTGAGCACTTACTATCATTTTAATCGGAATTTCAGGTACGTTGCTACTTCAATAATTGAAGTAATAATAATAATAATTATTTTTTTTACAATTATTGTAAAAAAAATCCACAGCTTCTACACAGTTAGTAAAAAAATACACAGTATATTCGCAAGCATTTGATATGAACAACGTAGACGAGCTATTTATTAACCCAACCCTATCACCATGATGTATAGGGCTGGCAGCTAATCCAGTTGAGCTGCAATGCAGCAGTACACGCCGTCGGATGCAATTCTTCTCATCGTCAAACGAACTTATCGCGCTTCCAAATCGCATTACGTCTTTAATGTTTGGCCTAAGTTGTAAGAGAAGCGTTTTGATTAAGAGTTACACATCTATGTGGCCTGCACTGCAAGTAATGTTAAAGCACATGGCATAAATTGTATAAACAACTATACGTGCTGTATAGTGTCGCTTTTGAATAGCACCACTCCCTCTCTTCTTGTTGTAGGTGACGGTTAGGGGCAAAGTTCAAAAGTGGGCTACAGCGTCCTCCTGTGCAAGATAAACAACCATTGTGGTCACCACATATCCATTCAAAACGATAATAGAATAGGTGACCAAATTATGCATACCTGATACGAGTTCTTATTAGTATCCATCCACTGCTGAACGTAGGCCTCCCCTAAAATGGGGGTTTTTGCCGATAGTCAACGCGCTTAGCAAGCGTGTTGGTGACCGCAGTAGATGTAAGTTACACAAGGAGATGCTGCTGCCCATCTCTTGGATTTATGTCTCTTAGTCGCCTCGCACGACATCCACGGGTAGAGAGGGAGTGGTGCTATTCAAAAAGACCGACACCACACGGCCATAAAAATATATATATTAGCTATAAATTATTAGTATAATTCAACCAAAAGAAATAAAAAAATATTCATGCCATTCGTTTATAACTTACGTCCGCGTATATGCAGGTTGAATCTAGATTCGGTTTAGACGAACTGCTGGGGGCAGATGGAGACAGCTCAGCTTCCTTATTAACGGGTGCACATAGCGCGTTTAGAACATCGCGTTTAAGACGCTTAAAAGTAGTATTTTATAGGTAAATTAACGTTCGAACGTAGTCAAAGTTAAATCATATACGAAATTCAATAATAGGGGTCTTCATAATATCTAGAATAGGTAATTATCACTATATATTTTAAACTTATAGGCCCCAACTAAGATTATCTCCTGCGTCTTGGGTATCATGGAGACAGTAAGACCGTACAATTATATTTAGTTCTATCGTGCCAGGGATCGAACTTGGAACCCACTGTATATCAGACTACGGTGACCGCCCCGGTACAAATGTAGTGGTATATCTGTCACTAAATAAATATTTTTTACGCTTATAAAATTCCAATATTACGAAAAAGTAGTAGTATGAATCTGTAATAGATAAATAAATCATTAATTTAACTACAACTACTATTGTTCCAGATGTTATTGTTTAATACTTAAAAATATTATTATTTTTAACGATATAAATATTTAATGTAGGTACATTATACGTTCAGACCGCTACGGTTAAACGCTACATGCGTACACCGCCTAAGACTCGCTGAGCAAACACAGTACAGATATGACGCACAGACAACCGAATAGATATTTCGTTACGGTAGCAGAGAGCGCTGTTGATTTTGAAGCACGTACTGCGGAAAATGAATACGTTGTACTTAGTTGAGTTCAGTTGGATTTGGTTCCTGTGTGGGATTTATTCGAATTCCAATACGGAGCAATATTAAAGAATAATTGAATATTCAATTCACGTTTCATTATTGGTTACTTTATTCGTTTTTAATTGTAATTGACCACGAAATGACCTTAGAAGAAAAGTAACTTAATAAGTAACCTCTCTCATCGAAATCAGAAGCAACCTACAGGTTAGGATATTTTTTTCTCGAGGGGAAAACCTTCAAAAGGTACCCGACGCCGTGGGAGCAACGCAAGGTTATGTGGGATTTTCACCGCACTAAAACCCTCCCGGTGGCTGTCCTCGGCGCTATAAAGAGAACCGGAATCCTCTGAGCGCATTGCCTCATCGGGCTCCTCCCAGATGGGCGGCTGGTCCCACCGCCCCGTCTATTCCTTACGACGGTATCCGACCACACATATCGTCGTCATTCGCGAGGTCGCCTGACCGAACGGTTCGAGCAACACACTCTAGCCGCTCGCAACCCCGGAAGCCCCTTTTAGTCGCCTCTTACGACAGGCAGGAGATACCGTAGCCCTATTCTGATCCCGGAACTACTGGGACGAGCACATAATGACGTAGGAGAAAAAGTAACCTCTCCCATCCAAATCAGAAGTAACCTACAGGTTAGGATTTAATAACTGTTATCCATTAAAGTACTCTATATTATCCCGGAGCATGTTTAACCACTAGCAGTCACCCACTGAACTCTGGACCGCGCATGCCGTTGCTCATTTTTGTAGATCAGTTAAAATCCACGCGACTAGGTCCGGTATTTACACCCCATTCTATAATCACCTACCATGGTTAATATCTATGTCCATATTGGTTCCAAATTTTCATCATCCATCCATCCATCCATCAGCCCTTTGATGTCCACTGCTGGACGTGGGCCTTCCCTAAACGGCGCCACTCCAACCGGTCCTGTACCCTCTGAATCCAACGGTTTCCCGCTGTATTCTTCAGGTCATCGATCCACCTGTACTTCTTTTACCTAAACGTGGTTCACACCTTTCGTCCCCAATTTTTCATTAATTTTGATATTGGATTCGAACCGGAGGCGTTTCTGCGCCATTACCCATTTCATTTAATATTCAATTTTACTCTTACGGAGACACCACTTACAATGACAGCTAATCAATCGGTTCCTGTGGGTGACATCGGTATTGAATATTCCACACAATATGTTTATACAGTAGGCACCTTACTTTATAGGCTCAATATACGAGCCTCGTAACTCTTGGTGACCCATACATTAACGAAGGCTGCTTGCATACTAACGATATTACGGATGAATACTAGATTACAAAAGGTTGAGATAGAAGAGCGAAGACAAAAAACGAAAAATCGTTGTTATATTAATGCTTAATTATTTGTATGTGAGCTAGTTAAAAATGTCATAGGAGATTTTAAAGAAATAAAAACAAATATTTTCAGAGTATAAATACAGACCGTATTGCAAAAAAATAGGGTTGCGCGCTGCCGTGTCTGGTCTGGAGGGTGTTGTGAGGGAGTAGCCACGTATCTGTGGCTTTACAAAGTAGTCCTAATTGGTTCTAATTGTATTTCATTACAGATATGGGTGGCGGAAGCCACACACCGTCAGATGGACAGATGCTCGTTTGTTACGTTATATTATTAAGAAAAAACTCATTGTAGATGTTACTAAGGATAAAAGTCGAGAGGCTAGTACAAACCGTCAATTTACAATGTATCTACCATGGAAAATCAAAAGTGAGATTTACATGGCACATCTTAGATTTAGTTTCATGCAAGCAGTCAGCGAATTAGAGCAGTGATAGCCTAATGGTTGTAACTTGCCCTCTCGATCGGGAGGTCTGAGGTTCAAACCCAGGCACGCACCACTGATTCATGTGCGTATTAGAAATTAATTATCACTGCTTTTCGGTGAAGGAAAACATCGTGAGGAAACCTACACACCCGAGAGTTCTTAAAAAAAAAAGCTCTCGGAGGTGTTTGAAGTCCACCAATTCGCACTTGGCCAGCGCGGTGGACTATGGCCTAATACTCTCTCATGAGAGAAGACCCGTGCCCAGCAGTGGGACAATAATGGGTTGACGAGAGAAAGTCAGCGAATTATATAAGCTTCCAGAAATTTAACTAAAAATGTGATACAAAGCATAATTCACTATAGCGGTCGTGCAGTCGTTAAGTGTGTAAACGAACTTAGTTTTTTACGCGAATAGTGATTGATTTAAGGTCCAATCTTGAATGTTTCGGCTGAATAAGGGATGACCCCATAAGGCTTGTCAGCTAATACAAATGTTTATACCGAGTCACTTGTATTTGTAAAGTTGTGGAGCTTTCACTCTACATAGATTGATGGAAATATATAACATAGTTTTCCTTGAATGTCAGTTACACGAGGATTCTTGCGAAGCAAAAAATATATTGGGTTATTTGTTAAGAGTTAGTTTCCATACATCTCTTTACTTTCAATATTAATTTACTTTAAATATTATCACATTTGAACTAATACCAAATATGTTTTATATTACTTAAAAAGAAAATTTTTAGCCTTTCGTAATTCGGCTTTTGAGCGCAAATTAATTCATTGTAGTTAGATTATTCTACGTCCCACGTTCGCTTCCACCACCTCCGTCCACGTCCACCAATTCGCACTTGGCCAGCGTTGTGGACTATGGCCTAAAAACCTCTCTCATTCTAAGAGAAGACCCGTGCCCAGCAGTGGGACAATAATGGGTCGTATCTCATGTTTGATTATTCTTGTTTGTAGTGGTCAGGTAGAAAAGTATTTCTACATGAAGCGTTCAATCTTAGTCCTCAGAGTCTACAATGCATATCTGGTGACCTTAGAAAAACTCTCTGATTATTTGTCTTATTTGGAGCAATCACAAATCTCCATGAACAGTAGTACAGACAACGCACGTTGGGGAGAGATCACCGTACAGTTAAGACAAGCAATGGTTTCCGGGTTGAATGCCCGGCCAGACAAATTTGAATGTTGAAATATGATTTTTTTACGTCACTTTGTGTGTGCCTTTGTATTTTCATATCACCCATGACACGGGAAAAATCCTAACGTAGGGTTATGGAAAGTACTCTACCCGTTTGCATATAATTAAAAAAAGAGCAATATTTGCAGGTGGTAGAACCAGTGTAGTTCGACCGGGGAAGTACCACCGCTACACCTATTTCCAGCGTGAAGCATTTCTTGCGTTTCGGTGGAACGGTGTGGTTGCCGGCACACTTTTATATGAGGCGACCAGCATAGTCCTAGGGAGTAGCAACGCATCTGTGATTGACTTCAGATAGAACCATTCTATATGAAGTTTGCTTACAAATTTCCATGGATGGCAGTGACCACTTGCCAACAGGTGGACTGCAAGATCGTTTGCTACTTCAATCATATTAAAAAAAATGTTATAAAAATATGAATATTTTTGCAATGAAAATATGAAGCTTGTACGAACCTTTATCATTTCCTAAATGTGAAAACCTTTCCAACAATTTTGTTTTGAGTTAATACCCTTTTATTGGCACAAACGACCCTTTGATCTGCCAAATACAATAACATGAGGTAGTGTTTTTGATAAATTAAATCCGCGCTCCGAAGGGCCATGAGGGGTAATACCGAAAAAGGCCCTTCGTATCGTAATGTAGGAAACACAATAGGAATAAAGGCATTTTGATGGGTTGTGTACAGATAAAGGAGTAGGAAATAAAGTTGAATGGTTATTTTATTTCCAGTCCGAAGTTTTGATGGAACTATCGAATTTCGGTGCGTCGTCTCAAAATACGATGGAAAACGCAGCTTTGGACATAATGTTATGTAGCATTGGTCCTAATTTTAAGATTTTGTGCCCTAAAGAGCGGAGCAATGTGGTAGAAATAGGATGCTTCAATCGGGCAGTTGCCACTGCCACACCTATTTCTAGCATGAAATCCTCGCGTTTTGCTTAAAGAGGTAGTTGCCGCACACACAACGGTCGCCTCATATGAAAACGAAAAAACCGTAACTTATGGAAGTAGCCAGGCATTTATTATCCAGAGCAGTGGTTCTTAACCTTTTAGGGACGAAGGACCATTTGACAAAATATCTGTCTACTCATGGACCACAAGGGCCAGTCGAATCACATCCTCACAATGGAATCTGACGACCATATACTTTTGACGACCTTTTTTTTCTCATTACAATATTTTATGTTCTTTTGTTGACTTCTTATTTTACAATGTTTCGAATAGCTTAGTCTACAGGTAGAACTCCCTGATTTATATACATACTAGCCTTTGCCCGCGGCTTCGCTCGCGTGGAATTTAGTCTGCCACATAAAGTTTGCAAGGTTGTAGAGCAATGGTTCAACCAGGGAGGCATCACCGCCGCACCTATTTCTACCGTGAAGCAGATCTTGTGTTTCATTTGAAGGGTGTGCCTGCCGGCTCACTTTTATATGAGGCGATCATCATAGTTCTCGGGAGTAGCAACGCATCTATGATTTACTTCAGATTGTGAACCCTTGTCCTACTTCCTAAGGCGATTAACATACGGTTCGCTCACTGCCACGGTAGGCAGATCTCATGTTGTATTGGGGTCTAATAAATCCGTTGATGCCTCACAAACGTACACCGACTAACCGCGCGGTCCAGCGGTGTTCTCATCACCACCGTGTCTCCGCGCGAACGACAGTGCGGGGGGTCGGCGCCTCACACACGGGCTGGCGCCTAACCGCACGGATCATCGTTGAAGCAAAAATGCATTTCGATGTCGAAAAGTTTATTTTGATGATCGGTCCATCCGCGCGTACAGGTGCGTAAACCGCCTTACCGCGCGGGGCACCGCTATTCGCGGCGGTGCGCGGTGCCGTGTGTTAATCGCCTAAATCAGTGTGTTCAAATTTCAAACACAGGCACGTATATTAATTTGAATTAGTTTTGAAATAAGACTTACTCTGAAATTAAAAGTTTTAAGAAAGGGTCTCAAAACGCGTGACGGTTACCAACGCGCAGTTGGCTAGCGTGGTCAACTACGACCTAAACTACTGCTAATCTGACATATGTGCCGAGTTGTGTTACATTAAAAGGTCGATGACGATTGAATAACATATTTGACCTTTCCGCTGTTTCATTCTCATTGACTTTTTTTCTTTTTTGTCGAGGGAGAAACCTTCAAAAGGTACGCCGTGGGAGCGACGCAGGGTTATCTGGGATTCTTATAGCACCAGGAATCCGCGATCTTCAAAGGAACGCAACTGGAGTCCTCTGAGTGCATTGCCACATTGGGCTCCTCCCAAGTGAGCGGCTGGGTCCACCACTCCATCTGGTGTTTACTACGATATGCGACCACACGTATGTCACCGTCCTTCCCGGGATCACCTGGCTGGACGGTTCAAGCTCCTTCCATCCTGGCTCTCACGATAGCATGCGACTACACATGCTGACATCTTTCCCGAAGTTGCTGACTGGGTGTTTGGAGCTCTCCGTCTAACCGCCCGCAACCCCGAAAGCTCCTTTAGTTGCCTCTTACCACAGACAGGGGATACCGTAGCCTTATTCCCGGAACTACAGAGACGTCATTGACCTTTCACATTTTGCTCCGTGTTTTATAACCATTCAAATATTAATATCATACAACTTCGTTGTATACGGCGGCGGCGCACGGCGCGTACTGCCGGTCAATCAATTGACTACGCAATATGTTATACTCGTAATATCTTCTAAACTACTTATTCAATTTACATGGTGTAAAAAGTAGATTCAATCTGTATTAGATGCTTGATTTTTTGAAATCATTTATGTTGATAAGGATTAATATTTAGTTTGTATAAAACCCATGGAAACATCAACTTGATATTTTTAAAATTTTCAAAGTATAAAAAGAGTTATTGTGGGTTATACATAAAATATAGACATATGCTGTCGCGGACTTTTATTTAGATCTATGTGAGACAAACAATCCCACGGTACATTATATTTGGATATCTCCAACGGTTTAGGCAGCATACGCGAAGATAGCTCTCAGAGCACAACTTTTTTTCCGACTAACCTGATATTTCTCGTTATATTATAACCTTATAAAAAAAAATCATTACAAATTATAGCCCATGTGTTATTCTGATGTATAACCTATACTACTGTAAAGTTTCAACCTAATCCGTTGAGTAGTTTTTGCGTGAAAGAATAACAAATACACATACATCCTCACAAACTTTCGCATTTATAATATTAGTAGGAAGGATTGATTCTGTTACCACCAAAGTTAGTTAAAAGATAACTTATTTTTCAATCAAATTTTTTTACATAATAATATTAAATATGCTACATGCTCCAGCTGGCAAATATAGCTTTCACTAGCCTATTACGAGTAAATCCTAGTAGCTTCTTATGAATAGGATTCTTCTAAGATTTTTAATTGCTGTGGTATTTGAATAAGACAAAAGTTGAAAGGTGCAAAATCTAATTGAATAAAGATGCCATTGTTCACATAGTTCGAAGTGTTTACGAAAATAGGGTGACCATATTACTGTGAAATTTTCGATGTCCTGAAGATTTCTCTATTTATCTGACAACCCTTTAAGTCCACTGCTGGATATAGGCGTACACTGATATCAATACTGACGAATTGATTGCGGATTGGAACCCGGTGGTGGTATAAAAAAAATATTATAACTGACAATTTAAAAGTGCCCTCGTAAGTTGAAAATAAGTTTTGTAGTAGTTGCATCGTACAATTTTCTATGATATAAAAGTTTGTCACGAGAATAGTTCAGGAAACGTAGATCTAAGCAAAATTTAATGTAGACAATGGTTGTAAACCTAAACACACATACTTACACACATTGCAAGTTAAATAAAAAAAATAAAGTTGAATACATGGATGCATTATGAACATTTTTAATCAATCACAACTAGTACACACGTCCTCCTAATCTATGTTCCATAAGAAATGTTTCATTATTTCTGTAAACTAAGGTTTGAAGCTTGAACATACAATTTTAGTTAAGAGTACTACACCCGTGGGTATTTGATTATGGAAACAGTGTCTGTTGATGTTATCGAACTAACCTATCGTCCATATCATATCTTTTAGAAATGAAAGTCCCACTAATATATAGATTGCAATCGTTAGAAATCTATTAATTAATTTTATTTAATTGTTATATAGGTATTGGATATGTCTCCCAAAATACAAACGGCTAGTCACAGTGGTATGACAATGCAATGGGAAATATCTTGCGCCAGGCATTTCCGGAATGTCTCATAAACTGATCGTGTTCGAGCTTTTGTCTATCTGCCTATTGTCCTTTAAATAAGATCTTTAAGTCCCGCCCTATAAGATGACCCGCGTTAGACGAACGCCTTATACATCTATTACGCAGTTTCTTTTGAAGTGAAACTTCTTTAGGCGCATGAGGGTAAAATTTTTACAGATGAAACGTCACGCCGGTATGCAACGGAAGTGTCGGAAAAGAGAGAGAGAGTGATCGAGACCGATTGAGAGAGAGTAAGACAGGGCGAACGTAGCATGAGCAACTAGCCGTGGAGTGAGAGTAGGGAGTAAGCGAGTGAGAAAGATTGAGAGAAAAAGTGAGACAGAGCGAACGTCGTATCACGTCTTTTTCCCTTCCTCTTAATCTTGGAAATTTAAAGTTTTAGATTTGTATAAATATAAACAAGATTTATAAATTAGTTCGCCAAAGAAGTTTCACTTCTGACATGTGTACTTTGTTTATGTTGTTTACGCATGTTTTTTGTTTTATAAAAAAGAAGTATGATGGTAAGTGGACACTGTTGCCCATACACGTTTGTAAGCGATTTTATTTTTTACGCGGCGAAAATCTCGTAGATCCCGTTCCTAAGCCGAGGTTCACAGTGGGTATGTCGGATTCCTACCGACTAAAACTCCACGTTCCTCTTAACGTTCGGTTCAGATTATAATGTTCAGGATCGGCAGTGGCCACTTACCATCAATTAGATTAAATGAAGGACCTCGAGTGGCAACCACGTTTAGGCAAAAGGAGCACAGGTCGCCCTCCCACCAAGTGGACCGATGACCTGAAGAAGATAGCGGGAAACCGTTGAGTTCAGACGGTACAGGACCGGATGGAGTGGCGTCATCTAGGGGATTCCTATGTCCAGCAGTGGACCTCAAACGGCCGATAGTTGGATGGATAGATTAAATGCTCGTTGCTACTTCCAAAAAAATTATCAACTTGCGTCCAATCAAATTGATGGCCACACGAAAATGCAATCATCTGTCAATACCTATTTTTGACAGACGCATTGTATGCCAATCATTTAACACTTGGCTAGACCCAGACTTATCTATAATAGAGAATTTCAATAACAATGAACAGCGAGACAAAGGCGTTTATCAGAGATTCCTGGAGCGTCCCGTCTTCCAGACATTTCCTATTGCATCTGATCTTGTGAGGGAAAGAAATATCTTGCTTATAAATAAACTTTGCATACGCTGAATTATTTTTCGAGATCAGCATTGCTAGATGAGACATTTTACAGACTGAAAGTGCAGCCATCCGGCTCGAAGGACCAATTTTAAACTCAGTATTTAATGAGTTATTATGTCTTAGTACTTACGGAGTAACTAGGCAGTATTTTTAGTCTTCGTCAACCCATTATTCTCCCACTGCTGGGCACGGGTCTTGTCTTGAAATGAGAGAGTTTTGGCCATAGTCCACCGTGATGACCAAGTGCGAACTGGTGGACTTCACACACCTCCGAGAACTTTTTTTTTAAAGAACTCACGAGTGTGTAGGTTTCCTCGCGATGTTTGCCTTCACCGAAAATCAATGATAATTAATTTCTAATACGCATTTTAGAAAAATCTGTGGTTTGAACCTCGGCCCTCCCGATCGAGAGGGCAAGTTTTAACCATTAGACTATCACTGCTCTTTTCAGTGCTTAGTGGCAATGTCACAATTGCCTTAAGCAGAATCACTATTATATATGGAGTTTGTTAGAAATGTCTATGGCTGGAGCTGTCCAATTACTATCAAATTGATTGCATGTCACTTTGTAAATAGAATGTTATTTAAAATCTATTAAGAGGGATTACATTTAAATGTAAAACCTATTGCTATTCAAAAGGTTGTCGTAAAATAACTCTGCGTATTTTCATTTAATCTATCCCCTAAGAGAAATAAACAGGGGGTGTTGGCTAGTTTCTAACAGCTTTTTAAATAAGCCTAAACAAAAAACTTTTTTATATTCAGGTTCAATCATCATCATCGTCAACCCATTATTGTCACACTGCTGGGCACGGGTCTTCTCTCGAAATGAGAGAGTTTTAGGCCATAGTCCACCGCGTTGGCCAAGTACGAATTGGTGGACTTCACACACCTCCGAGAACTTTTTTTTTTTAAAGAACTCTCGGGTGTGTAGATTTCCCCACGATGTTTTCCTTCACCGAAAAGCAGTGATAATTAATTTCTAATACGCACATAAATCAGTGGTGCATGCCTGGGTTTGAACCTCGGACCTCACGATCGAGAGGGCAAGTTTCAACCATTAGGCTATCACTGCTCTCAGGTTCAATGGTAAAAGATAAACATTAAAAAAAAACACTACCTATTATGAAACGAAGTCGATTCGCGGTGCCTGTCTGCTTAGATCTTTAAAGCTACGCTACGGATTTTAATGCAGATAATAGATAGAGTGATTCAAAGGGAAGGTTTTGATGTATAACATAACATAATAATGCATGTTATGCATTACATAATGTATGTAATGCATTACATAATGTATGTAATGCATAACATAGTGGAGGAACACTGATAATTTTAGATTTTTGACTTTTAGGCGGAACGAAGTTTGCCGGGTCTACTAGTTTATAATACAGAAGTAGTGGAACAAGCGTGGTCTCCGTTTGATCGAAACTGGCCACTGGCAGCAGTAACCATGGACATCTGTAATTTAGTTAGTCATACCTTTTTTTTTTTGTTCTCGAGGGGGAAACCTTCAAAAGGTACCCGACGCTGTGGGAGCGACGCAGGGTTATGTGGGATTTTTACCGCACTAAAACCCCCCCCCCGGTGGCCGTCCACGGCGCTATAAAGAGGACTCCGGGTACTCGGTCCGACCGCAACCGGAATCCTCTGAGCGCGTTTCCCCACCGGGCTCCTCCCAGATGGGTGGCTGGGCCCACTGCTCCCTCTAGTCTTTACGACGGTATGCGACCACATATACCGCCGTTCTTCCCGGGATCGCCTGACCGAACGGTTCGAGCTCCCACTCTAGCCATCTGCAACCCCGGAAGCCCCTTTTAGTCGCCTCTTACGACAGGCAGGGGATGCCGTAGCCCTATTCTGACCCCGAGGCTACAGGGACGTAGTTAGTCATACATAATGTCGGACACAGACACATGGTTACCTTAGGACCAAATTAAAGCGCCTTGTATTATCATTTCTCTCTTACAATCTCCAAACCAGAAAGAAAGCAAAATCACAACACTGTTTACCAAGTTAGAGCGTTTTTTTTATCTGATTGAAGTAGCTAACGAGCATGCAGTCCACCTGATAGTGGTCACTGCTATCCATGGACATCTGTGGGCAACTTCATATAGAACAGAAACTCTATCTGAAGTCAATCACAGATGCGATTACTCCCGAGGACTAAGATGGTTGCCTCATAAAAGTGTGCCGGCAACCACTCCCTTCCAACGAAACGCAAGAAATGCTTCACGTTAGAAATTGGTGTCGCGGTGGTACTTCCCCGGTCGAACTACACTGGTTCTACCACCTGTTAAAGTCTTGTATGTTCTCTCTCTTTCTTCAAACCAGAATAAAAAAGCACCGAACATTGCTGATATAAGGCAAAATGAGGTGCTAGTGGACTTGGGATTTGAATCATGAAGAGTTTTACTACTTTTAAAAGTATTGAAACTGTCCAAAAAGCCTTAAGTCAGATGGCTCAAGGCTTTTCGATCAACCTCGAAGTTCAGTGTTAGATAGAGGCTATAGTCACTGCGCCTTTTTTTCGGGGGGAGACCTTCTAAAGGTATCCGACGCCGTGGGAGCGACGCAGGGTTATGTGGGATTTTTACCGCACTAATACCCCTCTTGTGGCGGCTGGGCTCACCGCTCCGTTTAGTCTTTACGACGATATGCGACCACACATACCGCCGTCCTACCCAGGATCGCCTGGCTGGACGGTTCAGGCTCTCATTCTAGCCGCCCGCAACCTCGGAAGCCCGTTTTAGTTGCCTCTTACGACAGGCAGGGGATATCGTAGCCCTATTCTGATCCCGGAACTACAGGAACGAGTAACTGCACCTAGCATGAGTATTGATAATCGCAGTGTGTGTTAATGTTATTTCGGAAAACACTGTTCATCCAGGATTTTGTTCCTCAGTCGTCTCCTCCGACATCCACAAGAGGGGGGATGGTGCTATTAAAGCTACATAACTATTACTTATATACGAGTAATTATAATAATTACCACGCGAGCACATAACATTGTTTAAAATTATAATGAATTCGTACTTTGTAATAGGTTAATTATTGTACGGATGCTTTCGTATGCTGCTGGGCGGATGCAGCAAAGGACAATAGCCATAATATGGTAATGTAGTGCATTTTCACCTTCCGTCATCGTTCTGGTAGTGTGGTCCAACAAAGATAACAACAGTAACAAAAACAAAATATAGGGTTTACTGATCAAGGTGGAAGTATAAATATTACATCAACAAAGGCTATGAAAAATTGTTAACGAGAGTATGACTAAACCACAGAATAGTGAGATATGTCATTCCATTTTATCAGACTCAGCAACTTGTGGTAAAAATTTTGTAACCATAACACACAATAATATAGCCAATATAAATGTTGATTTAGTAAGAAAACTAAATATCTTATTCCCGAATACGGTCAGTAGCGCCTTCCGAAGTAACATCGACATCTACTGCGATCACAATCACACATGCAAGGCGCGTTGACTTTCACCAGTAACTCCTATTAAGAGGCCAATGTCCATGTACCTAAATCTTAAAACGCTAATGGAAAGCCTGAAAAGCCATTTACTTTAAATTATTATTAAATGGATTTTCAGGCTTTCCATTCAGGCTTTGAATTCTTATGTTTATTTGTAATTATTTTCAGAGCTTTAATGTAATATAGGAATTGGCCAGCCACAACAAGAAATTATTAAAACATTTTAATTTATATCACATGGGTACTGAGTAATTCAAATAATCATTTTATTACTATGTAGTTACCTGAGCCCTAACATCCGTTAATCTCTTATCACTTAACCCACCGACTCACAAAAGTACAGGGTACTGCATTTAATGCATAACAATGCATTCATATTAGGGGTACAATATCTTTATTTAAGAATAATTACATTAGGATATGTTAAGTCACTTCTTTTATTATGGAAATCAGTTTTAAAACACAGAGCAAGTAAATCAAAGAGTCAAAAATTATAAAGTTTTTATGATTTTTGCACTCATAAACTTAATCTAGAATTCCTCGCGTCGTAGTTGTCGTTCACAAAGATGACTACATAAGCACCCAGACCTTTTTTTTTTTGTTTTCGTGGGGGAAACCTTCCAAAGGTACCCGACGCCGTGGGAGCGACGCAGGGTTATGTGGGATTTTTACCGCACTAAAACCCCCCCGGTGGCCGTCCTCGGCGCTGAAAAGGAGGACTCCGGGATCTCGAAACGACTTCAACCGGAATCCTCCGAGCGCGCTGCTCCATCGGGCTCCTCCCAGATGGGCGGCTGGGCCCACCGCTCCGTCTAGTCTTTACGACGATATGCGACCACACATACCGCCGTCCATCCCGGGATTGCCTGACCGAACGGTTCGAGCTCCCACTCTAGCCGTCTGCAATCTCGGAAGCCCCTTTTAGTCGCCTCTTACGACAGGCAGGGGATACCGTAGCCCTATTCTGACCCAGAGGCTACAGGGACGAAGCACCCAGACCTAGGACATATATAAAAATATATATCTTTCTGTTTGAATTAATTATTTACTGTCAATGGTTACGACAATGAGAATAATTAGCTTGACAATATGCGAGGCGGAGCGGAATCCGGTGACCATACTAGCCTGACACGCAATAGGTTCCGGGTTCGTTCCTCGGTCAGGTATATACCGTAATGATGAATTAAGATTTCTGTTCTGGGTTTGGGTTTTGTGTATTTGTTTGTGCATGTGCCATTGTCCTTGCCTTGTGTGTCCAAGATAAAAAAGCTACTGTGAGAGGTTTTTGAAAACAATGAGGATCTTTATTTACTCTTATGTGTGAACTACTTGACTCAGAATTACGTACAGAAGTGTCATTGTAGATAATTGAAAAGACTACTACTTACTTATAGGATAAAAAATATTTTATAAAGAAAATAAACAATCCTTATACACACTTGATTAGGTATATTAATAGTATCAATAATATTTTGATATATTTTGGTTTTATTACTGTCGTTTCTAAAACAATCAGTATTTCGCGTTTTCATCCGCGTTTGAATAAAATGTAAGCATAACTTTAAATTGTAGTCACTACTGATATACCTACTTAGTACGTAAATTTCAATAAACAGAAAATCAAATGTTACCCTAAAATATGAATTATACATTGGAAAACTATAAATTGATTTCAGAAGTTTGAGCGATTTTGACCACACATATAAACAGACGGACAAAAATTTTTTGATTGCGTGTTATTTTTCAAATTTTGATTTTATCTTTTGTTACATTTTTTATGACAATAAGGTAAAAAAACGACTATAAAATTCACCTAATGGTAAGCGGTCTCAAGAGGTCATTGACATGTCTAAGAAACTTCATATAGACCAGGCCTTCTATCTGAAGTCAATTACAGAAGCGTTGATATTCCCGAGAACTAAGCTGGTTTGACGTCCCGCGTGTCGGAGCGGTTGCCACACCGGTCTGGCGCGCAATGGGTCCCGGGTTCGATTCTCGGCCAGACAGGTATCTGAATGATGAGTTTAGATTCATGTTCTGGGTCTAGGTGTTTGTGTATTCGTGTCGTGTGTGCTGATAGTGTAGCTCCGATTGACCGTCGCCGGTGTCCTCAGCGAGTGCCCGATCGGGCTCTTCCCTGGTGGGTGTGAACTGCTCACCGCACCTACTGGTTTTTACGGTAGCATGCAACCACACATGCAGCCGTCCTTCCCGGGGTCGCTTGGCCGGACGGTTCGAGCTCCCACTGTTCCCGCCCGCATCCCGGAAGCCTCTTTTAGTCCCCTCTTACGACAGGCAGAGGGTACCGTAGTCCTATTCTGGTCCGGAACTACAGGGACAGTGCTTGTGTAGTCTCATGTACCTACCTAAAAGGGAACTGACTGACACCCTTAAGAACTGCTTCAAGCTAGAAATAGGTATTTAGTTGGTTGGTCAATGATTCAGTTAAGTGTCCCTTAATCCAAGAACAAGAAGTTCCACCTGTCAGTTAAGTAAAGAGCAAACCCGTGCTGCGGACTAATGCTCCGACATCTCTAATTCAGCAACACCACAGAACTTTCTATATTGTTGTTAGAGAATTTGACCCTTATATTTAAGCAGACAAAGTTGCATTTTAAAGTCTATTGTGTTTGAGCTGAATTTTTGTAGTACTGTTAGGTATAAAATATCTTTGTTGATTTTTAAATAATAAAAGACGAGTACATTATACCCCTCTTTTATATTATTTAAAGGATGTTGCAATATCAATTTCTAACTATTTACCAGACATTGAAAATCTACTGCTGGACATAGGCCTCCCCTAACTTGCGCCCCTCCGACCGGTCGTACGTTAACTGAATCCAGCGATTAAGAAGAAGAGGGTGGGTCTCCTTTATGTTATCACCACGTAGTTGGGGGCGAGCTTCTTCTTCTTTCCCTGACTTTCTGACGACCCGCGTGGCGGAGTGGTTACCATGCCGATCTGCGCAATGGGTCCCAAGTTCGATTCCCGGCCAGAAAGATATTTGAATGATGAATTTAGATTCGTGTTCTGGGTCCGGGTGTTTGTGTATTTGTCTTGTGTGTGTCCATGGTATCCAAGACAAAGCGTGTATTCTCTATTTGAGAACTCTTCTGTCTCGTCGATTGTCTTTCATACACAAAAACTACAAACTATATTAATAAAAACTGTAAAAACGATTTCATCATACCAAATACATCAACTGTGTGTCTTATTACCATTATGATTTCACATTAATGGTTATATAATAATTAGGAATCATGTTACTCCAAAAAAGGGCAGGCATTTGTGTCTATCATACTAATTAACCCTTTTCACTTTTTCTCCTGGGATTTGATTACCATTATTATTCTATGCGTAATTACCAAGTAACTAGGATGTTCACTTCGTCGGAAGACATGCTGTGCCAATGGACATTGGACGTTGGACATGATAAGTAGTTGTATTTTAATGGGTAACGGGTACCGATGCTTACAGATTTTTTTGTTGCATTGCAGTTGCATGGCTCGTGGATAAGTAGTTATTAAACCTCATCTGCGGTTTTGCGGCTACCAACCCGTACAGACCTTTTACCAGGCAGAGTATTTTTTTCATAAAATTGAAGTAGTAAACGAGCATGCAGTCCACCTGATGGTAAGTGGTCACTGCCGCCCGTTGACATCTGTTAGCAACTTCATACAGAACATGGAGTCTATCTGAAGTCAATGACAGATGCGTCGCTACTTCCGAGGACTAAGACGGTCACCTCATATAAAAGTGTGCCGGCAACCATACCCTTCCATCAAAACGTAAGAACTGCTTCACGCTAGAAATAGGTGTGGCAGTGGTACTTCCCCGGGAGTACCACATTGGTTCTACCACCTGAATTGACAGATTGTACTGGACTGATTGTAGTAGATGGACTCCAGACCTACTCCAGTAGGAAAGTGCAAAAACCGTGCAGTAAGGTGTTTGGTGTAAGGCTTTGAATAAATTCCTTCCCTCACTTCTCGTAGATGTCATAGAAAGGTGACTAATGAACAAAGTTCAAAAGATGGGAAGCAACGTATTTCTGTGTAATATCAACACCTACTGCGGTTACCAACTCGTATGCCACGCGTGGTGACTATTGGCAAAAACTCTCATTAGGCGAGACCAATATCCCGCAATGAACCTCATAAAGTTAATAGATGGATAAATACTGACATAATACTGGCTGACATAATAATGACTGGATAAATAATGACCGTGATCCAAGCAAAAGGGGGCAATACCGGGAAAAAAAATCAAAAACCGCATATCTTGAGTAGGTATGTATCCCTTACATATAAACATGTATAAGTTTTGTGATGTATTAATCGAAAATCATATATGGATAAATGGTCATTTCAATCCGAAAAAGTAAGTTGGATTTTAGATATTTTACATTATAAACACTTTTCATCGCAACTGTATCTTGCTGCAATGCTTCAGACTAGTCAAGGATGTCACACATTTTTTATCGAATTAATTTATTCGGTCATTCGGCTGTGACTAAGGTCGCAGCCCTGATACAGAATCGATTCATAATATACCGATTTCGCACTAGAAACAGTTGTTTGTTTAGTTAATCAAAACAATGGGTATATTTTCGGAAAATGTTTTCTTGGTTTACCTTGGCGTGGCTTTCACCGCGGCTATTTTTATTTCGAATGGTGAGTGTTTTTTAATTTTTTTGAGATTTACTTTGGTACCTATTTCTACTGCAAATAAAATTATGTGCAATAAAATATTTTCTACTTTAATTAAGTGAGCTGATATTATCACTATTTATTTAAACAATAACATAAAATACCCGCAGCTTTGCCCGCGTTTAAAAGATACATGACATATACCTCCATTTATCCAATTTTATACATTTCAAAATTTTAACTAAACAACATTTTTCCGGTAGGACTGGTAGCTGCTTATATTTTTCTTTTATCAAATAACCTGCTAAGTTCGAAGCGAACTCGCGCACGAAGGGTTCCGTACAATTATTTAAAAACAAAACGGCAAAAAATTACGTTTGTGATATGAGAACCCCCCAAAGATTTATTTTATATTATAATTTACGTATTTTTAAAGTGAATATATGATTGAATATTCCTTGAATATTTCAAGCTCTAACCGTTGTTTTTGATTAATATTGAGTAAAAAGATAACGTTTGTTATATGGAAGTCCCTTAAATATTATTTTATTCTGGTTTTACTATTTGTTATTATAGCGGCAACAGAAATACATTATTTGTAAAAATTTGAACTGTCTGTGTCAACTGTTCAACTATCAAAAACCCATATAGTTAAAATCGACTGATTGTTTCAGTTGATTTTTTTTAATCAGACGGGTTTTTTGTTTATATAAAATTTAACGCTTTTTTGGATTTTGTTTCAAAATAGTAACATAAAAGTGTTATAGTTGGCATATTTACTTTCTTTGCATATTTATTTACTTTTTTATTTGATAATCATATTGTTATAATAACTGACTACTGACTCGATTCGATTTCGTACATACATACCTAGTTTCGAAAAATTCTAACACTCTTTCACGGAGGAAGTCTACTAAGCACTACTTGTATACGTTGATTCCTACACAAGCGTGCAATGATGCAAGGTCCATCGGGGTAAGTTCGCACGAAACCTTTCCTGGAATAAACACACACAATATGAAAGAAAAGAAAAAATCATCGGTTTCCTTATTTTTAAACCAAATCGTTTTTTACGGCGATTCATTTTGATATTTGTTATTAGGAAGCTAATTAGGAATGCATGTATATGACGGCTTATAATTTGTTGTTTTTGTTTAAATCTTAATAAATACTCATATGCAAAAAAGTATATGCGGTGAAATGAAACCCTTTAATTGTTAATTTCTTACTTTACAACACAATACAATATAATATTAATATTATTATATTACACATTCTGAAAGGTGAATTTTACAAAATTCTATAAGAAGAGTGTTATATGTATTGTTCCGTTACCGTAAAACGTATAGTGATATCTATAGACCATTGTCGATGCTTTCATCTCGCCTACTGATTGGCCACAACGGTGAAGGATGACAGAAAGCTGCATCTGTCAACTGTCGGACGTACGTCACCACTTGGAATGAATTCCTCTTCGAACGTTAACGGACCACTAAAGAAAATTTCGAATCTTAACCGTTTTAAGAACATTCGCCAGTGTGTGTGTCATCATCTAGATGTGTCAACGGTATACTTGAACCACTATATCATCTCGAGCTGGTGGATCACGCGAAGGTGGAGATTATCGAGGCTGTACGTAGACCAAGTTACGTGCCGTGCTTGTGCCCTATCTGTTGTGGCCTATCAAAGAACAATCGTCTTTAGATCTTCCCTCGATCTGACTTCGTTCAGTCCCAGAAGTAGGATTAAAGCCGTCCACCCCTTGGTGGACGCGTATCCTACATGTATTTTTTTTTAACCACTATGCCATAAACATGCGAGAATTCTGTTGGGCTTTGTGATAATCACATTCGGAAGCCAAACGCTCATGACACGAACGGTGATATAAAAATGAAACGGGTAAAAATTTAATGCTGCTAGAACTCTTTATGTTAAATTCTGAGGCTTTACTTCCACACATTTTTATGCCTATTAATATTGCTAGCGTAGTAACTAGCTACCAACTCTAGCGTAGAAGGGACCACAGCAGCGCTAGTGACTATATCTAACTATAATTTATAGCGTTGCTTTGTTCCCTTCTTCAACTTAGTTCTTAGGGATAGTATCACTTTTGTGGTGAATTTCAGATAAAACTGATATTATCTGGGGTTGACTTGAACGGCAGTCGACTTACTACTGCGTGTTCGTTTGCTACAGACTTAATAAAAAACATAGGCAACAAATTACATATAAATTCATAAGGCAAGTGTGTAGCTGTAACATTAATTTAATAATTTCTAAAAACTTTACTTGCAATAACATCCCGCTTGGCAATGAGGAAGGCGATGGGGGAGCGTCATCACCCGTTCTCCTGTGGGCCTGTCCCAGCAAGTGTACTCTTGGTAGAAGGAGCAGGACTTATGGAACTCGTCGGTAGGGCATTCCCGTTCTAAAATAGATATCACTTGAAGAGAATACTCCTAATCTGACCTTAATTTGTCGAAGCGTGTTAGACCAACGTACGGGTTCCTGTCTAGGTAAGAAGGTTTCAGGTTCAACTAGGAGTAGAACCAGTTCAATCAGGGAAGCAATATTTCCGTTTCGCTTGAAATGAGTGGTTGCCGGCTGACTTTCATATTGGAACCCGTTTTAGTTTTCGGGAGTGGCAACGCATCTGTAATTTACTTCGGATAGAACAGATCAGATAGATAGAACGGTAGAAGAGATCTCAATGGGCGGCAGTGATTACTACCATCAGATAGATTGCATGATCATTTGCTACTTAAAGCGTTAAAAATAAACAAATTCTTAATAAATCACTCTGAAGCTGACCTTCATTTGTCAAGGCTTGATAGTGTAACAACGTTACGGTAACAGACATAATCTAGCTAATATTATGAAGGGAAGGTTGTGAAGATGGATGGCCGACGGATGGGTGTTTATCATGCTAGAATTGGTGAACTGAAATATAGAGTACTTTTTATCGCGAAAAAAATTTATGGTTTTCCTGGATATTTTTCCACAGAGTGTTTGATGGTTTCGACGGTTCAACAGCAGGGAAATGCGCGGGTAATATAAGATAGCACACTGTACTGTAGTGTATGATCCAATATTTAATAATTTGTCGGTAATTACCTACAGTAACCACAATAAAACGTTATTGCGGCCTTTTATCCAAATATATCACAAATGAAAAAACTTAAAATGTATTTTAAAATATACTTACTTAGCGTTATAGTATCCGTATACCCAAAAAAAGTAAACATAAACACACATGTTTTCCTCATTGCGTTTTTGCTGGTTGTTAAATAATAATTGTTTAATATACTTATTTCAATCATCGAGGCTGTATGCTTTAATGAGGCTTTAGCGGTGAAGTGTGAAATGAGTTCTGGATAAATTACGATGCTTATTATACTGTAATGTAATTTGAGGCCATTACTGTTTTGCAGCGCCTATCGACTATCAATGCGGGAAAGAGAACATGTATATAAAACAGACGAATTGAGAACCTCTTCCTTTTTGGAAGTCGGTTAAAAATACGAATTTAAGTAGTGTCCTACAAAAGGTTTGGCTGATTGATTGAAATTGATTTGATTCAAAGATTTTAGGTACTTATATGATATTTTTAGTTTAGACCCAATATTCACGATCACGATGTAATTTAAAAGTTATGAAATTTGAACACTTTTTGGATCTGGTGTAAGGTTGCATTTTATTAAAAACAACAAAATTGGTTTCCGGCGTCGAGAAAAAGTGAAAGGATACTCACTTTTGACTTATTATCGCAGAGCCAAAACACCTTTTTGTTTTTTTTGTTTTCGGGGGGAAAACCTTCAAAAGGTACCCGACGCCGTGGGAGCGACGCAGGGTTATGTGGGATTTTTACCGCACTAAAACCCCCCGGTGGCCGTCCTCGGCGCTATAAAGAGGACTCCGGGAACTCGGTCCGACCGCAACCGGAATCCTCTGAGCGCGTTGCCCCATCGGGCTCCTCCCAAATGGGCGGCTGGGCCCACCGCTCTGTCTAGTCTTTACGACGGTATGCGACCACATATTCCGCCGTCCTTCCCGGGATCGCCTGACCGAACGGTTCGAGCTCCCACTCTAGCCCCCTGCAACCCCGGAAGCCCGACAGGGGATGACTTAGCCCTATTCTGATCCCGGAACTACAGGGACGAGAGCCAAAACACCTACAACGAAAGTTTTTTTTATAACGTTGAAGATGTATGCATGAACCCCATGTGAGGGTATACACTGCCGCCCAAATAAATCTGTAATCAATTTCAGTTGTAATAGAGGTTATGTCTGATGTTACTCAAAGATGCGTTTGTAATCTGAAACACAAACGTACACAACAAGAACTACGGATATAGTGTGAAAACCAATCACAGTTCTTCGTTCCTTTTTTTGTGACTTAAGTAGCAAACGAGTTTGCAGTCCACCTGGTGGTAAGTGGTCACTGCCGCCCATGGACATCTGTAATCAACTTCATATGGAACATGGATACGCAATCTCAGATGCGTTGCTACTCCCAAAGACTAAGATGGTCGCCTTATATAAAAGTGTGCCGGCAACCACACCCTTCTATCGAAACGCAATAAATGCTTCTCGCTAGAAATAGGTGTGGCGGTGGTACTTCCCTGGTCGAACTACACTGGTTCTACCACCTTAGTTCGATAAAGTTACAATGTTTTGTCGTATAATCGTGTCACGTTCTAATATTTTTTGATTTCATTGTTGCAGTAAGGCACGGATACTCCGACCCTCACGGGACGCACGTTTCAGATCGGTGATCGGATAAAAAAAGCTATAACTATTGTATTGTATTGATAATTTTAAGAAAACATATTGTCGCATCGACAGTTCTCAAAGTACTGACCCCGAAACGATTTCATTGCAGACAGGAGCGATTAGGCTGCAATACTTAATTACAAGGCAGTGTAGCCAACGTGTCAAAAAATCCTTGGCCTTGAGAGCCTTAGTGAACTTTCTGGACATGATTCTGCATAGATTCATCATGATTCTGGACATGCCTCGTAAATCTATAGTTGACAAAAAATATGTAAAACTAGTTGAATCCCGCAGCTTCGCCCGCGTTAACAAAAATCTATTGTCCCGTGGGAATAAGATATTTCCCCACAGTAAAAAGTAGCCTATATGTTAATCCAAAGTATCAGTTAACTTCCTACCAAATTTTATAAAAATAGCTGCAGCCGTTTATACGTGAATAAGTGACAAACATACATACTCACAAACTTTCGTCTTTATAATATTAGTATGATAAACCATCTATAATCGCTGTGTATGTCATGGTTACCAATAAATTCTATCAGTGTATTGATTACCCTATTGTTGATACCACTACTTTTTAATAATACTTTGGAAGTAACAAACGAGCATCGTCCACCTTATGGTATCTGGCCACCACCGCCTATGGTGCATTTGTAATCAACCCTAGATAAGAAGTCTTTCTTGACGTTAGCCATACATGCGTTTCTACCCTTCGGGACTAAACTTGAACGCTTCGGGTAAGTATTTCTTCCTCTCCAAAGTGTGGACAAACTAGAACGTAGCAGCGCATAATACTGTTGTTAATTTGCAGAAATAGTTTACGCGGTGTTTCTTCTGGAGTCAAACCACAAATCGTTTTTAACTTAAACTTATCAGTTGAATGACATGTCAGCTGTTTCTAAATACCGTTTACAGACATAAATAACAAAAACTTTCAAAGAAACACGCCTTGGTATCGTGCAAATAAATTAATGGGTGTTGATAGTGACCGATTACTTCATTTATATGCATTGTTAATTGCAAATTGCAATCATACAGACATTACAATTTTAATTAAGTATTGTGTATAGTAACAATTAAAATATCATAGAATATTCTTCCTAATAATTGCAACTCAATATCATCTTTACTACATCAGAAAGGTGGAATAGAGCCTAAGCTGTTATTATTCTTGGTAAGGTGTGTGTGGTAGATTGATAGGACAATTAAGGTTTAATCAGGGGCAATGGACTATAATCTTAGTTCGAAGGGCTCGTGACATATTGATCTTGGTTGCTATTATAAATAGCAGTTTTTAACATTGCTATTTGTTTTTAACATTGCTATTTGTAGGGGTAGGTTGTTGTTCCTGTAGTTCCGGGTTCAGAATAGGGCTACGGCATCCCCTGCCTGTCAAAAGAGGCTACTAAAAGGGGCTTCCGGGGTTGTGGGCGGCTAGAGTGTGAGCTCGAACCGACCGGTTAAGCGATCCCGGGAAGGACGGCGGTATATGTGGTCGCATACCGCCCGCATATAGCCCGATAGGGCAACGCGCTTGGAGGATTCCGGTTGCGGTTGGACCGAGTTCCCGGAGTCCTCTTTATAGCGCCGAAGACTGCCACCGAGGGGGTTTTAGTGCGGTAAAAATCCCACATAACCCTGCGTCGCTCTCACGGCATCGAGAAACCTTTTGAGGGTTTCCCCCTCGAGAACAAAAAAGGCCTATCTTAGGGCACGTCACTTAGTCCAATCTTTGGCACTTTTCATGTATATACATTATTAAAAATATTTTTCAGATCAATGCCTACCAAACGAAGAGTACCTGACCTGTGGATCGCTCTGTCCGCCCACTTGTTCCAATCCAGATGCTAACGCGACGTGTGAGGAAACATGCGCCGAGGGCTGTTTCTGTGTATCAGGCTATTTGAAGGATGAAAACAACACTTGTGTCACACTTGATCAGTGTCCCGATAATAGTACTTCGGGTAAGTTTCTTCATTTAAATTTTGGAATGACTATTATTAAACATAATCAGCAAGACGCAGTCCCTGCGTCTGACTTGACTTATTTACATATGAGGCGACCATCTTTGTCCCCATGGTACCAACTAGGGGTTGCAATCCGGCCTCATTTTCAATCCGGCCGGATCTGACCGGATCCGGTGACATTAATCGAACGGTTAAAACAGTTTAAAAAAAGGATCGATTTTTAACGATAATTATTTTTGTAATGTGAAATCTTTGTCAAAATATACAATCACCGGATCCAGTGGAGGTCCGGATCCGGTGGTGAATTGGAACCGGACCCGGTATGTGTAAATCTGTGCCTGATCCGCCGGATTACCGGATCTGGTTTTCCGGAATGCAATCCCTAGTACCAACGCATCTGTGTTTAGCTAGAACACCTGTTCTATATGAATTTGCTTATAGATATAGATATAGTCCATGGGCGACAGTTACCACTTATCATCAGGTGGACTGCATGTTAACTTCTCATTTCAATGGTATAAAAAAATCTATATATTTCCAAATTAATAATTAAAAACAATGATAACGATTCAGATGTATGAATGAATGAATTTTTATTCGCATCAGTTACAACACAGACACAAAGAAAATAAAACAGAACATTTATTAGAGATTATTCTTTTCAGTTATAGAAACGAACTCTATTTGCGGCATACATGAAGAATTCCGGGAGTGTGGGACATCCTGTCCATTGACCTGCTCCAAGCCGGAGCCGAGGACGTGTCACCTGGCGTGCAGCAGGGGCTGCTTCTGCAAGGTAGGCTACTACCGAGATGAGGCTACCGACCAATGCGTCACCCAGGATAAATGTTCCACTGGTAAGTTGATTTCATATTTAGTTTCGAGACTGAAGGATCTTCTTGTAGTTGTCCAGCTAGCATGTCTGATATTTTAAATACCCTTAAATACGCTTTCTACACTCATAGCCCCACACTAGGATTTTTTCCTGTGTCGTGGGTACCAGGAACACACAAGATATACAAACACGCAGACCCAGAACATGAATCTAAACTAATCATTTAGGTACCTGTCTGGCCGGGAATCGAACCCGAAATGGTAACCGCTCTGCAACGCGGATCGTCAAATTCAGATATTCAGATTGTAAATTTAGTCTTAAATCCATGAAAATAACTAATTTGAAACTTGAAAACGCGACGCTTTTTTAGTACGCAGCTTAATTTCGTTGGACACAAATTTGCTCTTTTCTTCACAGTTCATCTTCAGTGTTAGTCTTCTCTCAAAATTATAATATTTAGTACATAAGCAATTATGCTAGCCAATCGTAGTCTATATAGAACTGTTTTTTACAGTGACCTATTCATGCTACCCAAGTGTACTGTTCATAAACCTTGCAAAAGTATTTTAAAAGTCATTTATGGAACTTTACGGAACCCGACCTAATCTTGATTTTAAATACCATTGTTTTTCCAGCACCATGCCTAAACCAGAACGAAGTATACGACATCTGCAATAAATCCTGCGAGCCCAGCTGCCTCGATCCAGAACCCATCTGCACTAAAGACTGTACCGGTGGTTGCATTTGCGCACCAGGCCTCCTACGAAATGCTGATGGCGAATGCGTCACTGTGGACAAGTGCCCTCATAACACGACTAACCCAGGGCCGTTGGAGAAATACCTGAAAACTATTAATAGTATTCTACACCTGTCTGCTAAGGTTTAAGTTTAGTGATATCAGTCAACGTAGTTCGACGGCCATGATTGCTGTGCTGGGAGCGTCAGCGCTGTCTGAATTTTGACACATACCGCTACAATTTTCAATGCAACCATTATAATATTGGATAATGATAAAGTTTTGTTTTTAACGCTCAACGCAGAAGCTGGTAAAGCAGACCGAATGAAATTATTATGTAAATCTTTTGTGGCCCTTGGGTAAAAGTTTTCCATGTACACTAAAAATAATAGTAACAGCGACTGAGTTCGAATATTTTTTAATCCAGGAAACCTATATATTTTGATATTGTACGTAGTGTAATTTGCGGTTAATAATGTCTCTATTTATTTAGCAATTTTATGAAAATCTTGTATAGGGATAAAAAAATGTAGTTTTTAATTTTTGGTAGGTACTATAAGTACACACTAAAAGTGCTATCTTTAGGTTCATGATAATTAGTACCTACATCGCTGTAGGAACATTATTATCAAAGTATTTTTCATCATCATCTTAAGCACCATCGTTATCACAGCCATCATCATCATTGCTCCATGCTGGTGATGTGTTATAAACTTTAAGAATTGAACACTTATTTTTAGCAACTTTCGTTTGAGGGATGTGGTAAGTTAGACATGGCTATGTAATCTAAGTTGAAACGTCTCGGAATTTCAACTTAGACAACAGGAGAAACAAAGCATCCGTAGCCATCTTATTTGGTATTAGAATAAAAGTTGAATAATATTTGGCAGAACTTAGCGGTCGCCTAGAAGGAAGGTACTACCGTTTTTTTTAAGATTGAAGCTGATGGTAAGTGTTCAATGCTGCCCGACAAGTAGGCACTGCTGCCCGTGGATATTTGTAAGCAACTTCATACATAATATGGGGTTCTATCTGAAGTCACAGATGCGTCGCTACTTCCGAGGACTAATTTGGTCGCCTCATATAAAAGTATGCCGGCATCCACACCCTTCCATCGATGCAAGAACTGCTTCCCGCTAGGTGTAAGTGTGGCGGTGATACCTCCCTGAACTACACTGGTTCTACCATCTATTACAACTATGTCGAGAGACGCAGTTCATGCGTTTCGTTGGAAGGTAGGTATGTCAAAAGTGACAACTCATTTGCAATTTAGTAACCTCAAGAAAACCACATTTGCTAAAGTAATCACAGAACCAATGTATAACAATAGATTTCTATAAATGGTAGCAACTATTTACTTTGAAGCGGACCGCACGCTTGTTTGTTTCTTCGATAAAAAAATCTCTACATTATTTATACCTAAAGTAATAAAGATTAAGATTGCTCATAATTTATGCTGAAACTGTATTTACAATCATATTTTAGAATGTAACGCATTCGAGGTTATTCGTTTTTATTTAAAAGAAGCGAATGTACGTAATAAACTTTATTTATGACATTGTAAATCTTAGTGCTAATGTAATAAAGAGCATAATCCTGACGTCGATGTGTTGAACCCAGCCCTTGTTTGGTACAGGAAGTAGAATTACATTTGCTAGCTGAAAAAGAAAGAACGTAGGTATTTAATACCTAATAATTGATGCAATACTTATAACTAGTCACCCGTAGCATCGGCCGAAATTCGACCGTAATTTAAATTAAAAATCAAATGTCATCTGACATTCTTGACGTTGTCATTTTCATTTACTAAGTACATATGTGTTTGTGACAAATGCAAGGCAGTGTGTGTAATGTGTTTTTAGTTGATTTTATGTATGAAAAATGCATTATTTGAAAAAAATATTAACATTCTGCACTCCTTCTCTACGTCCACTATAACCGTGCAAAATTTCATACTAATCCGTCCGCGGCATATTACTTAAAAATCCGTCACAAATTTTTGCTTCACGTATTAATATAATAATAATTCGTAACTATCACAGTAAAGTCAATATAATACATATTATAATTCATAACTATCAAAGTAAAGCCAGTTTGTCAAAGATCTCGGTTCAATTACCGTGCTGCCTGAATTTTATATTAATTTATTGTATTTCGTAAAAATAATAATAAATGAGAAATATTTTTTCTCTACAATTTTGACTTGGTTTCCTGTTAAAAGTATGTAAATAACACTTACGTCCACCAATACGCACTTGGCCAGCGTGGTGGACCGTGGCCTAAAACTTTCTCATTCTGAGGAAAGACCCGTGCCCAGCACTGGGACAATAATGGGTTGACGAAAGAAATAACAGTTAAGTAATTTAAATAACAGTTTAAAGATAATATAGAACAATAATGCGATCATCAATTAATCTATAAACGTATCTCAGTTATGATACTTTTTAAATAAATAAATAAATAAGAATATATTAAACAGGTATATATAAAGTTAGTTGAAGTTTCAGTGTTAGAAAATTATAATAACGACATGTTATGCCATCTAGTGTTCGACTACTGGACTAAAAGAAAAGTTTCTTACGAAAACAGAAATTAAATATACATAAACAAAGTTTTAAAGAAGTATACGATAAATAAATTTGGGGAATCATTTCTTATTTTATATTTTTAAGTATCGGAATCGTAAAACATGATAACTTATCTGTATTCAACGCCATCTGTTAAACTAGCGTTGAAATAATTAGGCGCTATACGTGAGTCACATGATAGACTTCTTAGTTGAACATTGCAATTATAGATGGCGCTGTTACCAGTAATTATTGGCTAATAAATATACTCATTACATATAAATATAATTATACGATTTTAGATTTGTGTTACTTCTTGGAATATTTATTAATATAATCAAGAAAATGTCTAAACAGATTTCAATGATTTGCATTTAAGCAATTTTTTTTTTGTGAAACTCTACATTTGCTCACAAAGTTTAAAGTTCCGCTATTACATTAAAAACATGTTTAAATTTGGAATTTATTTGCATATTGCTTGTTTTATGTATGAGGTTTTGTAATTGTAACTGTACTTATTGTTAGTGTTTACCTTGTCGGCGTAAAGTTTTTAAAAAAAAATAAACATTATGGAATATGATAAACTAAAAAGTTCCAATTTTAAAATAGTTTTGCTTTATTAATACTTACACGCCTACTTGACATTTGAGAAATATAGAGTTACACATATTATTATTGAAAACATATTCTTAGAGATAAATATTTTAAGTTACCCAGTATTTATTCAGAACAGCACAAATAGACAAAGAAAATTTAAGGTAGTTGACAAATAACTATTAACTTATATCCATTCTACGCTTTCAAGATGTTATAACAAACCTTCAAAAACTCATTATTTATCTCTTATCGCTTTCTAATTTAATGCGTACCCATTTCTAAATCAGTCCAAAACCTAAACTGATCTAATCAGACGAAATGGACGTCACCTTATTGTATTCCTCCTCCCGGATCCCGTATGCGAGGTAGGAGTATGACAGGAAGTCGCTGTTATTGGAGACCAGCTGGAACACCATGCTGCGGGAGCCGGCCTGTCCTCGGACGAGGTTGAAGTGGATCTCGCCAGACGCGTCCGTCGTCGCTGTGACCTCGAGGTAGGAGATCACATAGTCTTTCTGGAAGTTTGGAAGATTTAAACGTTTTTAATAGATATATGAATGAGTAGGTATGTATTAGGGATGTCCAAGGTCTGAGTACGTCATAAGGATTGTAATGTTTTTTCGTAGGTACATATTTTACATTTCTTTGGCACGGAGTATAGCCCTTTTTTTTGTTCTCGAGGGGGAAACCTTCAAAAGGTACCCGACGCCGTGGGAGCGACGCAGGGTTATGTGGGATTTTTCTGCACTAAAACCTCCCGGTGGCCGTCCTCGGCGCTATAAAGAGGACTCTGGGATCTCCGGCGGAAGGCAACCGGAATCCTCTAAGTGCGTTGCCCCATCGGGCTCCTAGAGATGGGCGGCTGGACCCACCGCGGGGTATAACCCTAACAGCTGGATCGATTGTAACATATGACATGTCATTGGAATTGTCTTAACTGTCAGAGTAACATAAGAAGATGTGGTGGGCGGGGGGAAGGATGGTTTATTTTTGTAACAATACCAATATGGATATCAAATAAAAGCTACTAAACGTACCACTACACTACAACACTTCATATTTTGTTATGTACAACGGCGTTAAATAATTAAACAATAAAATACCTAACTGCTGAAAAACAATCAACTGACACTGAATGTACCCCAGTTGGGTTTTTTGATTGTAATAATTTAATAATATAACTTGTTTCCTCTATTTTGAGAGTGAAGCAAACGAGTATGCAGTTATTCTTCTGCTATTTCTTGTGAGTTCAACTTCAATTCATTAAAGTACTTGTTTACCGGGTGGTAGAATCAGTATATTTTGACAGGGGAAGTACCACCGCTACACTTATCTCTAGCGTGAAGTATATCTCGCGTTTCGATGCACCACCAGTTTTATACGAGGCGACCATGTCAGTCCTCGGACTCCTCGGGAGTAGCAACGCAATTGTGATTGACTCTAGATAGAACCTATTCTCTTCGCGTCAGTGACCACTTACCATCATGCTCGTTTGCTACTTCAATCTTATAAAAAAACTAGCTGAACCTCTTCGCCCGCGTTAAAAAAATCAATGTATCGATTGTCCCGTAGGAGTAAGATATTTTCCCACAGTTAAATGTAGCTTATAATTATGTTAATTCAGATTGTCAGCTAACTGCCTACGTATGAAAATGAAAAACGCTCCTGCCGTTTAGATGTGAAGAAGTAACAAACATACACACTCGCAAACTTTCGCCTTTATAATATTAGTAAGTAGTAAGTATGCAGATATTTTGCTACATGTAAGGATTTAATAGGAATACTTCGTGTAAGTGTACCAAGAGAGAGCCCTTAACATACTCTTCAACCGAAACACGGCGGCGCTTAGTGTTGCTATTTTCAGGCAGAACAAATGTGACATTGGTTCCTTCAAATATGAAGAGAAAAGTGAAAAAGCCTTTGGTGTAAAATGAGAATTTTGAAAATATTTTTTTGAAAAAAACCTTTCTGGAAAATCAGTAGTTATATCATAGAGTGCCCTTAATTATTTAGAAGGAATGTTATGGGAGCTGATGAGTCCCATTTGGAATCTTCTCTTCCAATCATCTGTAATAGGACCGTAATAGGGTCTTTCTAGGGTTGATACATTCAGGCATTTGCAAGGAAAATGATATTTTTTTCCATTATCGCTGCGAATGCTTGTATAGTTAGTTTTATTCTAAACAATATGTTTCAAAATTTTGTATTAAGATAGGTACATATCGTCGCTTAAGTTCTAACACCGCGGATCTCAAAACTAGCAACTTTTCAGGAGAGCAAATTAACTGTTTCAAATAGTTATTTTTAAATTCTACAACTACCAAATAAATATATTGCGTTTAAAATATTACTATACTCATATTAAAATAATATTTTTTTATGAAATTGTAACATGTTCCTATATTATTTTGAGGTACCATTATTTCATTAACTCAAAATAGGCATTTTTTGATTTACGCGGTGTTAGAACTTAAGCAACGATATCCAAAATTTTTCAAGGAAAAATGTTTATAAATACCGATGTATTTATTCGAAAGCTACAATTTAATAAAGCCATGTAAACACATTTGTTTAAAAAATAAACCCGGGCAATTTCGTTTTAAAAACAAATCGGGGCAAACTCATAATCACTACATAGTATAAAACAAAGTCGCTTCTCGCTGTCTGTCCTCATGTACACTTGGATCTTTAAAACTACGCTACGGATTTTAATGCAGTTTTTTTAATAGATAGAGTGATTCAAGAGGAAAGTTTTTATGTTTAATACATGTAAAATATAGTAGAAACTCTGATAATATTAGATTTTTTATTTTTAGGCGGAACGAAGTTCGCCTGGTTAACTAGTTACCTATAAAACAGAATACCAATTAGGCTTTACTGTTATAGGTTTACTTGGGTACAACCTATTATTATTGTCCCACTGCTGGGCACGGGTCTCCTCTCAGAATGAGAGTTTTAGGCCATAGTCCACCGCGCTGGCCAAGTGCGAATTGGTGAATAGGTTTACTTACTGCATATTAACATAAAAACCCTGCAACCTCATACTTATTCGACCGAATTGGCAAACGATCATGCAGTTTACCCAGCGGTAAGTGAGCTACTTCAGGCTACTTAGGCTACTTCAACGGAATAGGATTTATCTGAATAAATTACAGACGCGCTGCTTTTCTCGAGGACTACGATGGTCACATGATATAAAATTAAGCCGCAACCGAGCGACCGACCGGGCTTACTCTACCAATAACTTTATCCATACGGATGTAAGTATGAAGTTGTATTACATGCATACAACTTCATACATACATGTTCAGCAATGTACATCAAAAGGCTGATGGATATGGATATCCATGGATGCATGGATGGATGGATGTCCACTGTCGAACATAGGCTTAATAACCAATAACTTACTCCTACTATAAGAAAAACATCTCATACTACATGCGGACGTCTTTGGGCTTTGATCTATTTATATGCCAAATTCTTTAATAAAAATTTGCGTTTACATTTAATATATGTATAATTAGTCCAATAAATTAAACATAAACATATTTTGGTACTGCACATCTTTTCCTACATAAAGCATCAAATCGCCAACCCTATTCCTACATTAGACGAAAATTACATTTTGTACATTAGCCTAAGATAACAATCTTATGAGACTAATGGCCAAATCGGGTTACGACGATAGTGGCGTTAGTAAATATGTGTATCATTACATCAGCCTTTCGAAGTCCACTGCAGGGGTTTTCAAATTGGGTGTAGATGTTACACAGGAATTGAAGTTGCAAACGAGCATGCAGTTCACCTGATGGTGAGAGTGGTCACTGCCGCCCATGAACATCTATAATCAACTTCATACAGAATATGGGTTCCATCTGAAGTCAGTCACAGATGCGTTGCCACTCCCGAGGACTATGATGGTCGCCTCATGTGAAAAAGTGCCGGCAACCACACCCTTCTATCGAAACGCAAGAAATGCTTCACGCTAGAAATAAGTGTGGCAGTGGTACTTTCCCGGTTGAACTACACTGGTTCTACCACCTAATATACGATTGAAGTAATAAACGAGTATGCAATCCACCTGATGGATTGTCATTGCCGCCCATGGACATTCGATCGCCTCGTATAAAAGTGAGCCGTCCACCAAACCCTTCCACCGAAGCGCAAGAACTGCTTTACGCTAGAAATAAGTGTGGCAGTGACCGATCGAACTACATTGCTTCTACCAGATACAATGGCCACAGGTAGACGCTGTTCATCTCCAATAATATTCATATCAGAGTGACAGAGTACTTCTGATGAAGTCGGGTGAAAAAATAAAACAATAAAATCGGGATTTTCCTCCCATTTCTTGAATTCGGTTAAAGGAGACTCGCTAAAGCATGTTAATCAGCATACGCTATATTAATCCTTTTAGACTGATTTCCATGAGTGCAATGTAGGTAAAATCAGTGTTGCCAACTCTCAAAAATGTATTCCCCTAAAGTCTTCATTAAAAACCCCTAAAATCCCCCATAATGAATTATTAATTGGAATTCTTCCTGGCATCCTGGCAACCTGACTTGACGACGAAAAAAAAAACGTGAGGCATTGATTATATAGATTGGCGGGGAGATTTCCCATTAAAAACACCTATATGTTGAAGTTATAAAAACCCCTAAAAATCCCCATCCTACTTGAAAATCCCCTAAATTTGGGGGAAAAACCCCTAAGTTGGCAACACTGCACCAAATTGCTATTTTATAACCTCCAACACAACGTAATAGTGTTAACTTTGTTGTTACAATGAACTAAACAAATAAATTACCTTTGCTGTCGCAGTCACGGTAACGAAGAATGGGTCATAGTTGTTTCTGTGACGATATCTATCTGACCCGCCCTTCATGGGAAGAGAATCTGGAAAAACACCACACATTAAGTAGAATAAACACGAATGAGTAAATAGCAAACAAAAAAACAAAGAAAATTAATTAAAAAATATAAATAGTACTATAGAGCAGACGTCCACCAATTCGCCCTTAGCTAGCGCGGTGGACTGTGGCCTAAAACTCTCCCATTCTGAGAGAAGAACCGTGCCCAGCAGTGGAACAATATAGGGTTGTACCCCATAGAGCAGACTATGAAAAAGGTTGTTATTTGTTATTAAATTTTGTGTAGTTTGCTTTGAAATAGTATGAAACTACTGAATTAAATTCAAATTTAACAATTTAATAATTTAACAACAACAAATTGGTGGCGGAAATAGTATAGTTCGACCGGGGAGGTACCATCGCCACACTTATTTCTAGCGTGAAGCATTTCGTGCGTCTCGATGGAAAGGTGTGGTTGACGGCACACTTTTATATTAGGCGACCATCTTAGTAACGACGCATCTGTTATTGACTTCAGATAGAACATGTCCATGGGCAGTATTGGCCATTTACCATCAGGTGGAGAGCATGCTCGTTTGCTACTTATAAAAAAGAAATATTCGAGGTAATCGGAGATTCCAACCCAGGTCCACCCACCCAACCACTGATTTTTATAAAATTATGTGCGTATTAGAAATTAATTATCACTGCTTTTCGGTGACGGAAAACATTGTGAGGAAACCTACACATTCGAGAGTTCTTAAAAAAAAAGAAAGGTTCTCGGAGGTGTGTGAAGTCCACCAATTCGCACTTGGCCTGCGCTGTGGTCTATGGCTTATAAGTTATAAGAGTTATAAGTTATAACTCTCTCATTCCGAGAGAAGACCTGTGCCCAGCTGTGGGACAGTAACGGCTTGACGATGAAAAAGAAATATTAATGTTTTTCAACACCAAAATGTAGATAATGTTTACAAGCCCACTCAAATTTACCAAAACCCTCGTTTATTCGAAAAACCTATATAAGATTTAGGTACTCTCATCTTCGTAATTAGGGTTATGTTCAAAATGGAGGCTCGTAGCGAGGCGATCCTCTCACGGGTTGATTTAGCATTTTGTTTACCTTATTTATACTAAAAATGATGTATTTCTGTACCTTTTTGGAGGCCTTTTAAAAGACCATTTACTGTAAGCTTGTATAGGGTTGGCATGGAGATCCCAAAGTTTCCAAATACCCTGACCAGTTAAGATGACCTACTTGTGAATTGAGTAGGAGACCGTTTGAACATTATAAAGTCAATATGTGCAAAGGATGGGACCATTAATTTAATGATCTATGTCCACAAATCCTGGTTTTGGAAAAATTGAGGTCACAAGTACTAGAATGAAAAAGCCAGGAAAAAAGTACAACATAATTTAAATCAATGAGTTCGTATGGTTCGACTGAGAAGTGCCACCGTCACACCGAATTTCATCTGACTATGTAAGAAGGGTGCCTCGGTTTAATATCAAGCTAACTTACTACTATAACCGTTATTCTTAATCTTAATCTACTTCTACTACTTAATTCGTTTTTGTAGGGACATGTGATATTGCAACGTTCATGTCAGCAATTAAAATGAGATCATCTGAATCGTGAGAGTGTGAGTGTTGCATTTCAGCGAAAAATATATGTATATGTATAGAGACGGCTGCGTCCGTCGTTGAAGTCAACAGTCTAAATTATAAACGGTTAACGAAACACGTATTTTTATTCCATAGTCCCAGATCTGTATAGGTAACCCTTTACATTACCTAAACTGGTGACCCGAATAGTTAACTGAATTGGACTATGGCCACTCAAGGAGTACCTGCGATGCGTGGCCAAGAACCCAAAGTGGAGCCACGTGAGATCGCAGCGGTGTGGTCTACTCCTACTTCAAAGGACTCCAGCTCATCCTCGGAGTTGGCTGCCATGGTGGAAAAGCTAAGGATGGAAGTCGCAGAGCGGCGTCATTCGCGTACCCCACAACGCGGTAGAGATGGCGCGAACGGTCGCGATCGAGAGCCGTGAGTAGAAGGCGTAACAACCCCGAGTGGTTATGCTACGATCATTATAAGCATCGTACCAAAGCTACTAAATGTGTCGAGCCGTGTAAGTGGAAGGAGCCGCATCGAGCCGAGCGAAAACACTACCACATCGGAAAACTAGATGTGATACAACATTGTCCCTGTAGTTCCGGGACCAGAATAGGACTACGGTACCCTCTGCCTGTCGTAAGAGGCGACTAAAAGAGGCTTCCAGGGTTGCGGGCAGGAAGAGTGGGAGCTCGAACCGTCCGGCCAAGCGACCCCGGGAAGGACGGTGGCATGTGTGGTTGCATGCTGCCATAAAAACCAGTAGGTGCGGTGAGCAGTTCACGCCCACCAGGGAAGAGCCCGATGGGGCACACGCTGAGGACATCGGCGGCGGTCAATCGGAGTTCTCGGAGTCCTCTTCGCAGCGTCGAGTTCGGCCACCGGGTTTTAGTGCGGTAAGAATCCCATATAACCCGCGTCGCTCCCACGACGTCGGGTACTTTTTGAAAGTTTCCCCCTCGAAAACAAAAAAAAATGTTTCCTCATGATGTTTTTCTTCACCGAAAAGCAGTGATAACTAAGTTTTAATACGCACATAATTTTAGAAAAATCTGTGGTGCGTGCCTGGTTCAAGCTTCCGATCGAGAAGGCAAGTTTCAACCATTAGGTTATCACTGCTTTGTAAAAATATAATTTGCTACCTGATAAATATAAATAGGTAATGGGTGCTCATGAACAGGCAAATTGCGGGTATTTTCTAGTATAATTATCATACCATATTAGATATACCTAACGATTCCACTCACAGCATTAATGTGAGTAGGTGTACTAAACGCATGCATATATTCATGAAAGATTTAACAACCTTTTAGAAGATAAAAAGTAGGTTATATTCAGCGGTAGATTTACAGCCCGTTTTCAGTTTTGAATTATGACGCTATTAAGATGTGTTAAACATAAGTATTACGTGTTTGAGGTTATGAGGCACGTGAGGTTATGAGGCATTTCAATTTTAAGATTTAAGATCATCTATCATTGATAGGTATTAATGGTTTTTACATACGCTTTCTACACTCATAACCCTACACTAGGATTTTCTCCTGTGTCGTGGGTACCATGGATACAAAGACGAATACACCCAGACCTCGAACAGGAATCTAAACTCATCATTCAGATACCTATCCGGGAATCGAACCCGGAATAATAGATTCCGGGTTCGATTCCCGGATAGGTAGCGCGACAGACCGGCATGGTAACCACTCGGCCATGCGGGTCGTTACGTTACGATTACGTTACGTTTTCAATCTATTTATATTTTTTCAAAAATGTTCTTAAGTATAAGTTAATTTGGGTTACATGTTTTCGAACTACGATCACGGCAAGCTTTAGTAAGTGCGATCGTATGGTCACTTAAGGATGGCTTAACGTGCCCTTTGAAGAACAAAAATCACCTAACCTCTATTGGTCACCCATCCGATTACCGATCTCATTCGACATTTAACTTCGTGGTTTTAGTGCACACGCTTGGCTTAAATAATAAAAAAAAAACATGCGGCACATGGGGACTGCCGCGGCAAAGCTATTGCATAGTATTTTTTATCAACTTATACAATTACTAGCTGTACCCGCGGCTTCGCCCGCGTAAAAGTGAGTGTATCGCAAAGTTTTTCCCGCACAAATCTCGACCCCGTTGAAATTATATGATAAAAAGTAGTATATAATTATGTTATTCCACAACCTTTTCTATAGTGCAAGTCCTATCCAAATGAGTTTAGCCGCTCAGGCGATTACCCGGACATACAAAGAATGAAGAAACGAATTTAAAGTATGTATTTGTGGTTAGGATCATAATTGTTATGTAAAAATATTTTAAAAATTAGACAAATTAGAATTAGAATTTTAAAATTAGACGATTGTGAACCGCCTTTCTTTGAATTAATTAACAATCTTAGTGGTCACACAATACCAAGAAGAACCTTGTAAACCAAATCCTGCTCCACATTTAAACCAAAACGCATCGATTACAAAGATTGATTTTAACTTTTCCGCAGTATGTTTAAAAGTTTTCAGGGTGATGCTGCAGGGTGAAGTGCAATGTTTGTACTGGTCTAGTACAAAAAGACGCTACTCTTACAAACTTATTTAACATTCGTGTCCTACTCAACACTGGATACTATCAAGTGGTCAGATTACTCTAATAATGCACACGCATCTGCGGCCGGCATGTATTAGCATGCGCGAGCGAGACGGTTACCTACCCCTGCCGAGAGACACATCTTTATTATTTTAAATCTCTAATATCTTTAAAAGTATTTATTTGATGCATATAGTGTAAAAACTAACGAATGCATTTATTTATATAAGGATTAATACCGAACAGAAGAAAACACACTCGAAATTAACGTAATATTTTTAGTTGAAATATGGAACATAAAAAAAATATTGTGACTTAACCATAAGTTATAGAGATATACTATCGCGGATTGATTTTATATTTAAGGTTGCAATCCAGTGTTTCGTAGCCCTTGACGCAATTATTAGTATTCAACATCAATATTTAATTTATCGATAGACTTCGTAGTTCTTTTGTAAATAATGGTACCTATCGCATTCAATGTAATTCAACATAGTAGTGGATAGATGGCGCAAGTATACCTAATATATAACTCATCGGTAATTCCTCGTAATTTTATATTGTGGGTAAATTAAATCAAATTTATATCACATTTATTTGTATGATAATTAATTGTTATCGATTTATAGGTCTCTATTATTTCATAATGAACTAAGGATCAGGATGACATCAGGGCAAAATGGCTAATATGGCGATAAACAAAAGTCGCGATATACAGAGTTTTACAGATATATGTTGTCGACTCAAAATCAATATTTTTTAATGTTTTATTATTGAGATAAGTTTTCAATCAAGTCTATCTTGCCTCTTGACGGAATTTTATTATCGTACCCTTTGAAGGAAGTTATATAATTTAATATCACTAATAACTTTAAACGTATTTATTTGATGCATACAGTGTAAAAGACAATTTTGATCTTTATTAAAATTACGAAACTAACGAATGCATTTATTTACCTAAGGATTCCACAAGAAGTCCACCAATTCGCACTTAGCCAGCGTGGTGGACTACGACCTAAAACTCTCTCATTCTGAGAGAAGACCCGTGCCCAGCAGTGGGACAATAATGGGTTGACGACGACATAAGGATTAATACTGAACAAAAGACAACAGACTCGAAAATAACGTATTATTTTTAGTTAAAATATGGAACATAAAAATAATTATTGTGAGTTAACCTTAAGAGATATAAATATGCTATCGTGGATTTATTTTATATTTAAGTGTGCAAACCAGTGTTTCTTAGCCCTTGACGGAATTATTAGTAATTCAACATCAACATTTAATTTATCGATATTACTTCGAAGTTGTATTGTAGATAACGCCATCTATCAAATGTTCATTCAACGTAATTCAACAGAACAGTGATAGATAGCGCAAGTATACCTAATATTTAACTCATCGGGAATTCCTCGTAATTATAATCGTATCTTTCGCATTATAAATACATTTTCATATTATAAACCCATATTATGGGTAAATTAAATCAAATTTATATCACATCTATTTGAATGATAATTAATTGTTACCAATTTATATGTATTATTTCTGAACGAACTCACGATGACATCCAGGCGAAATGGCCAATATGGCGATTGTTATTTGCATTGGAATTTAACAAAATTCGCGACATACCGAGTTTTACGGATATATGTTGTCGACTCAAAATCAATATTTTTTAATGTTTAATTGTTCACATAAGTTTTTAATCAAATCTATCATACCCCTTGACGGAATTATTAGTACACCTCTATGTCAAAAGCCAATATGGAGATTGTCATTTGCATTGGAATTTAACAAAATTCACGACATACCGAGTTTTACGGATATATGTTGTCGACTCAAAATCAATATTTTTTAATGTTTTATTATTCACATAAGTTTTTAATCAAATATATGATACCCATTGACGTAAATAATAGTACAGCTCTTAGCCAAAAACGAACTACCATACAAACATTTATGCTCGATTTTAACATTTTCAACCCATTTTTTGAAATAAAAAGTAGCCTATAATGGATCCCAAGGTCACCACTATCTGTGTACACAATTTTATAAAAATCGGTTCAGTAGTTTTGCCGTGAAAGAGTAACAGACAGACAGACAGACAGACAGACAGACAGACAGACAGACAGACAGAGTTACTTTCGCATTTATAATATTAGTAGGGATAGTTATTTACTTATTAATGCATTTTTTTTCTTTGATACTATATACTTTCTCACAAACACCTGCTTACATATTCGTCCGATTTCCGAGCAGCTCGTCTCGATCCGTGCGAGCTTCTTACTGTCGTACCATATAGATGCACGTTAAGCGAACGCTTGCTACATGGCAGGCAGAGTGGGAGGTGTTAGGTTTTTTCGTTACGGAATTCCTGATTTTCTGATTCGCCGCCTTCAAAGCCCGCAAAAAAGCTATGCAATAATTTAAAAAATCATATCGCAGCTTTACATGTATAAACGACGACCCGCGTGGCGGAGCGGTTACCATACCGGTCTGACACGCAATGGGTTCCGGGTTCGATTCCCGGCCAGGCAGTTTAGAATCATGCTCTGGGTCTGGGTGTCTTTGTATTCATGTTGTGTGTGGCCATGGTACCCACGACACAGGAGAAAATCCTAGTGTGGGGCTATGAGTGTAGAAAACGTGTGTGTGTGTGTTTAAACGTTTAACTAATATTAAATTGTGAAGTAGTTCCTCCCTGTTCGAACTACACTGGTTTACCATCTGGTCTAATTTTAACTGAATTCATTAAAAAACATCAAGAGGATTGTTACATTTACCTGGCTTTTCGGTAAAATTTGAATTGTTATTACTATTTCTAGCGTGAAGCATTTCTTGCGTTTCGATAACAGGATGTAGTTCCGGTGCACTTTCACAGTAGCAACGCATCTGTGATTGACTTTAGTTGGAACCCATGTTCTGTATGAAGTTGATTACAGATGTCCATGGGCGGCGGTGGCCACTTACCATCAGGTGGACTGCATGCTCGTTTGCTACTTCAGTCAGATTTTTTTGTTTAAAGTTTCTCCCTGTTGGAGGGGTCTGGGACTGGTTCTATCATCTTGTCTAATTTTTAACTGAATTCATTAAAAAATACAAAAAAATCAAGAGTATTGTTCAGTTTACTTGGATTTTAGTAAAATTTGAATAGTTATTATAAAATGTTATCCAAGTAGCAATATATATTACGTAATGTAAGTTTTTTACGTACGTTCATACTCAATCCCAACTTTGAACTTCTCTGTCCGGTAGTACGAAGGATATCCCAACACCAATCCACTGAGGAACAAACACAGCACACCATGTTGGAACATTTTGGAAACCTTCGCTCTTACACTTGTACCGCGTTAGTAAAGTTGATACGATAAATATTCCCCTACATCGATAACGATAAGAGATCAGAATTAGATATTTGGATCTTGAATTCTTTCACAATTTTCGATGATAACATTATCTTTGCAACTGTTCAGATATATTTTGCTTAAAGCCAAAACTGCGTAAGTGACTTTAAAATTTTAAGATTTGTTAATAAGTTCTTAAATTTTTTTTATATTTTTTTTAATACGGGTTTTTAACCACGTTTTCTTCACTAATAAAAACTGACTAATATAATTGCGAAATTAATTTAAAAGTACAATAAAGTTATCGTTAAGAAAGGTGTACAAAGAGCTCTCCTTCAAAGCCGGGGATGCATTGGCGACTCCTCTAGTGTTGCAAATGTCCATAGGAGACGGTGACTGCTTTCCATCAGGTGGCCCGTCTGCCTTATCTTTAGGTCTAACTATTAAAAATATGAATACCAACAACAAATGCAATAAATTCCTTAATATTAATAATTTGGAAGCAACAAAACTTGTTTAGTTGTTGTAAATATCAATTGTTTACTTAATACATTTTACGTAAAATTTACGATAAACCATGTAACGGCTATGTCTGTACTTATTTAACATGGTTAAACACTACCTCGTTAAATTGAAATCAAATTTAAAGTATCAAATCAACATAATTTAATATTTATGATGTGCGTGTCGGAATTACTTAGTTTGAAATGTAACGAGGCGGTGAAATTCATTGAACAAGTTTAAGTAGGTAACATGTCTATGTCTCAATTTGTTAAATGCCATTAATACAAGTACCCCCAATTAAAAAGATGATCATTTAAAATAACGTAATAATTTTTTCAAATGATCATCAGTTCAATTTGGGGTGCAACCCATTATTGTCCCACTACTGGGCACGGGTCTTCTCTCAGAATGAGAGAGTTTTAGGCCATAGTCCACCACGCTGGCCAAGTGCGAATTAGTGGACTTTTCAATTTACCTTGCATGAAATAGACATTGCAGTGATAGCGTGATAAAGAAAGAAAGAAAGAAAGAAATCGTATTTATTCACGATGATACATAAAATACGAAACATAAAAAGCAAAGTAATAACACTAACAACAGAGTAACAATACAGTTTAGTGTTTAAGTAACTCGTGCTGTGACATAATAGCATCATGAAATGGACAAGACTCAGCTATTCCCATGGCGACACATGAAACCACGGCACTGGTTTTCAGTCTCGCCCGAACCATGGCCTTGGACGGCTGTCAGTGCAAACATAATCATTGCATAAATGTTATTATTTCCTAGTTATAATAACCAAGTAATGGTAGAAACTCTCGACTGGGAGTTCAGAGGTTCTCCCCCGAGAGATGTTTAAAAAAAGTTCTCGGAGGTGTGTGAAGTCTACTACTTTCGGCCATTTTGCATTGTAAAACGTAAACGGTGGTTGTTTTTCTGAGTAGGAAATTGAGCTCGTATTTAGGGCACAGACACTTACTCGGTTCTTATCATCAACAGCTACAAGGTTACTATCAGTAAATGCACAGACGAAAAGTTTATCATATTACGGACGAGGATTTGTCATCTCATAAGTAGTTATTTATACGATAGTATTGTTCGGCCACATGCCAATATTTATCGCAATAAATAAATCTAGTTACAGATATTTCTAGCATGAAGTTCTTGTGTTTCGGTGTGGTTACCGGCTTAGCTTCATACGTGTAGACCATCTTAGTTATCAGGAATAGCAATGCATCTTTAATTGACTTCGGATATAACCTGTGTTCTACATGAAGTTACAGATGGTCCTGCCGGTGGTCACTGCCGCCCATGGACATCGGTGAGCAACTTCAAATAGAACATGGGTTTTATCTGAAGTCAGTCACAGATGCGTTGCTACTCCCGTAAAAGAGTGCTCGAAATGCTTCACGCTAGAAATAGGTGTGGCAGTGGTACTTCCCCGGTCGAACTACACTGGTTCTACCACCTGTCAAAGTGCTTAAATATTGTAGTACAGTGTTTTGTAAATTAACTCCCGTAGTTCAACATGTGGCTGTAATGTCATTTGCTTGAAATGGGTTCGCATTATTCAAAATATCTATTAATTAAAGCTGTGACCACACTACAGCTAATTTTCTGGGTCATTTGTCACTCTCGATTGTAAGCTGATTACACACGATTTTCATGCAGTTAATTTTGCACCACGGATAATATTTCAAAACACATTTTCTATTATTGGGTTTTATATCATTAAAAGAAATATTTGGTTTATATTAAATTCTGACAAGGTATATAAATTGTTGTTACGATTCTATGTGCGTAGGTACGCACATAGAATCGTAACATAGGTATATAAAGGTATATATAGGTATATAAAGGAGAGGGGGGTTAAGATATATAAAAATAGGTCTAAAACCCTCTCCGTCCCTGTAGTTCAGAATAAGGCTACGGCACCCTCTGCCTGTCGTAAGAGGCGACTAAAAGGGGCTTCCGGGGTTGCAGGCGGCTAGAGTGAGCTCGAACCGTTCGGTCAGGCGATCCTGGGACGGCGGTTTGTGTAGTCGCATACCAGACGGAGTGGTGGGCCCAGCCACCCATCTAGGAGGAGCCATCCGTTGGGGCAACGGGCTCAGAGGATTCCGGTTGCGTTCCTTTGAAGATCCCAAAATCCTCTTTGTAGCGACGAGGACGGCCCGGTCTTCAACCCTCTCGCGCTTTAGGAGGTGATTAACCATCATTACCACCATTATGAGGCGACGATCTAAGTCCTCGGGAGCAGCAACGCACTACTGATTAACTTCAGATAGAACCTTTGTTCTATATGGACTTGCTTATAGGTGTTCATGGGCGGTAGTGACTATTTAGCTATTATTGAGGCAAAAATCTTTAAGACCACTAGCTTATTCCTGTGGTTCCGCATTATAATGGGTATTAATAAGAAGTACGTTCTTTCCGGACCGCCTTTTACCAGGAAGATAAAATGATGCAGCTGACCTTTGTTTTTAAGGTTCCACACGCAAAGGGTAAAAACAGGACCCTATTACTAGGACTCCGTTGTCCGTCTGTCCGTCTGTCCGTCTGTCTGACGCTAGGCTGTATCGCATGAACCGTGATAGATAAGCAGTTGAATTTTCACAGATGATATATTTCTGCTATCATAATAACAACAAGTACTAAAAGAAGAGAGCAGTGATAGCCTAATGGTTGAAACTTGCCCTCTCGATCGGGAGGTCCGAGGTTCAAACCCAGGCACGCACCAATGATTTATGTGCGTATTAGAAATTAATTATCACCGCTTTTCGGTGAAGGAAAATATCGTGAGGAAACCTACACACCCCAGAGTTCTTAAAAAAAAAAGTTCTCAGAGGTGTGTGAAGTCCACCAATTTACACTTGGCCAGCGCGGTGGACTATGGCCTAAACTCTCTCATTCTGGGAGAAGACCCGTGCCCAGCAGTGGGCCAATAATGGGTTGATGCGATTAAAAAAAGAAAAGAACAAATATTTAAGAGGAGGTCCTATACTACTTGCAACTTCGCCCGCGTAAAAAAAATCGATTTCTCGTGGGAATAGGACATTTTACTACAGTAAAAAGTAGCCTATATGTTAATCCAGAGTATCAGCTAACTCCTTACCAAATTTTATGACAATCACTGCAGCCGTTTAGACGTGAAGAAGTAACAAACATACACACTCACAAACTTTCGCCTTTATAATATTAATATAAGTATGATGTACGGAACTGCTCGCGCTTCGCCGATTTATTTCTGCGCCGCTGTGCTTCCGCTACTCTATGAACTTCCCTTAACAAAGCTATAGCTACTTATGATTAAATATATTCTCACTCATGCTGCGACACTACAACATAAAATTATTATAAATTGTAAAATGGCTAACAGTGACAAATTACTCCACGGAATTTGCATTTTATGGAAAATGAAAAACAATGTAGCAATGGATTGAAGACAGCTGTTACATGCTGCATTGTTACAAGATGAGGTTGGTGACAAGTGTATTAATGACTAACTTATTCTTCTAGCTCTATATCTAGCTAATATATAGTCATAAACTAATTGATAACTAATAGTCATTAATTAGGAATATAAAATATCTGAGTGACAGATTTCAGCAAAATTATATCTGTAGTTTTTGCCTGAAAGTGCAACAAACACACATATTTAGCAGCATTCATACATAAAAGTGTAAGATAGCAAAAAGAGCAGTTATAGCTTAATGGTTGAAACTTGCCCTCTCAATCGGAAGGTCCGAGGTTCAAACCCGTGCTTGCCTACAACAGCACTGATTTATGTGCGTATTAGAAATTAAGTATCGATGCTTTCGGTGAAGGAAAACATCGTGAGGACACACCTGAGAGTTCTCTAAAAAAAGTTTTCGGAGGTGTGTGAAGTCCACCAATTCGCACTTGACCAGCGCTGTGGACTATGGCCTAAAACTCTCCCATTCTGAGAGAAGACACGTGCCCAGCAGTAAGTCAATAAGAAATAATATAATATTTAGCGCACAATTGCTTATTATGTGCCATGTAGTGTAGGACACACCTATTTCCAACGTGAAGCATTTCTTGCGTTTCGATAGAAGGATGTGCTTGCCGGCACACTTTCAAATGAGGCGACCATCGTAGTCCTCGAGAGTAGCGACGCACCTGTGATTAACTTCAGATGGAAGTTCGTTCTGTATGAAGTTGATTACAGATGTACATGGGCGGCAGTGACCACTTACCATCAGGTGGACTTCATGCTCGATTGCTACTTCAGTCAGATAAAAAAAAGCTAACAACAAAATACACCTAATATTCTTCATATAGAAAACAAAATAGAAGCGACTTTAAAACTAGTGAAGTGATGATAAAAAGACACCCAGTAAATTTAATAAATCTTTTTAAATAATAAAATTAAATTTAATAAATATTTTTTGGTTTAATATTTTTAAGACAAACAATCTTGTTCTAATCTTGGTCTTAATGCTCCTCTCAACCGAATTATTCGCGAATTCCGGGTAGTCACAAAACAAGTAAATATTGACATTTTTAATGATAGTATTTACAAGTTTAAATATATTATTAATAAATTAATATATCATAAAATATATTGACATACAAAATCTGTTTAATTTAAATTTAATTTAATTTTAATTATATTCCTGAAAAAATATTTCTTTTCTTTTCTTTATTACTATTGTTATTATCATTTGACTTACTTGTTACTCGCTCCTTTTTGCAAGCAGTCTTCGCCTATAAATGTAGTTGCACTTAGCTTTTCCGTATTGTATAATTGTGTTTTTTTTATATTATAATTGGTGTAAACTATGTAGGTGATCAAAAATAAATAAATCAATTTTAATGTGGGCTCATTTCAGTTAAGATCGTATTCCAATCCGATGGTAGTGTAAGAAAAAATATAATTGACAATTTGTTTCCGCACAAAAGTATTCCGATCCGTTTAAATATACTGTTGAACTGATTACATAGGAAATAAGACACCCAATCAGTTTCTCGCGGGCTCATCTCAGTTGAGGCCGTGTTCCGATACACTGGCAGTGATAATAATAAATTTGAGTAAAAACTAAAAAAAAAACACGCTTTTGTAAAAAATCATATTATTGCACATTACTGCATCTCAAGGACCGATTCCTTGATACGTGTGCAGTTTCAAATTCAATTCTGTAACCGGTGAAAATTGAGCTCAAAGATTCCGTAAAGCGTGCAACAGAGACGTAATTGACAATTTCAAACAAAACAAAGAGCCAAGCTTATCACAAATCGAAAAGTTCGTGAAGACGCAAGGGGTGACTGCAGTGCGTGGTCCACAGGTGGGGGGTGATCCCCATCAGTAACACGCCGACCGCCGAGCTGTACGGTCGCGTCATGCGCGCGTTTCCCGATACGTTTAGTGAGGTGTTGTGAATGTCGTGATTGTGTTCAACGGGATGGATGGCGAGAACCGGATCATTTTAAACGTTGGCGGTATAAGGTAATGCTTTATTAATTAGTTATCTATATATGAATAAATAAGAAAAGATTAACTGGTAATCGCTAATAATTACGGAATTTAAAGTAATCTTAAATCTTGGTTTATTTTCGAGTTAGGAATTGAGAGTTTTATTTAGGTTTTAATTACTCGTATCTGCTGCAAATTATTGGGCATTTTTTTTAATACATCGATAATCCTTTTTTTTATATTATTGTCTTTGTATAGTAAGCGTTAATTATAAGAAAACCAAAAACAAAAAACAATAACATGCATAAACATTATTTCCTATTTCAGTTTGCATATAAAATTTCTAGTAATAACTAGCATCAATTGAGATAAACATTAAACGTTAGAACTATAATATTAGATAATATCTGTAGTGCCAAAAATATTAGTAAAAGTACTAAAAATCTTCTGATTTCTATAAGTAACTAGGTAGTAGGCTTTTAACGTAATGTTAGAAGTTACCCTACATTATTGACAATTTTTATTCGTGTGAACTTATGTGTAGGTACTTAGGCTTATTTTTACTCAAACAATATGATAGATTGAATTGAGAGTGTCAGTTATTTATAAGACTCAGTTATTTATTTTAGAGGAAATCTCTTAAGAAAACAGTCATGTTGTTATCATATCATACTGATAGTATAAAAGCGAAAGTTTGAGAGTGTGTATGTTTGTTACTTCTTCACGTCTAAACGGCTGGAGCGATTTTCGTAAAATTTGGTAGGGAGTTAGCTGACACTCTGGATTACCATATAGGCTATTTTTTACTGTGGGAAAATATGTTACTCCCACGGGACAATTGATACATTGATACATCGATTTTTTTTAACACGGGCGAAGCTGCGGGATTCAGCTAGTAATTAAATAAATACAAACTAAGACACTTTCTTTTTGCAATTAAATCAAATAAGGAAGATTTTTTGTACCCTGTAAGGTTCCTAATGAACTCTCCCTATAATATGGTCTCATATATTATTCGAATAGGTACTTCAATCTTAAAACGGTGTTATACAGAAGCGAGAGCTTTTTCCGAAAATAAGATACAAACTCTCATTCGCTGAGATTAATTTGAGAAATAAAATGGATTATTTTGCAAAAGCTCATGCCACCGCCAGATGTTTTGGGTTAATTAAAGCAAAAAAGCTTAGAAAAGTTCTGTTGTTTTAGAATTATAGACGTTTTAATGCAAATATAGGAAATTTATATACCTTTTTCGGTGTGTCCATCTGTTGTTTCTTGGTGTTTCTTCTATATGTAAATATTTTGTAGCAAAGTTAAGGATATTTATAGTAGCAAAAGATTCGTTAACCAAGCGTGTAGCAAACTAAGGGTAGATTCACATGAAACGACAAAAAAATGTATTATAAATTTCCTCTTATTCGGAAGTCGGTTTGTATTTTATTAAGATTCATTTAAGATATAAAAATGCTATATTATGTATTATAAAGCTCTTAAAAAAACTCTTTCTACACTACTGTGGGGTTACCCACAGTAGGATTTTCTCCTGGTTCGTGGGTCCCATGGACACACACAAATACGTACACACAAACACTCAGACCCCCCAGTACAAGAATTTGAACTCATCAGATCAACAGATACCTGGCTGACCGCAAATCGAACCCGGAACCCATTACGTAGGCCGGTATGGTAACCGCTCCGCCACCTGGGTCCACCCGAAACTCGGTGAAACAAAAAAGATGCGAATACATACATCTATAGGATTTTAGAAAGTATGAGATAACAAGAATTCGACTTCCAGAGAATAAATTGAAAGGTGAACTTGAATTTGAAGGTGGTAGAACCAGTGTAGTTCGACCGGGGTAGTACCACCGCCACACCTATTTCTAGCGTGAAGCATTTCTTGCGTTTCGATAGAAGGGTGTGGTTGCCGGCACACTTTTACATGAGGCGACCATCATAGTCCTCGGGAGTAGCAACGCATCTGTGTTTGACTTCAGATGGAACCCATGTTCTGTATGAATTTGATTACAGATGTCCATGAGCGGCAGTGACCACTTACCATCAGGTGGACTGCATGCCCGTTTGCTACTTCAGTCAAATAAAAAAAAAAAAAAAAAATTCGACTCATTCTCTCGACGTTTTTTGCTTCACGTGTGAACAAATACATATTAAGTAGGTAGTTTAATTTTTGCGATCAACATTTGTGTGTCGTTTTTGTCATCAACGTGTCAAATTTATGTATGGGCCAATAAATGGCTGTATTTTGTAGTATATGTAGTTACATAGTTTTTTCTTCATTGTTATTCCCACACTAGCTTTTCTTTATGTACTGATGGTTTATTTTTTATGGGACCTTTATGGGATTTGTAAGACCCAGACCTAAGACAGAAACTTAAATTTATTATTCAGATATTTGGCCGAGAATCGAACCAGGACCATAATCATTAGGACCATAATTATATAGATATCGTCAGATTTCATGTGAACCAAGCCTAATGCTCCAATGCGGTTTATACTAAGTACACGCGCCCTTTTTATTAACTATGCAGACAACTTGCTTTTATTATTACTAGACACCCATCACAACGGTCAAAATTCGACCGTAATTCGACATTAAAACTAAGCTTGGTATTTTCCAACGAAGCACGAATATTTCTCAAATTCTCTTTCCTTTCTCTTGTTAAAGGCAAAAAGAGGTTTAATTAACTAAACTGCGTTTAAAAGCAATCGCGGGTATTTTGACATAGACATTTGACATTTTTGACGTTATCTGCTTTCATAGTAAGACATTGAATATTTATTTCGTTTATTATGTATGTGTTTGTCTTAAATGCAAGGTAGTGAGTGTAATGTGTTTTTAGTTGATTTTATGTATGTTTTATGCATTATTTGAAAAAAAAAATTAGCATTGCGTAATCCTTCTCTACATCAACTAGAATCGTGTGTAATTTCATACTCCTCCGTCTGCGGCAAGTGTCTTAAAAAAGGATCACAAGTTTTTGCATCAGGTATTAATATATAAATAATGAAGAAACCACCCAACAATTGGCTTGTGGTACACAGTAAAATAATTCTTGGTTTTAGCTTTCATTTTGGAAGCTTAATGTCATTGAAATGGATTTATGTCGTCATTAAAAATATTGGTTATTATCCGACTCGGAGTTTGCGAGACACATACGTACATAATTCATGTTCAGTGTGCATAATTTTATTATAAAGTTTATTGTTGTGAATTCAGTGCATACTTCCGTGCATGGATTTGAATATTTACTACGTAATACTAAGTATAGTATTTCAGTAAGGGTGTGTGGTGACAAGGTTCTGATTTATGAAATAATATACATGATACGTCATAACTAGACTTAAAGACAAATCTTTGGTCGGCCCAAAACATACCTCGCTGATAAAATATCTCAGGGTTTCGCAAAGTGGGGTTCGCGAACCCCTAGGGGTTCGCCATTCGATGACAGGGGGGTTCGTGACAAGAATAACGTAATAAAAATACAAAGTTGTTCCTAATATTTTCCTAAAAAAATAAAAGAAAACAAATAACACCCATCACATTAATAGTAGTAAAAAGGCATTTCTTTTGGCACTTTTTTTTGTTACCTTTTATTGAAATAAAAACATTTTTGACAGTCCATTTTATTGTTTTTTTTCGGGAGGGGGGATAATAACTAGTTCGCTGCCACATACAAACTTTAACAGTACCCCTGTTAAAGTTTCTATGTGACAGCGAACTTGGAGCCGAAAGTTTGAGAAACCCTGAAATATCTCAATGATATTTTATCATTGCTTGGGTTGAATAATAAGACAATATGAATTTCATAGCCAGGTTTAAATTTAGTAATGCTTTTGATTTCTATATTTTTAACTAGTTCTGTTAAAATGACAAAAATATATTAAAATTTCATGCGTTAATCACAGTGTAGTTGAAGCATTAAGTTTTTAATCCCCTAGGATTATTTTGGGATTGAACTGTGTTTTTAACATAAAGTTAATGATTTTTTGATTGTGAGGTCATTCAGCGAAAGCAGCGATGTTACAGTTACGTATATTCGATGTATTTCTTTCATTTTGATATTTCTAAATTATTTATATTGATGTTCGATTCGCCGTCATGTGGAGGAAATAAAAACGTTCCGTATTTTGAAGTTATTTTCTTTTTTTTATAATATACTTCGAATAGCAAACGTTTAAGTAACGTATTCAATAGCGCTCCGGTTGCGTTCCTTTGGAGATCCCGGAGTCCTCTTTGTAGCACCGAGGTCGGCCACCACCGGGGGGGTTTTGGTGCGGTAAGAATCCCACATAACCCTGTGTCGCTCCCACGATGTCGGGTACCTTCTGAAGGTTTCCCTCTGGAAAACAAAAAAAACCTTCAAAAGCCTATTCAATAGTAAGTGACCATGGTTACCTATTAAAATTAGCTATCAACCTCAGATAGAATCAATATAACCGAATAGGAACACGACCTCAACTGAGAAGATCCGGCAAGAAATTCAGTGGGTTTGTCTTTTTTTCTTTGTACCAGCTTGTTTGCACATGGTAATAAAAGTTAGCTCCAGTATCTTGCTTTACTTTAAAGGTAAAGGAAATTAACCGTTGAAAGTTCTTTAAATTTTGCTATTTTATCACTAATCAGTTTAGTTACTTGAGTACGTATGGTATACCTAGTACGACTTTATTAAGCCTTCTCAGAACAACTATTGTTTATGTTTGCCGCAATACATCGTAATGTACATGTACGCGACGTTCGTCGTACGTCGTTGCGGACTCTCGTGGCGGAGCACTCACCATACCGGCCTGACATGCAGTGGATTTTGGGTTCGATTCCTGGCTAGACAAGTATCTGAGTGATGTATTTAGATTTCAGTTCTGGTCTGGGTGTTTGTGTATTCGTCTATGTCTATGGCATCCACGACACAGAAAAAAAATACTGTCAGTGTAAAAAGTGTGTAATGCAATGATTGCTGAAAAAGCGAAAGATACTTGTTTTGAATAAACATAATAAATCCGTCCTAAGGGCACTGTAATTTATTATATCTTGAAAATTGAGATAGCGGTAATCACTAGCGAATTACTAAAAACATTTTATGAATGTACATTTTATGGAAATGCGTCCAATATTTCAATATTATAGGCTTCCAGCTGTGACCATTTATCTTCTTTTTCCCTCACATTAATTCCTTTATCTCCGCAGTATGTATTGTTCCACTTATGGAGGTTGTTTCCTATCTCACAAATGTGTTTTTCCGTTTGGGAGGTTATATTTTCTTTATCAACGCGCGGCGATCACTACGTTGTCAGGTATAGGCCAGATTTTTAGATAGAGATCTGATGTTTTTTATACAATTTTATTACGATGAAACTATATGTTTATGAAGCAGAAGAAGCTGCTTTGTTTAGTTTACTGTTTAAAATTCAGTTTCCTACGCTGACATATTTTTTGTCAAAATTATATAGCCTATATCACTAATATCACTTTATATAATGAGACGATTCTAATGTCATCACGATCTGTCAAGCTCTTTGGATTGTAGCTTGTGCCAAAGCACTGGATAAATGTACGAGTACATACAAACAAACATAAATACGTATTAGAGATGTAACGAACATTCGCAAAAAAATGCGAATATTTTTCGAATATGGAATTGCAGTGTTTTGCAAAAAAAGATCACCAAATGTATACAAATGTGATTCTACTAAAGTTCGTCGACAAAAAAAGGTCGCCATAATTTATATCCTCTAGCACCCTATACCAAAAACAGAAAAAAACATCATTCGCATTCACATTCGCGAATGTCAAATAATAACACTCTTTAAATCACACAACATAAATCACATGTTCTTTAAAAACATTATGTTATTATAACGCTGTCGTGTAAAACCCACTAAAAGACATGTAGTTAAGAAAACTAGTCACCCGTCCCAACGGTCGAGATTCGACCGTAATTTAAATTAAAAAGACATATTGTCCAAAATACCAAGAACATTTCTCAAATTCAAATCTTTTTTAATAATTTTCAAGTTATTTTGAACGCACTCGTTAAAGTTAAAAGAGGTTTAATTAGCCAAGCTGCATTTAAAGGTAATAGTGGGTATTTTGATAAAGACATCTGACATTTTTGACGTTATATTATGTTTTCATAGTAAGACATTTAATGTGCTATTTCGTTTATTACGTACGTGGTTGTCTTAAATGCAAGGTGGTGTGTGTAATGTGTTTTAGTTGATTTTATGTATGTTTTATGCATTATTTGAAAAAAAAAAACAGCATTGCGCAATCCTTCTGTACATCAACTATAACCGCGTGTAATTTCATACTCCTCCACCTGTCGCAAGTATCTTAAAAACGGATCACAAGTTTTTGCTTCACGTATTATTATATAGTTAATAATGTTATATTGATAATCAAATTTGTTATATTACACGTACATCATAGTTATATTTATGTTTGACGCTGATTAAAATATACAAGTACAAACGTTCAATGTTTGTATCACTCGGTTATTACACACTTATGAATTCGCGCTAACATGAGGATTCTGAGTATTAATTTATCTCGTCGAATGATGGACGGATGAATTTACATCATAATTTAAATCAAAATTGCCTCTTTCGTTTGGATTAACTTCAAAAGCAAAGTCGTTTGGAGATTTTCAGATGGTTCGTAAACTTTAGGTTAGTGGGTTACTTCCTAATCCCCGCAATCCGCACAGGCCAGAGGAGTTTATTAAGATTTAAGTGTGAAAAACCTTTTGTTTTGGTTTAAAGTTAAGCCCGTTATACATTTTTAAGGTTCTTTACTTTTAACCATTATCAATTTTATACTAAAGGCTAAATACACTAATACCTCGACTTACGCTACTCCGACTTACGCGAACTCGGAGTTACGCGGTTTTCAAATCTCCTCAAGTCGTCTTTTATTGAGTGCCACCTGCGTCACACACTCACTATATTTTCGATTACATAGTCTTAGTATCCCAAACTACTATTTAATAGTAAGACTATGCATGACATTTACAATTTCTTTTGTGTTACGAATTTCTTATACCCCGACTGACTCGAATTCGACTTACGCGGTTATCAGTCAGTCCCACGCGCGTCAGTCCCAGTATCGCGTAAGTTCGGGTATTACTGTATTTATAACATTTTTCTCTTAATATGTTCGTTCATGTTTTTTTCTATGTCAGGGTTAATTTATTTTGGGATTAGGTTTTCATTTTATTCGATTTTCCATCCACGGAAACTAAAATGCCTGGCATGTGAAGTTCATATTGCATAGCCCCATTCTCGTCCCATGAATATCGTAGGATGTTTGGAAGTAAATAAGAAATTAAGTAATAAGTAAGTTAAGGTCATTCTTAAAACCTGAATCGGTTCCGTGAATAGGTTCCGAATAAACTAAGAAGTTAAGTAGTAAGTTAAAAGCATTCTTATAATCTGAATAGGTGAGACCGGTTCCGTGAAAAATATTTGCTACTTCATTTTGATCCAATAAAAGCTTTTAAGTATTAGTAAAAAATATTGTAGTGTACTTACTAAATAGTAGTACCCGCAGTTACAGGACATAATTGAGTCCAATTTGTGTAGTTACGGCGTTCGGTGCAATCGCCCCAAATTGGAACGCTGCTCCAAGATGAAGATCAAACGGGTATAACGCTTACAAATTGCAGAATGTTAATCAAACGCATAGAACTTAAATCTGTGTACAAATTGCTTGAATTAAATTTAACGTACTAATACTTTTCTTTATCCATTGAGACAATCGTGCAACCCAGAGATAACTTATTCTTATTAAAATTATTCATACGAAAGTTTGTGAGGGTGTATGTGGGTACTCTTTTACGTAAAATTTTGAGCTTAAGAAGTTTATGGCCTTTTTTGTTTTTTGTTTTTGTTCTCGAGGGGAAATCTTCAAAAGGTACTCGACGCCGTAGGAGTGACGCAGGGTTATGTGGGATTTTTACCGCATTAAAACCCCCCGGTAGCCATCCTCGGCGCTACAAATAGGATCCAGGATCTCCATAAGAACACAACCGGAGTCCTATTCTCATACCTACTGAATATGCATATAAAATTTCATCAAAGTCGGTCAAGCCTCTTCGGAGGAGTTTAAAATCTAAAACTGTGACACAAGAATTTTATATATTACCTAGATGTATTGTTAAAGTATAGTAGCAATAAGGCCCCAGTGGCTGTCCTCGGCGTTACAAAGAGGACTCTGAGATCTCCAAAGGATCGCAACCGGAATCCTCTGTCTCTTTACAACGGTACTATGCGGTGATTGGTATTGAAAATGGTGGTGCACTTTTGGATTTTCCAGATATAACTAAAATTGGTTACGCGTGCAGCACCTTTAAATATACTATAATATTTTTATCTTCTAATATAATAAAGTCGAAAGTTCACGACGTTGGAAAGATACTTTGGACTATCGTAGTCAGCGTTGCCAGATTTTTTTAGTAAGTCTGGATTTAAGTAGTATCTTTTTGCAAAAGTCCAGTCCTTCCCAAAAATCGGGGCTGAGCCTGTCCGCGCGGGACATTTGATTTTGATAAAAAAATCGGAACGGTCCCGCCAAAAGCGGGACGTCTGGCAACCCTGACTGTAGTGTACGTACTACAGAATGGTACTCCTAGTTACGGGACATAATTGAGTCCAATCTGTTATTTGATCATCATTTACGGCTAAGGTGAGGTGAGGTGTAGTTACGGCATTCGATGCAATGGCCGCAAATTGGATCGCTGCTCCAAGATAAAGATCATACGGGAATAACGCTTACAAATAGCTTAAATGTACCCTTACATATTGAAATGAAATGAAATGTCTTTGTTTTGTATAGGCCTGCGGGGGCACTTACAAATTGTCAGTTACATTTTTTTTCTTACACTACCACCGGATCGGAACACGACTTCAACTGAGAAGATCCGGCAAGAAACTTAGCGGGTTTGTCTTTTTTTCTTATTTATATCTATTTTTTTTAATATTAATATTGAAATCAGTTTTTTATTAAGTCGGGATTTATTTATTTATTATTTCATTGCACCTCTTAACAAAAAAAGTTACAATAGGGTATACTTAATGCCTTATTAGACCAGAGTTCCCTCCGGTCACTCTGGCCCCTCCGGTCCCTCCAGCCCCTCCGATCCTTTCGGTCACTCCAGTCCCTCCGGTCCCTCCGGTCACTCTGGTCCCTCCGGTCACTCCGGTCGGAGGGACCGGAGTTATTTTCGTATAAATAGATTCCGAATTTTGTCAACAAAAAAGACTTATTTGCTCCACTACCGTAGGGAGAGAATGTTAGAAAAATCAGTATACGCCCATACGTAATTGACCAGTATGATGGGTTGGGCCTTCTAACTCTGAGCCGAGACTGTGCCCAACAATGGGATGATATTAGGATGACGATGTACCTATATACATACTGAAAACAGGTGCCGTGGTTTCATATGTCTCCGTGGCGATAGCTGAATCTTCCATTTCACGATGCTATTATGCTACAGCACGAGTTGCTTAAACACAAAACTGTATTGTTACTCTGTTCTTGTTGTTTTTTTTTTATTTGACTGAAGTAGCAAACGAGCATGCAGTCCGCCTGATGGTAAGTGGTCACTGCCGCTCATGGACATTTGTAATCAACTTCATACAGAACATGGGAACATGGGAACATGCTCCCGAGGACTATGGTGGTCGCCTCATGTGAAAGTGTGCCGGCAACCACACCCTTCTATCGAAACGCAAGAAATGCTTCACGCTAGAAATAGGTGTGGCGGTGGTACTTCCTCGGTCGAACTACACTGGTTCTACCACCTTGTTATTACTTTGCTTATTTTTATGTTTAGTTTTTTAACTTTATTGTGTATCATTCATTTTTTAAATTTATTGTGTATCATTCATCGTAAATAAATACGATTTCTTTCTATCAATATGGTCCCAAGAATCGGATCAGAACCCCCATATAATGGTCGATTTCTAGTTAGTATTTTTGATAAACTATTGGTACTGGAATGAAAATCCTTGAACTAAAAATAGCTAGATTTTCTGACCTAGTGTTATTGCGCCACGCGTACAGTCACGGTTACTTAGGGTTTATGTAGGGGTCTGATGAGACATTTTGTGCCTATTTTCTGGTCCAAAAGACCTGATTATTCTTTGTGCGAAAAATACGTGTATTTGATATATTGATTGAAAAATAAATATATTTGATACGTTAATTTTGAACAGTTGGTGAAGGAAATTCTGAGTTTGTATAACTGTATCATTTCTCATTATCGTTTTTGGAGATACTTTAGGGACTTTTTGTACCCGACTAAAGTAGCAAACGAGCATGCAGTCCACCTGATGGTAAGTGGTCACTGCCGCCCATGGACATCTGGATTCAACTACAAACAACATGGGTTCCATCTGAAGTCATTTATAGATGCGTTGCTACTCTCGAGGACTATGATGGTCGCCTCGTGTGAAAGTGTGCCGGCAAATCACACCCTTTTATCGAAACGAAAGAAATGTTTCACGCTAGAAATAGGTGTGGCGGTGGTACTTCCCCAGTCGAACTACACTGGTTTTACCACCGTGAGGACGAGAAAGGTTTTATTTTTTAGGTTATAGTTATTAAGGGGACAAATCATCTAGTGGAGAACTCTTTGTTATGTGTGATTTTTATATACATGATGTTGCTTTCCGTATTGAGCAAATAATAAATGATATTCATCACGATTTGTTACAAAAAAATCTGTGGAAACTCTTAGTAAGTAAAACATTTTCATGACACTAAATTATTGTAGGTCGTTGAAGCATAATTCAAATTCATTTATTAATTATACTCAAACCAAATAAACTTTAGAAAATGTTTTCACAGAACACTGCATAAAACAATCGTACTAGTGTGAGTGAAAACAGAGAGCATGTTAGTGTTTGTGTTAACACCGGCACAACTCAAGTTAGCAAACGGAAGTAGCGAAACTTACTTGAACAAGTAACTAAGTACCTGTTGCTTTCATCTTAAACTACTATATTATACTATACGTACATTGTTCTCTTGTAGTAAAAAATGTCATCGTCAACCCATTATTGTCCCACTGCTGTGCACGGATCTTCTCTCAGAATGAGAGAGTTTAGGCCATAGTCCACCGCGCTGGCCAAGTGCGAATTGGCGGACTTCACACACCACCAAGAATTTTTTTGTTAAAGTACTCTCGGGTGTGTAGGTTTCCTCACGAGGTTTTCTTTCACCGAAAAGCAGTGATAATTAATTTCTAATACGCACATAAATCAGTGGTGCGTGCCTGGGTTTGAACCTCAGACCTCCCGATCGAGAGGGCAAGTTTCAAGCATTAGGTAAAGAATGTAGGATTTGCAAAATGATTTATACATTTATTTATTTACATACACTTAAGTTATAAACATTACAGATATAAATTCCAATTCGTTTATAGGCTTGTACTGTACATTTCTGCCGTCTCGCGAAATTCAGCAAGGGATGTGCAAAAAATGTCAACACTTAGATTCAATATAATGATAGTTTTGAGAACACGTTTAAGTGGTTTCGAAGGCGAATTTTTTTTTGTAGAAATATATCCGGTAAACAAACAAACAAAATGTGGTTAATATTTTCTTCATATTAATGAGATTTTCTGTATTAATGATATGTTTACGCCGATCGCCTAATTACAGAACAATCTAGATCGCCCGTTAAAATTGTAGCCTCTGGAGACCACGGCACGTTCTGCGACCTTGTGACCTTTGAACACTTTCCTTTGAACAAATATAAATAATTTAGTGTAAGTTAAATATATCTTATTATCGTTATAGAATTAAAGGAATAAGATTAAAAAAATCTTTGCCTGTGAAATTCTGTAATTAATAAAAGTGCTATATTATAGATATAAAATATATATCGGTCTTTCGCAATTGAGAGAGAAGAGGGAGATAGAGAAGTCGCCGCAGTCTTTTCTCTTTTTAAGCGAAGTACTTTTGTAAATCTAGCATCCCTGCACTATTTTTTATACCCATATGGATTGAACCCGGATCAAATTGCGTGTCAGACCAGTGTTATATTATATCATGTGTTACCAACCACCAAGTAGCTTGCCTTAATTATTATGATTATAAATAACATAAATCAGTAGGAGTCACAATATAAATAAATATAAATGATTATATAAATAAATATTATAAATGCATATATGTAATTTTTGTCTCTGTAACGGTTTCCTTAACGCCTGTCATGTTTAGTATAAAAAGGAGGGTATCATTATAATGTGAATCATTCCAACAGTTACAAGTGTAAGACGTTACTCTGCCCGATTGTATTTTGAAATTGTATAGGTGTGAAATAGTGAAAATATACCAGTGTTGTACATTATGTGTCGTTTACTTTGGCCATCCAATCCTACTTCTGTAACCCATGATTGTATATGAATTACAGTTTTTCATCTTGCTACAGAACCCAAAAAAGGTAGAACTAGATAGTTCATGAAGATTAATCTATCTGATAGCTAAATCTCAGATTACAAAAACTGGTCCATTGGAGTTTTTTGGAAAGCAATTAATCAGTTCAGCACTAATGAAGAACAATACATCAATCACTCTGTGAATGGACGCAATTAAAATGTCAATGTCGTAGTAATATAAAAGGGATTTGACATAGCACAGATAATACAGATAGTGACGTCCCGCATGGCGCAGCGGTTACCATAGCGGTCTGACACGCAGTGGGTCCCGGGTTCGATTTCCGGTCAGACAGGTATCTGAATGATGAGTTTAGATTCTGTTCTGTTCTGGGTCTGGGTGTTTGTGTATTCGTCTTTGTGTGTGTCCATGGCACCCACGACACATGAGAAAATCCTACTGTGGGGCTATGAGTGTAGAAAGCGTTTTATAGCACATATAAAATGCCATGGGAGTATTTTTTATCTGACTGAATTAGCAAATGAGTAGGCATGCTGTCCACCTGATGGGTTTTTTATATGATTGAAGTAGCAAACGAGCATTCAGTCCACCTGATGGTAAGTTGTCACTGCCGCCCATGGAGATCTGTAAGCAACTCCAAACAGAACACGGGTTCTATCTGAAGTCAACCGCAGATGCGTTGCTACTTCCGAGGACTATGATGGTCGCCTCATATAAAACCACACTTTTCACGCTAGAAATAGATGTGTAGTATTTCCCCGATCGAACTAAATTCGTTCTACCACCTGCAAACTACACTGGTAAGTGGTAAGTGGTTACTGCCGCCTATGGACAAGAAAACCCCTATTTTATATGAAGTCTGTAAGGAACTTCACATAGAAAATTGTTTTTTTTTTGAGGGGATAATGTTCAAAAGGCATCATGACACACACCACCGTCCCTTCTGGGGTCGCCTGCCTGCACGGTTCGAGCTCCCACTCTTGCTGTCCGCGACCCCAGAAGCCCCCTTGTACTTGCCTCTTACAACAAGTAGGTGATACCGTATCCCCATTCTAGTCCCGGAACTACAGGGACGAGAATAGAGGATTCATATGAAGTTGCTTACAGATGTCCATGGGCCACCAATAAAAAAATACGGTAGGTAACTTACCTTATAGTATGTGATTAGTTCTACCCATGAAGGTCTTATTCACTATAAATTAGTTATATAATGGAATAGTACCATCGATCATAGAGATGGTACTTCCTCTGAGGACCAAGTTGAAAAGCTTCGTGCATCAATAAGTTGATATTGAAATCAGTTCGAAATGTAATCATACATAAAATAAAAGTTCCAAGTGTGTGTGTATCGCATAGACTTATATATTTTTTTGATTGGAAGACTAGAAATTGAGTAATAGACGTTTCTACCTGTTTGTTTGAGTATTTAAATCACAGCAAACCATTACGAATTAAATTTAGTGGATTAATGTACTTGCAAAAAAAACCCCGTCCAGGGTTGGTAACCCTATTACTGGCTGCATCGTCACCTGGATGAAATATGTTAATTAAATACAAAATATTGCTAAGTATCGTAAACCCATTATTATCGCACTGCTGGGCACGGGTCTTCTCTCGGAATGAGAGAGTTTCAGGCCATAGTCCACCGCGCTGGCCAAGTGCGAATTGGTGGACTTCACACACCTCCGAGCACTTTTTTTTTTAAATCTCGGGTGTGTGTGTATTTCTCACGATGTTTTCCTTTACCGAAAAGCAATAATAATGAATTTCTAATACGCACATAAATCAGTGGCGTGTGTCTGGGTTTGAACCTTGGATGTCCCGATCGAGAGGGCAAGTTTCAACCATTAGGCTATCACTGCTCTGCTTCATGAAATAGGCGTACCTAATACCTGTGTGGAAATAGGTGTGTTTTATGTGAGTAAAGCCGCGAGTCACAGTTAATGTGATAATAGCAAGCAACCCTAATCGCAAAACTCATTTTTCATTCATAAGGCTTAATGGAAGCGTTTTTCTTTCTAATCTTCTCCATTCGTGTTTGATATAAAACGTGTTGAGTTTATTTACAATCGACTTTACATCTTGGCCATTTTTATTGCGTTTTTGAGAGGTTTTGAAGCATCCGTGGCTACTTATCGCCATCTTACAAAAACAACGTGTTATCTTGAAAACTACAATTTTTATTGGCGAATAATTTTAATTACACAAAACAAAATTCCTTAAAATGAATGGACCAACACAGACCTATTACGATCATTATAAAAATTACCTAATTATGGGCAGATTTAAAAAAAACATGATAATTATGTAATTTAACATAAAAGGTCGATTTCTACGTTGCCACGTTGTTTTGTAAAGAGGCGTTATATAAAACAACATGAATAGTGACAGCCGAATGGTTGAAAATCTGCTTCGGGAGTTCGAGATTTGAATCCTCGGCAAGCACCTTTGATTGTCCAGAAATGATGTACTCCTTGTGAATAACTTACTGCCTTATGGTGAACATAAGTATCATGAAGATATCTCCACTCCTTAGAATTAAAAAAAATAGTTCTCTAATGTATGCGAAGACTACCAATTCGCACTTGGCTAGCAAGCAGACGTACGGCCTAAGGCTCTCCCGTTCTGAGATGAGACCCATACCTACCAGTGGAGTTCCTTTGGTGATCCCGAAGACCTCTTTGTAGCGCCGGAAACGGCCACCGGGGACGTTTTAGTGCGGTAAAAATCCCATATAACCCTGCATCGCTACTTACTCGTCGTTGGGTATCCCCCGAGAACAAAAAGGAACAATAATGTGTGGCGACCTCCCGCTACTCATCAAGAGATGGCGCTGCTAGTATTCTGAAACACGCTCTCGAAGCATTCTCAGAATCCTGCATATTTACAAGTTCCGAACATCAACTGTCGGAGCACGGCCGCTCCCCAGACATGATCACCTAACCTGGCGGGAGATCTCCCTTCGCCAAAAATGAATTGATAACATAATATAAGAAGGCATGCATCAATACATAAGTAATGGGTTTCTCGGTGTTTTTGTCTCGTGCAAATTCCATATTTGGCCAGTGTGCGCACTGGCCATAATTTTTTATATGTGGCCGGTAATTTTTATATATAACTAGAACTCATGATGCGCGGTTTTTAATTCCTTAATTGTCGATAATTCGGCTCAGTGAATCAATCGACAGGCCGACAAGCCCAGAATTATTATTTTAGGGTTGGTTTATTTATCACTATAAATTCACAAGATAAACACACCCGATATTATTGTACAGCCGAACTGAACATCTCTACAACACCGCTCAATACCGGGATGAAGACGCTATGAATATTAAACGATTGATACTCACGTGTGATAGCGTTACGATAATACACAGGTTCGAATCCTATATATTAATTGTAATTGATTTTATACGGAACTAAACAAGCAAGTTGATTTATTGAAGGTTCTCTTCGTAGTTTCACTCCTCGGTATGTTAAACGATGAAGGTGGTAGAACCAGTGTAGTACGCCCGGGGAAGTACCACTGCCACACCTTTTACTAGCGTGAAGCATTTCTTGCGTTTCGATAGAAGGGTGTGGTTGCCACTCTTTTGTATGAGGTGGCCATCTTAGTCCTCGGGAGTAGCGACGCACGCGGTCACTGCTGCCCATGGACACCTGTAATCAACTACATACAGAACATGGGTTCTATCTGATGTCAATCACAGATGCGTTGCCACTCCCGAGGACTATGATGGTCGCCTCATGTGAAAGTGTAACCACACCCTTCCATCGAAACGCACGAACTGCTTCACGCTAGAAATAGTTGTGGCGGTGGTACTTCCCCAGTCGAACTACCCTGGTTCTAGCACCTTTATATAAATTGTAACGTAAAGGACAAAGCTTCAACGGTACAATAACAGCCCAGCTAACGCAGTAACGGAGCTATGAATATTTAATCACACGATACACCTCGCTATCTGCGATATACGATAGCTGTACACTTCACTCATGTTTGTTAAAACTTCATTATGAATGGAAGCCTTTCATCTCAAATTACTGCAGCGATATTCCAATAAAATGATCTAAATGCGTAATATAATTATCCTTGTTCTCATATAACAGTTATCCTTTTATATTAGGACTAAAATAGTCATATTTACCCTATTTTCGAAAGGGAAACCTTCAAAAGGTATACCCGACGCCGTGGGAGCGACGTTGGTTATATGAGATTCTTACCGCACTAAAACCCCTCCGGTGGCCGTCCTTAGCACTGCGTGGAGGACTCCGGGATCTCCAACGGAACACAACCGGTGTCCTACGAGCGCGATGCTGCTTTCGGGCCCTCCCCTGGTGGGCGTGAAACGCTCACCGCACCTTCTGGTCTTTACGGCAGCATGCGACCACACATGCCACCGTCCTTCCCGGAGTCGCTTGACCGGACGGTTCAAGCTTCCACTCTACCCGCTCGCAACACCGGAAGCCCCTTTTAGTTGCCTATTACGACAGGCAGAGGGTACCGTAGCCCTATTCTGGTCCCGGAACTACAAGGACAGTCATATTCATCCTAAGGACCAGAAAAACTCTGATTGTCTTCATAACCTTTGTCGACAGCATTGAGCATTTATCATCAGTTGGATTGTATGATAATTTGCCAACTTAATCTTACAAAAAAGTTGAATTCTTGAACTTGAGTTGGTCTCGAAAAATGATGTTTTAAGTAAGAAGCGCGTGAATCAAACTCGGAGGAATAGAGCTATGGTATCTCCTGCCTATCGTTGGAGGCGACTAAAATAATCTAACACCTTCAAAGTAAAAATGTTCCAGAATACCTTTGTAGAGCCAATAGTACTACAAATTATAACATAAAGGACAAAGCTCCAATAGTACAAATTATAACATAAAGGACAAACGGTACAATAACAGCCCATCAGTAAGGACCTATGAATATTTAATCACTCAATACACCTCGTTCGTCTCTGTAGCTCCGGGATCAAAATAGGGCTACGCTATCCCCTGCCTGTCATATGAGGCGAATAAGAGGGGTTTCCGGGGTTGCGGGCGGGTAGAGTAAGACCTTATACCGTTCGATTAGACCTCGAGAAGGACGGTGGTATGCGTGGTCGTATACGTATATCTTTACTACGATAGACCAGATGAAGCGGTGGGCGCAGCCGCTCACCTGGGGGAGCCCGATGGAGCGTTACTGATATTTGAAAAAAAAAGAAAAACAGGCTCACTTATATCTGAGGTGACTATAGGTTCCGAGACTCGTAACGATGTGATTGGCTTCAGATAGGATCCTTGCAGTGTTCGAAATTGCATACACATGTTTATGGGTCATAGTAACCATCAGATAGATTACATGTTCGTTTGCTACTTCAATTCATAAAAAAACGGCTAAGTGCGAGTTGGTCACGCGCACGAAGGATTCCGTAACATCTGAAAAAAACGGCAAAATATTACGTTTGTTGTATGGAAGCCCTCCATAAATATTTATTTTGTTTTTTATTTGTTGGTTATCGGCAATGAAATCATCATCTGTGAAAATTTCAACTGTCTAGCTATTATGATTCATAAGGTACAGGCTGGTGACAGACAGACGGACGGGCAGACAGACGGATAGCGAAGTTTTAGTGATAGGGTTCCGTTTTTACCTTGGGTATGGAACCCTAAAAACGACGAATACTCAAAATCAGTTCTAGAAGAACGGAGTTTCAGCTAGGGCACGAGCGCAGTTCGTTCGGAAGAATAGGGCTACGGTATCCCTTGTCCGTCGTTAGAGGCGACTAATAGACAAAGGCTCCCTTTTGAAGAGGTCTTTGATAGGCATTGGAGCTTAAAATACTGATAGATTGAAGGTGGTAGAACCAGCGTAGTTCGACCGGGGAAGTACCACCGCCACACCTATTTCTAGCGTGAAGCATTTCTTGCGTTTCGATAGAAGGGTGTGGTTGCTGGCACACTTTTACATGAGACGACCATCATAGTCCTCGGGAGTAGCAACACATCTGTGTTTGTCTTCAGATAGAACCCATGTTCTGTATGAAGTTGATTACAGGTGTCCATGAGCGGCAGTGACCACTTACCATCAGGTGGACTGCATGCTCGTTTGCTACTTCAGTTAAATAAAAAAAAAAAGATAGAATAGACACTGATACAGATAGACACACGGCTTTATTTAGAAAATCAGTTGCACTAAAGAAGTTTTTTCAATCGATTTCAAAGTATAAGGTAGTTCTCGAGTCGTCTCTCGTTTTTTTTCTTTTTATTTTTTTCTCCAACTTAATCAGATTTCATTATCTGTTTAAATAAATACCTATATCATTAGAGGTACATTTCATTTATTTAAAAAAATGAGCCACATGGAATAGAAACATTAACATATTAAATCACAATATATTCAGTACTAGCTGTGCCCGCGACTTCATCCGCGTGGCACGCAACGCAAGCCCTCAAGGATGAATAATTTTCACCGTTTTTTCACATTTTCCATTATTTCTTCGCTCCTAATAGTTGCAGCGTGATGTTATATAGCCCAAAGCCTTCCCCGATAAATGGTCTATTCAATACAAAAATAATTTTTAAATTCGAACCAGTAGCTCCTGAGATTAACGCGTTCAAACAAACAAACAAACTCTTCAGCTTTATATATTAGTATAGATAATTTTGGTACATAAACATCGCGTTTGCTTTTTTGCATAATACATAAATATACATACATACGAGAACATTTTGCAACGGCGTCAAAGCGTCTACAGCTGTTTAAAAATAACCTATCCATATTTAGATCGGTAGATTAGCTTAGATAAGTTAACAACGAGTAAAGGTCATCCCTTTGTGATTACACTTCAGATGCTTGAGACGTGCATCATCCATTTATGCTTAACATCAGTGTTAAGGTTTTTTATAAGATTGAAGGAGTGAACGAGCGTGCAATCCACCTGATAGCAAGCGGTCACGGCCGCTCATAGATATCTGTAAGCAATTTTTGTATACATTAAGGGTTTTATCGGAGGTTTATTACAGATGCAATACACACGTAGATGACCACTGATGTCACTCCAATTCAATCCAATGACAACCCCTGTGTCTTAGTGGTCACCATATCGGTCTGATAATTAGGGGGTTTCCGGGGTTCTAACAACTAATATCTAAATTATGATAGTTTTTTTTTTGGTTTGTATATTTTTTGTCTTTGTGTACCTGCACGATACAGAAAAATCATTCCTAGTGTAAAAAGCTTGTTGCAAATGTCCATGGGTGGCAGTGGTCACTAAAATTCTCGTTTTTTTAACACTAAATTACATAAAAGCAGTAAACTACATACAATTATAAAAACTAGTCACCGGTCGCAACGGTCGAAATTCGACTGTAATTTAAGTTATAAAACTTAACTTCATATTGTCCAAAGTAACACCAATATTTCTCTAATTCAAATCAATTTTAATAATTTTCAAGTTATTTTGAACGCACCCGTTATAAGTAAAAAGAGGTTTATTAACTAAGATGCATTTAAAAGCAATAGAGGGTATTTTGACAAAGACATCTGACATTTATTATGTGTTTTCTATTACGAAAACACATAACATTAAATGTTCTATTTCGTTTATTATGTGTGTTTATGTCAAATACAAGGTAGTAAGTGTAATGTGTTTTTAGTTGATTTTGTTTATGTTTTATGCTTTATTTGAAAAAATATTAGTATTGCGCAATTCTTCTCTACATCAGTTATAACCGTGCGTAATTGCGGACTCTTCCGCCTGTGGCAAGTATCTTGAAAACGAATTACATTTTTTTGTTTCACGTATTAATAACTGTATATGAGTACAACTACATAACAATTACATTGCATATGAGTAAAACATAGGAACTATACACAACTGAAAATTTCACTTTATTATGATCATACGGATAGTTCAGACTTTTCGCATTATCTTTTATCTCCATTGTTCATCTATCTTTAGCCTAAAAGCTCTGTCATCTGGAAGCTCAGGGCAGCCGTATTTAGTCTCCACGTAAAATATTTACTAGACATATGTAATAAAGGTTATAAACTGTATGTTTATTAAAGAAGCAACAGATCTTATTAATATTATATCATATATACATAATGTTATATCAATTTAATATTATTATTGTTATAATTGTAAAAGTTTGTAAGTATGTCTATGTTTGTAAAATTTTCACGCAATAACTACCGGTCGCATTTAGTTGACATTTGGCATAAAGTTAGTTTATGGATTACCACATATCATGACAGTAGTAAACGTGTTCATAGCAGGCAAAGCCGCAGGAATAAACTTGTCTTCTATAGTTTTTTTTAGATACATTTGACCACCAGTCCGTCCACCTGATGGTGAGTAGTCACTGCCGCCTATCAACATCTGTAAATAAGAAGCTATTTACAGATGCGGAACAAGGGTTCAATCTGAAGTCAATCACAGATGCGTTGCTACTCCCGAGGACTAAGATGGAACCCTTCCATGGAAACGCAAGAACTGCTTCACGCTAGAAATAAGTGTGGCAGTGGTACCGCCCTGTCCAAACCTTTATTCTACCGCCTTGTCAAATATACTTGTACCTATATATACTTGAGCAGTATTTTGAATTTATTGTGTGAAATAGTTGTATCGTTGTGTTAAAATTTTAACGTTTTCATTCGTAACAATGTCAAAAATAGCAGTCACTGCTATTAACGTTGTAACGAAATAACGTAGTGGTAGACCCAGTGTAGTTCGACCCGGGAAGTACCATCGCAACACCTATTTTTATCGCGAAGAATTTCTTGCGTTTCGATAGAAGTGTTGCCGGCACACTTTGGGCGACCATCACAATCCTCGGGAGTATCAACACATCTCTGATTGACTTCAGATGGATCCCATGTTCTGTATGTAGTTGCTTACAGATGTCTATGGGCGGCAGTGGCCACTTACCATCAGGTGGACTGCATGCTCGTTTGCTACTTCAAACTGATTTAAAAAAAAAACATAATTTTACTCACTTCTTGTATAATGTATTGTCTGAGAGTCTGTACTTTATATAACAGGGCTGGTAAAGTGCTCACCTTAATAACACCACAAGTACCGAAGCATATTTTTCACTAAATTATTCAGAGGCGCAAAAGAGGGTTCAATCTTTGTGAATATGTACGTAAAATTAAGAATTTGACAGGTCTAATTTTTCATAAGAATTATGAATTTAATTTTTTCGAGGTCTCTAAATCTTCAACCATCCTTACCCGTCTGTGTAATGCAGGGTAATGTTTTTCAGTATGTATGTCTATTTCTTTGACATGCTCTAAAGCCCAAATGGTTTGACAGTTTTCGGCATATGACGTGTTCTTGGATTCGTCTGGAGTTTTAGTTTTGAAATATGAATTCTATTTTTTGAGGTCTGTCAATCTTCAACCATTCTCACCGGTCTGTATCAGATGCAGAGTGATGTTTTTCAGTATGTATGTCAATTTCTTTGACATGCTCCAAAGCAGAAATGGTTTGACAGATTTTGTCATATGTCGTGTTCTTGGATTCGTCTGAATTTTTTTTTGAATTATGAATACTATTTTTGAGGTCTGTCATTCTTCAACCACTCGAAAGCAGAGAAATGCTTTTCGGGCGTATATATGCCACGTATATGTGTCTTCTTTGACACGATCTACGGCGCAAAGTATCTAGGTCTATAAAAATTTAACGTAGTTATCTAGGTCTATAAAATATAGCCGTTGTTACCGCTCTTGTCACAAGTACTTTAAATTCTTTAGCACGTTCTTCTACAGCCCAAACGGATTGACAAATTTAACGATTAAGATGAATCGTCACGTATATCAGTGACGATTCATCTTAATCGTCACAGAGACATAGGCTTATTTTACTCTTTTATATTAACGCGTCGTCTGATTCGTCTCAATTATGGAAGTGACATAGACTATATAATTTTTACTTAACAGGCCACACACGACTTATTTATCCATTTACTAGAATCCCCAGCGAATAAGGCTGCGGGCGGTAGCTTTATTACAATGATATACCTAGTATTCTTGCTAGAAAGCTTTGTACGTGATAAAGGCTAGCGAATAGTGGCAAAGCCAGTTACAACATAAAACTTGAAGTATTATCTGTTAACTGCCAAAGAAAGCCGAGATACACCGCGGCAAAATTTTATGGCCCTATAAAGTTACGTCCATTTCTACGCATTGAAGATACCTATAGTATAGCTTTGGTTTTTTTTTAATCTTTATTTAAAGAGCTTTGCCTACTGTCAATGCCGCTCTGTAATCTGCAATATCTTCTAACAATATTTATGCATTTCTTACTCCTATATTTACTAACTTATACAGCGCTTTAGCAAAATCTTCCAGAGGATAAGCCAAAGCACTGTTACACAAACCAATATCTGACATTGTCCGTTTAGCAAAAAATTCTTGTCTATATGTCTTATTCCGTTTACATTCCATAAGTATATGATAAACATCTTCTATAACTCCACATTATATAGCTTTGGTTTGTACCTTATAAAAAACTGGTCAAGTGCGAGTTGCACTGGCACATGAATTGTTCCGTACCCGTATCTATACAAAACTGCAAAAACGTTTGTTGAATGCGAGCCTCCCTTAAATATTTATTTTTATCTGTTTCTAGTATTTCTATCTAGTTTTGTTATAGCGGCAACAAACTAAATCATTTGTGAAAATTGAACTATCTAGCTATCACAGTTCCTGAAATAAAGCCTAGTAAAAGACAGATAGATAGACTGACAGCTCTTAGTTATTGTCCCTGTAGCCTCGGGTTCAGAATAGGGCTACGGTATCCCCTGCCTGCCGTAAGAGGCGACTAAAAGGGGCTTCCGGGATCGCAGACGGCTAGAGTGGGAGCTCGAACCGTTCGGTCAGGCAATCCCGGGAAGGACGGCGGTATGTGCGGTCGCATACCGTCGTAAAGGCTAGACGGAGCGGTGGGCCCAGCCGCCCATATGGGAGGAGCCCGATGGGGCAACGCGCTCGGAGGATTCCGGTTGAAGTCGTTTCGAGATCCCGGAGTCCTACTTTTCATTTTAGTGCGGCAAAAATCCCACATAACCCTGCGTCGCTCCCACGGTGTCGGGTACCTTTTGAAGGTTTCCCCCTCGAAAACAAAAAAAAAAAGAAAAAGCTCTTAGTTATTATGGTTCCGTTTTTAACTTTTGGCTAGGCAACTATAAAAAGGACGCGGTTATGATTTATAAAATTATCTGGAAGAAAAACGTCTAAACGTGGTAGAATTATTTTTGATACTCCGGCATCATTGGCACATCTTTCTGCCTAATAACAGCAATATTAAGCGCTGGTGTTCTGGTATGACGGGTGCCGTAAGGGAGACGTTGGTATTTTTTTTATCTGATTGGAGTGCCAAACGAGCCTGCAGTCCACCTGATGGTAAGTGGTCACTGCTGCCCATGGACATTTGTAAGCAACTTCAAATATAACATGAGTTCTATCTGAAGTCAAACACAGATGTGTTGCCACTCCCGAGGACCAAGATGGTCGCCTCATATGAAAGTGTGCCAGCAACCACACCCTTCCATCGAAACGCAAAAAAATGCTTCACGCTAGAAATAGATGTGGCGGTGGTACTTCCGCGCAAAAAATTATCTAAGACTTTCCTAATAACACCAATGTCAAGCGCTAGGGTACTGCTTGGAAGAGTGTGGAAAGAAGACGTACTTGTAACGGCGTTCACTCGGCAGTGGCCACTTACATTCAGTTGGATTATTCTTTTGCTGCTCCTATATTATAAAAAGCAACATTATGTATGGATATGTGTAAAATCAGACATCAGTTTAGTGATCCCGGGGCTGTTTGACCAGCGGTCGATAACCTGAGGCCCGCGGGGCCGATGCGGCTGTGACCCTCTTTGCGGGTTTTCCTAAAGTTCTCTTTGCAATCTGTGGACCTTTCTCGACAAGTGTTTGTTGCCGTCAAATTTTAGGAACTACTTTCCCGAATGAAGCCCGACGTTACAGGTAGCTGTTATATGACCCGTTGCCAAAGGTTGCGGATCGCTGTTTAGGCCTTGGTCTACGGGTCTGGTCAAGTGTAAATAGAGAAATGTACTCTTGACATCTATTTCGTATTTTAAAACAAACTTTCAAGTTCCACGCTTGAATTGGTATACTTATCCCCACGATGTTTCCCTGTTCAATTGGAAGGTCCATTTCCAATCACTAGGCTATCTTATATTACCATTATATCCCTTTTTTGTGCTCGAGGGGGAACCTTCAAAAGGTACCCGACGCCGTGGGAGCGACGCAGGGTTATGTGGGGTTTTTACCGCACTAAAACCCCCCCCGGTGGCCATCCTCAGCGCTATAAAGAGGACTCCGGGATCTCGAAGCTGCCGCAACCGGAATCCTCTGAGTGCGTGGTCCCATCGGGCTCCTCCCAGATGGGCGGCTGGGCAACACTGCTCCGTCCTTCGCGGGATCGCATGACCGAACGGTTCGAGCTCTCACTCTAGCCGCCTGCAACCCCGGAAGCCCGTTTTAGTCGCCTTTTACGACAGGAAGGGGATGCCACAGCCCTATTCTGATCCCGGAACTACAGGGACGAGGCTATTACAACTTATCATCATATCCCGTGCTAGCTAATTCACCCGTGTTTCACTACGGGACGTAAATGTCACAAAAATACTCGCTTTCAATTGCAAAATCTTTAATTAGTGCCAAATATCGAAATCAAAAGTAGCAACATTTTATATCAATTTGACCAGTAGTTCTAGTTATGAATAACAATCAGACGCACACCAGCTTGTTTTTATTTATTAGATTTTTATGTGGGTATCCGAAACGTATTATCAAGTGTTATCTAACTGTTACGAGCTTATTAGAAATTATCACTTGTTATACGGTATGATCATGAACTAAATAACCTGCTCACTATTAATTCTACCAATTCACACTTAACTAGCGTGGTAGGGTGTAGCTGAAGCCTTTGCTTGTCGTCAACCCATTATTGTCCCACTGCTGGGCACGGGTCTTCTCGCAGAATGAGAGAGTTTAGGCCATAGTCCACCACGCTGGCCAAGTGCGAATTGGTGGACTTCACACACCTCCGAGAACTTTTTTGAAGTCAAACTTCTTTATCGGGGTTGTTGAAGTGAAACTTCTTTATCGGGGTTGGAAAAAAATTTAGTGTCACATTTTTTCGTTACGCGCCATCTTTTTCTGTTACGCGCCAACTTTTTTTATTTTTCGTTACGCGCCATCTTTTTCCGTTACGCGCCATCTTTTTCTTATCCCTACCACGCGTGATATTAGATAGATTATTATAGATTAGATTATTAGATAAAGTTTAATAAAAGCCTTTTATTAAACTTTATCTAATTTAACTTTATTTAACCAATTTCTGTAAAGTTGCATATAGTAAATTATTTTTTGAAAAATAACGTCATAAAGAAGTTTCACTTCTTACGAGTGTACGCTAGTACACGCACACATTTTTTTTTAAAGAACTCTTGGGTGTGCAGGTTTCCTCACGATGTTTTCCTTCGGAAAGCAGTGATAAATTAAAATGTATAATACGCACATAAATCAGTGGTGCGCGCCTGGGTTTGAACCTCGGACCTCCCGATTGAGAGGGCAAGTTTCAACCATTAGGCTATCACTGTGAAACCTTTGCTTACCCTGAGGCATTTTCCCAGTCGTGGGACAGAAATGGGTTAACGACGAAACAATATTTGAGCATAAGTTAAAAATTTAAAATGTACACAACCGTGGGGTTGTGCGAGGGTAAAACGCCCTTTTGGAAGATTCATTAATAAATGTCAAGATGTCCAGTGACTTTTGTAATTAATTTTACAAATGTTTGTAAAATATTTGTTTTTGTAAGTGAATTTTCGACTCGAATTTTACAAATACCGCATTCTGGAAATAGCAAATTCTGTTAGTATCGTATTTTCAATATGGATAAATTACAAATTAGAAATTCAGGCCCGTAGGTAGCGGTTCATAATCTAATATTTTCTTTTTTATTTATTTTGGTTATGACAAATTGACTGACATTTGATATTTAAAATATCTTGTAAATTATGTTGGAAAACTTTGTGAGAGATATGGTCTGAAATTTTATACTCACAATGTAGTTACTAGCTTAGACGAAATAATTTTGTTATGACGAAATAATAGTCACTAGTCAGTTACCCGTCGGCGTCGCATCGGTCGAAATTCGACCGTAATTTATAAAAACTAAACTTCATATTGTCTAAAGTAGTACGAATATTTCTCAAATTAAAATAAAATGTAATAAATTTCAAGTAATTTTGAACGCACCAGATAAATATTAGTTTTTTACTTTTTTAATATTACGTTTTTTTTACTAATGAAATATTTCATGTGGTTTGGTACCTTACTGTATTAAAATTTGATGTATATAAACTTGGTACCGGCCACACTTCATCGAAGTACTGATATTAATTATTAAGGTCAAGAAAACTTTCGTTCCTCGTGGGAACTTCAAGATAAAAAGTATAACTCTTGAAAATAAATTGCTGTGTAAATCTACATATTAATACGTGAAGCAAAAACTTGTGAAGCATTTTTAAGTAATATGCCGCGGACGGATTAGTATGAAAGTTTTGCACGGTTATAGTGGACGTAGAGAAGGAGTGCAGAATGTTAATATTTATTTCAAATAATGCTTAAAACATATATAAAATCAACTAAAAACACATTACACACACTACCGTGCATTTGTCACAAACACATAAATATTAAACGAAATAGAACATTAAATGTCTTACTATGAAAACATAACGTCAGAAATGTCAGTGTCTTTGTCAAAATACCCGCTATTGCTTTTAAATGCGGTTTAGCTAATTAAACCTCTTTTTATATTTAACGGGTGCGTCCAAAATTACTTTAAAATTATTACATTTTATTCGAATTTGAGAAATATTCGTACTACTTTGGACAATATGAAGTTTAGTTTTTTAATTTAAGTTGTAGATGTGACGGGTGACTAGTATATAATAGAACCTTGAATCGCCGTGGAAGTTGAATTTATTTAAGATGGTAGAACGTGTACGATTCAAACGGGGAGGTACCTACCACCGCTACACTTATTTCTAGCGCAACGCAGTTCTTGCGTTTCAGATGAAAGGTGTAATTGCTCATTTTCACATGATGCGACCATCTTGACCCTTGAGAGTAGCAACGCATCTATAATTGACTTTAGATGGAACCCGTGTTCTATATGAAGTTGCTTAAAGTTGATTACAAATGTCAATGGGCAGCAGGGAATATTTATCTTCGGTAGACTGCACGCTTGGTTGCTTTCTTTAACTGACTGAAGTAGCAAACGAGCTTGCAGTCCACTTGAAAGTGGTTACTGCCGCCCATGGACATCTGTAGTCAACTTCATATAAAACATGGGTTCTATCTGAAGTCAATCACAGATGCGTTGCTACTCCCGGGGACTATGATGGTCGCATCATATAAAAGTGTGCTACATCAATTGTTAAAAAAAATCTTATAATGAAAATAAAATAATAACTAAAATAAAAGATAACTCTAAGGATGCGATACAAAGATATAGATATTAGTATGACAGTGCAGACTTGAAGTAATACGGGTAGGAAAGAGAAGTCCCTTGCCCGCAAGGGACGCGCCGAACATTAAACCACGTTATCGCTATAAAACTCCGAAGTTTCGTCGCCATTCCACGGTCTAAGTTAGAAGCTTCTGGACAGCGTATTTTTATTTCTTATCGTCTGATTAAAAAGAAGGAGGGTTATCGATAAGTGAATTAGAGCTGTGGCAAATTAGGGGCTTCTAAATGTAACTGTGTTTTTAATTTGTAACTGTCTTCCCAAGGGAAAAATGGTTAGCGAAAAGCAAGATTGTCCTTTGCTATATTCATTTTGATTGTATTCTGTGTTGTGTGCCCTGCTACTACTGAAGAGAATCAAGAATGATCGCCTCATATAAAAATGAGCCAACATCAACAGCCTCCCACTGATCGCAAGTTTTTTATGTTTTCCACATTTCACATAGTAGTGTCACATGTTCTTTAATTATATTATTTACATCTTAAAGGCCACACACATATAGAAGATTAAATGTATTTATCATTATCTGTGTATGAGGCACAGAAGTTCATATGTCTCACTTTCAACTTTATCGGCCAATCTGATTTGGAGCGCTTAAATGTGATTGATGAACGGTTCCATTTTGTCAAAAGGAAGTCTAACATTATTTAACAGATCATGTCCTCTTGCTTTTCTAATTGGAACAAAGCTAACAAGTATTGAATATTTTTTCTTACAAAATAAATTATTACATACTTATAGCCACATTTATGGCCCACGTACGTGACATGGTAGAACAACGAGTTTCTTCTCTAAGATATAATATTTAAAACGTAATTTATGCAGCATCACGATACTTTTTACGCTCAAGTATATTAAGCATTAATATAGGAAAGACATGTAAGGAAGTTTATGAACATAAACTAAATAAACACGTGCTTTTCAAAGTAGTTTGATAATAATCCGAGGGCCATAAAACAATTAGTTTCAGCGTTAATCGCTTTACACGGCGATCGGCAGCGGTGAGCGTTTAAACAAATGTATGATATTTCATGGCCACAAAATTTCGCTGTAAATTGTAGTGATATTTACCCAAATACTTAATAAATAATAGACTTTTGCGGTGTCGAGAAAATGTATTATGACTGTAAATATCTTATATTTTTTATCATTTTGGCATGTTTTAGAGATAGGAGATAGCTTAGCTCTCTTTAATTAAAATTATGTAATTACTGGCTTATTCCTGTCTTTGTTCGCCCTCTTCTGTGACGTTTATCATAACAGCAATACTCCTAAGTGTTAATGTGATCTACATAAATTTCCTGTGTGCTAAATTTTAGTGAACTCAAACACAAATGTATCCTCACAAACTTTCGTATTTATAATATTAGTAATATTCGCATTTGATATTGTAGGTTTTCATATAATAATAAATCTATATAAAGATCTATGATCGTGCTGTGTCTCTACAAAATTTCATACAGTATTGAGGCGTTTTTTAACGTCATGATATGACAGTAAAAATTTCATTTGCCTTGACACTATAAAACGCCCTTGCTGGTGTTACTATAGAAAATGGAACGCGTTGAGGCGTACTTATATACGAATGAAAAGTTAACAGTTGACAGGCGTACTTTCGTAATGTTTTTTTAAGATGAGCATCAAGAAGAGTTCTGTCCGTGAATGTGTTAACCTGTACCCGATACCCGCTATAAGCTTATGACTTGTTTCTTTATCCGCTCCGCTCTTATATCGCACCGAATCTACTGCAAACAGTCTGTTAAAAATTAACACCGCTATAGAACAGTTGAAATGGACTTGTTACAATTTGAAGCTCTTCACTTCACTTCTTGTTGAGATTTTGTTAATTTTCACGGACTTCAACAAACCAAACGAATTTTCAATTCGATTTAATGGATTTCTTGTTAACGGGGAGAGGAAATGTTTAAAACGAACCCGATGCCATGGGCGCATTCCCGGGTTATGTGATATTTTACCTACTTAAATCCCTTAGTGGCTGTTTCCGGGGATCTGTGTATATCGGATCGCAACCGGAGTCTTCTGAGCGCAGTCCCTTCCGGAAAGATATTTACCGTGCCGCTTTTTTGCTTGACTTGGCGGAAGCACTGCCATGCTCCAGATTATTAAATGAGTGTGGGATTGTATACGATAATGGGGTCGAACTACACTGGTTTTACCACCTGGTAAAAATAGGTGTGGCGGTGGAACCTCCCCAGGTTCCACCGCCACACCTATTTTACCACCGCCACACCATTAGGTAATTTGCCATTTGTCCCTGTAGTTTCGGGGCCGGAATAGGGCTACGGTATCCCATGCCTGTCGTAAGAGGCGTCTAAAAGGAGCTTCTGAGGTTGTAGGCGGCTGGAGTGGAAGCTCGAACCGTTCAGCCAAGCGAGCCCGGGAAGTACGGCGGCATGTGTAATCGCATGCTACCGTATACAACATAAGGTGCGGTGAGCGTATTCGCTCACAAGAGAAGAGCCCGAAAGGGACTTCGCGCTCGGAGGACTCCCGTTGTGTTCTGTTGGACATCCCGGAGTCCTTCACGCAGCGCTGAGGACGGCCACCGGGGGGTTTTAGTACATAAAAATCCCACATAATTGCGTCGCTCCCTCGACGTAGGGTACCTTTTCAAGGGTTAGATTATTTATTATTAATCCTTACTAAATCTTACAATATAGGTACACTAATTCAAAGGAAACAAACACGTTTAATATATTACGAGTACCCGAAGTACAGGGTGTATAAATTAATATGAACATCTCGGAGCCACTTAATTAAATATGGGATGTTTCCTTCCTCCGTTGAATTTCATAAACGAAGGTTGTGGTAGAGGTATCTTGGAGCAATTGTGGCGTGAATAGTACGTTTGCATTAATAATTACATTCTGTGTATTTTGATAAGTCTTGAAGATAGGTTTACAAGGTACAAATTCTTCGACTGGAGAGGTAAGCGTGTTACACCTATTTCTACCGCAAAAAAATTCTTGCGTTTCGGTGGATGATTGCGATTACCGGCTTTCATATGGGGCGACTACTTCAGTCCGTGAGAGTAGCAACGTACTTGAGATAGACTTCATATTAAATTCCTATTATGTATGGAATATATAATAAGTACCGCCATCATGCCTATTTCGTGTAGCAGTTCCTGTGTTTTGTTTGAAGGGTGTTGTTGTGGTTGCCTCCTCACTTTCATATGAGGCGAAAATCTTAGACCTCGCGAGTAGCGTTGTCAAATTTTTATTTAATCAAGTCGGGATTTAGGAACTTATTGATTGAAAAAAGCGGGACTTTATAGTCAAAAGCGGGACACGGCGGACGGGGGCCGGAGGATCTACACTTGGCGACCTTTTTGGTCCCGTTTTGGTCGACAAACTGACGATCGACTTAAATTTGTACACCTTTGGCGACCTCTTTTTTTTGGTCGACAAACTGCAGTGACTTAAAGTATAGATTTCTAGATTTGGTATCCTTTTTTTCAGAAGTCCAGTCCTTTCCGAAAAGCGGGACTGAGCCTGTCCCGCACGGAATTTTTAATTTTGATCAAAAAGTTAGGGACGTCCCGCCTAAATCGGGACGTCTGGCAACGCTGGTAGCAACACATATATGATTAACTTCAGATAGAACCCCTGTTTATATGAAGTTGATTACAGATGCCCATAGGCGACAGTGACCACGTACCATCACTTAGATTGCTTGCTCGTTTGATAATTCAATCAAAAAAAGGATGTTACAACCTCATCAATCAATTTGTATAAATCTGTATAAATGTTCGATACTTTTCATGCGCGGTGGGATCTAACGAGCCGTCAAAATACTGTCACTTTAAATTTGTGACGACATTATTGGCGACAAAAAATTAATACCGTCGTAATACTGTCACTTTTGATTGGCGCTGTCATTTTTTCGTGACTTTGGGAGCAAATATTATCGTATGCGTGTGCATTGAGTGAGCACCCGTTAAAAATCTTCAAAAATATATTAGTTATTTAGTAAAATTGGTGAAACAATTGTAAAATTAGTTTCCCAATTTGTAAAAAGTTATAGCAAATGATAAATAATGTAATGTGTGCTCACTCAGTTCTCATAGAGAACCAGCTGAATCCGTAAATGTATCGAGTTTATGAATAAGGTTTGGGTACCAGTATTTAGTAAAACTTCTAAAAAAGCAATTACTTTAATTACAGATCGTATAGTGTAGTAATAATAATACACAATAATCTGTAATTAAAGTATTTATCTTTTGCTAGAACTTTTTACAAATAGGGAAATAAATTTTACAATTGTTTCAGCTCTTTTACTAAATGACTAATATATTTTTAAAGATTTTTATCTTAAAGGGTGCTCACTCAATCCACACGCACACATATTATCTACTCATGACCAACATAAAATGTTATTTCAAAATTGTTTATTTTCGAACGTACGAATAAGTAACGAAGTAAACAGATGTAGGGCAACATCGTGAGGAAACTATATGAATGAGAGTTCTTTAAAAAAAGTTCTCAAACGTGTATGAAGTCTGTCTAAATACTTAAGCAAACTTTTTAAATTATATAGTTGCGCATCAACCAGTACCAGTAGTGTCCAGTTTTACAGTCCACTGGCTTTTAAATTCATTCTAAACAAATGAAGTCGGCTGATGCTCTTTTGTTTTTTTTCACATTTAAGTGCGTAGTTTGTTCGTTGTTGCGTGTTGTACAAATGTATATTCAGTGTGAGTTTTAAATTAGTAAAATTACAATTTATACGAAAATAGCACGCATTTCATTTAGAAAAACCACTCCGATAGTAAACAAAAGTGAAAACACCGTATTGCAATAAAACAAAGTCTATCAATTCGCGCTTGACTAGCGCAGGGTTCAATGGCCTAAATCCTCCTCATTTTGAGGGGTTGACAACGCCTAATGGTTAAAAGAAAATTATAAAGATACCTCTTTAGATTTTGAATATAATAAGATATACTAAAAATCAAGTAGATATCCATCTTACGGTAAGTGGCCACTGCCGCTCATTTTATAATGAACTATAGGTAAGAGCTACCCCTGATTATGATTACAAAGTTCAAACGCCCTGGACATCAAGACTTTCTATCATTTGACGACCCACGTGGCGGAGCGGTTACCATACCGGTCTGACGCGCAATGGGTCCCGGGTTCGATTCCCGGCCAGACAGGTATCTGAATGATGAGTTGCGATTCGTGTTCTGGGCCTGGGTGTTTTTGTATTCGTCTTATGTGTGTCCATAGTACCCACGACATAGGAGAAAATCCTACTGTGGGGCTATGAGTGTAGAAAGCGTGTGTTATCTCCCTTACCATACTCTTCAATCCAGAAAACACCAGAGCTTAATAATAATGTTATTAAGTAGAAACAGTTGAAGTCCTGGTGCTTTCGGAGTCGAATCACGAGAGGTTCTACCACTTAAATATTCTATTAACCCAAAAACTCATATTCCAGCACATTATTTGATACCCAAATAACTTAGATAATACTAATCTAGGATCCAAAAGGTGCCTTTGTGGCTAGGATTAAATAGATATAAAACCTTTTTACCTGTATATTCTATGAATATTACGTTATAACGTAGTGCTAAGGAGTTCTCAGGGATACATTTATGACACCCTCGGGATAGTATGAGATTTAGCTGCGGGATGAACTTGAAGATATATTATTTGTTCTATCTACAGTAATGTTTTGTATTGTGTTCGCTTTTAAGAGAGAATACAAAGATTGCGGGTATATAATACGAAATTAAATAATTTAAATGGAAATGAATATGAATGAAAAGAGAATAAAAGAGAGGAAAGTGTCGTGTGGTAACGTTTATTTATATACTTATTTATAAAAGGTTCACCAACGTAGCAAACACTTATAAATATCGAATAACACAAATATAAATGAAAAGGTCGTGTACCACAATTACACATGAACACGGCATTTAAAGTATTGACGCTCTGTTAAATTATAGTATAATTATTTAGGATTATAAAATTTACATTAATTATTACCTCAGCACATACAACATTATACATGTATAATTGTATATACTATGTTCTTAAATAACATCACTCTCTCTCTTCCCGTGAATGTCATCGGAGATGACTAAGGAACAAAATCTAGACTTAGATATGAAACTGGTTCTTATTTTGTAGGTATTTCGTAGGTACTTTGCTAAACAGGTGGTAGAACCAGTGCAGTTCGACCGGAGAACTACCACCGCCACCTATTTCGAGCGTGAAGCAATTCTTGCATTTCGATCCAAGGGTGTGGTTGCCGGCACAATTTTATATGAAGCGACCATCATAGTCCTCGGGAGTAGCAACGCACCTGTGATTGACTTCAGTTAGAACTCATGTTCTATTTGGACTTGCTTACATATGTCCATGGTCGGCACTCACCATCAGATGGACTGTATGCTGTTTTGCCAATTCCATCAGATAAAAAAAGGTTACTTATCCGCGGGATTTCAATTACTCTTTAGTTTGCCGTCAGGAAAAGGCCGTAGCTTCTGTTTCTCCAGAATAAAAACCATTGTTATCAAGGTTGCCTACTGACAGATGTTAAACTTAGAACGAATACGGTTAAACCAGATAGGTACCAGGGTCTCACCTATTTCTAGGGACAATTTTATACGTTACAGTAGAAAGACAATTGCCGACACACTTTTATATGAGGCGACCATCATAGTCCTCGGGAGTAGCGCATCTGTGATTGACTTCAAATAGAACCCCATGTTCTATATAAAGTTGCTTACAGATGTCCATGGGCGGTAGTGAACACTTACCATCAAGTGGACTGCATGCTCGTTAGCTACTTCAATCGTATTAAAAAAAGATGTAGACGCCGGCCTCCGGTCCCCCTCCGGCCCCCTCAGGAGGAGGGCATTTGTCCTCTGTCTATGGACAGACCAACGAATCTGCAGTCAATAGTCAAAACTTTCCGAGGTAACCTCGGGGGAAATCAAAAAGTTTACGGTCTTTCGACTTCAATCATGAGCGAAGCGGATAACACAATGTATGTTGCCCATAATTGATTGAATTAAGCGTTGTGGGATATAGACATGTGGAGTTGTGTCTTACAACACAAGCTTAACTATTATAATGTAAGGCTTTTACATAAACTATGATTTTATAAGGTAGAACGTATTTGGACCGACCGGGGAGCTACCACCGCCACATACCTAGAAGCAGTTCCTACGCTTCTCCGGCCCCCTTTTTTGATGCGACCATCTTAGTCCTTGAGAGTAGCAAGGTATCTGTAATTGACTTCAGTTAGAACCCTTGTTCTGTATGAAATTGCTTACATGACCAATGGACAATGTCTATGGGCGACAGTGATCACTTATCATTAAGTGCACTGTATAACCGTTTGCTGCATAAATCTTATATAAAAAAACTTGATTCGGGAGTGATTAGGAATGGAATGGGTAATTTCTTGTGGCATAAATCAATGCGCGATTCCATCCTTCGAAAAGCACGTTAAGTTAATGGACTTGTTGCTATCATTGGATGGTGGTTGTTACTTGTCGAAGATCTTATGGATTTACGAGCAACCGAAATTGGTTGGCTACTAGCACAAATTCCCTAATGTGCGTTGTGGCGTAGACTAGTTCCTCTCCTATCCCTAGTTATATAGAGAGATGCGAGGTCAGTATTAGGACATAAAAAGGGATACAGCATACACCTATCCCTGTTGAGGTAAAAAATTGCAAGTCAATAATCGTTGCCACCACCGCACACGATACTGTGATGGTGACAGCGATGGCCTAACTTGGCTCTAAGAAAGAAATACGAATTAAGGTAAGAAAGAAAAACTATTATGACAAAGGCACGGACGATCAGTCTGTGGAGTGTATCTATTATAATTAAAAAAAATCGATACTCTTATGAAAATTAATTTATCTTTATTTTTCGATATGTGAACCTGTTTTTGAACTCTAAATGACGGTTTTCAGAAAGGTTTCGTTCTATTGCCCCAGGCGATGTGTTCGCTATTGGACCGAGGGGAAAAGCTTAAAGCTAGTTTAAAAGGTATACTTTAGTTGGGTTCGTTGTGCGTCCTTTCCTGGACAAAGGAGACCTTGTCCAAAAAGTCTCGAGAGACACGACCTTCGTAAAATGTACGTGGACACACCTCAGATAGAGACGTGGGCTGGTTCGCCGTTTTTAAGTCTTTAATTAATACTAAATTCTCGTTTATATTATTTCAGATACAATTTATATTACAAAATAATAAAAGTATTTCATTATTTTTCGTTTTGCGCGAGTGAAATTGGGCGCACATTGTAGTCAACCCATTATTGTCTCATTACTGGGCACGGGTCTTCTGTCAGAATGAGGGAGTTTTAGGCCATAGTCCACCGTGCTGGCCAAGTGCGAATTGGCGGACTTCTCACACCTCTGAGAACTTTTTTTTTAAGAATTTTCGGCTGTGTAGGACAAAGTATAAAACTTGACTAAAGTATTTGGTCAAACAAAACAGCAAAACAGTTTTATATATGCGCTAAGTCTTAATTGCCGTCCTTTCTCGATGTTATGTTTTAAAACATGTATATTATTAACGTTTTTACTTTATGTGAACCAAAAGCATAATGCTAAACGAAAGTAATTTTGGTACAGTTTCCGTAAAAGTAAAAACATAGCGAGATATATGGAGGTATGTGAGAATTATGAATGGCGTGGAATAATCCAATTTTGCGCTGTATTGGATCCGCCCTCTCGTAAGCCTTCAGTAGGTTGACAGCGACGTGCAAATTATGGAAAAGAGTTTAGCACTTTTTGGGTATGATGGTACGCATCTGTTGCCTAGTAATGTATTTTTGACGACTCACGTGGCGGAGCGGTTACCATATCGGTCTGACACGCAATGGGTTGCGAGTTCGATTCCCGGCTAGACAGACATCTTAATGATGAATTTAGATTCTTATTCTGGATCTGGGTGTTTGTGTTTTCGTGTATGTTTGTATCACGTACCATACGGGAGAACTTCCTAGTATATATAAGGTCCTAGAATAATATAGAAGGTAAATAATATGGAAGGTCCTAATAGTAGATGGTCCTAAGTCTAGTATGGAGCTATACGTGTAGAAAGCGTTTAGCGTTATAATTTCGAGCCTGGTAAGAAATACTTAATATTTATTCTAGTACTTTAATTGTCATCGAAATTGCAAACGTCCATGGCTGATGACTTATTATCAGGTGGACTTTATTTTCGTTAGCTATAATATTGATGGACTAATTTTAAATAATTCCACTGATTTTTGTGCCTAATCCTGTAAGTTGGGTCCTATTCCGATCCGGTGGTAGTGTAAAAAAATTGTAAGCGCCTCCGTAGACCTAGATAAATACAGATGGTTCAATTCATCTCCAATAGTAGTTGAAGAAAATATTTTGCAAACAGACACCGTTCATCTCCCGAATTAAATCATTCAATCCTCGAACTTGACATGTTATGTTGGTCATTTCGCGTTATACTTAAATCCGTGGTGCAACGTGCTGTACGATCGACGCAACGTGTATCAGTGGATGGTAGAGGGTAACTGGTGGACCACTGCGAGGTAATATTAGCTAGCTCGAGCTAAGGGTGAGTCGGAGGTGCCTTATACCCTATACATGAGGCTGCGCCCATCAGCAGCTGGTGAGTGCGTTAGATACTATAGCACATAGCATTTTTATCGTCGCAAACACAGTCCACTAAACCTCTTTCGGGACACGAACATTCTGTCCATCGAAGGAGGGTTTCGGTCTAACTCCGAAATCCTTCATTTTGGTTATTTGGTTTATTGAAAATGTAAGTAAACTATCAATTACTAGACATTAAATATTTTCCAATATTTGGATCTTTGGTATATATTCTTGTTAATGAAAAGGCTAGTCCTCATAAGTAGAATGATACATAATCAATGAACATATCTAACACTACACACATTCGGTGAAAATGGATTAGTTTACCCAAACTCAGTAAGGATACGTTACCAATAAGTGGTTCGGATAATCCAATTATACCGATAACACTTGATCGATTTTCATTGTAAGGAGGAGGGAATGTGAAGATAACTATAATAACCGGTTTATGTAAACTGATATGAAATGTTAGTTAAGTATTTAAAAATAGCAGTGATAGCCTAATGGTTGAAACTTACCCTCTCAATCGGGAGGTCCGAGGTTCAAACCCAGTCACCACTGATTTATGTGCGTTTTAGAAATTAATGATCACTGCTTTTCTGTGAATTAAAACGTCGTGAGGAAACCTACATACCCGAGAGTTCTTAAAAAAAAGTTCTCGAAGGTGTGTGAAGTCCACCAAATCGCACTTGGCCAGCGCGGTAGTCTATGGCCTAAAACTCCCTCATTTCGAGAGAAGACCCGTGCCCAGCTCTGGGACAATAATGGGTAGACGATATTTAAAAAATACATATTTTACTTATTGTAGCTTTTGTGATATGTTACATTTATTGTTTTGTTTCATTTTACATATTTGTAAAAATCAAGTATTATAATGATTTAATAATACATTCTTTAAATGTGGGAATATACCTCAAAACGTGCGACATCTATGTAGATTACAAATAGTTCGGAAAGTTTTAATCTACATATAGATTAATATGTGTAGCAAAAAGTTGAGATCCGTTTTTAAGAAAATTGCCGCGAACGGATGAGTGTGCTTTTGAAGCTAGCTCTGCTTATTGCTCTCCTAAGATCATCAGGGAGTGCATTCCAAAATCGAGCGGCCTGAACAGCAAATGAGTATGACAGGAAACCAGAATGGTGAAGAGGAATAGAGAGAGTAAGCGTCTCAGAAGAGCGTAGATGCCGTTCATGGTTATCACGCAGGTATTGAAATTTACATTTTAGTCAGGAGACTGATCATCATATAATATAGAAAAAAGAGAAGAAAGTATCCTAATTTGTCTTCGTTGACGAATATTCCATAGGCCATTTAAACTGGGACCGGAAGGAGGAGACATGATCAAACTTGCGAAGACAGAAAACAAAGCGGATACAATTATTAATAAGCCGATCTATGTTTTTTTTTTTTTATTTGACTGAAGTAGCAAACGAGCATGCAGTCCACCTGATGGTAAGTGGTCACTGCCGCCCATTGACATCTGTAATCAACTTCATACAGAATATGGGTTCCATCTGAAGTCAATCACAGATGCGTTGCTACTCCTGAGGACTATGATGGTCGCCTCATGTGAAAGTGTGCCGGCAACCACACCCTTCTATCGAAACGCAAGAAATGCTTCACGCTAGAAATAGGTGTGGCGGTGGTACTTCCCCGGTCGAACTACACTGGTTCTACCACCTTGCAATAGAGAAAGAAAGAATGTAGAGAAGGAATATGAAATTCTAATATTTTTTTTCAAAAAATGCATAAAACATCCATCCATCCATCTATCAGCCCTTTGATGTCCACTGCTGGACATAGGCCTCCCCTAAATGGCGCCACTCCAACCGGTCCTGTGCCCTCTGAATCCAACGGTTTCCCGCTGTCTTCTTCAGGTCATCGGTCCACCTGGTAGGGGGCGACCTGTATGTCCCTGTAGTTCCGGGACCAGAATAGGACTACGGTACCTCTGCCTGTCGTAAGAGGCGACTAAAAGAGGCTTCCGGGGTTGCGGGCGGGAAGAGTGGGAGCTCGACCCGTCCGGCCAAGCGACCCCGGGAAGGACGGTGGCATGTGTGGTTGCATGCTGCCGTAAAAACCAGTAGGTGCGGTGAGCAGTTCACGCCCACCAGGGAAGAGCCCGATGGGGCACACGCTGAGGACACCGGCGGCGGTCAATCGGAGTTCCTGGAGTCCTCTTCGTAGCGTCGAGGTCGGCCACCGCGTCGCTCCCACGACGTCGGGTACTTTTTGAAAGTTTCCCCCTCGAAAACAAAAAAAAAACAAAAAAAAAGGGGGCGACCTGTACTCCTTTTGCCTAAACGTGGTCGCCACTCGAGGACCTTTCTTCCCAATCGGTTATCGGTCCTTCGAGCGATATGGCCGGCCCACTGCCACTTCAGCTTGCTGATTTTGAGAGCTATGTCGATAACCTACGTTCGTCTACAGATTTCATCATTGCGAATCATGTCTCGTAGCGAAATTCCGAGCATAGCCCTCTCCATAGCATGCTGAGCGACTCTGAGCCTTCGAATGAGGCCTTTAGTGAAGGACCATGTTTTGGCGCCATAGGTCATCGCTGGCAACACACATTGCTTGAACAATTTCGACTTCAGGCACTGAGGAACTGTGGACGAGAAGATACTAAGAAATTTCCTGAACGCAGTCCAGCCGAGTTGGATTCTTCGAGTGACCTCCCTGTCAAATTTGGACTTACCCATCCGGATCGTTTGTCCCAGGTAAATTGACTCGCCGTCAACTTCGAGAGGAGTACCGTCAACAATTACCGGTACGGGTGTGACATGGCCATTAGACATGATTTTAGTCTTGTCCATGTTCATCATAAGACCCACCCGTTGTGAGGCACTGTTGAGGTCGCCTAGCATTGTGCTGAGGTCCGTCAGCGATCCTGCCGAGATGACTATATCGTCGGCAAATCGAAGGTGCGTGACGTGTTCGCCATTGATGTTAATGCCAAGACCTTTCCACTCCATCAGCTTGAACACATCTTCCAACGCAGCGGTAAACAGTTTCGGCGATATGACATCGCCTTGCCTGACTCCCCGCTGCAGTTGGATGGGGTTTGTGCTTTGGTCGTGTACTCGGACTGACATGGTGGCGGCGGTGTATACACACTTCAACACCTCGATGTACCTATAGTCGATCTGGCATCGCTGAAGGGAGTCCAGCACCGCCCAGTACTCGATAGAATCGAAAGCTTTCTCATAGTCCACATAAGCAACACATAACGGCAGATTATACTCCTCGGTCTTCTGTATAACCTGCCGCAGCGTGTGTTTTCGAAATCCGGCTTGTTCGGGAGGCTAGAAGTCGTCAAGCCTGCGTGCAATACGGTTAGTGAGGACTCTCAAAAACAACTTATACACGTGGCTCAGAAGCGCAATGGGCCTGTAGTTCTTCAGGAGGGTTTTATCGCCCTTTTTGAAGAACAGCACCACTACGCTCCACGCTTCCGGGGTTGTCCCGCTAGTAATGTCGGAATCCAACAACTTTTGGAGCGCCTCTAGTACGGGTTTACCGCCAGCTTTTAGCAACAAACAAACAGCTTTTAGCATAAAACATATATATAATCAAATAAAAACACAATACACACGCTACCGTGCAGTTGGCACACATACATTTATAATAAACGAAATAAAACATTCAATGCCTTTTTATGAAAACAATTAACGTCAAAAACGTCTGATGTCTTTGTCAAAATACCCGTTAATTCTATCAAATACAGCTTATTTAATTAAACCTTAGGTAAAAAGTACTTTTAACGGGCCTATTTAAAATAACTCAAATATTGTCAATTTAATTGAATTTAAGAGATATTCATGCTAATTAAGATAATATACATTTACTTTTTGAGTTGAATTACGTATGTATGTTGAATTAAGTGGCGATAGGTGATTAGTTTTATTTATTTTACATCAAATTGAAAAATTAAGACATTCTGGGAAGTCATCTAAGTGAAGTTCCATTCAGGTGAATTATGAAGACCTTTATCTTGGTACGTCAGAATGTGTATTCAAATATTTAGTTTTTCTACCTTCTATTTATTATGATTGACTGAAACATGTTTCAATTGAACCTTTGGCTTATGTTTTCCGGAATTGGCTTTCTGGTGGCTTATTTCCGAAATCCGCTCTTCGTGATGCGGCTACTGATCTGGGAATGTTTTGTGTACCGAAGGGTTCTTATACTTAGGAAGGGATTATTGCAAATTGGAAGGCTTTCTGCGAGATATTTTTTTGGCTTTATTTTATATAGGTTTAACCCTCACGTTAAATAGGATATCAGATGTAAACGCTATAAGCATTTTTGTTTTTTTTGGTAATGACATGTTAGACTGATATTTTCATTGCTATATATTAGAATTGGATTAGTTTTTTTGAAGTGAAACTTCTTTATCGGTGTTGGAAAAAAATTTAGTGTAACATTTTTTCGTTACGCGCCATCTTTTTCCGTTACGCGCCATCTTTTTTTTCCGTTACGCGCCATCTTTTTCTTATCCCTACCACGCGTGATATTAGATAGATTATTATAGATTAGATTATTAGATAAAGTTTAATAAAAGCCTTTTATTATACTTTATCTAATTTAACTTTATTTAACTAATTTCTGTAAAGTTGCATATAGTAAATTATTTTTTGAAAAATAACGTCATAAAGAAGTTTCACTTCTTACGACTGTACGCTAGTACACGCACACATTTTTGTTTTATCTGACTGAAGTAGCAAACAAGCATGCAGTCCACCTGATGGTAAGTGGCCACTGCTGCTCATTGTTCTTCAAGAAAGGTGCGAAAAGAGCTCTTCTTCATAGCCGGCGATGCATTGGCGACTCCTCTGGTTTTGCGAATGTCCACGGTGACTACTTTTCATCAGGTAGCCCGTCTGCCTTATTGTTAGGTTAAAGTATAAAAAAAAAAACGGTTCTATCTGAATTCAATCACAGATGCGTTGCTGCCCCCGTGGAGATGGTCGCTTCATATAAAAGTGTGCCGGCAACCACACCCTTCCATCGAAACGCAAGGAATGCTTCACGCTATAAATAGGTGTGGCGGTGGTACTTCCCCGGTCGAACTACACTGGTTTTACCACCTTCAAAAGTTTCCCTTCAACTTCTAGTTTAAATTTTAGCTACTATATAATTAAAATTAGTATTAATATCTTATTAAAATGATCAATGTGAAAGTTTGTAAGAAAGTATAGCCTAATGGTTCAAACTTGCCCTGCCTGCCAATCTGGAGGTCCGAGGTTCAAACCTAGGTTCGTATTAGAAATTAATTACCACTGTTTTTCGGTGAAGGAAAACATCGTGAGGATACCTACACGAGAGTTCAAAAAAAAAGTTCTCGGAGGTGTGTGATGTCTACCAATTCGCACTTGGCCAGCACGGTGGACTATGGCCTAAAAACTCTCATTCGGAGAGAAGACCCGTGCCTAGCAGTGGGACAATAATTGGTTGACGATATGTATGTGTTTGTTCCGCAAAAAAAACCCTGTCAAATTTCGCTGAAATATGCCATACACATAGTTTATGACCTATGATGACCTAGATAAACTAGTATCATACTCATTAACGAGATAGACGTGACCCAAGTGGGCAAATCCGCGGGAACAACCTAGCAAAATATAGTCTTAAATGTGTATAGCTTCTATGAAACAAGCACTAATTAGCTTCGTGGTATTAAACTTAGTCAAGATAACTTTATAATTGGCTTAGCGCTGATATATAAGGTGCATTAAAGAGAATTTTTGCTTGGATGTGGTCATAATTAATGCTTTTACCCGAATGCGTCAGGAAGGTAGTGTTTTTCGATGTTTGTATGTACTACTCGACCAAAACAATTAGGCGCATGTCAGTTGAAACGTCATTAGAACTAGGGATTTCCCATCCCGATACGAAGTATATTTTATTACTAAATACCAAGAGTATGTAGGTATACCATTATTAAAACATACGCCATAGTGGTATATTTTCAATAGTCGTGTATGTATTAAAGCACTTTCATGTGTTTAATATATTCGCAGACATGGAATATTTCTTTCTTTTTCTATTTGTGTAAGAGAATAATGCTTGTTGCAGCACACACTCCATTTTCGACTTGGGAAACAGGAATACTGAGCTCCTGCATGTTCTCTTGTTAAAAAAATGCATATTTTGAATGTAAGAGTCCTTTCTCCTCCACGAATAGTCTTTTTACTACCCATTGTGAGGTTTATTGAATAATCCCGAATAATCAACTAATTTAACAATAACTTTAGAAATTCAACAATCACTCATTAAACTAACATTATAACGAAACAACATTAAACACGTGCTGGCTAACGAAAATACCTTTTTTTTTTGTTTTCGAGGGGGAAACCTTCCAAAGGTACCCGACGCCGTGGGAGCGACGCAGGGTTATGTGGGATTTTTACCGCACTAAAACCCCCCCGGTGGCAGTCCTCGGCGCTGAAAAGGGAGGACTCCGGGATCTCGAAACGACTTCAACCGGAATCCTCCGAGCGCGCTGCCCCATCGGGCTCCTCCCAGATGGGCGGCTGGGCCCACCGCTCCGTCTAGTCTTTACGACGGTATGCGACCACACATACCGCCGTCCTTCCCGGGATTGCCTGACCGAACGGTTCGAGCTCCCACTCTAGCCGTCTGCAACCCCGGAAGCCCCTTTTAGTCGCCTCTTACGACAGGCAGGGGATACCGTAGCCCTATTCTGACCCCGAGGCTACAGGGACGAACGAAAATACCTAGACGATATACGACTGCACGTCACTAGGGGATTCGCGGAGACAGAAGCAAGGTGCGGGGTACGGAACCGCTTTTGTTTTATGCGCCTAATTGTTGTGGTCGAGTAGTAAGTCCATTTATTTGGCTTATCGCTACAGTCCAAAAGGCTTGACAGATTGTGACATATAACTTACTAGTGGACCCGACAAACTTCGTTTCGCCTAAAAGAGAAATATCTAAAATTGTCAGTGTTTTCCTACTATATTATACATGTATTATACGTAAAACCTTCCTCTTAAATCAATCTATTTAAAAAACTGTATTACAATCCGTAGCGCAGTTTTAAAGATCTAAGCATATATAGGGACAGACAACGAGAAGCGACTTTGCTATGTAGTGATGATTTGAATATGACGGAAAATAAAATTAAATCCTTAAATTTTCTGTTAAGTGTTTTTAAATTAAATTTTAATTTAGACATCTATTTTCGCCTTTAAAGCTGTATGATATTTGCCTTTAAAGCTAGGGGAACATACGCTATGATCAAATAACACTTTCTACACTTATAGTCAAATACACAAACACCCAGAACCAGAACAGATAATCTCAAATAATAATTCAACTATCAGCTTTGCCAGGAACTTATGAATAGGATTTCGAGTTGGGAATCGTATGCATGTCAGACCGCCATCGTATCGTCAACCCATTATTGTCCCACTACTGGGCACGGGTCTTATCTCTGAATGAGAGAGTTTTAGGCCATAGTCCACTGCGCTGGCCAAGTGCGTGTTGGTGGTCTTCACACACCTCCGAAAACGTTTTATGTTATTGTTGTTTTTAAAGAACTCTCAGGTTTTCTCACGATGTTTTCCTTCACCGAAAAGCAGTGATAATTAATTTCTATGCACATAATTTTTAGAAAAATTTGTGGTGCGAGCCTGGGTTTGAACCTCGGACCTCACGATTGAGAGGGCAAGTTTCAGCCATTAGGCTATCACCGCCATACTGGTCGTCAAAATCTTCGCACTACGCTGCCTTTATGTAATCTTCAGGAGTCAAATGCATCTATAGTCAACTTCAGATCAGACGTCCAGTCTATTTTGGATCTATTATAGATGTCATATAGTCTTCTTTTGTTTATTGATATTATTATTCTATTATTATTATTATTCTGTTCTATAAATGTAACAAAAGGACATTCAATATACCAGAACCAGACCTGCTAGGCATCTGCTAGGGTGTGGTTGCCGGCACACTATTATAAATAGCGACCATCATAGTATCATAGTAGACCTCGGGAGTAGCAACGCCAGTTGTTCGCACCATATTCTGTATGAGGTTGATTACAGATGTCCTTGAGCGGCAGTGACCACTTACCATCAGATAGACTGCATGCTCGTTTGCTACTTCAGTCAGATAAAAAAAAACTGAAAACTAAGATGGCCGCCTCACATAGTATGTTTCTCTTGCCACAACTTTCAAAGCAGTACACAGCAGCGCTTAACACTGTTGATATTGAGTAAAAAATATTCTAAACAATCTGTTTTATTTCTGTTAGAAAATAGTTTTATTAAATAGTGTTATAGTTGTCATCAACCGAGTAATTAATTTATATGAAACCGATTGATCGGTCTTCCCATTACTATCCCAATATTAGGCACGGATATTTTTTTATACAATAAAGTGTGCCGGCAACCACACCCTTCATTGAAGAGGCAATTAATGCCTACACTGGTTCTGCCACCTTCAAAAATATTATCTCAAGACAGATGTAAACTATAGTCCATCACACTTGTGATGATTTCCTTCACAGAAAATATCGTGAGGAATCCTACACACTCGAGAGTTCTTTAAAAAAGTTCTCGGAAGTTCTCGGTCCACCAATTCGCACTTGGCAGCGCGGTGGACTATGGCCTAAGACTGTCTCATTCTGACAGAAAACCCGTGCCCAGTAATGGGACAATAATGGGTTGTACCCCCATCACACTGGTAAGCTATTTAGACAACTTATCCGCGTACATTTCCCCAAGATGTTTTCCTTCACCGTACAACTGTGATAATTAAGTTCTAACTTCTTCCGAGTGGCGACTCGTGGGGCAGACTGAAAAATCTGCTTTATGGAGTAGGAATAAACCTGCCCATGGCATAAGCTGGGTCTGTCCCTGTCGCGGTTCAACACATATTATATTAGATAAGGTTATTTATGAATTTCTCATAATATTGTATAGTTCTGAGGGCACGGCATTGCCCCCGCCAAGTCGAGCAAACAGCGGCACGGCCGTACCATACTTTTCTTGAAGCAATTTGGCTCATTTTCAACCCCCTATAAATTCGTTCTGGATAAAATTAGAAGCCCAAATCTTTTATTTTGTTTTTCCTGTGGTGCATCTTGTGTATTTTCTTTTTTATTTTATAACTTATTGTGTGTTGTAACTAAGGCGAATAAATTTCATTATTATTATAATTATCTAATAGGTAAAAGTTCATGTGTGGGATACGAACCTCGGACCCTCGATTGCGAGGCCGAGTTTCGACAATTAGCCTCTTAACTAATTAGCCTCTACCTATAAAACCGATACTAACAGATATTCCACTTGTCGACAGATACGAAACTTACAAAGCTACACTGAAAAAGATACCGGCGACTCGCCTCTCGCGGCTAACGGAAGCGCTGGCCAACTACGACCCCGTGCTGAACGAATACTTCTTTGACAGGCACCCTGGGGTCTTTGCTCAGGTTCTTAATTACTACAGGTAAGTGCATCTATAGAATATTAGTTTGGTGGGAAGGACTTGCAACTATAGAATACGAGCTCGTCCCTGTAGTTCCTGGATCAGAATAAGGCTACGGCATCCCCTGTCTGTTGTAAGAGGCGACTAAAAGCTCGAACGGTTCGTTCAGGCAATCCTGGGAAGGACGGCGGTATGTTTGGTCGCATACCGTCTTAAAGACTAGACGGAGTGGTGGGCCCAGCCGCCCAACTGGGAGGAGCCCGGTGGGGCAACGCAATCGGAGGTTTCCGGTTGAGGTCGTTTCGAGATCCCGGAGTCCCGGAGGATTGATGATGGCGCATTTCATACCGCACGTATGTGCGTACATATGTATAGCGCACACATATTCATCATTTAGAATAAGCGTTTTACTCAATAAAATTTAGTGTTAAAACTGCACTCGTTGCGTTTGATTATTTCAACGTCTTTAGGGGTGAGGCCCCTCAAAACTGTAATTCACATTATAGAAGTAATAAAGTTTGAATGAATTTCTTTTTTTTGCAATTATGACAGGCTTAAATGACAGTTCTTTCTTACTTAGAAATTACGTATTGTTATATATGATGCTGTGTATGTCTGTTTGTATCTGTGTTTCTGTGTTCGAGTCGTTAAATTTACACAAGCATTACACAATTGTGAAATTTATACAAGTAGTCTGTTTTTAATTACAAAAGCGAATTTGCGGACGTCAGCTAGTGTTACAAAATAAATCACACGACTTTATTTAATTAACTTAATAGTGCAATTTTGGTGTGTGTACAGTTAGTATTTTCTGTTGTAAAATGGAACCTAAAAAAGAAAAATGAAAAACCAAATACACAAAGCTTAGATATCAATCCAACAATAGAATTTGTGAACGACTTCTCTGTTCGGCCGTGACCACAATCTATGCTCTTTTAACCTAGTTGGTTAAAATATCGGCAAAAAGAAAATAAAAAACCGGATATCGTGAGTACCAGTTAGATGCATATTAAAATGTATGAAAATTCCGCGATGATATTAGAAAAAAAATACAAAACATTTGATGCATGTATTTTAAATCTTTTGAACAAAAACGCCAGTTTTATCAAATGACAAAGTATTTTTCGTATACAAATAAAACACTAAAACGCAATAAAAATATTTTCAGTATAAAATATATTTCAATTCTGATACAACGATGTAATTCAAAATATTTCATTTTAAAACCGATCATAAATGAATTTTAACGCTACAGAATCGCGTTAAATCGGATTGCAAATCGATGAGTTATATTAGTGGCGAGTGAATGGGAATGAATGATTTAGCGCGCGGATGTTGAGCAATCGTACGGTGATTGAATGATTGGCAGACGGATCCGAGGCTAAATACCGAAGATATTTAAATGTCTAGATGTCGCAATGGACGAGCATGGTTTGACTGTGGAAGTTAGTTCTATCGATGAAAAAGGAGTAGACAAGTAACTATTCAAGTTGGTAGAACCAGTGTATTTCGACTGAGGAAGTACCACCGCCACACCTATTTCTAGCGTGGATCATTTCTTGCGTTTCGATAGAAGGGTGTGGTTGCCGGCACACTTTCACATGAGGCGAACATCATAGTCCTCGGGAGAGTAACGCGTCTGTGATTGACTTCAGAGGGAATTCATGTTCTGTATGTATTAATATGTCCATGGGAGGCAGTGCCCACTTACCATCAAGTGGACTGCATGCTCGTTTGCTACTTCAGTAAGATAAAAAAAAACTAAGGAGTTAGGACGTACACGATTCGACGAGTGCGAGCGTGCGAGCTTCGTACCGTCGTACCGTATACATACACGTTAAGCGAACGCTCGGCCGCGCTACATGGTAGTTGGAGTGGGGAGTGTTAGGTTTTTTCGTTACAGAATTTCTTGATTCGGTCGCCACAATAAAAGTATGGATGGATTGTATACATGCGCGCTTAGTCATGCGAAGAAGAAACTTATTATTAAATGAAGTGCATGTTCTATTACAATTTCATAAAACTTCTTATTAAAGCTATGAATAAATTACTTTGAAGACTGCAAGTTTAATTGAATGAAATTTTAAGTTTATACTCTCGAGGCTAAGTGGGAAAGCTTGTGTTTATAAAATGTTATTTACGAATTAAGTTTTTATGTTGTTTGAATGACGGTTTCATACCGTCTTTCTACGTAAATGTTTCTTTCTTATAAAACTCTTCTGTTTCTGAGTATAGCAGTACTTGTGATTTTATTTTGTATTTGAATAAAATAGTAGTAACGAGCGCAGTCTACTTGATATTTTAAAAGTTAGTTGAGTTCTTTTTGCTTCGGATCCTCAATTTTGGACCTTGTGGAGTCAACTGTCTTCCTAGGCGTTACTTTAGATGCTAAACTGCAATGGGGTCCCCATATTGAAAAATTGTTGGGTAGACTCAGTTCTGCGGTTAATGCTGTGAAAAAATCAGACATTTGACCGATGTAGAAACATCTAGAATAGTTTATTTTAGTTACTTTCATAGCATTATGTCGTACAGCATACTGCTGTGGGGGTGCTCTTCAGACTTCAATACTGTCTTTATACTGCAGAAAAGGACTGTTCGAGCCATTTATGAAAAACCAGTCTATGTTCTGAGCTGTAGGAGGTAGTAAGAGCGGCATACTTTTGTGGTTGCTGGCACACTTTATATAAGGCGACCATCATTGTCCCCGGGACCAGCAACACATCTGTGATTGACTTCAGATAGAACCGATTCTAATTGAAGTTGCTTACAGATGTCCATGGGCGGCAGTGACCACCTGCCATCAGGTGGACTGTATACTCGTTTGCTACTTTAATTAGAAAAAAAATACTTATTCGACATTCCAACTTAGTTTTTAGAGGTAGGTACGCTTCTGAGGCCAAACTCGGAAAAGTCTCCGATATTATGAAATGAAATGGAATGAAATGCCTTTATTTTGCATAGGCCTACGCGGGTGCTTACAAGTTGTCAGTTATATATTTTTTTTACACTACCACCGGATTGGAACACGAACTCAACTGAGAAGGTCCAGCAAGAAACTCAGTGGGTTTGTCTTTTTTCTTTGTATATATTTTTTATTTGCCATCTTGTTTTTACACGGGTAATAAATTATCAGGTGTTGATTACAGATTTATACAGGTAACAGTGGCTACTTACCACCAGGCATGATTTTATGATGCTTCCATATTAAAAACAATTCAAAGGTTTGGTGTGGAGAGAGAGTTCATGAAGGCCAGGTATCGTAACTAAAATAGATTGAAGATACATTGTTTCATCTGAAGATTAAGCATCGGAATCATTCCGTATGCTTCCAAAAGGGATATTTGCCATTCCATCACATGAAAACAGTATATTACTTAGAAGGCAGATATTTATTTATTACTAGCTGTCCCGACAAACGTTGTTTTGCCATATACAAAATAAAAAAAAATGTTAAGGGTGGACAACCCTTAAGGGGTATGAAAAATAGATGTTGGCCGATTCACAGAGCTACTGAATAAGCATATAAAATTTGGTAAAAATCGGTCAGTCCGTTTCGGAGGAGTATGGCAACAAAAACTGTGACACGACAATTTTATATATTAGATTTATTAACATTATTGCATGCTTAGGCAAACCTTACAGAGTTAATCCAATTCGTTTGTCCAGCTTCGCAAAATAATCACATGCTGTCCTGCGAAGTACAAAAAAGTAGTCTTAGTAGTAGCTCTTGGAGTCCAAAAAACGTCTATTATTCGGTTACTAGCCTAAGTTGGCAATGTTGCTGCTTTATTTAAAGAAGACACTTTCACAAGCAAGAGTCTGCATCTAGGTGTTGCAAACAGTTGTAATGTATATATGTAATAGTAGGGATGGTACTGTTTCTAAAGATTTTCTTCTTTTGACTATACTACCTTATATACATTTCTAAGCAAAAAATATAAAATTTAAAGGATTTAACAATCAGACTATTCGTAGTCAGAGGTATCACACGAAAAAGATAATAAAAACATTATATTACATATAATCAAATAATAACAATAATAATTCATATTAGTGAAAACACACTTTTGAAACTCAAAACCAAGAGATAACAATCAATTAAACTTAAAATAAACTAGAAATAGTTCAAAATTTAGGAGCTTATAAATCTATGTTCATGAACAAATTGGGTACTATGAAGGAATTTATTCTATTATTTTGACAGATCCCAAAAGTTTCGGGACACATTACGAGTAAAGTTTCAAAAGTAATACATGGATATAATTATTACAATTCATGTTATCCACTGTGCTCGCGTTATTGGGATTCGTTTTCGTCAATTGTGAACGTCACAGCGATAAAGCGATACAGCGATAAACAATAATTATTATATTAATACGTGAAGCAAAAACTTGTGATGCATTTTTAAGTAATATGCCGCGGACGGATTAGTGTGAAATTTTGCACGGTTATAGTTGACGTGGACAAGGAGTGCAGAATGTTAATATTTTTTTCAAATAATGCATGTAACATACATAAAATCAAATACCGTGCCTTTGTCACAAACACATAAATAATACACTAAATAGAACATTCAATGTCTTACTATGAAAACACATACCAGCTATTGCTTTTAAATGCGGCTTAGCTAATTAAACCTCTTTTTATATTTAGTTATTACATTTTATTTGAATTTGAGAAATATTCGTACTACTTTGGACATTATAAAGTTTAGTTTTTTTTAATTACGGTCGAATTTCGACCGATGTGATGGGTGTCAAGGATGACTTGTAAAACAAAATATGTGTGTGCAACTACACACAACAAAAGTGAATGTTAATAATTACATCTCATATACTCAACATGAGCTCGTATATAAGCTACGAAATTAAATCGTTAGCGTGATTCACGATGGAATCCAACGCCATCTAGTGGTAGTCCCAACAATTGCTATAGTAACGCGTTTTAGTTACATTGACTCACGATTTTAAAGAAGTTTCACTGTAAAATATATTTTATCGACAATGTAAATATTAATCAAGTCGTATTAAAAATATGTTAATAAAAGAATAACCACAAATGGCAATCCAAATAAGAACCAATCGAATACGTAATCTGCCAATTTTTTATATCTGACTGAAGTAGCAAACGAGCATGCAGTCCACCTGATGGTAAGTGGTCATCTGTAATTAACTACATACAGAACATGGGTTCCATCTGAAGTCAATCACAGATGCGTTGCTACACCCGAGGACTATGATGGTCGCCTCATGTGAAAGTGTGCCGGCAACCACACCCTTCTATCGAAACGCAAGAAATACTTCACACTAGAAATAGGTGTGGCGGTAGTACTTCTCCGGTCGAACTACACTGGTTCTATCACCTTGAAGCGATTTGATTGTAACGATGTACCTTGAAAAACGTATTGGAGCAGCGGGTACGCTCTAAGCGTCACCAGATTTTTTATTAAAATATGTAATAGGAATAGCAAACGACTGCTGCCAATCCAATTAGTATGTAGCCACTGCCGCTTCAGATTTGCATGTATTCGTCTGATATTGTAATAGCTGTCGCAGTCATGCCGAGACAAACCATGGTATAAGATAAGCTGAAATAGATGCATTAAATGCATTTCTCGTCTTTCAGGTATACTTACAATTCTAAATGGGGTTTCTAATCAATATAAGTGCAATTTTAATAATAATGAAGCAAATGAGCATGCAGTCCACCTGATTTCCACAAAATGTCTACAAAATTTCATGAGAATGTCAAGCCGCTTCGGAGGAGTATGGCAACAAAAACTGTGACACGAGAATTTTATATATTAGATTAGAAGATAAACCACAATTTCATCGATAAAACTCGCTAACTTGCTAAGTGATCACACGTCATATCATATCGCGGTGTGACAGTACACTTACTCGTAAAACCGGGAGCCATGAACATACAAATTTATAGGCGGTTGTTACAACTTAATTGTTGAAGCGCTAACGGGCTCTTTTGTTCGCGTTGTATTATCTTTCAGGTTGAAATAAACATGTCATACTATCTATAGATATGTTTTTTTAGCTTGGTCGTGTATTATACAATATTTTTATACCGCTGCTTCGATTGAAACAAAAAACCTACACAAGCTGTAATTTTACAAGAGAGCTAAGTAAAATTTGATGTCTTTTTATTTTAATAAAGGCAGTAAATTTTTTGATGTGCTTTATTTTTCAAAAATGTATCATATACATACCTATTACTAGGCAGGTACTAGGCAGGCACTAGCAACACTAAATTATACATAGATGACCAAATGGAAGATATAAAAAAATACGTGTTCGCGTATTCTAATATGTAGATATTTTAATTTTATTTGAATTTTACTAATAAAAAGGCGCAAATAAATCCACTGAGCAAAATATCTGTTAATAAACAAACTGTAAGTAACTTTTGTGGGAATAAATTTCAAAATTGAATCCCAGGGGAGCGTTATAAGCACGTGTCGCCAACTTTGTTGGCACTGAGACTCGTGTAGTAATAGTTTCGTGTTTTGTATATGGATGCAACGTAGAAATGTACCTACTTAGTTTCTAATAGAAGTTAAAAAGTACTAGCAGATCCAGGGTCTTTGTTAGGCGAAAAACAAAATGGTATTTATGGAGGAAGAGTTACCGTTTATGCTGGTACCGAAATCATTTCAGTCAGCTAAAAAGTGTTTTTTTTTTCTGAAATGGGTTACCCCCTTTTTTGTTATCGAGGGGGAAACCTTCAAACGGTACCCGACGTTGTGGGACCAACGTCGGGTTAAGTGGGATTTTAATCGCACTAAAACCCCCCCGGTGGCCGTCCTCAGCGCTATGCGGACTCCGGGATCTCCAGCGGGTCACCCCTACAAATCTGAACTGACGTACCAGTTCAGATTTGAAGGGGTTAAGTCCTTTTATTTCCGATATTGCCAAGTTTTGTGCAAGTCGGGCTTCGGTAAAAGTAAGTCCTGTAATTTCCGGGAAACCGTTGGATTCAGAGGGCACAGGACCGGTTGGAGTGGCGCCATTTAGGGGACGCCTATGTCCAGCAGTGGACATCAAAGAGCTGATGGATGGATGAAGTACTGTAATTTTAAAAATATTGTGGGAAAGGGAAGTGTGTATGTTGGGACAGGGTGAAAAATATCCTAAGTTTGATAAAATATTGTATACCAGGTAGCGTGAAAAGAGTAAGTTATGTTAAACTTCCTTAACACTAAACTAAACAACAACTATAATATGAAATTTTAGACGGCGAAAGAAGAAAATAATATGTGTGTTTTTTAAAACTTTGCTGCTTTTTAAAGAGCAGTGATAGCCTAATGGTTGAAACTTGTCCTCTCAATGGGAAGGTCTGAGGTTCAAATCCAGGCACGCACCACTAGTTGTATGTGCATGTTTGAAATTAATTATCACTGCTTTTCCGTGAAGGAAACATCGTGAGGAAACCTACATACGCGAGAGTTCTTTAAAAAAAAAGTTTTCCGAGGTGTGTAAAGTCCACCAATTCGCACTTGGCCAGCGCGGTGGACTATGGCCCAAAACTCTCTCATTCCGAGAGAAGAGCCGTGCCCAGCAGTGGGACAAAAATGGGTTAACTATATTTTAAAACTCTGATAGGTATTTGCTAAATTTCTTTTTATAAAATATTATTATTATTCAACGTAGGTTGTTAGCTAGTAGAAATCTCCATAACCCTATGCCACTCTGTGTGTATCCGTTACGGACTCCCTGTCCTTGTCGAATTTTCCGGCGTAAAAAAGATTTATAGTGTCTTAGTTACTTCCGTCTCTAACCAAGGTCTTCCATTATCATGGACATCGAAGACGTATATAAAAACAACACACACAATCTATTGATCTCAAATCTGGCCCGATATTGACCTCGAAACTTTGTAAGACAGACAACTTTGCATGCTATATATATACATAGTAGCTGTGCCCGCGACTTCGTCCGCGAGGCACGCAACGCAAGCCCTCAATAATGAATAATTTTCCCCGTTTTTTCACATTTTCCATTATTTTTTCGCTCCTAATAGTTGCAGCGTGATGTTATATAGCCTAAAGCCTTCCTCGATAAATGGTCTATTCAATACAAAAAGAATTTTTAAATTCAAACCAGTAGTTCCTGAGATGAGCGCGTTCAAACAAACAAACAAACTCTTCAGCTTTATATGTTAGTATAGATATATACCCGGCAAGTTATAATAGAATAGTAATAATAGAAGAGGACAAAAATACCTCAATTCATACAAAAATCCGTAGCAGTCTTAAAGAAAATATATATTCTCCTGTCTCCAAATAAAAGAGGTATAAAGACGATTGCTCATTATTTCTGCAAAACATTCTTCTGAAAGGTCACATCTCAAAACAATCGCCAACCTCATCATGAAATATGGCGGAAAAGCCTTCATGGAATATAATAAATGCTTTTAAAGATCGAGATCGCTTCGAGGAAATAACTATGCCGAAGGAATAAAAATGGCTTATTAACCGATGTGTCTTATATATAACTCTAAGCGATAAATATTATATTGTAGTTAAAAACGAACAAATAATTCTAAAAGGGGACTTCAACGATAACTATATTTTTATTTTTTTTAGCATTTGAAGTAGAAAACAAGTACACAATCCACGAGGTGATAAGTTGTTGTCGCCCATGGATGGCATGGATAAACATATCAATCACAGATGCGTTGGTACTCTCAAGTACTTAGTACTTGTTATTAACTTCCTTAGGTTTTTTTTTAGTTTATAGCAACTAACACTACAATAAGATTCTTTATAGGTATATACCATCACCGAGAATAGCCGTCACTCCAATTAAGTGGAGGTGGTAGAACCAGCTTAGTTCGACCACGCCAAGTACCACCGCCACTCTTATTTCTAGCGTGCAGCATTTCTTGCGTTTCGATAGAAGGGTTGGTTGCCCGCACACTTCCACATTAGGCGACCATCATAGTCCTCGGCAGTTGCAACGCATCTGTGATTGACTTCAGATGGAACCCACGTTCTGTATGCAGTTGATTACAGATGTCGCAGGGCGGCAGTGACCACTTACCATTAGGTGGTCTGCTCGTTTGCTACTTCAGTCAGATAAAAAATGACCCTCTAATCAACTAACAAATAAAATACCACTCGCTGACTGTTACTCGTTTTTCATGCGACAAGTTCCTAAAACACGGGAAAGACATAACTTTAAGTTCGTTTCACATTAGCACGTTTTATTCTGGGAACGACGTTATTGCATTATCTTATTTACGTTACGGCTGTAGGCGTTTACGTTTTACACGTTTCTTTAAATAGCACTAATTGATTTAATTTAGTTTCTGCCTACATTATGAAGTTTACTAGATGTAATGCCATAACCCTAAATTAACCCACTTTAGGGTTTTTTTGACCATTTGGTCATCCATAAACGGTCATATGACTCACTGTGGGATTAACGTCTTTTTTGGGATAGTTCATCATGCCGGTTAAGTGGACATGGAGAATATTATCACACCATCAAGTATATTGGAGAACTTTCAGTATGTAGTTTTTCTGTAGCTTTCTTTTACATATTCTATTTTTTTAACACTGACAAAGCAAACTTTTTGTATTTGATGATAAGTTCTACACTGCTGCCCATTTATGTCTGTATACAACTTCATATAAAAAAGAGTTTTATCTTAAGTATATCCAAGTAGTATCCGAAGACTACAATAGTCGCGTTTCTACCGATCATAAGTTATAATTTTTCTTTTATAGTTTTACTTACTAGTGCAAGTTGCATTTTTTGACATTTATTTTAGTTAATTACTTTCCTCCCCCAAAATTCTACAAGAACGAAAACGAAACTCAAATTTATCTCATAATTACAAGTAATATAAGGCCATCACACCGAAGCGTGGGAGTGATTAGCTAGTTCTTAATAAAACAGCAAATTCCCTCCATGGAGGCACATCATTTGTTTACAACTCGTCCCAAGCCCGTGATGGCAGCCAGTTAGCATTTTATTTTCATTCTGTGTAAGGATCTGTTCACACTGACGATTATAAGCTATGCTATAATAGGCCACTTTCGTATGAGGCAACCGTTTCGGTCATCGGGAGCAATGTATTTGTGACTGATTTGAGAGTAAAGCCTTTTGTCGAAAATTGTCGCGACAGGCTTCTTATAATGGAACAACTACTGTAGACAAAGAATGTTAATGTCATCTGTGACCGATTTTGGGACTCCAATATATAGTTTAAGATTCTTTATTTCCCAAAAAGATTACAAATCGCTTACTGAGAAATTAGTTTTTAACAATGATATTATTTTTGTGAGCACTAGAGTGGGTAGGCGAACAATTTTGCATGCAAAAGAAACGGTCGAGTCAGAACAAATAATAGCAAGGCCCTGTTACACCAAGTACTGATTAATTGTTATTGTGGATCATAGATTAAAATTAACTATTGAGATTGAATTAACTATGAGAGATTTATTTATATTAAATAAATAAATGAATGCAGAAATTTTATTGAGTTTATTGTTTAGATGTTTAAATATGATAAAATGTTATAAATAAATAATATTTGGAGTTCATTACAAGTTAGTGTAGGCGCCACTAAATAGAAGTATAATGTACAAGAAATGTTGTATGAGGCGTTCTAACTTAATGAAGGCTGGTAGAACCATAACGTACTTTTTGAAGTGAAACTTCTTTATCAGGGTTGGAAAAAAAAATAGTGTAACATTTTTTCGTTACGCGCCATCTTTTTCTGTTACGCGCTATTATTCATTACGTTACGTTACGTTATCCCTACCACGCGTGATATTAGATAGATTATTATAGATTAGATTATTAGATGAAGTTTAATAAAAGCCTTTTATTATACTTTATCTAATTTAACTTTATTTAACCAATTTCTGTAAAGTTGCATATAGTAAATTATTTTTTGAAAAATAACGTTATAAAGAAGTTTCACTTCTTACGAGTGTACGCTAGTACACGCACACATTTTTTTTATTAGATAGAAGTAGCAAAGGAGCATGCAATCCACCTAAATGGTTACTGCCGCCCAATGACATCTGTAAACAACTTCATACTGAACGAAGGTACTATCGAAAGTCAATCACAGAAATTTACTCCCTATTTAAAGGTGATCCGCAACCATACACTACCAGAGAAATGCAAGAATTGCTTCACGCTATAAATTGTTCGACTAGGGGGGTAGCGTTTCTCTTATTTCAGACGTGAAGCAGTTCACCTATCGCTAGAAGAGTGTAGACATTTAATAATATATTTTGTACTAACGTCAAATGTACTCAAAAATGTACTTTGAAATAAAATAATATTATTATTTAGTAAGTACTGTGTCTGTACAATAAGGTCTTGGAGGTGTGTGAAGTCAATTCCCACTTGGCCAGCGCGGTGGACTATGGCCTATAACTCTCTCATTCTGAGAAGACCCGTGCCCAGCAGCGGAACTATAATGGGTTGACGACAAGTACTGTAACGACAAGTATACAAATCAACACAAAGTATTAACGTCTTTTTTTTTTATTTGACTGAAGTGGCAAACGAGCATGCAGTCCACTTGACGGTAAGTGGTCACTGCCGCCCATGAACATCTGAAATCAACTTCATACAGAACATGGGTTCCATCTGAAGTCAATCACAGATGCGTCGCTACTCCCGAGGACTATGATGGTCGCCTCATGTGAAAGTGTGCCGGCAACCGGTGGTACTTCGCCGGTCGAACTATACTGGTTCTACCACCTTGAAGACCACATTTATACCAACATGTGCTTTGAATTAAAGAAAAATATTATTATTTAGTAAGTACTGTCCCTTAAATACAATCACTATTACAAACGGAGACACGGGCGAAAGCTATACGTACGATAGCAGCGTATCTAGTTCAGGTAAACATCACACTTCAGGCTTTACAAAATTATAACAGGCCATTCAGAACTAGTTTTGAATTCAGTACGAATAGGAACGCTCTAGGCACGCTAGTCACTGAGATGGAGAATTGTTATACATATGTACTAGTAAAAACACGATATTTTTCTAATGTAACTAAATAAGCAAAAGTTGCAGCTCGTCTGTTGGTTACGTCTATGATATTTTATTTTTAAAAAAAAAACGCTTTCTACTCTCATAGCCCCACAGTAGGATTTTCTCCTGTGCCGTGGGTGCCATGGAAACACACAAAGACGAATACAGAAACACCCAGACCCAGAACAAGAATCTAAACTCATCATTCAGATACCTGGCTGGCCGGGAATCGAACCCGGGACCCACTTTTCGCACCTTTCTTGAAGCACCCCATGTCATAGCGCTCCGGGAATACCTCAGGAGGAAGCTCATTCCACCAAATACGAGCGTGCTAACCGAACCGCCACGAGTCTAGTTGGTGTGGATGGAACTTCATCCTTCGGCGAGTGGTGCTACCTACAAATGAAATGTCTTTATTTTGCATAGGCCTACGGAGGCACTTACAAATTGTCAGTTCCTTTTTTACACTACCACCGGATCGGAACACGACCTCAACTGAGAAGATCCGGCAAGGAACTCAGTGGGTTTGTCTTTTTTCTTTGTCCATTTTTTAATTTTTTTACAGTTTAAGATAATTGAAGTATTCTACATAATTGAAGTAGATAACCACCATTAGATGGACTGCATTCATATAATGGTATATAGTCACAGCCGCCCAGGGATACCAGTAAGCAGCTTCATATAGAACAAAGGATCTAATTGAAGTCAATCACTGATGCGTTGCTACTCCAGAGGACTGAGATGGTCGCCTCAAATAAAAATATGCCGGCAACCACACCCTTTCATCGAAACGCAAGAAATGCTTCACGGTAGAAATGGAGTGGCGGTGATATCTCCCCGATCGACCTACACTGGTTCTACCACCTTGAGATGTCTGGCTTATTCAGATCAAATCCGGAACCAAGTACCCGTCAGAACAGTATGATGGCGCCAATATTATCGCACTCGTACAGCTTTAGCTGGACGACATCCCAACCGTTTAAATAAAACAGGGAGACCTTTAATGATATTAAACGGGTGAAATTAGCGAGTGGTGTGGGAAAACAAAAAACTCGTAAATTTCACTCAAACTGTAACGAGCTATCTCGACGGGAAACAGCAGGATGTTGCTGCCATACCCACTAATACAGAACTACGTAAACTTTGAACTTGGGCATACTTTTGTTATTGATGAAAGGACCAAAAATGAGCGTACTGTTGAGTATGAGTGTTCATTGTATGGTAAGTGGTAAGTGTTTCCTAAGTTTAATAGACGTATTTAGGTCGCTAGCTTCCTGATGTGACGAGAAAGGAAGTCTTTTCTATATTCGATGCGTTGCTTTTGCGAAAACAACGCATGGTAAGCCTCAAAATAGACAATTATTTTTGGTACAATTATCTTGCCTTGGAATTTACTTGTCACTTAGCGAAAAAATAATTCCTCAGAATGAGATGTTTATTCTAAAGAGGTAAAGCTATAGATACAAAAATTATAATTACTGGTGAAAAAATCTTCAAACATCTGAACGTATTAGTCATATTTAAGAACATTGTTGATGTGTTACCTGTGTACGTCCCTGTAGCCTCGGGGTCAGAATAAGGCTACGGTATCCCCTGCCTGTCGTAAGAGGCGACTAAAAGGGGCTTCCGGGGTTGCAGACGGCTAGAGTGGGAGCTCGAACCGTTCGGTCACGGGAAGGACGGCGGTATGTGTGGTCGCATACCGTCGTAAAGACTAGACGGAGCGGTGGGCCCAGCCGCTCATCTGGAAGGAGCCCGATGGGGCAGCGCGCTCGGAGGATTCCGGTTGAAGTCGTTTCGAGATCCCGGAGTCCTTCTTTTCAGCGCCGAGGACGGCCACCGGGGGGGTTTTAGCGCAGTAAAAATCCCACATAACCCTGCGTCGCTCCCTTTGCGTCGGGTACCTTTTGAAGGTTTCCCCCTCAAAAACAAAAAAAAAACCTGTGTAACAAGAGAAAAACTAATATGTATATTATAGAAGTAAAACGTAAAATTTATATCACCTCTATTTTAGGAGTGGGAGTTAAAATTAAATTTTCTAACCCATACTAATATACTACGGCCCGCTAACGATGTTATCCCTACAGCTCGTGACTTTATTTGCATACTTTTTATGCCTATACTTGAAACCCTTCTCCGGGTCGCCCCATGTGTGACGTTACAGAGACACATTTTCATTTATGCTTCCACAGAGAAACTATAAAACTATTAAGTAAATATTCGCTAAGATTTAATTCGTAGGTGTATAAAAATATGTGCAATTTTATTAAACCATATGAAAGTAAAACTTTTACAAATGATGGGCGCAACATATTGGCTGCTTCATCGCAGTGAAAAGTGCTTTTCGTTTTTCTCTACCCTAAAGCCGAGTGTAATGGAACATGCGTCAGATAGACTAAAAATTTTACTCGCTACTACTACTACGTATGACGGAAAGTATGAACATCACAGTAGTAATGTAATGATATTCAACCGCTTACGTCTGTAATCGTTTGAAGTAAGTTTTGAAAGTGGTAGAACCAGTGTAGTTCGACCGGGAAGTACCACCGCTACACCTATTTCTAGGATGAAGCAGTTCCCGCGTTTAGATGGAAGGGAGTGGTTGCCGGCATACTTTTATATGAGGCCATCATAGTCCTCGGGAGTAGCAACGCATCTGCGATTGACTTCAGATGGAACCCATGTTCTGTATGAAGTTGATTACAGATGTCCATGAGCGGCAGTGGCTTACCATCAGGTGCGCAGTGCTCGTTTGCTACTTAAATCAGATAAAAAAAAGAAGTGATTGGGGCCAAGTCCAAATCTTTCGTATACGTAATTAACCATCCCGTTTAATGTGTGCGCTTGTGTAAATATTGGCGGTTATAAAACGGTAGCCATTTTTATGTTACGAGTAGGTTTAAACGTTAGTTTTTATAACTGTGGGCGCTCGTACGTCTCTTTCGACAGGTTTATTGATTGTTAGTTAACCGCGACTAACTCGTTTTATGGTTTGATGGAAAAATCACCGATTATGTAGTCACTATTTGCACAGTTGCTTGGGAGCAAATTATAAACTTACCAATAGAAGTCATAATAAACATCATCATCTATATAATATACATATCTATATAATATTAATATGTGAAGCAAAAACATGTGATTCGTTTTTAAGCTACTTGCCGCAGACGGAGGAGTATGAAAATACGCAAGGTTATAGTTGATGTAGAGAAGGATTGCACAATGCTAATATTTTTTTCAAATAATGCATAAATCATACATAAAATCAACTAAAAACACATTTTCTCACTCACTATCTTGCATTTTGCACAAATACAAACATAATAAACCAAATAGAACATTCAATCTCTTAGTATGAAAACACAACGTAAAAATGTCAGATATCTTTGTCAAAATACCCGATATTGCTTTTAAATGCAGGTTAGTTAATAAACTTCTTTTTACCTTTAACGGGCGCGTTCAAAATAACTTGAAAATATTTCAATTTATTAAATTAGAGAAAATATTGGAGCTACTTTGGACAATATGAAGTATGAATGAATGAATGAATGAATGAATGAATGAATGCTTTATTCACAGTAACTACATGTTGCACACAATATAAAGCGTTTTATAGAAAAACAAACACAAAAAGAAATGGCTATAAATTGTATAAAGTAAGTAAGAAAAAAGTGACAATAATTTAATGCAACACAATCAGTGACTGCGAACAGGTACAGACTCAGCGAATACCACAGCTAGGAAGACCATGCCGTGACGCTGATTTTCAGTCTGTCCTTTTGTTATAAGTATAGTATTTTAATTTAAATTACGGTCGAATTTCGATCGTTGCAACGGGTGACTAGTGTATCCTTATGCCACAGATGGGTACAGAAATTTCCGACGTTATGTGTTTTATAGACATTGAATGTTCTACTTCGTTTATTATTTGTGTTTGGAACAAATGCATGGTAGTGTGTGTTATGTGTTTTAGTTGATTTATGTATGTTTTATGCCTTATTAAAAAAAAAAGTATTAACATTCTACACTCCTCTACGTCCACTATATCTGTGCAAAATTTCATGCTAATCCGTCCGCGGCATATTACTTAAAAATGCGTCACAAATTTTTGCTTCACGTATTATAATCTAAATGTCACTCTATATGATCAAGGATCTAAGGCTCGAGTCATTGTTTTTATTGCTATATTTTATTATGTATAAGTATTTAGATTATGTGACACGGTAATACGTGTCTAATATTTGTAATAATTAATTTAATATTGTAATAACTAAATTTACATGCTACATTATTGCTAAAGTTGAATGACTATTAGAGACCATTGCAAAGACCTAATAATTATGTCGACCCGCGTGGCGGAGCGGTTACCATACCGGTCTGACGCGCAATGGGTAAGGTTATAGTGGACGTAGAGAAGGAGTGCAGTATGTTAATATTTTTTTCAAATAATGCATTTTTCATACATAAAATTAACTAAAAATACATTACACACACTACCATGCATTTGTCACAAACACATTTCAATGTCTTACTATGAAAAGACACAACGTCAAGAATGTCAGATGACATTTGATTTGAATTAGAGAAATATTCGTACTAATTTGGACAATATGAAGTTTAGTTTTTTAATTTAAATTACGGTCGAATTTCGGCCGATGCTACGGGTGACTAGTTTAGATTATTAGTATACATTTTTTTTCAAGTATCTTATTTGGATTTGTAATTGGATTTGTTGACATTACCTTCTATATTTTTATACTCATTTCATTTTTATTTTTAACATGAATTATTGTTTTTGCCTGTGTTTGACATGATAAATAATGTGAATACCTTAATTAATTATTTATGACTTTAAATTTTTTAGATTGTCATATGTATCAATGTAGAATTTTATGATGAAACTTTTTGCATGCCTTGACAGGCGGAACTTGGCGGACCTAAATAATTTTACAATTACTGTACACCTACATAAAATATTTATATTTGTATTTGAATGAGACAACGATTTTTTAACATAAGGCAGTCAAATGGAGTGATGCTTGTTTGCTCTTTTACTCATAGATAAAACGAATATAAACTGCATCAAAAAAGCCGTTCAAATTATTGCATATTTGTCAAAATGATGCAACCGGTTGCCTAATTATGGCCGAATGATACCTATTAGTCTGCTTTACCCATTAGTCAGTGACTAATCGGTCCATCTCGTAGCATCGCCTCTGTGATTCAATGTAGAACCCCTTTAAAAAGAGGTTCTAAATGAATTGGAATTGAAATTGAATAGTAGGTGGTAGAAACAGTCTATTTGAGACGACCATAGTCCTTGGGAGTAGCAACGCATCTGTGATTGACTTCAGATAGGACTCATGTTCTATTTGAAGTTGCTTCCAGATGTCCATGGCCGGCAGTGACCACTTACCATCAGGTGGACTGCATGCTCGTTTGCTACTTCAATGGGATAAAAAAGTCCTCGGGGGTAGCAACACATCTATCCAACGTCGATCCATTCCCAACAGTGGGATACAATAGAAGTTACAGCTACTGTATACTCCCGACCTTAGTTCTTCTTCTTTTTCTTTTTAATATCATTTTTTAACATAAAGTAATCATTCTACAAATGCGCCTCATTTAGTCGTAGAAGCATCATTTAATAAAATCAAAATATATGAGCTATAACGAAAATGAATGTTATAAACAAAATATTCAAATAAAGAATATTAAGAAATTAGGTCTCGTCATGTACTGGCGTATTATGACGTTATGAATAGCGAAATTATTCATGAGAAGAATAGAAACGGGATTCGCTCTGCATATTTAAATGTGCCGTCAAAACCGCAAATCTGACGTTTTTGCGCGTCCCGGATTGAACTTAATTGATTAAAGTTATAGAGTCCGAGGTTCCAATCCAAGACGCACTTATGACAATTACTTATAACAAAATTAACAAGAATCGATTATCCCGTGGGAATAAGATATTTTCCTACAGTAAAGTAGTACTACAGTAGTCTATATGTTAATCCAGAGTATCAGCTAACTTCCTACCAAATTTTATAAAAATCGCTCAAGCCGTTTAGACGTGAAGAAGTAACAAACATACACACTCTCAAACTTTCGCCTTTATAATATTAGTATGATGATTTTCTATATTACATCTTGGAAATTAGGTTTTATTTTAGAAATTATCTTATTTTGGCGATAAGGGAAACATCGTGGGTATGCAAAAAACGATTTTTTCCTAAGTTGTTATCATTATATTTCATCCTGAGTCGTGATTTTTTCTTATTTGACTGAAGTTGCAAACGAGTATGCAGTCCACCTGATGGTAAGTGGTCACTGCCATCCATGGACATCTGTAATCAACTTCATACAGAACATGGGTTCTCTCTGAAGTTAATCACAGATGCGTTGATACTCCCGAGGACTATGATGGTCGCCTCATGTGAAAGTGTGCCGGCACCCACACCCTTCTATCGAAACGCAAGAAATGCTTCACGCTAGAAATAGGTGTGGCGGTGGTACTTCCCCGGTCGAACTACGCTGGTTCTACCACCTTCAAACCTGCCTTGCCTGCGTCTGCTCTTTCATTCAGCAAATTTTGTTTCTCGTGCCCCTTGTTCGCTTATAAATATGTATATTCAAAAATATTTTCATCGTTAACAACCCTAATTCTGTATGAAGTTGCTTACAGATGTTCATGGACGGTAGGGATCATTTACCATCTATCAGACTGCATGACACTTCATTACTATATATAGAAATGTCGACTACGAATCGTATATAAATAACTAGTTGTGATAAGATTAAAAGTAAAATTAAAATGCTCTTATAAATGAACATATAAAAAAACCTAGAAATATGGTATGATTTAACGTAAAGTTGAAAACCTCTTATAAACGATCCATTACAAAACGATTTTGTTCGTTATTTACTTTACATACATAACACATTTAAACGACCGAGCAACAGTGGTTATACAACAAAAGCACAACTTTTAGAACATCCATCATTACGTCACGTCACAAAGGCGCAAAAAAGCTCTGTTAACGCAAAGCTTCGAAAAAGTCTAAAAATCAGATTTTATAGAAAGTTAATCGAGCGGAAAATTTGAAAGGCAGCAAGCTTACTCATTAGCTTAGACTATGCTGGTGTCAACCTTGACCGGTGCTTTGGACCCTCGTCAGGAGCTGATAACAGCCTCAATGGCGTAAGGGTCATTTGGACCCTTATATTTTTATTTTATTTTGTTCTGCAAAACACCTAGTAATAGTCATATTTGACTATTAAACCTAATACCTACCTAACCTGTAATCTAGAGTGTTGAAGGTTTCATAACTAGCCTAAAGGGAACTTTAAGCCAATTCAGTTGTTATTATAAGATAACAGTCGTTAACCCTTTACACAAAGCTACGGCTTAGAAATATCTGAAAAGTAGCAGCTAATACAAACGCTATCCTTTAATTTTTTGTACGTTTGCACTTTTGAATTCGTTTTTTAATTTGCCATTTTGTTTTAGTTATTTCTATTTTAGAGAGGACAACCTTTAAAGGGCATCCCGCTTCGTAAGAGCGCCGTCTGGTATTGAGGATTTTTTATTAATTAGTTTTCCTCGGCGCTGCGAAGAGGCCTCCGCAATCAGCCTTCCGGGATCATTGTTGATCGGCTCCAGCTTCCACTCTTACCATCCGCAAGCTCTCTTTTAGTGGCTAGGCCTTTTTATGACAGGAAGTTGCTACCGTAACTCTATTCTGGTCCCGATATTACAGGGACACGGATTAGGTGTGAGAAATCATCGTTAGAACTCATGCATATTATGAATTTTGTAAAACGTTGTAGTGTATTACTGATATACTAAGCTAATACAAGACAGTAGAGAGAAGAAATCACATTGCCTAACAGTAATTGCCTTCTCGAAACCAAATTGGTGAAGGGTGGTGAGGGCTGTCTACTGCTGCGCGGAGACTAGCAGAGCATTAGTAGGGCAGAAAGATTATTGCACGTATTATCCTCAAAAAGGAAAATAGTAATTTTAGTTATGGTTCAATATACCTAGATCAGGTAACGGAGAAAGTAAGCATCTTGCGAAACTTAAATTGAAAATCGTTAATGTAATGTACTGGATTAATAACCTAAGAACAATGACCGGAAAATTTCAGAATGGCTCAAATGACCCCGAACCGCGTTCTAGTGTTACACCTAGTGATGTACCGATTTGCATTCGCAATCGAGAATGTTCGCATGTTTCAACACATTCGCAGGAAGTGTGCGAATGATTTGCGCATATTGACGACCAAAATATAGGTCGCCAAATCTATACAAATTTAGTATAACTGCCGAGTCTGATGACCAAAAATAAAGTCGCCAAATTTTTACATGTTACCGTCCCCTACACTACTACTAACGCGGCACCCATGTTGACGTCAAATTAAAAAAGACTGAGCAATCTGATTCGCATTTGCACTCGCGAATTTCGGGGATATTCGCATTCGCGAATCAGTAATGACATTCGTTACATCACTACACCAGTGTTTCATAACGTTTTTTGTTGGAAATCTCATTAACATTGTTTAATGCGGGGTAAAAATAACTCATTTAAATCAACGCTGCGTAACATTTTTGTAGATTACTTGATTAAATTTATTTATCGGGCGATTTTTGTTTAGAATAAGTGTGATTAGGTCCGTTATACCTACTAGGCAATTTGGGGTTAACAGATTTTGTGCTCTTGGGTTGCTTAAGACTCTTGGGTTTTATTAAATCTGTAGAATTAAATGTGTAAGTTGATGGTAAGTGGTCAGATTGACGACCCGTGTGGCGGAACGGTTACCATACCGGTCTGACGCGTAATGAGTCCCGGGTTCGATTCCCGGCTAGACAGGTATCTGAATGATGAGTTTAGATTCATGTTCTGGGTCTGGGTGTTTGTGTATTAACCTTGTGTGTGTCCATGGTACCCACGACACAGGAGAAAATCCTAGTGTGGGGCTATGAGTGTAGAAAGCGTGTATAGCTGAATAACTTATATAAAACTTCGAATAGAGTTAGTTAGTTACTAGTGTCCAGCCGAAGGTCGATCTTTGGCCGAAGTCGAAATCATATCCTTCGGTCTAAGCTAAAGCCGAAGCCGAAAGTTTTGAGATCATGAGAAGTCAATTCCTAGAGTTGATTGCTTGGCTACTTCAAAGGTGGTAAAACCAGTGTAGTTCGACCCGGGAGGTACCACAGCTACACCTATTTCTAACGTGAAGCATTCCTTGCGTTTCGATAGAAGGGTGTGGTTGCCGAAACACTTTTATATGAGGCGACTATCTTAGTCCTCAGGAGTAGCAACGCATCTGTGATTGACTTCAGATAGAACCCATGTTCTACATGAAGTACAAGATGTCTATGGACGGCAGTGATGACTTACCATCAGGTGGACTGCATGTCCGTTTACTACTTCAGTCAGATAAAAAAAAATGTGTGCGTGTACTAGCGTACACTCGTAAGAAGTGAAACTTCTTTATGACGTTATTTTTCAAAAAATAATTTACTATATGCAACTTTACAGAAATTGGTTAAATAAAGTTAAATTAGATAAAATTTAATAAAAGGCTTTTATTAAACTTTATCTAATAATCTAATCTATAATAATCTATCTAATATCACGCGTGGTAGGGATAACGTAACGTAACGTAACGGATAATGGCGCGTAACAGAAAAAGATGGCGCGTAACGAAAAAATGTTACACTAAATTTATTTCCAACCCCGATAAAGAAGTTTCACTTCAAAAAGGTAATATAGTTAATTAATTGGAGCTAGCCAAGCTGAAACTTAACCTTATATTATTACGTAGGTACAGATTGTATCGAAGCAAAATAATATTTTTGTAGCACTACCGCCATTTTGAATAAACAGTAAAGCGACATCATCTACGAAAAAATCTCCAACATTCCAAGGGATTCACTATAATGTCTCTCGTCTCGTCAACCCTTTATAGTCCCACTGCTGGGCACGGGTCTTCTCTCAGAATGAGAGAGTTTTAGGCCATAGTCCACCGCGCTGGCCAAGTGCGAATTGGTGGACTTCACACACCTCGGAGAACTTTTTTTTACAGAACTGTCGGGTGTGTAGGTTTCTTCACGATGTTTTTCTTCACCGAAAAGTAGTGAAAAATTATTAATATAAATAATTTCTAATACGCACATAAATCAGTGGTGCGTGCCTGAGTTGGAACCTCGGACCTCCCGATTGAGAGGGCAACATTCAACCATTAGGCTATCACTGCTCTAAAATCTAAAATTATCAGTGTTTCTCCACTATATTATACATGTATTTAACAGAAAAGCCTTCCTCTTGAATCACTTCATCTATTAAAAACCTGAGATGAAATCGAGTTATCTAGATGAGACTGAGTATATCATTCGTTTCATTTTCAACATTCTAATAATCTTGCTTCGTAAAACTATGAAAAAAACAGAAGAGAATCATTATAAACATGTATTTGGTCAGTCATAATTAATTATATTAAGTAGAATTTAAAACAAATAATGATTTATTTTTCGCAAAATATTTTATCAATTATTACAGACGTTGCAAAATATGTCTAAATATGTCTACACAAAAATTCGACACAACTACACAAACTCGAGTAGACTCGAGTTAAGCCAAACTCAAGTTAACCCGAGTTGATGATGGTCAACTATTTAAGTAAACCTCAATTACCATCTGACTTATCTCGAATTTACTTTCACTTTTTTTTGTCGAGGGGGAAACCTTTTTACCGCATTAAAACCCCCCCGGTGGTCGTCCTCGGCGTTACAAAGAGGACTCCGGGAACTCGAAACAACCGCAACTCGGAGACTTCTGCGCGCGTTGCCCTATCGGGCTCCTCACAGATGGTCGGCTGGGCCCACCGCTCCGTCTGCTCTTTACGACGGTACGCGACCACACATGCCGCCGTCCTTCACGGGGTCGCCTGAACGAACGGTTCGAGCTCCCACTCTAGCCGCTCGCAACCCCGGAAGCCGCTTTTAGTCGCCTCTTACAGGTAGGAGATACCGTAGCCCTATTCTAATCCCGAAACTACAGGGACGACACTGTCATCCAATCTCCCTTTGGTTGGCTACTAAACCACCGATGCTTACATAGACTTTATTGAATTGATGGAGTGTTTCCTTTCACGCAAATCCGTTTACCAACCCTTTCAGTTTGATATACACATCCTTACCTGTGTACCGGTCGGGACTTACAATGGTTTTCAAACTAACTTTGATCTCTATGAAGTGAAGTTCCAAAGGTTCAAAGTTATGGAGTAGTTCGAAGTCGTCATTTGAAAGCAAATTTTAAATTTGTTTTTACATAATAGCATTTTTTATCAACTTATGCAATTGTAATTATTGAAGTGAAACTTTTTTATCGGGGTTGGAAAAAAATTTAGTGTAACATTTTTTCGTTACGCGCCATCTTTTTCCGTTATGCGCCATCTTTTTTTTTTCGTTACGCGCCATCTTTTTCTTATCCCTACCACGCGTGATATTAGATAGATTATTATAGATTAGATTATTAGATAAAGTTTAATAAAAGCCTTTTATTAAACTTTATCTTATTTAACTTTATTTAACCAATTTCTGTAAAGTTGCATATAGTAAATTATTTTTTGAAAAATAACGTCATAAAGAAGTTTCACTTCTTACGAGTGTATGCTAGTACACGCACACATTTTTTTTATTTCTTTATGCAGTATTTTTTTGCCATTATTTCAAGTTTCTTTATTTCATACTATATACGTTCTCACAAAGAGCTGCTTACATATTCGTCCGATTTCCGAGCAGCTCGTTTCGATCCGTGCTAGCGTCGTACTGTCGTACCATATACGTACGCGTTAAGCAAACGCTCGGCCGCGCTACATGGTAGGCGGAGTGGGGGTGTTAGGTTTTTTTCGTTACGGAATTTCTTAATTCAGTCGCCGAAAATAATAGTAATAAATATACTACGAAAAAGTTACCTGTTTTCATAGAAATGTCGGTTAAAATATATACCTAATATCATATTAGTCATTAGGTTTGGTCGTTTCACTTCACGTACAGCCCCTTAATCTTGGTTCCATAAATCAATTGCGGTCAACGAGTCCCTCGGGAATGGTCAAACGTATTTAGGTATTTATTTAGCTTTCAGGACCTTTTTTTTTTTGTTTTCGAGGGGGAAACCTTCCAAAGGTACCCGACGCTGTCGGAGCGACGCAGGGTTATGTGGGATTTTTACCGCACTAAAACCCCCCCGGTGGCCGTCCTCGGCGCTGAAAAGGAGGACTCCGGGATCTCGAAACGCTTCAACCGGAATCCTCAGAGCGTGCTGCCCCATCGGGCTCCTCCCAGATGGGCGGCTGGGACCACCGCTCCGTCTAGTCTTTACGACGGTATGCGACCACACATACCGCCGTCCTTCCCGGGATTGCCTGACCGAACGGTTCGAGCTCCCTCTCTAGCCGTCTGCAACCCCGGAAGCCCCTTTTAGTCGCCTCTTACGACAGGCAGGGGATACCGTAGCGCTGTTCTGACCCCGAGGCTACAGGGACGAGCTTTCAGGACCTAGCTTAGTATTTTGGGTTACAGTGTCTTGGCTTTTGATTCGCTGGGTGTAATTTGTGGATTATTGACCAAAAAGTGTGAGGAGGAGCAATAATATGCTCTGAATTATGGTAATCGAGGTTAAATTTATTAAAGCTACAGTTAATTACGTTACGTTATCCGTTACGCACGCGTCTTCCCTCAGAATGAGAGTTTTAGGCCATAGTCCACCGCGCTGGTCAAGTGCGAATTGGTCAATGGTGGATTGGTGGTGGTGGCAAGTGCGATATGGGGTTCTTTAATAAGGTGTCTACAGGTGTTGCAAATGTTGCAAATGTCCTCAAGCGATGTTGACTATTATCCATTAGGTAGCCCGCCTGCGTCGTCTTATCGTTAATGATATAGGTATGTGATTTGCAGGGACAGAAAAAACCAAAACCTTAAAAGTTTTCGGTCACGGAAGGCTGAATCAGACAGCGATTGTTGATAGTTCCGAACTAAGTTACAAATGTCATTTGGAACGTCAACGCTACTTTGTACCCTCGTCACACCGACAAGCCACCCTCCGAGCTCATGTTACAAGTTACGGAATAATCTTATGGTTTTGGGTAATTATAACAGGCGATTCACTGATATGATAGTACCGTTTCTACACTCATAGCCCCACACTAGGATTTTCTCCTGTGTCGTGGGTACCATGGACACACACAAGACGAATACACAAACACCCTGACCCAGAACATTAATCTAAACTCATCACTCAGATACCTGCCTGGCCGGGAATTGAACCCGGGGCCCATTGCGCGTCAGACCGGTATGGTAACCGCGCCGCCACGCGGATCGTCATAGTGTATGTGGTTCAACAAAATATATCCTATAGATAATAGGAACTAGGATCGAAACGCTCTTGGCAGTATGGAAACGTGTGATTCCTGAAACCTTCGACCTCACTCAACGTTCCTTGCCTCTATATAATAGTGAAAGATAACACGGAGCAAAGTATGTGTTTTTTTATGTAATTATTTTCTTTCTGTAATTTATTTCTATATGATTATTGTATTTATTCACAAAAGTATTGTTTGGACCCTTCTATTATTTTTATAGCTCCAGTTTAACTCCGCGCCGTGAGGTTGTCTGGAAGAAATCGCTGATTAGCGATAAGACCGCCTTTTGTATTGTTTTAAAAATTGTATTTTCTATAATTGTTTGTTTTTATTTTGGGTACAATAAAGTGTGTTATTATTATAATTAGGTGCCATGGAAATAAATTGTTATTAAGTGTTATATTTGGTTCACGTATAATTTTGTTTTATTTGGATATATACTTATCTTACAATAAAGAGAAATCACAAAAACTATTAGTGGCCACTCACACAGTCCGTTGTGGACTGGAGGATCTCCTAGTAAGGAATATATTTCTGGACTCGATTCAGTTTTAGTATAATTTAAGTATTATATTATATCAATACGTGAAGCAAAAACTTGTGACAGATTTTTAAGCAATATGCCGCGGACGGATTAGTATGAAATATTGCACGGTTATATTGGACGTAGAAAAGGAGTGCAGAATATTAATATTTTTTTCAAATAATGCTTAAAACATACATAAAATCAACTAAAAACGCATTACGCAAATTACCGTGGATTTGTCACGAACACATACATAGTAAACGAAATAGAACATTCAATGTCTTACTATATGATGAAAACACATAACGTCCAAAATGTCAGATGTCTCTGTCAAAATACCGCTATTGCTTTTAAATGCTGCTTAGATAATTAAACCTTTTTATATTTAACGGGCGCTTTCAAAATTACTTGAAAATTATTACATTTTATTTGAATTTGAGAAATATTCAGACTACTTTGGACAATATGCAGTTTAGTTTTTTAATTTAAATTACGGTCGAATTTCGACCGATGCGACGGGCGACTAGTTTCAAATTAAAGCACAAACAGACCGACATTGCAGATCGGTATAAAGTCAGTCGTTATTGGAGTGATGTAGTCCGAAGTCCATCGATTGATTGCCACTGCTGAAGACTTGGGACGCTTGTACATTTGCTAATTAGAATTTAATTGGATTACTTTGGTAGGTAGGTTGTTATCAGGAAACGGATGTGATCAAATCTACATATTATATTGATCGTATAATTTATTTTTCATTTATTTATTAGAAAAATCTATACTTTAATAAATGTCTCTAAAAGGTGATATTTTTGTATTTTGGTATTGCACATATACACATATATTTAACTTATTTATATATTTCTCAATTGTTTTTGATCCGAAATTTCAATTGCCTTATTTACTTAAAAGTATTTATATCATATAACTCGTTTTTTATGCAATTTCTAATTAATCCCTTGCTACGTTCTGGATTCTATTGTATAATCCGTTGCTTCACTCTTGATTCAAAAGTGCGGCATTGCTACTAAAATACCATATGATAGAATCGGTTACGCAATAATCTATACTAATATTATAAAGCTAAAGAGTTTGTTTGTTTGTTTGAACGCGCTAAACTCAGGAACTACTGGTCCGAATTGAAAAATTCTTTCTTTTTTGAATAGACCATTTATCGAGGAAGGCTTTAGGCTTTATAACATCACGCTGCAACAAAATGACGCAGACAAAGTCGTGGGTAACAGCTACAATTTATAAAGCTGAGGAGGTTGTTTGCAAAAATAAATCATGCCCAAAATAACTATTCCACGCGGACAATGTCGCGAGCACAGCTAGTATAATTATATAGCTGAAGTGGCAACGGGCCGGCCACATCGCTCGTAGGGCCGACAACCAATGGGGAAGAAAGGTCCTCGTGGCGACCACGTTTAGGCAAAAGGAGTACAGGTCGTCCTACCAGGACCACTGACCTGAAGAGGACAGCGGGCAAACCGTTGGATTCAGAGGGCACAGGACCGGTTGGAGTGGCGCCATTTAGGGGAGGTCTATGTTCAGTGGACATCAAAAGGTTCATAGATGGATGGATAATTATATGAAGTTTCAGCTCGGCAGTGAAATTTCTCCTCAATTATTTAATTGTATTAAAAAGGATAATCAACTACAACTCATTAAGCAGAGAAATTCATTAATTTTGATGTGTGCATAATTTGAGTGGACATTAAAATGACTCAGAATGAGTTAAATTGCAAATAATTGAGCCTTTGTTGTAAATATCTGACAACCACAACAACTAGATCCAGCAAAAATAAATAAAAAATATATGGATACAAATGTAAAAAAAAAACAAAATGACACCAGTAAAACCAGCCGCATATCTTGTCATTTTATAAAAATCATAAATTTTGAGTGTTAGAAGTGTAGAGTTTGTGAGCCTTGATATTGCGAAGGCCTTTGACCGGGTTCTGCGTAGGGTCCTCCTCGCGAAGCTTCCATCATCTTCTTCCAGAGAGGCTGTGCAATCAAGGTCGTGATTGATGCTTGCTGCTCAGACACGAAGTCCATCAAAGCTGGTGTCCTCCAAGGGTTTGATATTTCCCCCTCGCTCTTTATTCTGCATATCAATGATATGTTGCAACAAATCGGTAACATACATTGCTATGTAGATGACAGCACAAGGGATGCCTTGTATACAGGCTGACCTCTCGGATACTCGCACAGGAAAGCAGAAACCGACTTGTTTTTGAAATCGCTTGATTTTGAGAGTGCTTTTCTGGAACGGTTTCAGAATGGGGACAACGTTTCAAATGTCCATGGGCGACGGTGACTACTTTCCATCGGGTAGACCGTCTGCCTTATCATCAGGTTGAAATATAAAAAAGAGGATTTATTTGTGTTTGTTACGCTTTTACGAAAATTTCTGTTTCGATTGCGCTGAAATTTGGCATACATGTAGTTTATCATCCAGATTAATACATATGTCGCTCATTACTGTGGTAGATGTGACCGAAAGGGGCGAAGTCGTAAGAATTTCCTAGTAAAAATTAATGCACGAAAAACAAACAACATTTATCCCTGTGAAAGTCTGTTAAGAACTATACAACATACATAGCATATTAGTCATTATGTTTGGTTGTTTCACTTCACGTACAGCCCCTTAATCTTGGTTCCATAAATCAATTGCGGTCAACGAGTCCCTCGGGAATGGTCAAACGTATTTACGCCTTTATTTACCTTACAGGACCTAGCTCGGGTTATTGGGTTACAGTGTCTTGGCTTTCGATTCGCTGGGTATAATTATTGGATTGAGCAAAAAGTGTGACGAGGAGGAATAATAGACCCGACTTTAAGTTAACTTGTGAGAGTCGTAATTTAATTAAATTCTTTCGCTTGTTAGATTGGTCGTGGTCATCATGCTGTTTCGACGGTGTAATTGATCTTTACTTTTTCCACATTTACTACAATACATAGGTATATGACAAACCGCGCTGCAGCGCGTTTACTATACCGGTGACACGCAGTGGGTTTCAGATTCAATTCCCGATTAGACAGGTATTTGAATGATAAATTTAGATTCGTGTTCTGGGTCTGGGTTTTCGTATATTCATCATTGTGTGGTTCCATGACATCCACGACAGAAGAAATTCCTAGTGTGGAGCTATGAGTAAAGAAAGCGTTATGTATACATTTAAACACTCGTACATACTTACGAAAAACAGTACCCTTTTTCTCACGCAGTCAGGTATAAAGTAAGCTCGTCAGGTGTGTTCATACATATCTGGCACCCAGCCAGATATGTTTCTTATCAAATGGGGATTTAGCAACTTTTTGATTTAATAAAGCGGGATTTCATAGTCAAAAGCGGGACAAAGCGGACGGGGACCGGAGGATCTACACCTGACGACCTTTTGGTCTACACACTGCAGTTCTGCAGCGCTTCTCTGTTCTGTGCAACAAACTTAAATTGGTATAAATTTATAGAATTGACAACCTTTTTTTTTTTTGCAAAAATCCAGTTATAACCGAAAAGCGGGACTGACCCTGTCCCGAGCGGAACATTTAATTTTGTTCAAAAAACCGTCACGCCTGGCAACGCTGGTTGGTAGAGTAGTTGAAATATTATATACTAGTTGACCCGGCGAACTTCGTTCCGCCTAAAAGTGAAAAATCTAAAATTATCAGTGTTTCTCCACTATATTATATGTGTTATACATAAAAACCTTCCTCTTGAATCACTCAATCTATTAAAAAAATTCGTAGCGTAGTTTTAAAAATCTAAGCGTACATAGGAACAGACAGCGAGAAGCGACTTTGTTTTACACTATGTGATACCGTGTGGCAGTTCACTTCATATATCTGCCAATATTGTTTGTGTTTAATATTTCTGAAGACCGTTTCTCGTTCCGTTTTATTTTTATTCGATCAGTTCGTATCCGGTTCGTATCTAAAATAAACAGGTACTGAGGTCCAACGAACAGGATAGGAAAATATTGGAAATTTAATATTATGTCATTTTTATGTTATCTAATTTAATATCAGGCGAGTGGTTAATATTTTAATGAACCAACGTTCTTTAATTTATATGTACCTGGTCGTAGTGTTTAAAATGTGTCCGTAATTAAACCTGAATGAATAATAAAATTTATTAGTGTAACATGAATAGTTTTTAATTTCAATAGAATATATTCTATTTGTGATAACGTAAATAATACGAGAGTCATTTTATGTTGTTTTATTTTATATTTGCTTTTATATGATTTTTTCGTATATGCATTAATTTTCAAGTGAACTAAACTATTTGAACTAAACCAACTAATTATAGCATAGTGAGATTTAGTAGTTAAGCAGCCTTTCAAAGGAAATACGCTTTATCTTTTAATTGAGTTGAATTGTTAGAACAAAATTTTATAAAAGTTTCCAAAATGAAATTAAATTTTTACATTTACATATCTTCCCAGAGATGAACCCAGGTCAATTGTGTGACAGTTGAATGTGAAGCAGTAACACTGAAAGTGTTACTGCGCGATTTTGGAATGTTCTTTTTTTTATTTCCTTGTTAATAATAAAAATGTGAAAATGTGTGAAAATCTGTGTCTTAATTCCTTTTCTTCGCAAAAACTAGTGAACGCATCTAGTTGAAATTTAGCACACAGTTTATGCTCATTTTTTTGTTATCGAGGGGGAAACCTTCACAAGCGCCTCCTCCGTCGCGCAGGATGTGCACGAACCTTGGCGCGTTCGGTGTACTTTTTCGCGTGTATAACGCCGTCGCCAAAGTCGACCACGCTATCCCATGCTTCGCCAGACCACTGCCTCCAGAGAGAGGTCCCTTTTTGTTGCCGCAGGATCCGCCGCTTAAGCCGCTACACTGGGCAGTCTTCGAGCGTGTGCTGCGCGGAATCCTGGGCATTCCCGCAATGGTGGCACTGCGCTAAGGCTTCCCTGCCTGTCCTGCGTAGATAGTCATCGAATCAACCATACACAGTTTATAACCTTTTTTTTTGTTACGGGGCGGAAACCTTCAAAATGTACACCTTGGGAGAGACTCCGGGTTATGTGGGATTTTTACCCACTAAAACCTCCTCGGTGGCCTTCCTCAACGTTTGTAGTAGGGGACTCGGAAACTCCAACGGAACGAATCGATGTCCCCTAGCGCAGTGCCCCTCACGGGCTCATCTCTTGGGAGACGTGTACCATCCCCCTTCACCATCCGGTGCTTACGGCGAGATGCAGCCACACATCCCGCCGTCCTTCTCGGGACACAGTTTATAACCTGGATAACACATAGAATACTTATTTCCATGAAAATCGTGGTAGTGAACTCCAGTAGCGCGTAGGAGCTGACAAAATTTTTTTGCACAGAATCAAATGGAAGTTATTTTGAAACCACAGACAAAAACTTCAATTTGTTTGTATGTACAGCTGGCTATTTATATTAACATTGCGTAAGCATATCATTTAGTTTGCGGTTGCGAAGTTTATTCCAACCCAAGTTCATAGCGCGAAGACTTCGCTTTGATCTACCTGTTTATATTAGGCGTATAATAAACATAATGCTGAGTATTTTATATGAAAATTTGTTTAATCTTTTCACTCTGCCGTCTAAATAGCTTCTTTGCGTTTTGGTTTATTAATTAAACTGTTTTTAAACGAACTACCGTGTTATTTTTAGTTTAAATTTGCAGTATATTTGGAAAATATGGTATTTTAAGAAGTGCAGTATTCTACTGACCTTCAATAAGGCCACATTACTTTGTATTTATAAGGTTATTGAAGCTCTCGCTAAAAATAGTGTACGTTTACATATTTATATAAAACAAAACATTTTTAATTGTGAAAAAATGAAGGGTGTGGTTGCCGGCACACTCTATATGAGGCGATCATCCTAGTCCACTGTGATTGACTTCAGATAAAACTTGTGTTCTATTTGAAGTTGCTTACAAATGTCCATAGGCGGCAGTGACCACTTACCATCAGGTGGACTGCATGCTCGTTTGGTACTTAATTATTATAAAAAAATGTATGTATTATACCATATGACACTAATGTTATAGCGAGTAAAACCGCGGACATGGCTATACAAAATAAAAACAGTCCACGTTTCTAATTACGATGTAACATGATCAAAAACTACCTTTTGCACTAACTTGAACCTAATTACAACCATATATAAAGTATCATCAAAACTTCCACCGGATCTGAAAGTTGACTTACGAAGCACTGCAACTAAAAGTTGTATGGGAGACAGATTAACTACGGATAAGGCGTTTTCACATTAGGGATATAAGTAATATACTTAAGGGAAATGTTGATTTAACTAAATTAACACATGAACTATTAATATAAACAATAAAATAAATAATAATATAAAAAATATCGAAAAACAAACTTTAATTTTAATTTTATATTTGAAGATTGGCAAGACATTTCTATCCGAACTATATCTGTGTAGACCGTCTAGATCTGATGCATGTTGAGGGTAGAATTGAATAAATCTGTGACTTGTGTGTTATTTACTTCTACCGCGATTTACTTGTTAATTTTGTTGTTCGCTTTCGGATAATATAATAATGTTATTGTGTTATTTGTACATTTTCAGGTCAAGTGAATTGTAATTCTTAATGAGAATAAACATTTTAAACCTAAAAACCTAATAATAGAAGTTGGACTTAAGTTGTATATGTATGAAAGTAGAATATGTATCTTGGTGGTAAGTAGCCACTGCCCTATATCTATCTATATCTGCTATAGTTATCTTTAATTAATCAAAGGTAAGGTAAGTCTTACACTTTTTGTTCTCGAGGAGGAAACTTTCAAAAGGTTCCCGACGCTGTGGGAGCGACGCAGGGTTATGTGGGATTTTTACCGCACCAAAACCCCCCGATGGCCGTCATCGGCGCTACAAAGACGCGCGTTAGAAGTTATACTTCTTTGGCGTAACAAGATAAAAATATTTTTAAAAATTCTTTCGCCTTATTCTCATCAATTTTTCACAATACGCCTAAAGAAAAAAAAACGAACTAACTAACTTCAAAAAAAGTGCGGCACTCGGGTACTGTCGCGGTAAAGCTGCAATAGCATAGCATTTTCAATTTTCATTAATTTCATCATTATTACTTTATTCTCATTCTCGTTCCCGTTCCTGTTCTCTTTCTCATTCCAACTTCATACTGTGACTTTTGTGTGACGAATTTTAAAATTTCACTCTCATCAATTTTCCATGACGCTCCTAAAGAAGTATAACTTCTAAAACATATATTGGATCGCTTAGCATCCCTTGTTTAAGTCTTTCATTGAAATATTTGTAATCATTGAAATACTTATTGACATCCCGCGCAATGGGTTAGATGTTTTTCTTGGCGTGGGTGTTTGTGTATTCGTCTTTGTGAGTTCCCATAGCAGCCACTTCAAAGGAAAAATCCTTGTGTGGGAGCTACTAGCGTAGAAAGTGTTGTATTACTTATGTTTTAGATTTAACCTTTTTCTCATTTCTGGAGTAATATCCAGCGCGGCGTGGGTGCGATCCGACAATTGGATGTTTACATCCTATATAATACATACTTTTATAGTAAAACTTAAAACTGATTGGCTAACAAAGCTCGACTTTAACGAGATCGAAGTTCTGTTAAGTGTACGCAATTGATTGATTGACACACACGCTTACACATGTACGCGCGCGCGCACACACTCACACACACACACACACACACACACACACACACACACACACACACACACACACACACACACACACACATACAAAACACTCATTCACATGGATTATCGTGTGGAGTGATATATTTAATACATTGGTATATTTTCATTGTTATTAAGCAAATTGTACTAGCCTATTTAAGGTACGGAAGAGCGGGACATCCTGGCACAAGTATTTTTCTTACTTAAGAGGATGTCCCAACAACAATTTATGTTTGTGTACAACTTGTTATACCAATAAAGAATTTGAATTTGAAAAAAAACACTGTGGTTCTTTTCCGGAGGCATCACCTTTACACCCATTTTTTCCTAATAATTGCACTGTTTTTGCTGTTGTAATTTGGTCTGAGGAATGTGTAGCAAAATCCAAACCATACGTGCAATTGTAAATTTCACGATCGACCTTTTTGCTCATGCTAAGGTTCATTAAGTATTTCTGCTGTAACCAAAAAAACAAGCAAACTTCAAGTGGAATCCTCCGATAATTAAGACCCTGTACAAACCAGAGTTCTCCAAACTTTTTTGTGTCGTAGACCCCTTGCCATGTTTTTCCGTGTTGGGTAGACCCCCTACTTACCTGATTTTGATTTCCTGTAAATTTCTAACTGTAGTGAACTTGAGTGTTAAAAACTTAAAGTAAAAACACATATTAATTTATACATTTATTAATTGAATTTAAAATAAATTTACTCAAAATAAGTATTGTAAAATATACGTAACACTATATAAATATAAAATAAACTATAAATTTTAGAAGGATGAACCTGATGCTTTAATAATAAATTATCAACATGTGGTACATCAGTGTATCCCAATCGTGGACCCCCATTTTCATTTCATGGACCCCCAAATTTTTTTTCGCTGACGTAGACCCGTTGCAGGTTGTCATAGACCCCTAGAGGTCGATATAGACCACTTTGGGAATCACTGGTATAAACAAATGAGCAGAACACACGATTTCCTCAAATTGGCACTAAAGGCGATTCCGGTCCAATTTCCTTGACTTTAAGACTTTCTTCTTTGAAGAATCGCGTAGAAAATCTTCTTGTAGTAATGTGTTCTTCCAAAGTGAATAAGTTTCTTTCAAACTCATTCGGCTGTAGGAACGAGGTCGCCGATCTCCTTACAGGAAGGGGAATAATCAAAGAGTTCAATATTTACTGGAATTGAATGGGGATTGAAAAATAGAAAGGTGAATTCGCTTTTTTGTAGAATGGCAAATGTGGGCCTAATGCCCAGAGCATAAGTGGTCACTGCCACTCCTAGTACTTTATTGCCGACTCAGAATATAAAAGTCCTACCTGAAATCGCCTACATATAACTTGACCTTTAAACATTAATCCCTCGACCTAATAAACAATTTCAAACTTTCTACATAATTGGCACATGTATAGGAAACCCCGGCTTTACCACTGCCACACCTATTTCTAGTATGAAGCAGTTTTTGCGTTTCGATGGAAGGGTGTGGCTGCCGGCACACTTTTATAAGAGACGACCATCTTAGTTTTCGGGAGTAGCAACGTATCTATAATTGACTTCATATAGAACCCTACGTTCCGTATGAGGTTGCTTACAGATGTCCATAGTTGGAAGTGAACACTTATCATCAGGTGAATTGCATGCTCGTTTGCTACTTCAATCAGATAAAAAAGTAATTGTATTTGTATAATTTAAGAATTTAATAATTTCTTTCCTTTAGTTTGCGGGTTGACTAAACCGGTATGAAATTATACTAAGTAACTGAAATTTGTACACGTCGGGTTGACTTACGCTTTTTCGACCAACGTGGTTATCACGCAGTCCCACCTATCGCGTTAATTCGGGATATTCCTATGTACTAGTCACCCGTCACATCGGTCGAAATTCGACCGTAATTTAAATTAAAAAACTAAACTTCATATTGTCCAAAATGGTACGAGTATAATAATTTTCCAATCCAATAAAATGTAATAATTTTCAAGTAATTTTGAACGCACCCGGTAAATATAAAAAGAGGTTTAATTAGCTAAGCCGCATTTAAAAGCAATAGCGGGTATTTTGACAAAGACACTGACATTTCTGACGTTATGTGTTTTCATAGTAAGACATTGAATGTTCTACTTCGTTTATTATTTATGTGTTTGTGACAAATACACGTGTAATGTGTTTTTCATTGATTTTATGTTTATTTTATGCATTATATGACAAAAATATTAACTGAATTAAAAATATTCTGAACTCCTTCTCTATGTCCACTATATCCTTGCAAAATTTCATACTAATCTGGGCATATTACTTAAAAATGCATCATATGTTTTTGCTTCACGTATTAACATAATAATTATATATAATACTTAAAAGGCTGAGCGAAGTTATGTTTAATTAAAACAAATGTATCTGACAGCTTTCGAGATAACAGAACGGATTGCCGTTTCTATCTGCAAATTGTTTAATTGTTTAATAAAATTAGATTACAGAGAATTTAATGTCGACTGTACACTCAATTAGTAAATTAACGACGCTTTATTTAATTCGTACGAATGTGTAATGTGGTATTTGCGGCTCTTTTGCATTAAATGCAAAACGCGAATATTCGTGTTATTGGTTCAGTAAAATGTTTATTGAGTGAGCTATCTATATTATGGTTCTGTACTCAAAAGGTGATACCGGAACCTTATTAGTAGGATTCACTGTCCGGTCGTCTGCTTATCTGTCAGCAAGCTATATCTCATTAACCGTGATAGCTGGTCAATTGAAATTTTCACAAATGATGTATTGTCTCTATTACAAAAATATACAGGATATAAATATTTAAATGTGGCTCCCATACAACTAATGTGTTTTTTTTGTTTTTATTAGATGACGGTAGGGAACCCTTCGTCGGATGCCGTAGCCCTATTCTTCGTCAGAATAGGGCTACGGCATCCCCTGCCTGTCGTAAGAGGCGACTAAAAGGGGCATCCGGGGTTGCAGACGGCTAGAGTGGGAGCTCGAACCGTTCAGTCAGGTAATCCTGGGAAGAACGGCGGTATGTGTGGTCGCATACCGTCGTAAAGACTAGATGGAGCGGTGGCCTAGCCGCCCACCTGGGAGGAGCCCGATGGGGCAGCGCGCTCGGAGCATTCCGGTTGAAGTCGTTTCGAGATCCCGGAGTCCTCCTTTTCAGCGCCGAGGACGGCTACCGGGGGGGTTTTAGTGCGGTAAAAATCCCACATAATCCTGCGTCGCACCCTTATCTGACTGAAGTAGCAAACGAGCATACAGTCCACCTGATGGTAAGTGCACACTGCCGACCATGGACATCTGTAATCAACTTCATACAGAACATGGCTTCCATCTGAAGACAATCACAGATGCGTTGCTACTCCCGAGGATTATGATGGTCACCTCATGTGAAAGTGTGCCGGCAACCATACCCTTCCAACGAAACGCAGGAAATGCTTCACGCCAGAAATAGGTGTAAGTGTGGCGTTGGTACTTCCCCAGTCGAACTACACTGGCTCTAGCACCTGACAAAATCGCTAACGCTATTCTCTTGCCTTTGAACGTACCCTTACTCGTTAATTAAGCTCGACAAGATCAGCGGATCTTTGTAAAGGATGAATTATTTTATTTTTCCTTTTTTGTGCGCGTTGGAGCTTGTTTAATGTTTTTTTCTGTTTATCCGAACTCACATAGTTAAAACTTATTTTTTTAACATGAAATGTTTTGATATGTCATGTTACAAATGATATGTTTTCACATGTCACTCGTTTAAATTACCTTTGTTATTCCTTTTTCATTATGAAGGGTGAAATATAAAATTGTCTTTTGTAAGCTATGAATGTGAGCTATAATACTAGCTGATTCTGCAAACTTCGTTCGGCCTAAAAGTCAAAAATCTGAAATTATCAGTGTTTCTCTACTATATTATACATGTATTATACATAAAAATCTTCCTCTTGAATCACTCTACCAATAAAAAAACTGCTTTAAATCCGTAGCGTAGTTTTAAAGATCTAAGCATACATAGGGACAGACAGCGAGAAGCGACTTTGATTTAAACTATGTAGTGGTTGTATTTTTTATTTTTTTAATTATATTTTTAATTACTATCCGGAACCCATTTAGTAATATTGAACCTCGTTAATTCCATCAGTGGTAAGTGTTGTTACTAATTGTAATTAAAGATCAAATAAGATAGAAATACTTTATAACTTTCTACATTTTATTAAATTTTCATGTTGTACAGAGTTTTTTTTTTCAATTAAGATAATGATCAAGTTACGATTCTATAGAGGACATGCAGACAAACATTTATTTTTATAAAGAAAATAATAAAAGATCCGGCCAAGTGTTAATCGAGTGCGAAGGGTTCCGTTCCGTTGTTTATAAAAGCGGCAAATATAATCACTTTTTTAGTATGGGAGCCCCTCGAATTTTTTATTTTATTTTATTTTATTATTTGTTATTATAGCGGAAACTGAAATACATAATCTGTAAAAGTTTCTACTATTCAGCTCTTACTGTTCATGAGATACAGCCTGGTATATGACAGACGACGACCCGCGTGGCGGTGCGGTTACCATACCAGTCTGACGCGCAGTGGGTCCCGGGTTCGATTCCCGACCAAACCAGCATTTGAATGATGAGTTTAGATTTATGTTCTGGGTCTGGGTGTTTGTGTATTCGTCTTGTGTGTGTTCATGGCACCCACTACATAGGAGAAAATCCTAGTGTGCGGCTATGAGTGTAGAAAGTGTTTAAGTGTTTAAATATTAAAAATAGGACGGCGAAGTCTTAGTAGTAGGTTAAAAACGCGTTTTATCCTTTGTGTAAGATAATGATGTATAAAGTTCACAAATAACAAATACAATCAAAAGATCTGTTCCCTTTGGTCTGGGAAAGGCTACAAAAACTGTAGAGCCTCAGGGCGGGATGTAATAAAACAAAGAATCTTTGGGGTTGTCAGGTCAATAGAGTTTTGTTTCGCGGCCCTGTAATTTGAAAATAGGTCCGATGGCTGCAGAACAATTTCAACTTATTTTTGTTTTTGTTATTTAAATTACAGATAAAATGCAGACCTCGTTTTTGCATTATTACTTGATGTTTCATGACTCGTAAGCATACTGGTGACTCATTTTAATACTTAACGGGTACTCACGATAAGCGGTTTTTGAATTCTTTTCGAATTCGTTTTGCCGATATTTATAACCGTTCAAAAGCACTAGTGCTTGTCAATGGCTTCCCCGCCACCGCAGTTTCGCCGGTCCATGCAACTGGGTAGAAATGTCGGCAAAAAGAATTCGAAAATAATTCAAAAACCGCATATCGTGAGTACCCGTTAAGTATTAAAATGTGTCAATTCCTGTTTTTACGGAGAAGAGGTCTCAGGTTAATTTTTTTTATATATGACGGAGGGGGTGGTTCTTTTTCGCTCATCGTATCAGGATAACCTACTGTGGGCTCTGTTAGGGAATGTTAGCACGAGAATAAATTGCAGACTTGATTTTAACACACAGTATATTGCCGAATTAAACTTGTTACAATCACTGAATTAATCAAACTTAATTAAGTAGGCAAGTAATCGTAGCACTACGAACGCGGGATGATTTTAGAGTCGTCTGCTTCGGCCGACCGTCAACGATAGTCTGAGCCTCAGACTCTGAGGTGTCGGCCATTAAACTGGTACAACCCTAACTTCATCGAACGCCACTAGATGGCGCTGGCGTTCCGGTGTTGCCACAATGCCGCCATTTACGTCATATATGTATACTATGTAAGGAGCAAAGGAGCAGTGCATATGATGTAAAGTTGTGGCTACTGCCCATGGACATCACCTAAAGTTTTCCACCTTCAGAAGGCACTTCTTACTATCGTTGTTTTAATAGTACCTGGTTAATTAAAATGCACTCAAAATTCCTTATTTACCATAGGTTTCCATTAATTTTCTAATATTCGCGGGTAAAAAATTGTGATCATTTTCTTGTATTCGTGGCTAACATTTTTATACCCGGATAGTTGGTGCAAATTAAAAGATTCAGCGCCTTTAGTTTGTGCGTCAGCTGTTTTTGAGTGTTGCTTGTTTGTCGGTTTTTTTTGTATCCGACTGAAGTAACAAACGAGCATGCAGTCCACCTGATGGTAAGTGGTCATTGCCGCCCATGGACATCTGCAATCAACTTCATACAGAACATAGGTTCTATCTGAAGTCAATCACAGATGCGTTGTTACTCCCGAGGACTATAATTGTCGCGTCATATAAAAGTGTGCGGGTGACACCCTTCCATCGAAACGCAAGAAATGCTTCACGCTAGAAATAGGTGGTACTTCGGTCGAACTACACTGGTTTGTCTAAACCTGCGGTTTCTGTATTCGCGGTATGTAGGCGAAACGCCCGCGTATAAGAAGGTTTTCCTATACTAAAAGTTTTAAGTCCTTTAAATCCTTATATGACGCATAATGAACATATACAGTATTAACGGGGACGTCCTTCCTCTAACCCTTTCATAGCTTATGGCCTTTACAACACATTATTATTCGGGTCTCGAGGATACCCTCTTTGCCCGGGTAGATTCTTAAGAAGGTACACACACTTGGATTACTAATATTGTTCCTTAATATGATATTGATAAAAATAGTGGCATGGAATCTGGCTATTTCACTGATAAATCTAGAGCTTTATCAAAGCTAGTTTTTTTTTCTTAAAGTTAGTTTTTTTTCTTTTTGTTCTTGGATTGTTTCAAGCTTATGGCTTGTTGTTGTTCTTTTTTATATATATTTCATGATCTGCTTTGATTTTCTCCTTCTGTTCTACTCTTATATTAATCTTCTTTCGACTCTCTTACAGAAATATACAATTTTAATGTTCTTCGTACCTGTAAAGTAATTACTTAACTTCTTAGCTGTTATTATTATATTCTTCACTTTAGACCGAACCTCATAATAATTGAGAATAATTTGTCGTCATTAATAATAAACCAATTCGCAGTTCACCAATTCGCACTTGGCCAGCGCGGTGGACTAAGGCTTTAAACTCTCTTATTCTGAGAGAAGAGAGAGAAGAACAATAATGGGTTGACGATGAAAAATAAACCATTTCTGAAAATATTTCTAGGCCACCTAAAACAACATGAGACATAATGAGCCGTGGACAAATGATTAGTAGTGACACAAAACCATGGAGTCGAAGAGACTGTAATAAACCGAACGCCCGAAGTTGCCGGCAATAAAAAGTTTTCGCTCGCGTCAGGCGACGCTGTTGTATTTTTTGTTCCAATTTTTGCTCATTTTCCTCGGCGTTGCTAGTTTTAGTCAAAGTTCGATTTTGATTACCATTTTTATCAAAACTTGTTTGCGATCATCTTGTACTTTTTATAGGCTTGAAAGGAGTATAACTTACGGAATAAATTACTGTGTTATTTTCAGTGGCCTTGAAATTGGAGTACGTCTCTTAAAGATATGAAAGCTGGTTGAATACATCTTGTTATCACAACTTTGTCTTAATATTGGTTTGATTATTGTTACTGTTACCCTCCTTAGGTATTTAGGATCCTTAGGTATTCGAAATAAATGAAAAAAGTTCTTTTTTGCAAGCTTCCCTTAGGCTTGTCACATACTTCTTGTCAAGCAAATTTTCCTTTTTCATTGTCTTCAACATTAATATAAATTTCTCTACAGAGTATTTTCTTGGACTTATTAACACTTCTTAACCATCAAGAAAGGAAATTCTCCCTGTATTCAAACATTATTTATGGATGTATGTATATATCCACGTTTTCTTAAACACTGCTGACCCAACGTAGTTGGGATTTTAGATATTTCTATTTGGCACATGATGTAACAGGTGCGAAGTTTAAAAATCCTGGGATCAGAGGGACTTTAACGAACTGTAGGCAGAGTTCGTAACGTTCAGTTGTCAGGCATCAAAAAGTTTTTGATCCTGTTTGGTGCCGCCAGTTATTTTTACTTTTAGCTCTTTTTATAGGATTGCTGGTTCCAGTCGAAGTTCGATATTAATTTTCATCTTGTCTCAAAACTTTTTTGAGTTCTCTATATTCCATCCGTCTATCAGCCTTTTGATGTCCACTGCTGAACATAGACCTCCTCTAAATGGCGCCTCTAACCGGTCCTGTGCCCTCTGAATCCAACGGTTTCCCGCTGTCTTTTTCAGGTTATCGGTCGACCTGGTTAGAGGGCGACCTGTACTCCTTTTGCCTAAACGTGGTCGCCACTCGAGGACCTTTCTCCCCCATCGGTTATTGGTTTTTCAAATATTTAAGTATGTGAAGGTATTATTGCCATGGCGTTAGCTTTATTATATTTACGAGACAGGTTTTGTATCTAGTTTAAATCGTATTTTTTTCCGTTTATTTCTACTTAACTTGACGACCCGCGTGGCGTAGCGGTTACCATACCGTACGCGCCATGGGTTCCGGGTACGATTCCCGGCCATACAGGTACCTGAATGATGAGTTTAGATTCATGTTCTGGGTCTGTGTGTTTGTGTAATCGTCTTGTGTGTCCATGGTACCCACGACACAGGTGAAAATCTTAGTGTTGGGCTGAGGTTTAGAAAGCGTGTTTTTTTATCTTTAACTTTGTGTCGACGCGCTTTACTTTCGGAAATGTTAATCATTAGTCCAATGTTAAGTTACAGCTTTTAATTTCAATCGGGCAATCCCTATGTATCTGTCTTTTTTTCAAGCGTAGATATCTTTACATTCTCATTACTATAACAAATGAATTGTATGAAATTATCTTTCTACGAAAGCTGCTGGTAACTAAATGGAGTGTACCGTTATATAATTATTTAGTTAACGTTATTATGTACGTTACATTAGTATGTTGAAGACAATTCTTAGAAACTTGTTCCGAAACAAGATCTTCATTGCCCTATGACGCAACATTTCAAAGAAACGGATGATTACAAAGATCAGCCCTTGCTTCTTTTGAATGTTTTTCCAAAGCTTCTTGGAATAAGTGAAAACGGAGTACAAATATTTTACTTGGGCGTATATTTTAACGGAAATCATATGAAATGAAATGTCCTTATTTTGCATAGGCCTACGGAGGCACTTACAAATTGTCAGTTTTTTTTTATGCAAACGAGAATGCAGTCCACCTGATGGTAAGTGGTCACTGCCGTTCATGGATATCTGTAATCAACTTCATACAGAACATGGGTTCTATCTAAAGTCAAACACAAATGCTTTGCTACTCCCGAGGACTATGATGGTCGCCTCATGTAAAAGTGTGCCGGCAACAACACCCTTCTATCGAAACGCAAGAAATGCTTCACGCTCGAAATAGGTGTGGCGGTGGTACTTCCCCGGTCGAACTACACTGGTTCTACCACCTTCAAAACAGTTACATATATCGACTCTCGCAACGTACATCATCGAAACTGCAAAAACGTGTTTTTCGTTTTATTGCTCTGAAAATAACATAATAGCGTACTGTATATATAACTTAAAGAAAAAAAAATTTTTGACCAATATTTAGCCTAATTTCGAAATGAACATTATTGATACTGCACTATATAAGCACGGAATATAATCGAATGCGTTACTTTCGATTATGTTCTTGTCTAGCGAGGGATGCAGGGGGGACGGAACTGGTAGCTTCGTCAGTGTTCGCTGCAATGTAACTTAGTGAGGGTGAATTAACGTTTTATTTTTTTTTCGACAGTTTTTCGTTTATTTTTCTTTGTTATATTAAAATGAATAGCCGTGGAAGAAAATCAGAGTATTTGATCAAACCTAACACTGATTATGAAGAAAGTATTATTGATAAACCTGGTAAGTGATTTTGCTCATAGAGTGTTTTTGTATAAAATATAGCTAACGTAAACACGATAATCGATAGCTAATGCCTTGTAGTACCTATAATCAACTTTTACTAATGTTTTTAATATAGTATTAATCGAGAATCTCTTTCACGAGGTCGATATTTGAAGTTAACAATCTACAACATCGAAAGTGGCAGTTTCGATACTGTTCATGTATAATTGACAGTTCGCAATCTACAAGATAGTATCGAAAATGGCACTTTCGATGTTGTACCAAGTTGAAGTAATATCGTATTTGCCACTTTCGATGTTGTACGTTGTTACCTCGATATCGAATTTGCCACTTACGATGTCGTTCTGCGAAAAACTTATCATTTTCGATATTATGGCAACTTAATTATTTATTAAAACTTTAATGATGTAATCAATTATTAATTATTAATCTGATTAATAAACATACGCATTTAATTTAAAGTTTATTGTACCTTTTTACGACTGATGTGCTATAGACATATTGTTTCTTATTTCAGAATCTGACGTGCGGTACACCAATCATACCCAAGAAGAATGGAGGGTTTTGAATGAAATCTATGATAATACCTGTAATGATGTTGTAGATGATAATGATATGCGTGACAATTTAATAAATGACTCTAACGCCGTCATACTTGGTAGTAATGAGTGCACGCCCATTCCATATCCAAACTCTATCCAAGATTTTTATAATGATTTACCTACAGTGGATCGGAAAATTACTAACTAATTCTGGAAATAAATATGTGGCCAAAAGGGGAAAAACTGTTCCAGCTAAAACAAGAATCCGTGTCCTGCAACCTGTAAGTTAAAATGTAGTATTGAGAAAAGCAAATTTTTGAACAATTTTGACAATTATTTATTTATTTATTTATTTAAACTTTTGAAACACCTTATACTAAGGGTTACAAGGGTGAACTTAATGCCTAATGGCATTCTCTGCCAGTCAACCCTGGGCGATGGCGATAATTTGTGGTAGGCATATAAATGTTATAAAAGGAAATTTTGATAAAGTAATCATTATTTTAAAATATAAAACAATTATCTGATCACACAAAACCGTTGGAATATATTAATAAATTTATTAAGAAGATCGAGAAGAGAAGAATGACTACTGAAGGTCCTTCCAGAAGAAAATATACAACTAACTATCACCTACCTTTTCCTAGGAAGGATTCCACTTTTGACCATCGGCAAGTGTGCTTAAGGATGTTTTGTGGGACTTTATCCGTAACAGATCAAATGATTCATCAGATACTCGCAAGCAACATATAACCAATGCCTATGGTTTAAGATTGAAACATCCCTGCATCATCATTGTTGAGGAGTTGAAGGTCAAATTTTATAACATGATTTTAATTTGTGGATTCATAAGGTAGCGGGTGCCTTGCAAAACTGCTGCCAAATCTCGGGGGACCGAAGGAGGAAGTTCGTCGCCTCTACGCAGGCGTCATGTGCTCTATCGCGCTCTACGGTGCTCCCGTATGGTCGGATAGACTATAGAGCAGCCGACGCCGCACGGCCATATTGAGTATGGCGCAGCGTTTGGTCGCGATTAGAGTCGCACGAGGATACAGAACTATTTCCGCCCTTGGACATTCTGGCGGATACGACTGCAGAGATATTCTTTAAGACCCGCGTTCTCCGCCAGGGGGTCCAACCTCGTGACGAGGAGACGGTTAAAGTGCTTCGGTTGAGAGCCAGATGACTCGCGCTAAGGAGATGGCGTGAAAAGCTCCAAGAGCCACGGGGCGCGTGCCAGAGCGTTGTTAGCGCGATCCTGCCTAGCTTCCGAGCTTGGCTTCAGCGGAAGAAACGCGTTACTTACCGGATGATATAGATACTCACCGGACGTGGCTGCTTCGGTTAGCGTGGATACTGCGACATCATATAGGGCCGGATCTCTCTCTGAAATCAGTGGTTGCGGCGCTGGTCCATTCAGGTGAAGCATGGGATAGCGTGGTCAGCTTTTATGATCACCTTATGCACGCAAAAGAGGACGCCGAACGGGCCAGAGAGCGCATCGACCCAGCGCGGAGACGGAGACGCCAACGGCGCAGATAGCGCACCCTGGCGCAGTGTCACTGTAGTTCTGGGGCCAGAATAGGGCTACGGTATCCTCTGCCTGTTGTAAGAGGTGACTAAAAGGGACTTCTGGGGTTGTGGGCGGTAAGAGTGGGAGCTCAAACCATCCAGCCAAGTGACCCCGGGAAGGACGATGGCATGTGTGGCCGCATGCCGTCGTAAACACCACGGTGAGCATCAATCGGTCACCGAAGAACGGCCCAAAAGGGGCATTGCGCTCAGAGGACTCCGGCTGTGTTCCGTTGGAGGTCCCGGAGTCCTCCACGTAGCGCTGAGGATGGCCACCGGAGGGTTTTAGTGAGGTAAAAATCCCACATAACCCGGCGTTGCTCCCACGGCGGGTCTTTTGTAGGTTTTCCCTTTATTATAAAATAAATAAATATTGAGTTTTTTCAACATTCAAAAGTTTATTACTTTTATTGTATTTTCGTGTCTAGTTAATTGATCTCATTTTTGTGCAATTACAATAATGATAAATAATTAAAAACTTGATTATGTGATTTTACGTCCTCATGAGTGACACTTTAATTCCTAAGTTTTTATAATTATAACGTCGTTAATTTTGTTTAAAGCGATAATGATTGAATAAAAATTTATTTCAATAAATATACCACCCTGATAACGAATAAATTCGTTATGGTAAGTATCGAAAATGGAAACTTGGTATTATCTTAGAATAAATTGTAGTAGAATAGCATCGTAAGTGCCATAATCGATATATACAGTGGTTTGATGTACATAGAAAAGAATCGAAACTGCCACATTCGATAAATTGTTTATTATTAAAAAAACTACTTAAAATATCGTAAAGATTATCATGCTCGAAGAAAGAGTACAAAATACAGTATTTTATCCAGGTAACGTTTTCAGTATAACTTTAGTTCCCATTTCATTATATCAAAATACAACTTCAAATCGTTCTCCTGAAAAGTAGTCAATTTGTAAATTCGATAGTGTACGTTGCGAGTGTCGATATAGTGTAAGAAAACACTACCACCGGATCGGAACACGACCTCAACAGAGAAGATCCGGCAAGAAACATACTTATAGCTACTAGCCTATTCCCGGGGGTCCGCCCACTTCCGTCGTGTTAAACACGGTAATGAGTATCCTATGTGATAATCAAGTCTTAAACTGTGTGCCAAATTTCAGTGTAATCCGAGTATATATATTCTGCGTGAAAGTGTGAAGTCTCCCTGTATTCAAACATTATTTATGGATGTGTATATATATATATATATATATATATATATATATATATATATTATATATATATCCACGTTTTCTCAAACACTGCTGACCCAACGTAGTTGGGATTTTAGATATTTCTATTTGGCACATGATGTAACAGGTGCGAAGTTTAAAAATCCTGGGATCAGAGGGACTTTAACAAGCTGTAGGCATACTTCGTAACGTTCAGTTGTCAGGCATCAAAAAGTTTTTGATCCCGTTTGGTGCCGCCAGTTATTTTTACTTTTAGCTCTTTTTATAGGATTGCTGCTGCCAGTCGAAGTTCGATATTAATTTTCATCTTGTCTCAAAACTTTTTTATGTTCTCTATATTCCATCCGTCCATCAGCTTTTTGATGTCCACTGCTGAACATAGGCCTCCTCTAAATGGCGCCACTCTAACCAGTTCTGTGCCCTCTGAATCCAACGGTTTCCCGCTGTCTTCTTCAGGTCATTGGTCCACCTGGTAGGGGGGCGACCTGTACTCCTTTTGCCTAGTCGTCACTCGAGGACCTTTCTCTCCCATCGGTTATTGGTTTTTCAAATATTTAAGTATGTGAAAGTATTATTGCCATTACGTTAGCTATATTATATTTACGAGACAGGTGTTGTATCTAGTTTAAATCGTATTTTTTTCCGTTTATTTCTACTTAACTTGACGACCCGCGTGGCGGTTACCATACCGTACGTATCAGACAGGTATCTGAATGATGAGTTTAGATTCATGTTCTGGGTCTGGATGTTTGTGTCGTGTTTGTGTCTTGTCTTGTCTTTGTGTGTGTCCATGGTACCCACGTCACAGGAGAAAATCCTAGTGTTGGGCTATGAGTTTAGAAAACATGTTTTTTTTAAACTTTGTATTGACGTGCTTTACTTTCGTAAAGTTACATCTTTTAATAATATCAATCGAGCAATCTCTATGTATCTGTATTTTCTTTTCAAGCGTAGATATCTTTACATTCTCATTACTATAACAAATAAATTGTATAACATTATCTTTCTACGAAAGCTGCTGGTAACTAAATGGAGCGTAATGTTATATATTTATTTAGTTAACGTTATTGTATACGTTACTTTAGTATGTTGAAGACAATTCTTAGAAACTTGTACCAAAACAAGGTTTTCATTGCCCTATGACGCAACATTTCAAAGAAGCAGATGATTACAAAGATCAGCCCTTGCTTCTTTTGAATGTTTTTCCAAAGCTTCTTGGAATAAGTGAAAACGGAGCACAAATATTTTACTTGGGCATATATTTTAACGGAAATCATATGAAATGAAATGTCCTTATTTTGCATAGGCCTACGGAGGCACTTACAAATTGTCAGTTTTTTTTTATGCAAACGAGAATGCAGTCCACCTGATGGTAAGTGGTCACTGCCGTTCATGGATATCTGTAATCAACTTCATACAGAACATGGGTTCTATCTAAAGTCAAACACAAATGCTTTGCTACTCCCGAGGACTATGATGGTCGCCTCATGTAAAAGTGTGCCGGCAACAACACCCTTCTATCGAAACGCAAGAAATGCTTCACGCTCGAAATAGGTGTGGCGGTGGTACTTCCCCGGTCGAACTACACTGGTTCTACCACCTTCAAAACAGTTACATATATCGACTCTCGCAACGTACATCATCGAAACTGCAAAAACGTGTTTTTCGTTTTATTGCTCTGAAAATAACATAATAGCGTACTGTATATATAACTTAAAGAAAAAAAATTTTTTTACCAATATTTAGCCTAATTTCGAAATGAACATTATTGATACTGCACTATATAAGCACGGAATATAATCGAATGCGTTACTTTCGATTATGTTCTTGTCTAGCGAGGGATGCAGGGGGGACGGAACTGGTAGCTTCGTCAGTGTTCGCTGCAATGTAACTTAGTGAGGGTGAATTAACGTTTTATTTTTTTTCGACAGTTTTTCGTTTATTTTTCTTTGTTATATTAAAATGAATAGCCGTGGAAGAAAATCAGAGCATTTGATCAAACCTAACACTGATTATGAAGAAAGTATTATTGATAAACCTGGTAAGTGATTTTGCTCATAGAGTGTTTTTGTATAAAATATAGCTAACGTAAACACGATAATCGATAGCTAATGCCTTGTAGTACCTATAATCAACTTTTACTAATGTTTTTAATATAGTATTAATCGAGAATCTCTTTCACGAGGTCGATATTTGAAGTTAACAATCTACAACATCGAAAGTGGCAGTTTCGATACTGTTCATTAGCTATGGGCGTTGAAAAAACGGACTAGTTGATTCTACGGTTGATATACAATCAACGTTTCGACGGTCTACCATTCTTCGACGGACTAGTCGAACTCGTAGACGGCTAAATAAAAACTCCACAGTCCACATGTTGACATCAACGTACGATATTACCATTAACCATAGTCGCGTAATCATGGACGGTCGCTTCAAGCAAATTTCAACGTTATTTTAATGGACGACAACCGACTCGCTTGTCGTCCGTTACAATAAGGTTGAAAGTTGCGTGGCAATTAAGGTGTTTTGAACTTTATCTCTAAATAATCTAAATGCATAGCGTTGATATTTTTGACAACGCACATTTAAGAGAATTTGGTCTTTTGTGGTGGTAGAACCAATGCAGTTCGACCGGGGAAGTACCACCGCCCGCCACACCTATTTCTATTGGAACTTTGGAAGCATATTATTATTTTCTTTGCGTTTTGATAGAAGGGTGTGGTTGCCGGCACAATTTTATATGAGGCGACCATCATAGTCCTTGGGAGTAGAAACGCATCTGTGATTGACTTCAGATTGAACCCATGTTCTATATGTAGTTGTTTACATATGTCCATGGGAGGCAGTGACCACTTACCATCAGGTGGACTGCATGCTCGTTTGCTACTTCAATCAGATAAAAAAAGAAATATGTGTTTTGTAACGAAATTGTTATATTTTACTAGAATATTTAGTAATAACAGTTATTACTTATTACTTTGACAATTATAATAAGATTCTATTAAAATTAATCGTGCGTAAGTAATAACCAAAAGTTTACAACTTATCACCAAATTATATAGGAATCGCATGAGATAGTAGATATCAAAAGGAACCGTTTAAACTAAAGTAAACTAGACGCTTGTGACTTTGTACTAAGTAGAACAGTCTATAGTCTATACGACACGTTAACTTTCAACACGTCGAAGAATTAACTATGGGCGTTGAATAAAACGGAGTAGTTAAATCTACCGTTCATATATAATCAACGTTTCGACACTTTCGACGGCGATGTTCTACCGTTCATCGACGGACTAGTCGAATTCGTAGACGGCTAAATGAAAACTCCACAGTCCACATGGTGACATTAAAGTACGATATTACCTTAGTAGATACACGTGAACGTGTTTCGACTAGTCGACGAATTCAACTAGTTTATCGACTAGTCGACGGACGATATTCGACGGTCTAGTTTCGTTGACGAAAAATACGTCGACGACCCATACCTACTGTTCATGTATAATTGACAGTTCGCAATCTACAAGATAGTATCGAAAATGGCACTTTCGATGTTGTACCAAGTTGAAGTAATATCGTATTTGCCACTTTCGATGTTGTACGTTGTTACCTCGATATCGAATTTGCCACTTACGATGTCGTTCTGCGAAAAACTTATCATTTTCGATATTATAGCAACTTAATTATTTATTAAAACTTTAATGATGTAATCAATTATTAATTATTAATCTGATTAATAAACATACGCATTTAATTTAAAGTTTATTGTACCTTTTTACGACTGGTGTGCTATAGACATATTGTTTCTTATTTCAGAATCTGACGTGCGGTACACCGGTTTTGAATGAAATCTATGATAATACCTGTAATGATGTTGTAGATGATAATGATATGCGTGACAATTTAATAAATGACTCTAACGCCGTCATACTTGGTAGTAATGAGTGCACGCCCATTCCATATCCAAACTCTATCCAAGATTTTTATAATGATTTACCTACAGTGGATCGGAAAATTACTAACTAATTCTGGAAATAAATATGTGGCCAAAAGGGGAAAAACTGTTCCAGCTAAAACAAGAATCCGTGTCCTGCAACCTGTAAGTTAAAATGTAGTATTGAGAAAAGCAAATTTTTGAACAATTTTGACAATTATCTGATCACACAAAACCGTTGGAATATATTAATAAATTTATTAAGAAGATCGAGAAGAGAAGAATGACTACTGAAGGTCCTTCCAGAAGAAAATATACAACTAACTATCACCTACCTTTTCCTAGGAAGGATTCCACTTTTGACCATCGGCAAGTGTGCTTAAGGATGTTTTGTGGGACTTTATCCGTAACAGATCAAATGATTCATCAGATACTCGCAAGCAACATATAACCAATGCCTATGGTTTAAGATTGAAACATCCCTGCATCATCATTGTTGAGGAGTTGACCTTCATCAAATTTTATAACATGATTTTAATTTGTGGATTCATAAGGTAGCGGGTGCCTTGCAAAACTGCTGCCAAATCTCGGGGGACCGAAGGAGGAAGTTCGTCGCCTCTACGCAGGCGTCATGTGCTCTATCGCGCTCTACGGTGCTCCCGTATGGTCGGATAGACTATAGAGCAGCCGACGCCGCACGGCCATATTGAGTATGGCGCAGCGTTTGGTCGCGATTAGAGTCGCACGAGGATACAGAACTATTTCCGCCCTTGGACATTCTGGCGGATACGACTGCAGAGATATTCTTTAAGACCCGCGTTCTCCGCCAGGGGGTCCAACCTCGTGACGAGGAGACGGTTAAAGTGCTTCGGTTGAGAGCCAGATGACTCGCGCTAAGGAGATGGCGTGAAAAGCTCCAAGAGCCACGGGGCGCGTGCCAGAGCGTTGTTAGCGCGATCCTGCCTAGCTTCCGAGCTTGGCTTCAGCGGAAGAAACGCGTTACTTACCGGATGATATAGATACTCACCGGACGTGGCTGCTTCGGTTAGCGTGGATACTGCGACATCATATAGGGCCGGATCTCTCTCTGAAATCAGTGGTTGCGGCGCTGGTCCATTCAGGTGAAGCATGGGATAGCGTGGTCAGCTTTTATGATCACCTTATGCACGCAAAAGAGGACGCCGAACGGGCCAGAGAGCGCATCGACCCAGCGCGGAGACGGAGACGCCAACGGCGCAGATAGCGCACCCTGGCGCAGTGTCACTGTAGTTCTGGGGCCAGAATAGGGCTACGGTATCCTCTGCCTGTTGTAAGAGGTGACTAAAAGGGACTTCTGGGGTTGTGGGCGGTAAGAGTGGGAGCTCAAACCATCCAGCCAAGTGACCCCGGGAAGGACGATGGCATGTGTGGCCGCATGCCGTCGTAAACACCACGGTGAGCATCAATCGGTCACCGAAGAACGGCCCAAAAGGGGCATTGCGCTCAGAGGACTCCGGCTGTGTTCCGTTGGAGGTCCCGGAGTCCTCCACGTAGCGCTGAGGATGGCCACCGGAGGGTTTTAGTGAGGTAAAAATCCCACATAACCCGGCGTTGCTCCCACGGCGGGTCTTTTGTAGGTTTTCCCTTTATTATAAAATAAATAAATATTGAGTTTTTTCAACATTCAAAAGTTTATTACTTTTATTGTATTTTCGTGTCTAGTTAATTGATCTCATTTTTGTGCAATTACAATAATGATAAATAATTAAAAACTTGATTATGTGATTTTACGTCCTCATGAGTGACACTTTAATTCCTAAGTTTTTATAATTATAACGTCGTTAATTTTGTTTAAAGCGATAATGATTGAATAAAAATTTATTTCAATAAATATACCACCCTGATAACGAATAAATTCGTTATGGTAAGTATCGAAAATGGAAACTTGGTATTATCTTAGAATAAATTGTAGTAGAATAGCATCGTAAGTGCCATAATCGATATATACAGTGGTTTGATGTACATAGAAAAGAATCGAAACTGCCACATTCGATAAATTGTTTATTATTAAAAAAACTACTTAAAATATCGTAAAGATTATCATGCTCGAAGAAAGAGTACAAAATACAGTATTTTATCCAGGTAACGTTTTCAGTATAACTTTAGTTCCCATTTCATTATATCAAAATACAACTTCAAATCGTTCTCCTGAAAAGTAGTCAATTTGTAAATTCGATAGTGTACGTTGCGAGTGTCGATATAGTGTAAGAAAACACTACCACCGGATCGGAACACGACCTCAACTGAGAAGATCCGGCAAGAAACATACTTATAGCTACTAGCCTTTTCCCGGGGGTCCGCCCACTTCCGTCGTGTTAAACACGATAATGAGCATCCCTTGTGCTAATCAAGTCATAAACTGTGTGCGAAATTTCAGTGTAATCCGAGTAATAGATACTCCGTGAAAGTGTAATAAACACACAGACATCCTACCAAACTTTCGCATTTATAAAATTATATAATAAATCAGATATGAAATATTCCATTTTAGAGTTTATTTTATTTTTATTTGGGAAACATACAATATTCAGTCGTCGTCAACCCATTATCGTCCCACTGCTGGGCACGGGTCTTCTCTCAGAATGAGAGAGTTTAGGCCATAGTCCACCGCGCTGGCCAAGTGCGAATTGGTGGACAATATTCAGTACATACAGCTTATTAAACATAGAACTAACAAAAATCAGCAAAGTCTCCACTTATAAATAATACTTATAATAATACTTAGATGTATATTTTTAAGTCTTCTAAAAATCACTAACACCCACCCCCCGATTAACTGCCGATTATGCATCGACGTCAACCCATTATTGTCCCACTGCTGGGCACGAGTCTTCTCTCGGAATGAGAGTTTTAGGCCATAGTCCACCGCGCTGGCCAAGTGCGAATTGGTGGACATTGATTAAGCATTGCTTATTTGTAAATAAAATCACATCGGGTTTTTCGATGCTCCATAAATATTGCTTCTTGGATTTAATTATAACACAACTAAAAACGTATAACTAAAGTTTTTTTTTTCTTTTTATATTTTGTTATATCAAATAATTAGTATTATAATTTATATGTAATATAGTATAATACAAAATAATTATGTACCAAAATATGTACAAATGCAATAAGTATAAGATACATATTATACTAAAAACGCTAAAATATAAACAATGTGTTATGTTTTCGTCTTTTTAAGTAGAATAATAAAATAAAATAAAAGGCCATTAATACGGCCATTAAATAACTACGGTGTCGTTAGAGTACCAAGTCTTATTTCTAAGCCTTCTTTGATAAGTCCGTATGTTTAACTTAAAATTGTTGCATTTTGAATTCTACAGTTTATTCGTACACAGCAGCTATATTATTTATTAAAAAGTACTATTAGGGTCATATAAAACAGATATTTGCTATATCGTGCTCATAATAAATTACAGAACAAAGACGTTTCAAACGTCATATTGCCCCTAAAATTGAGTTATTTGACTCGGAATAGAATAACACAATTATGTAGATTCGGTTGATTGAAATTCATCTGTCACAGAGTTTCGATAAAAGTTATAATTTATATTTTTAAGAATTTTATTTTTATATTCTTTTATTTATTTTTTTGCTTAAAAAATTGTACCTAGTGAACATGCCAAATGATATGCAGAGGAAGCATGAATATCGAATAGGCACCATTGAGCATGAACCATGTATTGAATGAGCAGCAATGAGCACGTACATTTTGAATAAGCAACGAAGAGTGCGTTCGAATTTTGAATAAGCACATTTAGTTAAAGCGTAGTTGTATTTTGATAGCATAGTTAATGGGTTATTGTTAATGGTTTCGTAGGCTTTAGGGGCAGATAGTAATAGTTTCCGAAATTTGGGCTAGGTACTATTCCGTATTCATTATTCTATGAGCACTTACAGGTAATAATTTTAGCCTTCTTCAACCCATTATGCAAGGGTCTCTTTTCAGGGTGAGAGGTTGTTGCTATAGTCCATTGCGCTGGTCAAATACCAATGGGTAGGCTTGACATATTTTTCAGAACTTTTTTAAAGAACTCTCAGGTGTGTAGGTTTCCTAACGATGTTTGTCTTCATCTTACATAAGTGATAATTAATTAGTAATACTCACATCATTCCTGGAAAAATATAGGTTTTAAGTCTGGGATATGAACACCGGAGCTCCCGATTGAAGGAGGAGAGTTGCAATCATTAGGCTAATCTTGCTATTTCTAACTCACAATAAGTAATAATAACAATGCACTTAACAACGACACCTATTTTTAGCGTGAAACATTTCTTGCGTTTCGATAGAAGGTTCTGGTTGCCGGCACACTTTCACATGAGGCGACCATCATAGACCTCGGGAGCAGCAACGCATCTGTGATTAACTTCAGATGATACCAATGTTCTGTATGTAGTAGATTACAGATGTCCATGCTGTAGTGACCACTTACTATTAGGTGAACTGCATGCTCGTTTGCTACTTCAGTCAGATAAAAAAAAGATATGTGTAACTATTATGCAATACTATGCCACAATTAATCATAATCAATAACGACTATTTAGGCGATTATATGCAAGAGTCGCACATGTGAACCGTGCCTTTCAGACAATTGCCTGGATACCATATCATAAAGCTAGCGACCTTTAAGAAACATCCGATTCCGAGATACTAACTTTTAATCGCTTTAGTTAGACATGAAAAAGTTAGAGACAGAACAAGGAATAAGTTGGGAGTTCTTTTTCTACTATTTGAACACGATGAGGGAATTGAGACGCAAAGCAAGTCTACTATTTATATTCTATCTTTAGGCTTATTTTTCATTTTTAACCCACTTCCAAAAAAGAGGAGGTTCTCAATTCGTTTTTATTTTTTTATATTTGTTCGGATCGAATCGAATCGATTTGGATGGTGTTTTTTATTTAAAAGGTAATGCGTGTCATTCGGTCCATTTTTTTATAATTCACTTCTGACAATACCATCCATAAGAAAAGCGCGTAACTCCTAAAGTTGTATAAGTAAAAAATAATTTAAGTATTTTTTGGTTTAGAACATATTCAAAACTTAGTACATGGTTCTGAAGTCGTACAATTTATTTACTTGACGACCCGCGTGGCGAAGCGGTTACTATACCCGTCTGATGTGCTATGGGTCCAGGGTTCGATTTCCGACATGAATCTAAACTCATCATTCAAATACCAGAAAGGTATTTGAATGATGAGTTTAGATTCATGTTCTGGGTCTGGGTGTTTGTGTATTCGTCTTGTGTGTGTCCATGGTATCCACGACACAGGTAAAAATCCTAGTGTGGACTATGAGTGTAGAAAGCGTTTTTTTATTTACTTGTATCTCCATCAGCATACTATGTAATAAATGAGACGATTCCAATGATATGTCATATTTTATAATTCCATAAGCTGTTTGAGATGTAGCCCGGGCCTATATACGCTCGAAGACCCTCCTGACGTACCCTTCTGAGTAAAAATATATGTAGGAGGTACATAGAATAAACGAACACACGATCAAAACCTACCAACGTCAAGTTCGACGAGGCATTTTCGAAATTGTACAAACCTTTCAATGCCGTCAGTAGCATTGATGCATGAAAGTTAAGCTAGATACTGAAGTTTTCTTTTGGCAGGTCCATGCTTAATTTCGGGATAAAACAAGACAAAGGTTAACAAGTCGTCAGAACAAGTTTAGTGAGTTGCAAACGAAGCGACACTTCGTTTGTGCAACTTCGCTTCGTTTCATCCCAGATCTAGCAGGAACAAGTGCGGGAAGTTCGTATAAGCAGCTTTGAAGTGTTTGGTACAAACGTTTGACACTAAAAGATTGAATTGAAAAAAGGAGTTTGACGCAAACTGCGTTAACTCACTGGCTTATTTAAGTCACGTTTACTTCGAGGAAATTGTCCTAAGTGTCAATAAGCTGTGTGTCAAATATTAATAAAATCCGATCAGCAATTTTTGCACGATAGTACAAATATTCATGCACCGGCCTAAACTTTCACCATTAGTAAGATTAGTAACATAATAAAAAGTCCTTTGAAGTCAGTATACGCACACCTTATAGATAGCTTACAAAAGTTTTAGAAATCTTAAATCGTTATTTTCAACCCCGTTTCGTTTTCAACATGATTATCCCAATGTTGGGTATAAACTTGGAGCATACTGCGCTGAGGATAACAAGCCATCAGAATAAGTTCAGTGAGTTGTAAAGGAAACCACACTTCGTTTGTGCAACTTCGCTTCGTTTCATCCCGGATCGAGCGGGAACAAGTGCGGGAAGTTCGTTTATGCAGCTTTGAAGTGTTTGGTACAAACGTTTGACACTAAAAGGTTGGATTTAAAAAAGGAGTTTGTCGCAAAATTTGTTACACTAGCTTATTTAAGACACGTTTATTACGAGGAATTTTTTCTAAGTGTCAATAAATTGTGTGTCAAATTTTAATGACATGTCAATCAGAATTTTTTGCGCGATAGTACAAATATTCATGCAGCGTCACTAACTTTCACCATTAGTTAGATTAGTAAGATAATAAAAAATCTATTAATACCAGTGTAAGTACACACACCTATTTCTAGCGTGAAGCATACCTTGCGTATCGATGGAAGGGTGTGGTTGCTGGCACACTTTTATATGAGGCGAGCTCTAGTCCTCGGGAGTATCAATGCATCTGTGATTAAAAAAAAGAAAAAAATAGAATAAAAAAATAAAAAAATAGATTCACTTCAGATAGAACCTATGTTCTATGTGAAGTTGCTCGTTCGCTACTTCATTATAAAAAAAAAACATCTTATAGTTAGCTTACGACAATTTTAGTAATCTTAAATCGTAATTTTCAACCTAGTCTTGTTTTCAACATGATTATCCCAATGTTGGGTATAAACTTGGAGCATACTGCGCTGAGGATAACAAGCCATCAGAACAAGTTCAGTGAGTTGTAAAGGAAACGACACTTCGTTTGTGCAACTTCGCTTCGTTTCATCCCGGATCTAGCGTGAACAAGTGCGGGAAGTTCGTATAAGCAGCTTTGAAGTGTTTGGTATAAACGTTTGACACTAAAAGGTTGGATTGAAAAAAGGAGTTTGACGCAAACTGTGTTAACTCACTAGCTTATTTAAGTGACGTTTATTACAAGGAAATTGTTCTAAGTGTCAATAAGCTGTGTGTCAAATATTGATAAAATCCGATCAGCAATTTTTGCACGATAGTACAAATATTCATGGACCGGCCTAAACTTTCACCATTAGTAAGATTAGTAAGATAATAAAAAATCTATTGATATCAGTGTAAGTACACACACCTATTTCTAGCGTGAAGCATACCTTGCGTATCGATGGAAGGGTGTGGTTGCCGGCACACTTTTATATGAGGCGACCATCCTAGTCCTCGGGAGTAGCAATGCATCTGTGATTGACTTCAGATAGAATCTATGTTCTATGTGAAGTTCTTACAGGTGTCTATGGGCGGCGGTGACCATTTACCATCAGACGGTTGTCTGCGTACTCGTTTGCTTCTTCATTAGGTATTATAAAAAAAAGAAAAAAAAAACATCTTATAGTTAGCTTACGAAAATTTTAGAAATCTTAAATCGTAATTTTCAACTCAGTCTCGTTTTCAACATAATTATCCCAATGTGGGTAAAAACTTCGAGCATACTGCGCTGAGGATAACAAGCCATCAGAACAAGTTCAGTGAGTTGTAAAGGAAGCGACACTTCGTTTGTGCAACTTCGCTTCATCCCGGATCTAGCGGGAACAAGTGCGGAAATTTTGTTTGCAGCTTTGAAGCGTTTGGCTCAAACGTTTGACGCAAAGGTAGGATTGAAAAGAAGTGGGGCTCAATGTGTCTTGTAAATACAATGAGTCTTACGTGTCAATCCTGGTCACAAACTATTTGTGTGCTGAATTTCATCGAAATCCGATAAGCGTTTTTTTCGTGAAAGAGTTACAAATGCTTTGAAATATACGTACATCTTTTATTTCAATTACGAATGTTGCATAAATTTTGAATAAAAAAAACACGCTTTGTTCATTCATAGCCCCACCACACTAGGATATTTCTTTTGTGTCGTGGGTACTGTGGACACACACAAGACGAATACACAAACACCTAGACTCAGATCATGAATCTAAACTCATCATTCAGATACCTGTCTGGCCGGGAATCGAACCCGGAACAAATTGCGCGTTAGACCGGTATGGTACCGCTCCTCCACGAAGGTCGACAAATCGTGATTTCTCATCATTTCATCTACTGCGTTTGGTAATTCTCCGTCGTTACCAATATAACCTATTACTATTCCTCTGATGGGCACAGACTTAGAGCGTACTTCATCGTGAAATATAAATTAAGAGTAGTAATAAAATACGCCACTCCAACCGGTCGTGTGCTTTCTGATTCCAACGGTTTCCTGTTGTCTTCTTCAGGTCATCGGTCATTTAGGGGGGTCTATGTCCAGCAATGGACCTCAAAGGGCTGATGGATGGATGGATCCATCCATCCATCCATCGGATGGATGGATGGATGAATAAAATATAAGTAAATGCTCATGGCATAAGCTGAGTCTGTCCCCTTCGCAGTGGTTGCAGCACATATTATATTACATAAGGTTATTTATTCCTCTTAATATTTTATAGTTTTTTTTTTGTTTTTGTTTCTCCTGTGTTGTATCTTGTGTATTTTCTTTTTTTTATCTTATAAGCTTATGTGTTGTAACTTATGCGAATAAAGGTTATTATTATTATTATTATAAATTAACTTTTTTTCGTCGATGAATTTATTTCGTTACATTTGTATACTTACAGTATTTGCACTAAAATTATAAAAAAAAATACCTTTATTTTGTTCACGTAATATATAAAATTAAAATCCTTATACAAAATAAGAACGCATCAGGTTTGTTTACAGAAGGCATTTACAAGACTAATACCAAAATTCACGCTAAACATATTTCTAAGGTCCTAAAATAAATTCAGCATGTTATTTCTGTACCAAAAAGGTACGGTACAAAATATGGCGTAATCCTCCGAAAACAAATTGTCGCCCGCACGTATCCATTTCTCCCGTAGGTATAAGTTGATAAGAACCAATATCTTGAGATATCAGGCGTAAATATTCTACTTTATACTTGTGTATTTGGTGCGTAGTAGGTTAGTAGAATTGAATATTGGTATTAGGAGTCTCCTTCACGGGTCGATTTCAGAGGTACTTTAACTCTTGTTTCTTACTTATATAAGCTCTTACCCGCGGCGTTGCTCGCACGGTCAAAGGGAATTAGCATTAGCATTTGATAGCGTCATTCAGACCTTGAAAATTAATTTTACTGACGCCATCTATTTATGACGTCTGGATCTACTAAACATGTATCGACTAACAAAACATCGATACTCTCGTGGGAATGAGAAAGCGCGGTAAAAAGTAGCCTACGTCACTCTCCGCCCTAACTATAAACCATATCATATAATACCTATGTGGCGACGTGAAAGAATAACAAACAAACACACTTTCACATTTATAATATTAGTATGGATATGAATGCATTTATGATATCCTTAAACAGAACACTGCAGCACATAAAATTATTTTAAGTGCTGCAGTGTTTTGATTAAAGAATGTTATAAATCGATGGCGAAGAAAGGTCTTCGAGTGGCTATCGCATTTAGTCAAAGGGAGCGCAGGTCGCTCTCTGACTGACCTGAAGTAGATGGCGAGGAAACTTCACTTAGTTATCCTTACTTATTCATTTCTATAGGAGTATGGTATTAGTTTGTACACCGGGGTTATTGGGCCACGATTTAGTATGAAACTCAATTATTTCCTTTAAGAACGTGTAATCATTGTTTTGCTTCCAATCTTGCATGTCACGGGACATACAAGAGTAGGTGATGCGTGCTTTAGAGTGAGTGAAATCGTCATGTTCCTTTCTCACATTGCAGTCATTTTTGCTATTGTTATTTTTTCTCCTGTGTGCCCTCTAAGCGTATACTATAATTTTTGTCGCTTCTTTTATATCCCATTGAAATAGCAATCGTTCACGCAGGCCACCTGATGGTAAGCGCTCACTGCCGCCCATGGACATCAGTAAGCAACTTCATAAAATGAAACTTGATTCTGTGTAAAGTTAATCACAGATGCGTTGCTACTTCCGAGGTTCAAGGTGTTTGCTTAATATAAAAATAAGCCGGCAGTCACATCCTTTCACCGAAATGCAAGAACTCCTCACGCCTAGATACCTATAAGTGTGGCGCTGGTACCTCCCCAGTTGAACTACGCTGGTTCCACCACTTGATTTTTATGTAATGCTGAACCTCTGAAGAACCTGAAGCTGAACCCCACAGCATCGCCTGTGTTAAAAAAATCGATGTATCGAATTTCCCGTGGGAGTAAGATATTTTCCCACAATAAAAAATAGCCTATATGTTAATCCAGAGTGTCAGCTCCCTAATCCAGAGTGTCAACTCCCTGCCAAACTTTAAGAAAATCGCTTCAGCCGTTACACGTGAAGAAGTAACAAACATATACACTCACAAACTTTTTATAATATTAGTATGAAGTATGACTAGCTGTACTTGCGCGCGTGTTTCTAAAGCTGCACTTGTTGAACGCAAGCAACGCGCAACTATTCAACGCGCGTTGCTTGCGCGTTGAATAGTTTACGATTCTATAGAGGACATACAAACAAACATTCATTTTTATAGAGAAGAAGATTTACGATAGACTGTACAAATAAACATTTTGTTGAAAGTCGTAGTCGCCGTGTAAAATCAGTAATTGTGACATCTGGGCTGAAATTCTATCGAGACTAATTACATTTATCAATGTACCTTTTAGTTAAGACGAACAAAGTCAACGATCAAAACAGCCTTAAAATAAATTTGCCAAATAATTTCTACGCTCGGAGGCTTACAGCGAAATATGGGGCCGTCCTTCGAAAACAAAGTACAAATACTTACTTAGTTAGCTAAGCCAGGTCCCTTATGTAAGTCTACGTGCTTATTTACGTTTTTAACAAACAAAGTTGGTAACGCAAACGGTAATAACATGAGACGATCTAGCTGAAGCTTTGTGTTCTAACTTCATTTCAGAAGTATTATTTTTTTATATATACGAATTATTCCAAAGTTTCTCACGTGATATCTTTAGGGTTTTTTTTAGTATCAGCTACGACTCCACAGACAGGTCGTCGGTGCACTTTTTAGCATGGTTTTATTTTTGTCTTCACGTCATTGTCACAGCTCCACTATGAGCTTTCGCCGTCCACATCGCCCACAACTAGGTACAGTGTAAGCTGGGACCCAGCTGTGTGCGGTGGCAGCAGCGGCGGCTTTACACACAAATATCTTTAGGGTTCCATATCGAAATGGTAAAAACGGAACCATATTACTAAGACTTCGCCCATCTGTCTGTGTGTCGCCAGGTTATATCTCATGAACTGTGACAGCTAAACAGTTGAAATTTTCACAGATGATGTATTTCAATTGCCTCTATAGCAACAAATAAAATAAAAACTGAATAAAATAAATATATAAAGGGACCTCCCATACAATAAACGTTATCTTGCTGTTTTTTATAGATTACTAGCCTTTGCCCGCGGCTTCGCTCGCGTGGAATTTAGTCTGAAACATAAAGTTTGCAAGGTGGTAGAGCAATGGTTCAACCAGGGAGGCATCACCGCCGCACCTATTTCTGCCGTGAAGCAGTTCTTGTGTTTCATTTGAAGGGTGTGCCTGCCGGCTCACTTTTATATGAGGCGATCATCATAGTCCTCGGGAGTAGCAACGCATCTGTGATTTACTTCAGATTGAACCCTTGCCCCACTTCCTAAGGCGATTAACATACGGTACCACTCACTGCCACGGTAGGCGGTGAAGCGGATCTCATGTTGTATTGGGGTCTAATAAATCCGTTGATGCCTCACAAACGTACACCGACTGGCCGCGCGGTCCAGCGGTGTTCTCATCACCACCGTGTCTCCGCGCGAACGACAGTGCGGGGGGTCGGCGCCTCACACACGGGCTGGCGCCTAACCGCGCGGATCATCATTGAAGCATAAATGCATTTCGATGTCGAAAAGTTTATTTTGATGATAGGTTCATCCGCGCGTACAGGTGCGTAAACCGCCTTACCGCGCAGGGCACCGCTATTCGCGGCGGTGCGCGGTGCCGTGTGTTAATCGCCTAAATCAGTGTGTTCAAATTTCAAATCACAGGCACGTATACTAATTTGAATTAGTTTTATCGGCAACAGATATTAATGCTTACTCTGAAATTAAAAGTTTTAAGAAAGGGTCTCAAAACCCGTGACGGTTACCAACGCGCAGTTGGCTAGCGTGGTCAAGTACGACCTAAACTACTGCTAATCTGACATATGCGCCGAGTTGTGTTACATTAAAAGGTCGATGACGATTAAATAACATATTTAACCTTTCCGCTGTTTCATTCTCATTGACTTTTTTACTTTTTTGTCGAGGGAGAAACCTTCAAAAGGTACGCCGTGGGAGTTGCGCAGGGTTATCTGGGATTCTTATAGCACCAGGACTCCGGGATCTTCAAAGGAACGCAACTGGAGTCCTCTGAGTGCATTGCCCCATCGGGCTCCTCCCAAGTGAGCGGCTGGGCCCACCACTCCATCTGGGCTTTACCACGATATGCGACCACACGTATGCCACCGTCCTTCCCGGGATCGCCTGGCTGGACGGTTCAAGCTCCATCTATCCTGGCTCTCACGATAGCATGTGACCACACATGCTGACATCTTTCCCGAAGTTGCTGACTGGGTGTTTGGAGCTCTCCGTCTAGCCGCCCGCAACCCCGAAAGCTCCCTTTTAGTTGCCTCTTACCACAGACAGGGGATACCATAGCCTTATTCCCGGAACTACAGAGACATCATTGACCTTTCACATTTTGCTCCGTGTTTTATAACCATTCAAATATTAATATCATACAACTTCGTTGTATACGGCGGCGGCGCACGGCGCGTACTGCCGGTCAATTAATTGACTACGCAATATGTTATACTCGTAATATCTTCTAAACTACTTATCCAATTTACATGGTGTAAAAGGCAGATTCAATATTTATTAGATGCTTGATTTTTTGAAATCATTTATTTTGATAAGGATTAATATTTAGTTTGTATAAAACCCATGGAAACATCAACTTGATATTTTTAAAATTTTTAAAGTATAGAAAGAGTTATTGTGGGTTATACATAAAATATAGACATATGCTGTCGCGGACTTTTATTTAGATCTATGTGAGCCAAACAATCCCACCATACATTATGTTTGGATATCTCCAACGGTTTAGGCAGCGTACGCGAAGATAGCTCTCAGAGCATAGCTTTTTTTCCGACTAACCTGATATTTCTCGTTATATTATAACCTTATAAAAAAAATCATTACAATTTATAGCCCATGTGTTATTCTGATGTATAACCTATACTACTGTAAAGTTTCAACCTAATCCGTTAAGTAGTTTTTGCGTGAAAGAATAACAAATACACATACATCCTCACAAACTTTCGCATTTATAATATTAGTAGGATAGGATAGGATAGTACGGATCCCTTCGCTCCCGAGTCCTGCTCGCATTTAGCCTGCTTTTCATTATATCTCTGTGGGGTAGTGTTTGCATACACATCGGGGTGATTATATTTTCGTAGCGCCTCAATTTTACGCGGTACTAAGACTTTAATCTTCGCGTCGAATACATGTAATTTCATATCATATCTCATATCAAATCAATTTCATAAAATCTAAATTGCTATTGATTTTCATGCTAAACCAATTGTGAAAAATATTGATAACAGGTTTTAGAAACGTCTCCTAGGAGCAAGTCTCAAGTGTATGGATATACTCGTTTGAATGAATCAAATACTATTTGGATATATTGTAGAAATAATCGTTATCAATCGTTAGTGGCTTAGATCACAATCCCTCGCTATGGTCAATTGTGATTTAGGGAGAGAACTCTTAGATCGTCGAGATGTTTTCATTAACTGGTAAAGAAATGGTTTTTAAATATTTATTTCCAAAAATATATATAAATGTTTCTCCCAATTAAAAAAATAAGAGGTTGTTGGCCACCTAATGTGGGATATTGAAATGCACACTGCTAAGATAGAAACATTTAACAAAAAACGGGTATTCACGTTAAGCGCTTTTTTTAAATTCCTTTATGCCAGTATTTTTGTCGTCTTTTATGAGTGTAAAATGCGTGCGTGTGAGCGTACTATTTTCTTCGCAATTTCGCTGTGACCACGATCCATGCAACTGGGTCGATATATCTGCAAAAAGAAATATAAAACCGCATATCCGAAGTACGCGTTACCTGGTAAAATGTATAAATTCCGCGATAATATTAATAAAAAAACATATATGGTAATAATTAATATTTGTCCCATCACTTCTACAAATCTTATATATCCAAATAAAATATATACTACCTTCAATTCATACTGTTACCTCGAAATAATCTTGAGCAAATATTGGATATATTTCATGTCATGCCCTACTCTAATTTTCGTTTATTTTCTGAGACCGACAAAATATATTAGAAGTTGCTATTTAGGATTCAGATATTAACCTGATAAGCAGATTATAAGGATAATAGAATAGAATAGACATATATTTGTGGTCATATCCATTTCTTTCCGATTATTATTTAAGATTTTAGCAAATTCATATAATTATTTTTGGTCGCACTATCGTTACACCTGTGTGCACTATTTATGTGTGTGCTATACATATGTAATAAAAAAGTTTTCTTTACGTGGTAACAACTCATTATTGTCCCTGGGCAAGAGTCTATTCTCATAATGAGAGAGTTTTAGGCCATAGTCCACCGCGCTGGTCAAGTGCGAATTGATGGACTTCACACATCTCCGAGAACTTTATTTTTTAAAGAATTCTCGGTTGTATAGGTTTCCTCACGATGTTTTCTTTCACCGAAAAGCAGTGATAATTTATTTCTAATACACACATAATTAAAAAAAAAAACTGCGGTGCACGCCTGGGTTTGAACATTAGACCTCCCGATCGAGATCCCGATGTTTCAACCATTAGGCATTCAATGCTCTACTTTCTTTACTTATTTGTCAATTTTCAAGAGGCCATCTAATAAAATATAAGAAATTATAGTGGTCATTGCTGCCCGTGGATATCTGAAAAAAAAATCATATAGACCAGGTATCTGTCTGCAGTCGAGTACAGATGCGTTGCTTCATACGTAGCATTGTTGCATCACAAAGAAATAAAAGCGCACCAAGAGCTCTTTAAAGTCAGCGATGCATAGTGTTACAACACTATTTGTAGTTGGTAGAACCAGTGTAATTCGCCCGGGGAAGTACCACCGCTACACAAATTTCTAGCGTGAAGTAGTTCTTGCGTTTCGATGGAAGGGTGTGGTTGCCGGCACACTTAACATACAACATACAACTTAACATCTTAGTCCTCGAAAGTAGCAACGCATCTGTAATTGACTTTAGATAGAGTCCATGGGCGGCAGTGACCACTTACCATCAGGTGGATTGCATGCTCCTTTGGTACTTCAATCTTATACAAAGAACACCATTTTCAATAAGGCTAACGATACAGCTTTAATTTGGCGAAGCGGTTACAACACCCATCTGATAAGCAGTGTAATCTAAAGTCGACCCGAGGCCAGACAGACATCTCACATTTACAATTCTGTTTTGAATCTGGGTGCCTTTATATTCGTCGTTATGCCATAGTACCCACAATACAAAAATCCTGGCTTGGGGCTATGAGTTGTAAATGCGTTATAATTATTAACCGACTTCCCAAAGGAAGGAGGTTATCTATTCGTCACGTATTTTTTTATGTATGTTCGGGCGAAATGGCTAGAAATCGTCGACCTACCGACACGATTCATACGACATTGTATGCGACTAGTTTCACAGGCAGTCCCATATTGAGGAAAATGAAAACCTTCCGGCGGTTTTCCTAGAAAATTGGAAAATGTCGGTTTCTTAAAATCTTGAATAACTTGGGTGTTTCTAAACCGATTTCCATTTTCTTTCTCTCATTTGATAGGAAATTTCGTCACGCAACTTTTTCTCTTGGACATGGGTATGCTGTGATGCGCTCACCATATTTTGCTGGATCATGACGAAACTATATGTATCTTATATGAGCGCCAACTTCGGAACTATGTACTAAGTACTGTGTTTGCTCTAAACCAACATGTATTTAAATTATTTTTTACTTTTATGTGGCATGGAAGTCGGTTGTATTTTTTGTTTATTTTTTTTTTTTAAATGTTCTTCTTCTTCTTAGGGTGCCTCACCAACTAGTGAAGGTTGGCAATCGGCTTGTTAAAGTCGTCCTTATTATTTGCTCGGCGAAAAAAGCTCAGCTGCACCAGCTATTCCGGTCGACTGCCTGATTTTATGCAACCACGACTTCTTTTTCCTTCCAACTTTCCTTTTTCCAGGAACTTTGCCCATCATAATAAGTTGGAGCACGTCGTATCGCTCATGTCGAATCACAAAAATACATTAATAGAAAAATGCTATTACACGTATGACGAAATCTTAAACGATGATTTAAAAATATAAAATACAAAAAATATTTAATCTTCTAAAGTTATCAGCATTGTAATATAGTGTCTAATTGTGAGTGTTTTAATGATAAATACGAGTATGTGAGTGCCATACATTTAGAACGCCTCAACCGGCATATTTAATTTATAGCATCCTTTTCTTTTTTTTTTAAACGTCTTATGTGATCAATATTATTGTAACCCAAAAATTGACTAAATAAAGATCTTTCTTTCTTTCTTTCTTTCATGGCCTAGATATTTTTTAAATGTATTCGCCCCTATATGTATTTAGGTAGGGTTGGTAAAAATAATGAAAGACTAAAAAGGAAATGTGAGCTAATATAGATGCATGATAGCTGTATCTGCATTAATTGTTTCAGAACTGGCAAACTCCACTACCCAACAAATGTGTGCGGGCCACTCTTCGAAGAGGAGCTGGAGTTCTGGGGGCTGGACTCCAACCAGGTGGAGCCGTGCTGCTGGTCTACATACAGCATACACAGAGACACTCAAGTATGATACTTTAATTTTGTATTTAGCAAAAATGACCAGCAATGTCCCCAAATTCGCACTTGGTGCGCGGTGTACTATGGCCTAAAACTCTCTCATTCTGAGAGAAGACCCTTGCCCAAAATTGGAACAATAATGGGTTGACGATAGCGAAAATGAAATCATTTACTCGTAGACCAACGAGAGACTTATTTGAGGGACTCTTTAGTTCCTTAATCTAATTCTAACTTATTGAAGAGAAACTTCTTTATCGGGGTTGGAAAAAAATTTAGTGTAACATTTTTTCGTTACGCGCCATCTTTTTCTGTTACGCGCCATCTTTTTTTTCCGTTACGCGCCATCTTTTTCTTATCCCTACCACGCGTGATATTAGATAGATTATTATAGATTAGATTATTAGATAAAGTTTAATAAAAGCCGTTTATTAAACTTTATCTAATTTAACTTTATTTAACCAATTTCTGTAAAGTTGCATATAGTAAATTATTTTTTGAAAAATAACGTCATAAAGAAGTTTCACTTCTTACGAGTGTACGCTAGTACACGCACACATTTTTCTTAATATATTGTGACTTTCTTCACAAAAAGGTACAAAAATAACAACAGTTCAAAATCCTTTTTAGTTCTTATCACATTTCACTCGACTGACTTATCCCAGCTTTCCCCTCCAGATGTTCAACTTTCCCCGCATTTGCTAAAGGTAAGCTGTTAAGCGTATAAGCGTTGATCCGTCGTCACAAAAAGTTCTGCAAAAGTCCTTAAACGAATCTCTACTCTGTCTCATTCTGATACAATTCAGTTTGAATCGTGTACGCTACTACGCTATTGCGATTAACATAGGTTATTCGACTTTTGACTTCATTTGTTGGTAATAAGATACAATTTTGCAGTACATTGGTCGTTAACGAGTTTCCGAAGTAGTCTTCAGTTATGATAATTGTGTGTCTTTTATGATTTAATAGTTCCATTTTATAAGCACTTTATCAAAACATTCTATTGTTTTTAATACGCACAGTACTCTACAATTACTTCTCTTCTTATGGTGATCCTATTTTACAATATAGATTAGTTGACCTGGCAAACTTCGCTCTATCTAAAAGTCTAAAGTCTAAAATTATCAGTATTCCTTTACTATATTATGAATGTATCATACATAAAAAACTCCCTCTTGAATCTGTTAAATAAACTTAATTAAAATCCGTAATGTAGTTTTAAGGACCTAAGCATACATAGGGACAGACAGCGGGAAGCGACTTTGTTTTATACTATGTAGTGATGAAGTAGCAAATGAGTTTGCAGTTCACCCGATGATAAGCGGTAATTACCGCCAATGGACCTATGATTAGCCTCAGACGAGTATGTATTTTTATCACTCATTCAAATCAAAGTACAGCACTGTTATTTTTAGGCGGAAATAAGTGTGGCGAATAAAATGGTAAGACGTTCTATTAACTTATATATAAAATAATAAAACGAGAGAAGCTTATATTTATACTATTTTATAGAGTTGCAAAGTAGCATTCAATTCTAGTACAAGATTTTTATCATTTCCAAAAACAATCATCAATTACATGAAGTTATATCTAAAGTCAATACAAATACAGAAAGACCCAGACCCAGAACAGGAATCTAAACTCATGATTGAGATACCTGTCTAGCTGGAAATCGAACCCGGAACCCATTGCGCGTCGGACCGGTTTGGTAACCGCTCGGCCACGCGGGTCGTCAAAGTAGAACTAGACCCAGTACAATAAAACTAAGTCGGAAATCTAAATTTATCGCCCAATCTGGCTAGGGGTCAAACTTGGAAACCTAAAGTAACAAAATTAAGTAGTGACCTATATAGTCTATTTTAATCAAAGCCTAATTGATTTTGAGTTCCATCTGAGACCGGCCACAGATGGTTAGATACGGCTGAGTACTAAGTTTTAAGGACTAAGAATACCAGCCATCCATGGTTGACTGGTAGTTAATGCCATCAAGCATTAAGTTTGCCCTATTGCAACTTTTTATAAAGGTGCAATAAATATATAAATAAATAAATAAGTTACTTTATTTATAACATTGAAGTTGCAAACGAGCATGCAGTCCACCTGATGGTAAGTGGTCACTGCCGCCCATGGAAATCTGTAAGCATCCTCATAAAGAGCGGGGCTTTTATCTAAATCAATTATAGGGCAATCACAGATGCGTTGAATTCATATAGAACCCATGTTCTATATGAGGTTGACTACAGATGTCCATGAGGGGCAGTAACCACTAACAATCAGGTGGACTGCATGCTCGTTTGCTACTTTAGTCAGATAAAAAAAACTGCGTGAAATACTTTTAGAACTTAAATCACTAGGAGAATAAAGTCACACCAATGCAAGGGTTGATTTCACAGATTAATATGTGAAATAAAGACAAAAACATTATAAAGTTATTAGCTTAAAATCGTATTACCTTTTTAAAAGAAATGCTACACCAGAAAATACTACTCCTCTCACATCCAACCATCAGCCCTTTGGGGTCCGCTGCTGGACATAGGCTTCTCCTAAATGACGCCACTCCAACCGGTCCTGTACCTTCTGAATCCAACTTTCCTCTCTCAACTGAGTTTATTTATGCATGTTGTATCACTCACAAGACTTAGAGGAAAATATTATTTCTATTCTATTTGAACTTTGGTAACACATGTCATACCAGACGGACTGCAAGCTATAAATATGATAATAGCAAAAGTTGTAAAAATATGCCATTTTCCCCAATCTACCCTTTACTGCGTTACAACGGTTCTGTGACAAATACATTTACGCCCAAAACTCCGACAAACGATTTCCATACAGATGGTGTTCTTCCTGAATCCACGTATTTATGTAGATGCTATTTCCATATTTTAGAGTTCCGTACTAAAGGAACCCAAAGGAAGGAACTATTAGCCTACATCCGTTACCTTTAAAGAGTATATTTTGAACCGCAGGTAGACGGTTGGCATTGTCACAAAATATGTGTAATCATGTCACATATTCTGATAATTATAAACGACAGGTAGTAAAAAGAATACAGATAAATCGACGTCGGAGCGCTGTTTTGTTTAATCTCGAAAAATGTTACTTAAATAAAACTATTAAAACTATTGAAAAGGACATACAAAAATGTGATTTTTAGCAACGAATTTCATAATAAAAACTTACATCTTTATCATATTAGTGAAATTGATTTTAAGTGTTTAAACATAAATTCGCAATTTTTTCGGCCGTTCCCTTTCAACGTTGATATTGATTTTAAGATCATCAAAGGCATTTTGCATAATTATCTATTATTGAAAACAAATACACGGAACATTACTTAGAGTAATCCTTACTTTACGAGAGTTAAAACGTGTATTTCACAACGAATTACGGACAGACATGACATTTATTTGCAATAATGTCCAGCTTTATTTAAAATATATCCATTGTATAATACTCCACATTTTTCAAGGAAACAAATATGTTGGGTTTAAACATTACAAAGTACTGGCCATTAGAAAAATGTTGCACGAGGAAATAGAAATATTTTCGCAATTTCGACGTTACGTTCCATAGATTTTGTATTAGATTTATTATTTCGGAACGCTACGGATACGACGCTTGAGGGCTGATTTCGGACAATGGGAGGATTTGCAGAAAATGCTAGGAATTTTCTTACAACGCATAGTGAAATACATTTGAATTTTATTATTTCTTCAAGTCTACGAATCGAATCGTATCGAATTTACAATATTCTTATTTTAAAAATATTTTTACATAACAATATGTACCTACCCATAAATACACACTTGAAATTCGTTTTTTCACTTTGTATTTATCCGGGTAATTCTTGACTGGCTAAACCGATTTTCAAGGGACTTTTACTATAGAAAATGTTATGGAACAACATATAGACTCTTATGGTAGAATTCCCACTGAGTCGAGATTTGCGCGGGAAAAACTTTGTAATACATTGATATGCACGCGGGCGATGCCGTGGGTACACCTAGTCATTATGTAAATGACATTTATTACTTACAAAGTTTGATTAGGTATACTTTGTATCTAATAAGCGCATTAAAAACTATTAATTAGTACGCAATATGTAATATTCCTAACATTTTCTAAACGATTTATCCAAATTACATGCAGTAGAAAGCAAATTTAATCTATATTAGATGGTTTCTTTATTGCTATCATTTATTTCGACAAGGACATAATCTCAAAAGTAACGTGATATTTGTCACTGATTTTTTTAAACATAAATGTAATTATAGTGAGTTACCCATAAGAGATACATCATACTACTTAGGACTTATTTATAGAATTTTGTAGATCTACATTTCTCTCGTACATTACTTTAGTGTTGCTCTGCTGGTTTACGCGGCGTAATTTTTCGGCAGAGAGCGAGGCGAGTTTTTTTAATATCGCGCGGCCTCTTCAGCGGTAACCCTTATGTTATAGGCAATTTACATAAAACCATAATGTACTATTAACTCAAATCTTTCTCAATAATTGTACTATCTTTAAGTATCAACCGCACAAAAACCCGTTCAGCAGATTTTGAGAAAAACGGTTACATACTGGACGATACTCTTTGGGGAATTTATATTACAATATGTATAAAAGAAATTAAATACATATAAATTTGTAATGTTCTACTTACAACCTTTTATTTGACACCCATACTGTTATGGGTTATACATACAAAATCGTCCCTCCCCCCTTTTTTCTCTGACCGCAGACGCTATATTTAAAAATTATATAGTCTATGTCATTCTCACAACCAAGTCGTTTCATATGATATGTCATATGTTACAATACGTTAAGCCGTTTAGGCTGTAGCGCGTGACAAAGATATTGACATACATACAAACATACATTCATACATACGCTCAAAAAACATTACCCTCCTTAGGCAGTCGGGTAAAAATGAATTGTTTTTATACTGGTATAACCCTCAATTAATCAAATAGTTTTCAGTTACGTCACTATAAAAAAATCTGCTCATTTTACTTTACTTATCATACTAATATTATAAAGGCGAAAGTTTGTGAGTGTGTATGTTTGTTTCTTCTTCACGTGTAAACGGCTGGAGCGATTTTCATAAAATTTTGTAGGGAGTTAGCTGACACTTTGGATTAACATATAGGCTATTTTTTACTGTGAGAAAATATCTTATTCGCACGGGACAATTGATTTTTGTTAACGCGGGCGAAGCTGCGTGATTCAACTAGTCAGGAAATAAACATCAAGTTTCAATTATTTGTGTAAAGAACTTAAGTCATTTTACAAAAATTAAAGCTTGATGTTTATTCCCATTTCAGTTCATGTTATTTTTTCAATTTGTGTTTAAAATTCTGCTTACTACACAACATTTATTCGCTTGCATAAGCTTTAAAATATTATTTTTATTCATTGGTAATGCAATGAGGTATTTATGCACAGGTAAAATCTTAAACATCTTAAGTATGTTTTAAGCTTCTTAAGCAACAACTTAAGTATTTTCTTAACCGCTAAAATGTATTTTATGGAAGTACCTGTATATAAATAACCTTGTTTTGCCACGTGCACCTTTACGAAAGTAATTATGTTATTGGTTGTCGCTGGGGATTTTCTGTTTTAAAAGGAAAAGTGTTTATATTTTTCTTACATTTTTCTATTTTCTCATGACTATATCATTATAGTATTGTAAATGTTTGTTTAGTATTACATTCGTGCTTTGAAAATGTAATGTAATTATTAATTTGGGGTACTTGTTAAGATCTACAAAATTGTAGGTTTTATATAATGTTTGTCGTAATATTATGAAATATACCCAAGCCGAAATTGCGTGGGAGAATTATGACTTATACTTCTGTCACTCGAAAATAAAGCTATGTAAGTGAGAACATAATATTAGTTTCATTTCTTCAAATGATTTTTGGCATGATTTAGTTCAGTTAAATGGTTGTCCTTTACTCAAAAGGTTATACAATGGTTCTAATTTTATTGCTATATTTGGCACATACTTATGGTGGAAATTTATTTCCCCCAAGAATTGCCTCACATTTTTTTGAGTTTTTGGGGCTTGAAAATCTTTTATTGATATTAAGTTATCTTTCAGTGGCCTGACTGAGTTATACTGTATTACTGTACCCAAGTATTAATTTTACTATGAAATAAACAATACAGTTGTAATTTATGCGTTGAATGTGCACACTTAAATTATGTGTGTATAGGCAGGATGGCCTAACCTATATCTCTCATGGTAGCGTTTAATAATGGGCGTAAGAACTACGGGCAAGGAGATAATTACGACATCGATTTAGTCACTATCACACTTTACGGAATTAGGAAGGCAGGTAGGTGCTACCCTCACTTGTCCAAGTTAATGAATACTTTAAGAACTATAGAACTAAATGGCGTTAATCATGACACGTACTCGTACTTAGATTTCCCGTCATCCCCCGACATGCGCATATTGAAACAAAGAATAAATAATACAAATTTCCTTGTTTTTTATTGACTGGTAGATACAGTTTTTTGTAGGATAAAAAAGGTGGTAGAACAAGTATGATTTGATTCGAGGTATCACTGCCACATCACTAACTATAGTAAAAAGTTGCAGCCTTTCGCTGGGTGTATTTGACTTCTTACTTTTATATGAACCATCTTAGTTAGTCCTCGCTGGTACCAACGCATCTGACGGCTCTCGAGGGTGTCGTCTAGCTCTCTACATCACTACATAGTACAAAACAAAGTCGGTTCCCGCTGTCTGCTCCTATGTATGCTTAGATCTTTAAAACTACGCTACGGATTTTAATGCGGTTTTTTTCAATAGATAGAGTGATAAAAAAGGAAGGTTTTTATATATATACAAGTATAATAAAATGAAGGAATACTAAGAATTGTATTAGTGTTTTTAGTTTAGTTTTTTTTTTTAGTTTTTAGTTTTTGACTTTTAGGCGGAACGAAGTTCGCCAGGTCAGCAAGTGGAAAATAAAAGTTAGCTAATATTTTGCCTCACATTGTACTAACATCATACTGTACTTGCTGAACCCACGTCCTTTTCAGCGCCGAGGACGGCCACCGGGGGGGTTTTAGTGCGGTAAAAATCCCACATAACCCTGCATCGCTCCCACGGCGTCGGGTACCTTTGGAAGGTTTCCACCTCGAAAACAAAAAAAAAAAGTTGAACCCACGACTTTGTTCGCACAGACCATTGAGATCTGTTGCTGGACATTTCCCCCGCCCCTTTTTTGTCAACAGTCACCAGTATGTTGAACCAAAAAGCTGAATATTAAGTTTCACTGAGGTTTGCACTTTTAACCCCTATTCTACCCCTCTTAATCTATATAAATCTACCCCTTTTCCGAAAAAGGTGGAACAGATTTTCCATTACCTATATTAAATCACAAATACAAAATTTCACTATGTTACCATCACTGGTAGACTTTCATACACACTTTCAGCTCTAATTTTTATCAACTAAAGGGGCAAAAAAAAGTATGATGCAAAATTTCAAGTTCCCAATCACAGTAGTTTAATCAATTTCCTTTATATATCTACCTCTATATATATCCACGTAAAGTGTGAACAAACCTCTATAGAGATAATGGCCACATTTGTTTTGACACGTACTCTGTCTCTTGCGAGAGTAATTATCTTATTAACTGCTTGGTTTCCTCTTGAGAACGGTCTGTTTATTTTGACCTTATTTTTTTTCGGATGGCTTAGTTGACTACAGGGAAAATTTGTCAAGTTTAATTTATGAGTAAGCATGAAATATCATTGAGATTGATGGAAGGGTGTAGTTGCCACACTTTCATATGACGCGACCATCTTAGTCTTCGGGAGTAGCTACGCACCTGTGATTGACTTTAGATAGACCTTCATGTTCTATATGAAGTTGCTTACAGGAGTCCATGGGCTGCAGTGACCATTTATCATTAGGTGGACTGCCTGCTCGTTAGCTACTTCAATCCTATAAAAATATATTCATTCATATAAACAACAAGTAAGTCTCTGTTTGTGCATTAGAAACATAAAATAATAAACAAAATTTTCAATAGTTGGAGAATAGGACTGAAAAGGTCGAAAATAAATTTATAGTCCCTATGTCGAGGTGAAATTAATTTTAAATTTCATTAAAATAAATTGTATATTTGAACTTGTTACACGCGGGATACCACGCGAGGTAAACTAGCTACATATTACACACTAAGTACTGTGTTTGCTCTAAACCAACATGTATTAAAATTATTTTTTATTTTTATGTGGCATGGAAGTCGGTTGTATTTTTTGTTTTTTTTTTTTTTTAAAACGTTCCACTTTCAAAAACTGAATCGACAACACCGCCTTTCCAATCTAATCCATTACCTAACAACCAACTGAGCAGCCACTGAGTCCATCAATTCGCACTTGGCCAACACGGTGGATGGCATAAAGTCTCTCATTCTGAGAGAAGACCCGTGCCCAGCTGTGGGACAATAATGGGTTGACGAGAGAACTGAGCAGCAAAAAAACATCAAAAACTTTCAAGTTTAATTTCTGCGTTTGGAGCACTTTAAAATGGCATCACTACATAAACGTTGCCTTATGCATGACATAATATTTCTTAAGAAGCTCGTGGTGTAGGTAGCTTTTACCTCATACAAATTGTACTGAGAAGATACATAAGTGGTCACTACCATCTATGGAAATCTTTAATCAACTTTATATAAAAGAAGGGTTCTGTTTTAAGTTAATACCAGGTGCATTACTACTCGTACTTCCAAAAATTGAGATGACAGTCTCGTATTATGTATAGTGAGCCGGCAACTACACTTTTCCACCAAACCTCAAAAACTGCTTCTTGCTAGTAGGTCGAACCATATATATTCTATCTTGTAGATAAAGTTCAATTATGTAATACATAATTTTATGCATCTTTTTATCGTTATGAAAATATTACCGTAGACAAGCATAGTTTTCGCTCGTTGCGTTAATATGCGAAGATTAAATCGACAAGCTGCCATTAGGAAGGGTCTTGGTGTATATTAATAAGCATCTAGGGAAAGGGTAAACAGGGGTTAGTTTGTTAACGAAGAGCATAAATATGTCGATGTTTATTAAGCGCGTGTACTCGTCTTATGATTATTTTAGAATGTATAAAACAATGTTTTGTTCGTAGTCCATTATGTTCGGCGATTTTCAAGGGGACAGAGGGGTTATTTTATGGTCGAAAATTGAACGTATTTGGTTGTACTATTTGTATGTATGACGGCTGGGGTCTACTCACTATTTAGAAAGGCCTGAAGCAAACTTCACTACACTGTTTCAATGTGTGTGGCGTAACTTTTAGTTTCATATTGTTCTTCGATTTTCAAGGGGAAAGAGGGGTGCTGTTCTGGTCCAAAATTGATGTTTTTGGCTGTACTGTACGTATGATTGATTATAAACTAATATTTGTAAATATACCTATCACCAAATAGTAGAAACGGTGTAGTTCGGTCGGTAAAACATATATAATGGCTAACCATTTATGTTCTATTTTTAGATTAAGAGAATTAATGAAAGCAGTTCATGAGAGCCAATCCTAAAATTTTTGTGCTATATACAAATATTACAATCTATCATACCTATCTTGAATCTTTGCACTTCAATGAACGTGCACTAACTAATATTTGATCACGTGCGATATTTGAACATAAATAAATAATTTCTACACTCATATCCCTTCAATACGATTTTCTCCTTCGACGCGGGTATCATTAACACACATTAATATCAGTCTGGCCAGGAATCGAACCCGGAACTTATTGCGGGTCAGCCTGATATGCTGACACGACACCACTCCGCCATGTGGGTCGTCGAAATTTAAAATTTTAAAGTAATAAAAACTTATTAAGTCCATGAACATGATATTTGCATTTTAATACGTACGGGGTACTCACGATAAGCGATTAATGAAATCTTTTTGCCGATATTATGCTGAGTTTCGCCGTGACCACGTTCCAAGTAATTGGATCGAAATATCGGCAAAAGAATCCAAAAATCGTTTATCTTGAGAGCCCGTTGCGTATTAAAATATGTCAATTCCGCGATAATATTAGTCTAAAATCATAGGATATTAACTTATTCCCAACACTTGTCTGATTCCACTACGTTTACCATGTTAGAGCAGTGATAGCCTAATGGTTGAAACTTGCTCTTTCGATCTGGAGGTCCGAGGTTCAAACCCAGACACCGAGACACCACTGATTTTTCTAAAATTATGTGCGTATTAGAAATTAATTATCACTGCTTTTCGGTAAAGGAAAACATCGCTTTTTTTTAAAGAACTCTCGAGTGTGTAGAAACCTACACACTCGAGAGTTCTTTAAAAAAAAGTTCTCGGAGGTGTGTGAAGTCCACCAATTCGCACTCGGCCAACTCGGTGGACTATAGCCTAAACTCTCTCATTATGAGAGAAGACCCGTGCCCGGGACAATAATGGGTTGTTGAGAGATGCCAAATATCAGTAAAATCAGACCAGTTGTTTCTGCGAAAGAGTAACAAACACTCACAAATGCTCAGAATCATTCTCATTATTATCTTTTTATTACCTTACCTGTATGTTTGTTTGTATGTTTGTAACCGACTTCTTTGGGCGCGATTTTGACTCACTTTAAACGGCCAGATTTCGTTCAAATTTTGTAGATTTATTGAGGACCGATGACAATACACTAATTTGATAAAATTATTCCATTTTTTAATTTGACTAAAAAGTAGACACGCTTTTTATAGAAAACCGAATTAAAAAATAGAAAATAAATTTAAATGAATTTAAATTAAGAAAATAGTGTTATAAATTTCAATGAATATAAATTAATAATAGTGTAAATAAAAAAAATATTTTATTTAAAAAGAGCGTGGGGTGCTTTTTAAGATATTAACGAAATGATATAATCACTCTACTCATATATGTCAATAAAATATCTATAACCATTGACACCATGCACCCTACTATATAATACTCAGAATCATTCTCATTTTTAATATCAATAGGAAATAGGATTTGCAAATGCAATCCATTTACGTGAAGCGTGTAGACGTAAGAAAATAGACAATATTAAGGCCATTTTTCATAAACGCTTCACTTAAATGATAGCTCTGTATAGAATCCTTGAGGCTAAAATGAGTGTATATCCTTGAATATTAATTAAGGAACTTTCTTATTGAGTTTTCCGAGGAAAGAAATTCATACCTGTTTTCACTTCACATTATTGCTTCACTTGATATAGCTATATACAACGTTAAATAGATTATTTCTTGGATAGAATATTATATATTTATTTCGAAAAAAATATGACCTTTTTTGGGTGCCGACATGACCTTTTTTATCTGATTGAAGAAGCACGTAGCAAGCAAGCAAGCAAGCATGCACTCCACTTGATGGTCATTGTCGCCCATGGACACCTGTAAGCAACTTCAAACAGAACATGGATTCTATCTGAAGTCAATCACAGACGCGTTGTTACTCCCGAGGACTAGGATGGTCGCCTCATATAAAGTGCCGGCAACCACTCCCTTACATAGTATATAAATGAATTTATATTTTATAAGACTGAAGTAGCAAATTAACATGCAGCAACTTCATAAATAACAGGGGTTCTATCACAGGTCACTTTTATATTAGTTGACCATCTGTGATCGCATCTATGATCGACTTGAGATCTTGTTGTTTCTTGTGTTGAAATCTTGTTCTATATGAAGTTGCTTGCGACATTGACCATTTACCATTAGGTGGACTTCATGCTCGTGTGATCTTTAAAGTTGATAAAAATATCTAAAATTAATTACAGTTGCGTTGCTTCTTCCGATGACCACGTAGTCACATCATATGGAAGTGAGCTAGTGAGTGGTCGAACTACATATTCGTCTTACCATTTTGCGAACAATCAGACCATTAAATTCTTACTAAAACATAACATAACATCAAATTCTAACTAGGCACTAATATGTTCAAGGGTGTGTGATGCGCAATACATGGCTGCATAACAAGAACAACCACTTAGCCTCTCCACACCAACTCCACTCCCACCTACCCGTGGTGAACCCTGTCACGTCGAGTAACCTAGCGTCAAGATTGCGGTAACCAATCCCTTTGGAGACATAGGTCGACAAACAAACGGGAGCACAAGGAGGTCCGGACATACACACTATACCCGGATGTTAGACGTTGGCAGCAGGACGTACTAATTATACCTATAACACCACTGCGGTGCAGAAGGCAAGGGGAAACCACTGCACTATCTTCCCAAGAAATCAAATGAAAGTAAACAATACGAAAAGAGCGAAGGTATGCGATCCGGGTACCATCCGGCGCCATGCTGAGTCCAGGTCACATGGTGTGAAATATGTTACTGGCCGTGCTGTCGCGGCTCACCAGGCACAGTGCGGACAGAGAGCTACTGGTGACGATACAACCAGCCACCGTGTACAACTTCGGAAGAAGATTAGAATTGGGACCTGGAATGTTCAAGGTATGCTGCAACTGGGGAAAAAGGAGATCATAGACAAGGAACAAGACCAATATAACCTAAAGATATTAGGGATCACCGAAACTCACATGAGAGGATCGGGCTTTTACACAACATCAAGGGGGAACACTGTATACTTCTCTGGCCCAGACAATGAGAGTAAGAACGGTGTAGCTTTGTCTGTGACTCCCGAAATTCACCAGTCAGTAATGGGATATAATACGGTGAACGACCGTATACTCACTGTAAAGATAAACACCAAACCTTGCAGGATCAATGTCATGGTAGTTTATGCTCCCACCTCGACCTCAACTGAAGCTGATATTGAAGATTTCTACAACAAAGTGGATGATACCTTAAAAACTTTTGCCAAAAGGGATATCACACTGATAGTGGGAGACCTGAATGCTAAGGTAGGTGACACCTCAAACGACCATCATTTGAAGGAAATAGTTGGCAAATATGGACTAGGCAACAGAAATGAAAGGGGTGAAAGGTGGCTGCAATTCTGTGCGGAAAACTCACTAACAATCATGAACACGTGTTTCAAGCAACACCCAAGGAGATTATACACGTGGAAAATGCCAGGAGACCGAGCACGCAATCAAATTGATTATATCGCTATTAACAAAAGATGGAGATCATGTATCAGCAGTGCCAAAACCTATCCAGGAGCTGACTGTGGAAGTGACCACAAACTTCTAGTAGCAGATGTAAGCCTAAAACTCAAAAAGTGTCCACGTACTACCGAAAAACGGCAAAGGAGACCTGATAGTAGGGAACTAACCTCTTTTAAAGAGTACTTCAAGGATGAAGTAACGGCAATTGCTCCTGACCCATGCGATGACATTGATGGCCACTGGGACAAACTGAAGCACCTTATCCTCTCATCGCGAAAGAAATCCCAAAGAAGTACTTTAGATGCTCCCAAGAAAGAGTGGATTTCCGAAGAGACGTGGAAAGCCATCAAAGAACGAAAGAACTTACTCGTTGGTAATATCAACTCTGACCAAATAAAACGCCAAGAAATGTCAGCAAGAGTACAACGCTTGTGTCGAAGAGACTACAATGACTATTTGAACTGTATTTGCCAAAATATAGAAGAAAACGCGCAGAAATACCAGACGAGAGACCTATTCTTGAAAATCAAAAGCATCACTCGAGATTTCAAACCGAAGACCTGGGCAATTGAGAACAAGGAGGGCAAATTGCTGACTGACATAGACCAAATTATGGAAAGATGGCGATCATACTGCGAACAACTTTACGCCGACTCTACCGCCGGACCTGATTACACAGCGGCAATAGATGAGCATAACCTAGAACCTGATATTCTTGAATCAGAAATAAGAAGTGCGATTAGCAAACTAAGAACAAATAAATCAGCCGGTAGTGACAAAATTTACGCTGTGGAGCTCAAGAATATAGGAGATCGTGGGATAGAGTTAGTATTGGATCTGTGTAATCAGATTTGGAGAACAGGTAAATGGGTCACAGAATGGAAGGAGTCACTGTTGATACCCCTACACAAAAAAGGATCCACTAAAGTATGCAATAATTACCGAACAGTGGCGCTAACATCCCACGCTAGCAAAATTATGCTTCATGTAATTAACTCCCGCCTCAAATCTTATCTGGACTGGCAAATACCAAGTGAGCAAGCTGGTTTTGTAAGGGGTCGAGGAACACGAGAGCAAATTGTGAATATGAGACAAATGATAGAAAAAAGTCGAGAGTTCAATAAACCAATGCTAATGTGCTTTATAGACTATTCAAAAGCGTTTGATTGCGTAAGCTGGAATTGCTTGTGGACCATTCTACGAGAGATGGGCGTACCACAACATCTGGTAACTCTAATCGCCAATCTATACCTAGGCAATCAATCTATGGTCAGAATTAACAACATCATTTCGCAACCGTTTAAGTCAGAGAAAGGAGTCAGACAGGGATGCATTCTTTCGCCCATTCTTTTTAATATATATGGTGAATACATTATGAGAAAAGCCTTGGAAGAATGGGATGGAGGAATATCTATAGGTGGAGTAAAAATAAGTAACCTGAGGTACGCAGACGATACCACCTTGTTTGCATCATCAGAAAAGGAACTGGCTGTTTTGTTTCGTAGAGTAGAACATGAGAGTAGGCTTGTAGGACTAAACATTAACAAAACAAAAACTAAAGTTATGCTCGTCGATAGAGCTGGCCTACTCTCTAGAACAGGAGAACTCTCGGACCTTGAATTTGTCAGCGAATTTGTCTACCTTGGATCGCTGCTCACGGATCAGGGAGGAAGTGAGAAAGAAATCAGAAGAAGGACTCAAATGGCCAAGTCTGCAATGAGCAAGCTAACCCGCATCTGGCAAAATAAAAAAGTCTCCAGTGTAACTAAGAAGAGACTCGTCCATACTCTGGTATTCTCAGTCTTTCTCTATGGCTCAGAATCGTGGACTATTCGGGCTGCTGAAAGGAAAAAAATCGACGCTTTTGAGATGTGGTGTTGGAGACGGATGCTTCGCATACCCTGGACGGCGAAACGAACCAATGCGTCTATTCTGAAACAGCTTTGCATTGATACCCGTCTATCGACTACCTGCTACCAGAGGATCCTCGGCTACTTTGGTCACATCGCTCGCCGACAATCAGACCACCTCGACAAGTTGGTAGTGCTGGGTAAGGTAGAAGGAAAGAGACCTCGTGGACGATCACCTACCCGATGGTGTGACCAAATAGCTAACCTCACCGGACTCCCCATTTCGACTGCCCTCAAAACAGCGGAAAATCGAAAGAACTGGAAGAGATTGACATCTAAAGTTATAAGGGACTTTCACTGACACGACCTTCAGCAATGAAGAAACGACAAAGAAGAGATTTAAATACATTAAACAAAAAAACGTCGATATGAACAAAATCGCGGGCAGAGGCTAGTGTATATATAAAAGATAATACCTCCACTTGTTTGTCTCAGTACATTAACGTTGATATCACGATGTCTGTTAACGCGCGCCATTTGCTCGCGCGTGAGAAAACAAAATGGACGGCATTTTTCATGAGCGGACCGACCTTCAGATTATGCGTTCGTATGAACTTTCTTATTAAGAACTGTTTATAATACTTGGAAGTCCATAAAGCGTTGTTTCGGTGGAAAGGTGGAATAAAATGTCTTTATTTTGTATAGGCCTACGGGGGCACTTTCAAATTGTCAGTTGCATATTTTTTTTTAAACTTTTTTTTTATTATTATTATAACACAAAAACTCCACAGACTGATCGTCCATGCCTTTTGTCACAATAGTTCTTCTTTTTTTTAACAATAAGTCTTTATTTCTTAGCTCCACGTTAGGCCATCGCTGTCACCATCACACTGTCGTGTGCGGTGGTGACAACGTTGGCAATTAAAGAAATCTTACAATTACGCTTAATATATATATATAGGACCATTTATCCTTTTTATTTACGTGGTATGTATAATTCAGTGCATTGTACATATCGGAACACGATCTCAACTCAGAAACTTAGTGGGTTTGTCCTTTTTCTTTGATTGTCTTTTTTTTTCTTTGCCATTTTGTTTTTACATCGGTAATAAAAATGAGCTCTAGTATCTTGTCTTACATAACGTATGTCTCATTTTCGTATGTGCGGTGATCTTAGTTTCTGGGTCGTAGTTACGTGTCAGGTTGACTACACATAGAACTCATACTCCATAGGAAGTTTCTTACGAATGTCTTACTATTAGGTGGACTGCATTATCCTGTGCTATTTCAATTCCATAAAAAATATGATGGCATTTATATATATATGTGCGAAACTAGATTTTACGCCGTAGCCATGGAAAATAAAAATAACAATTCTTTTTTGCCAAAATCATTTTCGAATTGGTAGACTTCACACATCGTTGTTTATCATTCATGTAGGTTTTTTCGCGATGTCCTCTTTTACATAAGTAATAATTCATTTCTCATACGCGTTCCATTTCGAAAAAAAATATTACCTTTTTTGGGTGCCGACATGATTTTTTTTTATCTGACTGAAGTAGCAAACGAGCATACAGTCCACCTGATGGTAAGTGGTCACTGCCGCTCATGGACATCTGTAATCAACTTCATACAGAACATGGGTTCCATGTGAAGTCAATCACAGATGCGTTGCTACTCCCAAGGATGGTCACCTCATGTGAGTGTGCCGGCAACCACACTCTTCCATCGCAAGAAATGCTTCACGCTAGAAATAGGCGGCGGTGGTACTTTGCCGGTCGTACAATACTAGTTCTTTTAACTACCCACAAGAAAATCTTTTTAACCTGCATGTAATCAGTAAAATTTGCAAACTGTTAGACTTGTTTGACTTATCATTTCTCTGAAAACCAACGGCACTCCGACATAAATCTTTTCAATTGAGTTGCAACTATTCATGAGAGCACTTAGCGGTATAAATAGATATCTTTGATCCGTCAGACGGTTCGTATATTTTTGTTACGGATGATTCTCTGATTCCGTATCTATTGATAGAGTGAAGGGTGAAGAGTGAAGTTTGGATAGACTTTTTTTGGTACATGTTTATGGATGAATCCTGTGTGATGGTTACAGCGTCGTCACTCTTTTTTTAAGCTACCTCAGGGAATATTTATTTTATTAACTGTCTCCTAAAAAGGAGGAGATTCTCAATTCATCTGTATTTTTTTGTTTTTTTTTGTCGTTTTTTTATTTGTTACCTGATTACTCCGGACTGGGTGAACCGATTTGGATGTTTTTTTTTACCGACTTCCAAAAAGGAGGAGATTCTCAATTCATCTGTATTTTTTTGTTTTTCTTTTTTTTTGTTGTTTTTTTTTTATTTGTTACCTGATTACTTCGGACTGGGTGAACTTTAGGATGATTTTTTTTATTTGAAAGGTAGTGCGTGTCATGGGGTCCCATTTTTTTTAGTTCACTTCTGACAATGGCATCCATAAGAAAATCGCATAAGTCTTAAATTTGCATTAACGATGATTGTACTAAGTACTGAGTATGTTCTAAACCAATATATATTTAAAAAAATATACTTTTTTGTGGCATAGAAGTCGGTAGATATTTTTTTGTCAAAAAGTTTTTATTGAGAATACGTATGTATATATGTTGGCACTTTACAGTCCAAATATGGTTCGTATAATACGTTATCAATACATTTGACTCGACCGCGTCAGAAGGCGGGTAATAATATTCCAGAATGTACGAGAATTTCTTGATGGGAAGTGGTCACTGCCGCCCATGGACATCCGTAAACAACTTTATACAGAACATGGGTTCTATCCGAAGTCAATCACAGATACGTTGCTACTCCCGAGGACTAAGATGGTCGCTCGATGGTCGATGGCACTCATATAGAAGTGTGCCGGAATCCACAACCTTCCAACGAAACGCAAGAACTGTTTTACGCTAGAAATAGGTGTGACAGTAGTACTTCCCCGGTAGTACAACACGGGTTCTGCCATCTTCATTACACAGAAATATGAATATAAATTAACCTTATGAATGTATGTTCATTGACACTTTACACATTAAATTGCTTACAGCTCAATTTGTTATCAGAGTAGCAAAGGCTAAATAGTTTTAGCGCTTTTAAACAATAAAAAAGGAGAGGTGATTTTTTAATTATCATAACTATATGGGTTTTAAACGAAAGCTAGATTGTGACGAAAATACATTTATAATTATAATTTTATGTTACTTACTATTTAAATTAAAAATTAAAAAGCGTTAAAAATCATTACTACAAAAATAATATACCGGTCAGCGTAATTTGGAAAAAAAGGAAAATAAGTTTACATTTATGTGAATTAAATATTTTTTCTGCTCATATATTTTTAATTTTTTCATAGGTGCATAAGGTGTACATGTTGTATAAGTTACTTGTATATGAAGACTTATGAAAGACATTAAAATAGAAGTTATAGTATTTTAATTAGGGTTCCGTACCCAAACTACTAGGACTGTTGTCTGTCTGTCCATCTGTCTGTCTGTAACCAGACTGTATCTCATGAACCGTGATAACTATCCAGTTGAAATTTTCACAGATCACGAATGTCTATTGTCGATATATTAACAAATACTACAAACAAAATAAAATGAAGACATTATAAGAGCAAATAAGAACATTCATTTCAATTAAAAGACAAGATGTTGTATTGTTAATAAAGATGAAAAAAACATTATCTACAACGACTACAAACAAGACAAAAGTCCACTAATTGTACATAATATTTTAGTGTAATGAATAATATTGTAACTGACTATTTTTTCTTAGACCTACACAAAAGAAAGACGAAATGTCTTAACTTTGTGTAATTTTCATTAAAATTCATTAAAAAAATCAATTTATTTATGTTAATGTTTCGCGCGTTACAGCGTTATTACTTATTATTACGTTATTACTTATACGTTATTACTTTATTATAAGTCAAATAATTATATTGGGCACCAAATTCATGTACTTAAAAATCAAACAAAATTATTAAAAATTTACGATTCCGTAAGCTAAACTAAACATTTTCCATTTTTCCATTAACCGATTTTTGTTTCAAATTGAATGAAGCCGCGGTAGTCCTACCAAGAACATTTAGAATGCATTGCATTAGCTGCAAATCCATTTACGGTGGAGTGGTGCTAAGAACCAAGGGATTCAAATAGAGTACCAGATAGTTCTTGACTTTCCTCAAAAAGATATTGGAAGCACAATTTAAAATTTTCTGATACATAAAAGAGAAAACAGCTCAGGACTAAGCAATAATATGTATTTCCAATCATATCATCATACTAATATTATAAAGGCGAAAGTTTGTGAGTGTGTATGTTTGTTACTTTTATACGTGTAAAAATGTAAAAAAAAATGAAATTTAAAATGGCTGGAGTGATTTTCATAAAATTTGGTAGGGAGTCGGTTGATACTCTGGGAGGCTTTTTAATATGGAAAAAAATCTTATTCCCACGGGATAATCGATTTTTGTTAACGCGCACGAAGCTGTGGGATTCAACGAGTGTTAATTAATGAATGTTAGTTTAGTCAAATCTTAGACAATATATTAAAGCTAGCGTTTATTGTGATCCGATGTGTCACCCGATCGTAGTGTTAGGAAAAAATGTAACTGATAACGTGTAAATGCAACGTAGTCCTATACAAAATAAAAACATTAACTTTGACTAATCACCTGTCGCAACGGTCGAAATTCGACCGTAATTTAAATTAAAAAACTAAAGTTCATATTGTCCAAAGTAGAACGATATGTCTCAAATTCAAATAGATTGTCATAATTTTCAAGTTATTTTAAAAGCACCAGTTAAAGGTAAAAAGAGATTTAATTCGCTAAGCTGCATTTAAAAGCAATAGTAGAATGTTCTATTTTATTTACTATGTATGTGTTTGTGTCAAATGCAGGTAGTGAGTGTAATGTGTTTTTAGTTGATTTTATGTATGTTTTATGCATTATTTACAAAACAATATTAACATTGCGTAATCCTTTTCTACATCAACTATAACCGTGCATAATTTCATACTCCTCCGTCTACGGCAAGTACTTTAAAAACGCATCACAAGTTTTTCCTTCACGTATTAATATATAGATTTTCCTGAAATGTAGGAGTCGTAAATCGTAAAGATAAAATAAGAAATCGCAGCGTATGTTTGGCTATTCTAGGTGTTTGATAGTAAGAATAAAATCGGCTAAGTGCCTCTTGAACTCAACTACTGCGTATTACACGTATTACGTAATGTTGGGATTTTTTTTCCATTTGCGATTTTAGTTACTGGTTTTATTTTTGAAGTGAAACTTCTTTATCGGGGTTGGAAAAAAAATAGTGTAACATTTTTTCGTTACGCGCCATCTTTTTCCGTTACGCGCCATCTTTTTCTTATCCCTACTACGCGTGATATTAGATAGATTATTATAGATTAGATTATCAGATAAAGTTTAATAAAAGCCTTTTATTAAACTTTATCTAATTTAACTTTATTTGACCAATTTCTGTTAAGTTGCATATAGTAAATTATTTTTTGAAAAATAACGTCATATAGAAGTTTCACTTCTTACGAGTGTACGCTAGTACACGCACACATTTTTTTGAATTTGCTTTACCATAATCTCTATCTGCCGAATACCGAAACCACATGGTTTCGGCATTGAAGAGCTCCATTCCCTCTCCTTTCAAAATATCGTACTAGACGGGTAAGAGATGTAATCTAGAAAATTGCTGCAGGGATGGTCTGGATTTTTTTCAAGCAAAAAATCCAAAAAAGGGTTGAAAATGAGCTTCTATTTCATCCAAATTGTAATTATTTAGATATATTACAACAAATCCGCCTCAGCAGCATATAATTTAACCTGCCTAATATATTTCACAGATACATGTAATTTAATCTGCACTTAATATAATTATCTTACCCACACATTAAGGAGCATGAAGGAGAGGTAAATAAAATCGTCGCAATCTTTGATTACATTTTTATTGAATCGAGTTATACGTATTAAGTCTTACCGAGTCTACATTAACCTACTTATGTTTGAAATTGAATCAGTTCCCGGGAGTTCCACTAAGGATATAAGAAATTCATTGCATTAGCATCGCAGATTGTGTTTATGATAAAGTTAGTATTGATTTACAGCGAGTGGATTTAAACCGTCCGTACTGGTCTTATTTAGAATGGCCCTAATATGTTGTTTTTACATAAGTTACATGCGACATGCGAGCATTGACATAGAGCAGTGATAGCCTAAAGAGCAGTGACAGCCTAATGGTTCAAACTTGCCCTCTCGACCGGGAGGTCCGAGGTTCAAACCACAGATTTTTCTAAAATTATGTGCGTATTAGGAATTAAGTATCACTACATTTCGGTAAAGGAAAACACGCGAGGAAACCTACACAACCGAGAGTTCTTTAAAAAAAAAGTTCTCGGAGGTGTGTAAACTCCACTAATTCGCACTTGGCCTATGGCGTAAACTCTCTCATTCTGAGAGAAGACCCGTGCCCAGCAGTGGAACAATAATGGGTTGATGAGAAGCGTACAATTTCGAAGATGGTAGAACCAGTGTAGTTCCACCGGGAAAATACCACCGCCACACCTGTATCTAGCGTGAATATTTCTTGCGTTTCGATGTAAGGGCGTGGTTGCCGGCACACTTTTGTATGTGGCGACCATCATAGTCCTCGGGAGTACCAACGCATCTGTGATTGACTTCCGATAGAACCCAAGTTCTGTATGAAGTTGATTACAGATGTCCATGAGCGGCAGTAAGCACTAAACTTACCATCAGGTGGACTGCATGTTCGTTTGCTACTTCAGTCAGATATAAACTATTGGTGGGCTGCATACTCGCATCAACAGTTAAAACAAATTGCTACATTCAATTCCCTCTGACATTAAGATACCATATAAGAGAGATTGCATTTCTAAGCTGAAAATTAAATTGAATCGAGAATAAAGGTTAGCTTTTTATGTCACTGCCGTTAGTAGGCTACAGTTATATATAACTAGCCTACAAACGGATCGCCTCGGATTCATTAAACCGTTTTATTTAACTTGGCCTATTTGTTAAGGTCAAATTTAGTAATTGAAACTGAACCTTCCTGTTGACAGATTGATCCGATATTTGATTGAGTTCTGATGGCAATACAATTTAATACGTTCTGTATTACTAAAGGCGCAAAATGGCAGATTTAGTACATATTTTACACAACCCCTCTAGACCTACATTATAAAATACAAACATTTATCATATTTATGCACTAGCAGCGCTTCACGGTTATACCTAAAAAATATTTGGTTGTGCGTTTAAAAAATGATTAAAATGTTTTTTTTTTCTTTTATTTAATGGGTACTCACCTTTTTTTTTTTTTTTTTTTTGTTTTCGAGGGGGAAACTTTCAAAAAGTACCCGACGTCGTGGGAGCGACGCGGGTTATGTGGGATTCTTACCGCACTAAAACCCCCCCGGTGGCCGACGTCGACGCTGCGAAGAGGACTCCGGGAACTCCACTTGACCGCCGCCGGTGTCCTCAGCGTGTGCCCCATCGGGCTCTTCCCTGGTGGGCGTGAACTGCTCACCGCACCTGCTGGTTTTTACGGCAGCATGCAACCACACATGCCACCGTCCTTCCCGGGGTCGCTTGGCCGGACGGGTCGAGCTCCCACTCTTCCCGCCCGCAACCCCGGAAGCCTCTTTTAGTCGCCTCTTACGACAGGCAGAGGGTACCGTAGTCCTATTCTGGTCCCGGAACTACAGGTACTCACCTAATGCAGTTTAAGTTTCTTTCCCTATATTTTGACCGAATTATATAAATCGTGGTCACGGTGAATCTGCGGTGGCGGGACGAAACCGTTGACAAGCACTAATTTCATTAATCTATCTCCCCTACGACAAGTTCCTTTTCTTTTTTTGGGTTCCGCATCACACACAACATTAATGAATTCGTATATACTATACTTATAGTAGCGTGATTACCCGTGACATATCTAATATATAAAATTCTAATGTTCGTTCCCGTACTCCTCCGAAACGGCTTGACCGATTCTCATGGAATTTTGTGAGCCTATTGAGTAGGTCTGAGAATCGCCTACATCTATTTTTCATACCTCTTAGTGATAAGGTTTGTCCACCCTTAACGTTTTTTTAATTTTTTATATGGCAAAACGTTTGTCGGGTCAGCTAGTTAAAATGTATAAATATTGGTATAATGTTTATCTAAGACTTAGTTCTCCTGATTGTAAATGATCAGTCCTGTAACCGATTACGAGTTGATATTTTACTTCAGTTTAGGTACGAATATGAAGACAACCCTGCGGTGGTAAATATTTTAAGCTAAATTACAGTAGCTTCAGGTGGTGGAACCAGTGTAGGTCATCCGGGGAAATACCACCGCCACACCTAATTTTAGTGTGAAGCATTTTTTGCGTTTTGATGGTAGGGTGTGGTTGCCGGCATACTTTGATGCGACCCTCGACTAAGAAGTCCCTGCAGGTGTTCTGTATGAAGTTGCTTACAGATGTCTATGATTGTAATAATATTAAAAAAATGAATATAAATAAGAAAAAAAGACAAACCCGCTGAGTTTCTTGCCGGATCTTCTCAGTTAAGGTCGTATTCCGATCCGGTGGTAGTGTAAGAAAAAAAATGTAACTGACAATTTGTAAGTGCCCCCGTAGGCCTATACAAAATAAAGACATTTCATTTCATTTCATTTCATTTCATTTCATTTCTATGGGCGGCAGTGACCACTTACAATCAGATGCATTGCATGTTCATTTGCTACTTCAATTCAATAAAAAAAAAACTTAAGTTGATTAGATATAGCTCAGATTTTTTTTTACTACCAATATACATATAAGTCTACAATTCATATAATTTTATGCCACAAGTTGATGGAGCTTTAAACGAAACGGTTGTATTCAATGCGATGTAGAAGATATTTCCCTTAATAACACACGTGAGTAATATACGTATATATAGTGCTTGCAATTTTAATGTATGTATAAAATGTAGTGTTTATAAAATATTCCAGATGGGGTAGAAAATTTATTATGTGTCTCCGCTACTAAATTCAAAGTAAACTTTGCCACAGAACGCTACGGCTAAATTTGACGGTTAAACGAAAACTGAAAAGCGTAAAACCTTCGTAAGTTATTAACTATAAGTAATATGCCTAAAAGTGCTTAAACCTCAAAAGCCAAAACTTTTCAAATTTCAGTCCCAAAGATGTATCGAATGTACTTTCAGTTTGCAATTGGTTGCTTGTTTGATCACGTGCGTGAAGCGATAAGCGAGTAATGTTAAGGTAGTGTAGTGTAGTACCATTTTTATCTTTTTATTTATAAAAATGAATGTTTGTCTGTATGTCCTCTATATAATTGTAAACTATTCATTTGACCATGTGATGATCTTTAGCAGGGTACAGCTAGTGTGGTATAAGAACCACAATGAATAATTGTGGTTTTCTGTAATCGCTATGGGTATACCCCAATGTATAAATATATTTCATTGTAAATATCTTTTTAATGATGATACTGCTTTGAATCTGAAAATAATAAAGAAGTCTGTTAAATAATAAAGAAGGAATAATTGAGTTTGGCTATGCTATTAATATTATGAATGCAAAAAAATTTGAGGGTGCATGTGTCTTACTCTCCCTCGCAAGATATAATTACACTTATAATTGGCACTTAGATAGTTTACGACTTAGAAAATCACATGGGCCACTCAAAGTAGGCAGAGCAGCGGGAATCAACTAGTGATTTAAAATGGAAACCTGATGGTTACAAGTTGTAAGTTTTTAAGTAACTAGGGGGGTATAACCCATTATTGTCCCACTACTTGGCACGGGTCTTCTCTCAGAATGACAGAGTTTTAGGCCATAGTCCACCGCGCTGGCCAAGTGCGAATTGGTGGACTTCACACACCTCTGAGAACTTTTTGAAGTGAAACTTCTTTAGGCGCATAAGGGTAAAATTTTTACAGATGAAAAGTCACGCCGGTATGCAACGGAAGTGTCGGAAAAGAGAGAGAGAGTGATCGAGACCGATTGAGAGAGAGTAAGACAGGGCGAACGTAGCATGAGCAACTAGCCGTGGAGTGAGAGTAGGGAGCAAGCGAGTGAGAAAGATTGAGAGAAAAAGTGAGACAGAGCGAACGTCGTATCACGCCTTTTTCCCTTCCTCTTAATCTGGGAAATTTAAAGTTTTAGATTTGTATAAATATAAACAAGATTTATAAATTAGTTCGCCAAAGAAGTTTCACTTCTGACATGTGTACTTTGTACGCACGCATGTTTTTTTTTAAAGAACTCTCGGGTGTGTAGGTTTCCTCACGATGTTTTGGTTTCACCTAAAAGCAGTCATAATTAAGTTCTAATACGCACATAATTTTAGAAAAACAGTGGTGCGTGCCTGGGTTTGAACCTCGGACCTCCCGATTCAGAGGGTAAGTTCAACCATTAGGCTATCACTGTTCATCTTTGTACCCCAAGTAACTGGGCGGAAATAAGTTGACATTAACTTCAGACCTAATATAGTATATATTTTATCGCTTAGATACTCGGAGTACGACGTCAGCAAACTTGGTTTTCGTAGCGGTTTTCACATTTTCCTCTAAATTGGAACTTTTCAATATGTGGCTACACTCGAACTCGTTTTAAAAGAAAATATAGGTAAGAAAACCCATTAATCTGCAAAATGTGGTTTACCATGTAAATAAATTTGAAAATTTTCAGCGGAACGTTTTACCTGTACAATTTTTACACTGTTTTAATATTTTTCGAACATATTGGATTCAGAGTTACCACATCACATTTTTGTTTAAATATTTTTTGCCTAAAATTTAAAATGAAATATTTCGATGTAAAAATATATGTACGCGCAGTAAAAAAATTAAGAAAAATGCGGCTAATTAAGCGGCTATGACCACTTACCATCAGGTGGACTGCATGCTCGTTTCGCTACTTCAAACAGATAAGAGACTGGAGCTAACTTTCATCACCATGTAAAAAAACATGATTTTAAATATATTAAAAAAAAACAGATTTACAAAAAAAGGCAATTCCGCCGAGTTTCTTGCCGGATCTTCTCAGTTAAGGTCGTGTTCCGATCCGATGGTAGTGTAAAAAAAATGTAACCGATAATTTGGAAGTGCCTCCGTAGGACTTTACAAAATAAAGACATTTCATTTCATAAAAAAGAACTAAAGCTGAAGGCAATAATTTTTCAGCAGGTTTTTGTTGTAACAATTTAACAGTATTACTTATACATTCGCGCTTCACTATATTTATTACAATATTTTAACCGTTACATGCATCATGTGAAAAAATAGAAAAATTGCTCAAACGGATATAATTCGGGAGATTTGTTGTTTTCATTCGCATGTACAATATATTTGAAATTTTACGACCGATTTTATTATCTCTACACCCATTTAAATCACTCAGAATGAAAATAGCTCATGTAGGAGGCTGAACCAATTTGTACGTGAATTGCGCAAAGAAGCAGGTTGGTGAAGTCACGGCTCTGATATGCATTTACCTAAAGCCAAATGCCTAAAGTTATTATATTAATATAGAGTGGTTTATCAGGTGGTAGAACCAGTGTAGTTCGACCGGGGAAGTACCACCGTTTTGATAGAAGGATGTGGTTGCCGGCACACATTTTGATATAAATGCGACCTTCTGCAAGCAACTTCAAATAGAACATGGGTTCTATCTGAAGTCAATCACAAATGCGTTAAACTCCCGAAGATTATGATGATCGCCTCATACAAAAGTGTGCCGGCAACCACACCCTTCCAACGAAACGCACGAAATGCTTCACGCTAGAAGAAGGTGTGGCGGTGGTATTTCCTCGGTCGAACTACACTGGTTCTACCACCTGTAAAGTCCATCTACAATCAACCCTTGATAAGACCTTGATTTGTAGCTACACGGAATCTTAATATGGAGTTTTTTGCTGGAAGCGTTTTCTTTTTAGCGTTTCCGTATCCAAAGGGTACAAACAGAACCCTATTACGAAGATTCCGCAGTCCGACTGTGCGTCAGTCCGCTTGTCTGTCACTAGGCTGTATCTCATGAACCGTAATAGCTACAGTTGAAATTTTCCATACGACAAATGTGATTTTTTGCCATTTTTCATATATTTTACGGAACCCTACGTGCGCGACTCCGAGTCGAACTTAATCGGTTTTTTTAATGTTTTGCTTATCCAAGAAGCCTCTCGGTCGAGATGATAAATAGATCACAGATTGTGAGGGAATAATTTATTACATTAAAACGGGGCAGTTGGACAATTTTTCTCAAAGGTCATTGACCTCGTTTCTACAGGGATGTTATGGAGCTCCGTAACCGTAAGCGGATCCGTTATGAAAGTTTCGGATAATTTCGGATATTGGCGGAACCGAAATGACACTAATTTTAGAAAATAACTCTTAAATTGTTAGCCACAATTATAAATACCTGACTGATTCTTGTACCACATGATAACATACAGCAACATTTGCAGCAACCTCATACAGAACAAAGGTCATATCTAAAGTAAATCACAGATTCGGCTCTCTTAACAGAGAGCTGGTAACCACATCCTTCCGCCGAAAAGCCAGAACTGCTTCATACTATAGGTGAAATTGGTGCTGATAACCGCCTACCCCATGGTGGTTCTACCACCTACAAAATAATTACATTTATTTATTTGTTTATCTTTACCACGCCAAAAGCTAAACAAACAAAACTTATGAACTATAACATTTTACATCTGAATACAACTATTCTATGTATGTAAGCCAACTATAGGCGTGTACAATTTACACAAAAGACATGTTATTTTTTATTTTAATTAATTAATATGCTAATAGATATTTGTGATGTACGGAAAGAATATAAAATACAAGGACATTTATTTCACATTAGTAATTTGTTAGCTTGTTTTTCGAAGCAAGGTTTGTGTCATGAAAGACGTCAATGTCTTCGTCTAATGAACATACTTGGTTGTATTCAGCACAAATTCTTGGTAGGGTCGAGTATTTAAAAAGGTTGGTTTTACTTAAAAACTTACATATACGTATCTGAACATAACATACGGAATCTCAATGCGGTGTATCCGGTAATGTGTATTATTATTATTTTTTTAATTTATTGATAAAAAATACAGTTACAAATGTTCCTTATTTAACTTCTGCCAAACTGTTGGCCAGTTTGTCAGCAGTATAAACAGTTCTCGTGGTCTATTTTAATAACAACAACACCGTATTCAGATCCGAAATTTCATACCCAAAACATCCCTGATTCCTACGTAGTGGAAGGACTAGACGTTATAATACACCCAGGCGCCGTACATTTAAGATTTTATGTCGTGACTGAGGATAGTTTTTATCTTAAACGGTTTATACTGCTTTTTATATGCGTATAATTTATTCTTACAGTAAGAGAGATTTACTTTGTTTTGGAATAGTCCGTTTGAGACATTTAATTTAGATTCTAGACAAGTCAGTTTATGTCTGTGTTACACCGCTTTTCATGAATAATCGTACAAGTTCAGTCATCAATTTTGAGATAAAGATATAGTGTTATCCTTATTATATTGTTTTATAACGAGAAATTGCTTACAGGGGTCCATGGGCGGCAGTGACCACTTACCATCAGGTGGACTGCATGCTCGTGTCCCACTGCAATCAGATAAAAATACCACCTGGAACCATGGTGCCTTTATAATTTGTATAAATAAACTTAATAGCTTGTAATGTAACTTCAATTTAAAACAAAGATTTATTACGCAATATTTAATTAGACTCAGTCCAATAAAATGATAATCCTTATTTACGATCAATTGTAAGCCGAAATTTTAATAAAAAGAGATTTATAAAAGACTAGCTGACCCGACAAACGTTGTTTTGCCATATAAAAAAAATAAGGGTGGACAACCCTTAAGGGGTATGAAAAATGGCCGATTCTCATAGATACCGGATAAGCACAAAAAAAATCAAAATCGGTCAAGCCGTTTCGGAGGAGTATGGCAACAAAATCTGTGACACGAGAATTTTATATATTAGATATTATTTAAAAACGTAAACAATGTGATCAAGGATACGAATTGGAAATATAAAATTTGAAACAATACTTCAGCCAATAATGAACGTTCCAAGATTTGAATTTATTGCGGCGAATGGATTATGTAAATTGGTAAATAGGATTATTATGCTAATATAATAAAGATTTACAGATGATAAGCTTACATAAACAAATATTTAAATTTGTTATTACTTATCAAGTGAAGTATAGGTACTCTATTAAAAAGAAAATATTCTTACTGTCCCATTGTTAGCCTCTTTTTAACATGCAGTCAGTAGGGTTAGGTTGTTGTGTATTGTCGGTGTCCTTGTGTGTGTGTGTGTGTGTTGTGTACCTATGCCTGTATATCGCCTCTTTTTAATATCAACGTGTTATCTTGAAAACTATAATTTTTATAGGAGGCTAATTGTTGAGTTACATAAAATAAAATTCCATAAAATGGACTTACACAGACCTAATACGATCATCTATATAATTAATATACGTGAAGTAAAAACTTGTGGCGCATTTTAACATAGTTGCCGCGGACGGAGGAGTATGAAATTACGCACGTACTTGATGTAAAGAAGGATTGCGCAATGCAAATTTTTTTTTTCAAATAATGCATAAAACATACATAAAATCAACTAAAAACACATTACAGTCGCTACCTTGCATTTGACACACACATACATAATAAACGAAATAGAACATTCAAGGTCTTACTATGAAAACACATAACATTAAAAATGTCAAACGTCTTTTCAAAATACCCGCTACTGCTTGTAAATGCAGCTTAGTCAATAAACCTCTTTTTACCTTTAACAGGTGCGTTCAATTTACCTTGAAAATGATTACAATTTATTTAAATTAGAGAAATATCGGTGCTACTTCCGACAATATGAAGTTTAGTTTTTTAATTTAAATTACGGTCGAATTTCGACCGATGTGACGGGTGACTAGTTTAACATAAAAGGACAATTTGTATTTGCCACGTAATTGTAGTAAAGACAGGCAATATACTTACATATATATAAAAATTGTAAATGGTGTTTGGCAAAGGGAGCTCTCCCGCCAGACGAGGTCATTATATTTGGGCTGCCGTGATAGGAAAAGCAGTATTCGCAAAGTTATCGTTTTGAGATAAACTCTTTTAAATGTTTTTTCAAATCTCTATTTCACCTCAATCATATTGCAAATAAAAATACATATATGCTGATTTAGTAACTTTATTTTTGTAAAATACATAGGTGCTCCGTCCTTAAAAAAGATTCACATCAATTATGAAATGAAATGTCTTTATTTTGCATAGGCCCAGGGTTACTTACGAATTGTCAGTTACATATGTTTTTTGTTATCTTGAAAATATATATGTTTCTGGGTACAAGATAAAAAATATATACAAATGTAATACACGTAAAAGCAGCTGTGAACTACTCGTATCTTTATACGAACAAATTCTCAAAACGGCTAGACATAATCTAACGATGTTTAGATGGGAAGCCAGATAACTTTAGGAACAAAGGATACTTTTTACCAGAGGGATAACGGGTGAAGGGCGGTAGTTATTAATATAACGTTGAACAGTGGCCACCATCACCCTTTGTTCCCTTTGAAACTTTTCAGGCTTCAAATATTGCTGCGCGGTTTATTCGTAACATAATCAGTTGGGGAAAATTTTAAATTAAATTTTGGCTACAGAGATTCATGAATTGTTTTTTACTTGATTGTATGTCCTTTGTTTCCGTATTCGGTGCAGGCCTTGATTTAATACTATCCTTTACCCGTGACCTTGTCCATATTAAAACTCTTAAATATCAAATATTATTACATTCCTCTATAACTGAATTAATGATATCCAGTATTTAAAAAAATAATCTCGTCAACCTATTATAGTCCCACTGCTGAGCACAGGTCTTCTTTCAGAATGAGAGAGTTTTAGCCATAGTCCACCACACTGGCCAAGTGCAAATTGCTGTATTTCACACACCTCCGAGAATTTTTTTTAAAGAACGTGTAGGTTTCCTCACGATGTTTTCCTTCACCGAAAAGAATTACTTTATACAGTATGTTAAAAAAATATTTTTCATAAAAAGTATCCTATGACTTTTCTAATACTACAGGAGTCATGATAATCGGTTGAGTAGTTTTGGCGTGAAGGCGTAACAAACAAATTTTCATTTACATTTATAATATTAGTAGAGAAGTAGGGATTTTTGCAAACGAGTTTTATTGCTGACCGCTATAAAAGAAAATAATACAAATTAATCGATAAATCAAGCAACGTCTAATTACATTACGGCCACCGTTAGGAAATGTCTAATAAACCTTCATTATTTCTCGGCGTCTTTTACAAGGCGCTTAGTATTTTGTGGGCGGTCCGCATGCGTGAATAACTTAAGTTTGCTTATGACACACATACTTATGGCACGCATGACAGAATTGTGGTTCGCCACCGTCTGGCAGTCGTGCCAGCAAGTGATTAAAGATCGCGCTAGAATCCTGAATCACATTAACGAAGTTTTCTTAACATGTTGCATATAGGTATAGCAGTAGCGGCGTTAGGGTAAGGCGCGGATGGGCCACCACCCAGGGCGCCGAACACCAAAAGGGCGCCGCAGACGCAGGCGTTCCTTCTTGTACCTTTGTTTTCGAGGAGGTAACCTTTAAAAGGTACCCAACGCCGTGGGAGCGACGTAGGGCTATGTGGGACCTTTACCGCACTAAAACCCTCCCGGTGGCCATCCTCGGCGCTATAAAGCGGACTCCGGGAACTCGGACCGACCGCAACCGGAATATGTCATATCCATTTACGAGTAGAATATCCTATCATAAAGTACTGTTTCGGCAATATAAAAAATAAAATTGACGTTTCATTCGTCACGATCTTTCTTTAGTCATTCGTAATAAAACCGCTGTAAAACTCATTACCGGGTTTATGTTCACGTAAATGATCGCTTGTTAAACCGGTAATGACGGACTGTTACCGTTTTATACCGTTCCGAGCCGATGGTAAAAATTGTAACTGATAGCATTTGTGCCTCCGTAGGAATAAAGATTAAATACAAATTTTCTTTACGTTATATATTTTTTTATTGTTTGGAAGTGGATTGTGGATTGGATATGTGTGGTCGCATACCGTCGTAAAGACTAGACGGGGCTGTGGGCCCAGTCGCCCATCTGGGAGGAGCCCGATGGGGCGACGCACTAAGAGGTTCTAAGAGGTTCCGGTTGCGTTCCTTTGGAGATCCCGGAGTCTTCTTTGCAGTACCGAGGTCGGCCACCGAGGGGGTTTTAGTGCGGTAAAAATTCTACATAACCCTGCGTCGCTCCCACGGCGTTGGGTACCTTTTGTAGGTTACCCCCTCGAGAACAAAAAAAAGAAAAAAAAGTTCAGGGTTAGGAGCCTTAGACAAAATAACATGACTTATCTGTTTCCTCAGCACTACACAATTCAAATTAGAACGCAAGAGCGTTAGATTTCTTTATCAGTAAAAATGTACGAGACTACACGCTTTAAAAGAATTTAAACTCATACAAATCATGGCATCGTTCACCCTTTAACAGCATTCGTTATTAACAGTTTAACAAGCCATCATGTGTTTATGTTGTAATAAAGCTCTAACGGGTTTTACAGCTGTTTTATTGACGACAAAAAGAACGCATGCAACAAATATTACTCTGTAAAAAACAAGTATTATTAGGCGAATACTTTGAGGTCGAATTTTTTTTTTGTTGTCGAGGGGGAAACCTTCAAAAGGTACCCGACGCCGTGGGAGCGACGCCGGGTTATGTGGGATTTTTACCGCACTTACTTTGAGAATACTTTGAGGTTGGAGACTCTGTTCTGCCTTCAGTTTCTATATTTCAGTCTGTAAAATAATAGTAAAGCGAGCAGTGATAGCCTAATGGTCGAAACGTGCCCTTTCGCTCGGGAGGTCCGTGGTTCAAATCTCAGGCTGATTCACCACTGATTTTACTAAAATCGCAGATACGCAGATAGTATTGGAAATTATTCATCGCTGCTTAACGGTGAAGGTAAAGATCGTTAGGACACACACTTGAGAGTTCTTTAAAAAAAGATTGCAAAGGTGTGTGAATGTTCCACCCGCACTTGTCGAGCTTGGTGGACTATGGCCTAAATACTCTCTCAATCTTAGAGAAGACCCGTGCCCAGCTGTGGGACAGTAATGAGTTGACAAAAAATAGTAAATAAGATGTATTTCTTACAATTCCTCTTTTAATGACTTTTTCACGTAATTTAATTTCGATTGGTAGTAACTCTTATAAGCCTGATGCTCATGAGACTTTTTGCTTAACAACTTAACTATTTCCTGCGGCTCTGCCCGCATTTACCGTTTATCATCGTAATAAGTATCCCATGTCGTATATTCTCTTTGTGCCAAATTTCAACAAAGTCCGACTAATTAGTTTTCGCGCGAAATAACAAACATCCATTTTTACATTACATTTACGTATTCAATATTAGTGAAATATGAAGTGATACCACATTCGATTCATACGAAATTCTCCCACTTTCAGAATCATATTCGATTTACGTAATTTAGATCCGCATTACAGATCGGAATAGTTGTTCGAATACGAATATATCAATCTGCATTCTGATGGGGAATTTACGGAGGTATGCGCCTGATTTATGTGTTTAAATTATTACGTATCAGCTCATCTCTGCGATATACTATTATTATTTTACGGCTAATTATTACTGAAAGTTACGAGTGCATTATGTTAAGTTTTGTCTGTTATTTGGGTCTGGGTTAGATTTTGGTAAGCGTTGGTTAGATTTAAGGTGGTAGAACCAGTGTAGTTCAAGAGGAGAAGTACCACCGCCACACCTATTTCTAGCGTGAAGCATTTCTTGCGTTTCGATAGAAGGATGTGGTTGCCGGCACACTTTCACATGAGTCCATCATGTCCTCGGTTGTAGCAACTCATTTGTGATTGACTTCAGATGGAACCCATGTTCTGTATGAAGTTCATTACAGATGTGTAGTAGCAAACGAGCATACAGTCCACCTGATGGTAAGTAAGATGGTAAGACTGGCGCCCATGGAAATTTGTAAGCAACAATTAATTTCACACAATATATCGGATATTGTGTGATATTAACTCATATTAATCGTACAATAATCATACAACTCATATTAATAAATACATTACAACCTAAAATGAACGAAACGCTAAGATATGTCTTTAAACAATTAGCTACGCTCCGTGTAGTGGATTGACACGATTTCAAGCAAGCAGACAAAGTAAGAAGCAAAAATTATAGATCATTAAACTTATAAATACGTCTATTATTACTTATGCTCAACCTTACAAAATATAGTTTTTGGAAATGCGATGTGCAGACACGCGGAACATTAATTTTTATTATATGCACGAATATTCTTAGATTAATAACCAAAAAGCATGCCCAAATTATAATTCCAACGCTCACATAAAATAAATATACGAGGTCAATGTAAAACCCAGAAAAATTCGCTATGACACACTTAAAAATGCCGCAAAATCTCTGTGAAACCTCTGAAAGTGTGTGCCAAAAATTTTCATCTACATGTAGAGATAGCTCTCTTCCTTATTAAAACGCTGCTTCTCGTGTGTAATGGAAAATGTAAAATGACAATTTGGGATAAGAAATGGTATTTCATATTTTTATACAAATGCCCTTGTAATTTGACTCATAATTTCTCATGGAATCTTCTGCATTCCAACATATTCCCCTGCGAAAATATGTATGTCTTATTTTTGCCAGATTGACATTTGATACAAAAATTGTTATAAATCAAAATATTTACGTTTCCCTACGTTTCCCGATTTTCCTACGTTCCTACATTTTCCTTCCTTATACGTTATATGATACGTTTTAGAAACCGGTTTCTCTATCGATTTATTCGGTTTTAGTAAAAACGATATGTTTAATATTTTAAATGTTAAAAAGGATTCTCATTTGTTACTTTATGCGCCTGTTAATAATGGTTTCAATATTCTTCTGGAATGCCTACTTCATTTATTGTGTAAAGCTTATAACGAATGCTATTTAAAGCGCGCAGCGTTAAAACAAACATCTGTCAAACAACAGCTTCGCAAAACGATACGAGAAAGCTCCTAATTCCGTGATCGATGTTCGACGTTCCATTTTTATTTTTGAAAGAAGACGAGTTTGCACCGGCCGCCATTTTGTTACAAATCACCGGAAATCGTGACAAGCGTGAGAATTTAAGTCACGATGGTTTTATTAGTACTTGTTAAATCAAGGAAGGATTTTTCGAATGTGGAAGATATTCTGTTGCCTTTTTCTACGTTTGTCGGAGGAAATCATTGAAAAGTTCGAGTTTGCACCGGCCGCCATTTCGTTACAAATCACCGGAAATCGTGACAAGCGTGAGAACTTGTTAAGGCTTGATGGTTTCATTAGTTCTCGCGGAATATTTTTTTAATGTGAGAATTGTGTTGCAGCCTGTCTCTATATTGGCTTTTCGGTGGAAATGCTTGGAACGTTCGAGTTTTCACCGGCCGCCATTTTGTTACAAATCACCGGAAATTGTGACAAGCGTGAGAATTTAAGGCACGATGGTTTTATTAGTTCTCGCGGAATCAAGAAATATTTTTTTAATGTGGTATTTGTTCAGTAGTCTGTCTATATGTATTTTTGAATGCAAACGAATTTACATCTACCACCATTTTGTTACAAATCAACGTAAATCATTGATACCATTGATGTAACGAAAAAGACGGTGCTGCCTATCTTTTGGATATCCCATAATTAAGCTATTTAAGACCTGCACCACAGCAACACGCATCAGTTATTAACAAATACGTGGTTACGTATTCATAAATAAAGTTAACCATCCACACAAAAGAAAATAACCCTGAATACAATACATAATAATGATACGATAATTTCATTTCTCACTCAATAATTCGCAATATTCATAAAATTTATTTGTTTTGTTATTTCTCATAACAATGCTCATAAACTGAGGAGATCATAAATAACCCCGCGTTTGCGTTGCAGAGCCGATGTTTGTTTTCGATATTTGCGTAAACAGACCGTATATTGCTGCGGATGAGTGAAGGAATTGTATGACCAGTATAACTCAGAGAGTTCCACTCGCCTTGGAGTATGGCTTAATTTTTCCACTTCTGATAGAGAGACATAGATTCAGTGCTATTACGGGTCTCTTAAGTTTTCTCAAAACAACTATTGGTTTCGTCTTTGCCTACAATTGCAAAGGACATTTAAAGGTATGGCCAAAAAAAAACATCTAAATATACAACGTACTATATTCGTCTTGTGTGTGTCCATGGTACCCACGACACACGAGAAAATCCTAGTGTGGGGCTATGAGTGTAGAAAGCGTGTTATTATATGAGTGAACACGACCAATCCGCCTGATGGTTAGTGGTCACTGCTGCCCATGGACATCTTTAAGAAATTTTACACGATACTGGCGATCTATTTGAAGTCAATCACAGATCCGTTGCTGCTGCATGCGATGCGTTGCTAGATGTGGAATGGTAAACCGTCTTTAGTATCTATAAGGCAAGATACTGAAGCTAACTTCCATTACAATGTAAAAAAATACATGTTTGAAAAAATAATACCGGATCTCAGTTCGATCGTGTTCTGATCCAGTGGTAGCGTAAAAAAAATCTGTATGTGACAATTTTTAAGTGCCCCAGTAGGCCTATACAAAAAATAAAGACATAAAGATATATGAAAGTCAGCCGGTACACATATCCTACCATCGGAACAAAAAAAACTGGTTTGCGCTTATAAGCTGACCGCGGTTTCTCCCGGGAATAACCAAATTTATTATACTTTGCAAATGTATAAGCAGTTAAAACTGCGAAAGCTAGAGTTACATAACTCTGCACTTTATTTAACAGAATTTTGTAAAATGCAAAAAAATCTCTGTTCACCATCCCTTTTACCATGGTATAGACAGAAATTATACTAAAGCAGCGCCATATTACTTGAAATACAAACATCAAACATATTCACAAATCCGGAAAAATGCAATTTCAAACTCACTGGCAATTGTCGAAAGCTTTCGTACTTTTAAACTTACAAGTTGCCAAGTGAAAAAGAAATAAGTACCAACTGACTTACATTTTAAGCGACCATCTTGAGTCCATGTGACAACACATTTTACTGACTTCGGGAATAGTCCCTGTTCTATATATTAGTTACCGATGTCCATGGGCGGCAGTGACCGTTTGGCACTTTAGGTTAGCTGCCTTCACGTTTACTACCTAATCGTTATATTAATACGTGAAGCAAAAAATTGTGATTTGTTTTTAAGATCGTCGCAGACGGAGGAGTATGAAATTACGCACGGTTATAGTTGATGTAGAGAAGGATTGCGCAATGCTAATAATATTTTCAAAGAATGCATAAAACATACATAAAATCAACTAACGGTGGTAGAACCAGTGCAGTTCGACCGGGGAAGTACCACCGCCACACCTATTTCTAGCGTGAAGCATTTCTTGCGTTTCGATAGAAGGGTGTGGTTGCCGGCACACTTTCACATGAGGCGACCATCATAGTCCTCGGAAGTAGCAACGCATCTGCTATTGACTTCAGATAGAACCCATGTTCTGTATGAAGTTGATTACAGATGTCCATGGGCGGCAGTGCCCACTTACCATCAGTTGGACTGCATGCTCGTCGCTACTTCAGTCTGATAAAAAAAAAAAAAAAAACTAAAAACACATTATACTCCTAGTGAGTATTTGTATTTGTCACAAACACATACGTAATAAACGAAATAGAACATTTAATGTCATACTATGAAAACACATAACGTCAAAAATTACAGATGTCTGTGTAAAAATGCTCGCTATTGCTTTTAAATGCAGCTTAGATAATAAACCTCTTTTTACCTTTAACGGATGCGTTAAAAATAACTTAAAATTATTACAATTTATTTAAATTAGAGAAATATTGGTGCTAATTTGGACACTATGAAGTTTAGTTTTTTTATTTAAATTAAGGACGAATTTCAACAGATGACTAGTCTTATAAAATCTCTCACGGTTATGAGTTGTTTTTTTATAATCGACTAGTTGTTGTAACCTGCGCATGTTGCTACGCCACCAAAAATAAAATTACAGATACCTTCGTGGGCTCATGCACAACTAAAGATCATTACATGGTCAAATGTATAGTCTACGATTCTATAAAGGACAAGATACTAACATTCATTTTTATGTATATAGCCTTTCGATTACTTACGACAACTTTGTTCGCAAGCTCATTAGCTCATAACTTAAGAATTTTGTCAATATAGGCAAGATAAAGGTAACTGTAAAATATGACTTACTTATACTATTTGCAGTCTATATTGATACACGTTCTTCGTTTCTCGGCCGAAGTCAATGTTTGTTTGTTTAAGATTATTCGACGGCGGAAGAAACAATATATAGAGATCGATCGATCTCCTGATGTCAATATTATTTTAGTTTGTATCCGTATGTTTGCGATAAATAACGATGTTCATTTAAGTTCAAATGATTTAGAATCTTTTTTTTATATCTGACTGAAGAAGTAAACGAGCATGCAGTCTACTTGATCGTAAGTGGTCATTGCCGCTCATGGACATCTGTAATCAACTTCACACAGAAAATGGGTTCTATCTGAAGTCAATCACAGATGCGTTGCTACTCCCGAGGACTATGATGGTCGCCTCATATAAAAGTATGCCATCGAAACGCAAGAAATGCTTCACGCTAGAAATAGTTGTGGCGGTGGTACTTCCTCGGTCGAACTACACTGGTTCTACCTCCTTCACTTCCACTTCTTTATTATAAGATTGGACCACCGCCACCTATTTGTAGCGTGAAGTAAAATCTACGTTTCGATATAAGAGTATGGCTAACTCACTAATGAGGCGACCATATTTCCTCAGCAGTAGGAACGTATATGTAATTTACTTTAGATAAAACTCCTGTTCCGTACAAAGATGATAGTAGATATCCATAAGAAGCAAGTAACCGCGTACTAACAGATGAACTGCACGTAGGTTTGCTAGTGTCTTGATCGGAGAAAATCCAAAATAAATTTAAGACTAAACATGCGATTCAAATAACCGATCGATACTCCGATTCTATTTATTTCTGTAGCTTAAAATGTAAGTGATATAATTAGATTGTGCTACAGAGATCTGTAGGAGTATTTGCGTCATCTACTACGTATATATATTCGATTTGCACGCTCGTTTTTGCTACGGACGTGCAAGTTGTGGAATGAGCTTCCTCCTGAGGTATTCCCGGAGCGCTATGACATAGGGTTCTTCAAGAAAGGTGCGAAAAGAGCTCTCCTTCGCAGCCGGCGATACATTGGCGACTCCTCGGGTGTTGCGAATGTCCATAGGCGGCGGTGACTACTTTCCATCAGGTAGCCCGTCTGCCTTATCGTTAGGTTTAAGTAACCTAACGATAAGGCAGACGGGTAAAACATATATATATATATATATATATATATATATATATATATATATATATTATATCCTCAAAGTAGGTAGATACTGCAACAATGACGCATAGTAATATAGTTTTGTCTAATGGAGTTTCTTTTAATTTCTTTCTAACGGAATTCACTGCTATGCTAAAAACAAGGTAATAATTATACTGACCTCAATCCATTAATCCTCAATCCATCAATCCATTAATCCTCAATATTTTGAAGGTGGTAGAACCAGTGTAGTTCGGCCGGGGAAGTACCACCGCCACACCTATTTCTAGCGTGAAGCATTCCTTGCGATGGAAGGGTGTGATTGCCGGTACACTTTTATATGAGGCGACCATCGTAGTCCTCCAGAGTAGCAACGCATCTGTGTTTGACTTCCGATAGAACCCATGTTCTGAATGAAGTTGATTACGGGTATCCAAGGGCGGCAGTGACCACTTACCATCGGTGGACTGTATGATCGTTTGCTACTTCAGTCAGATATAAAAAATCGTTTTGTATCCATTACTGTTCCACTGCTGGGCATGGTTTTTCTTACACCTTACCGGGTTGGCAATTGGCCAAAATATTGCGTCTGCGAGTTCTTCAAAAAAAGCTCCTGAAGACTTGTGAATTCTTCACAGCTTTTTTTTGAGGAACTTTCAGTCGTGTATGTTTCTTCACCATGTTTTCGCTGTTTAACATAGTTACAATTAATTTTTAGTACGCGCGAACTTTGAAATATAGAAAGCATGGGCCAGGGATTCGAATTTTGGTCTATCAGGCTATCATAACTATTCCGGTTGCGTTCCTTTGGAGATCCCGGAGTCCTCTTTGTAGCGCCGAGGACGACCACCGGAGGGGTTTGAGCGCGTTAAAAATCCCACATAACCCGCGTCTCTCCCACGGCTAAGGGCACCTTTGGAAGGTTTCCCTCTCGAGAAAAAAAATGTATGTATGTTTGTATATCCATTTATTTGACACTCGCTACAGCCCAAACGGCTTGACGGCTTATAACTTTTGACATGTTATTTGGAACGATTCAGTTTTGAGAGTGACGGGCTATATATAATTTTTAAACATGGCGTTTGAAGTCAGTGTAAAGGAGGGGGGGAGATTGTTTTTATTATCAAAACAATATAGGTATCTTACGAAAGCTAGTAAGTTAATCATTATAAATATATATGCATTACAATACTTTTACGTTTTCCTGTATTGACGCAAAGACAAACAAACGCTAAAACGCTCTAATTCGTGTTTAAGCTCTCTTTTTTTTTTAATATTTCACAGTGCTACTTGTTAACAGACAATAGTTGCCTCTTATGTAGCATGAGGGTTCTACCTGTACCTTTTCTCACTAAGTCAATAAAATTAATGTTTATTAATGCACACATCTCCAAGCACACTAAATATTCATTACCAATTTAGTCTGGAGCAACATTCATTATGTAAATACCTATATTTCTTCATTAGCCAGTTTTTAGCTGGAATTGTCTGAAAAGATAATGTATATCAGAGCTTTTTAAAGTTTAGGTTGCAATGCGCTGAGGGTACAAAGTTTTTTAACATCGTAGGGGATCGGAAACCTCTAGTGGTTGTTTCTACAAAAAAAGATTAATATAATTGTAAAGTATATCCACTACTACGTATACACAGCAAACGAAAAGTCCATATGGTGATGCCACCTATGGATATCTGTAACTAACTTCATATAGTAGCGATTGTATCTAAAGACAACCACAGATACGCTGCTGCCGAAGGCTAAGATGGTCGCCTCAAATGAAAGTGTGCCGGTAACCGGACCCTTTCCTACCTACCTTTCCACCGAAACGCAAAAAAACTGCTTCACGCTAGAAATAAGTGTGGCTGTAGTAGCTCCGCGGTCTAAACATACTCGTAGTACCACTTTGAATCATTTTTGAATGAAACTAAATTATGAATAGTAATAAAAGTATTTGTAAGTACTAGTTTTACTTCTTTATATATTTTTAGTATAGCAAGTGAATACGTGGTCGGATTTTTATGTGATCTTATGAAATATCTATTTGCAATAAGAGCATCAAAATATGAACTATAGTTTAAATTATACTTTAAAATATAATTTTAAAGTATTATCAAATATATATATATAGTATTATTATTACTCACTTGACTAGCTTATTTTTAAACAAACACATTTCTACATAAACTCACAGCTTAATGGAATTATTATCGTTTTTTTAGGGTTAATATGTTCCTTTATTATAATAATAGATGATTGTTGAATATGAACAATGACAGTCACGAAATAATTTCACATACCAAGAGAGTCGTAGCTGTAGGTGGTCGTGAAATATAAGCTAATACTACCCTTAATATAGGATCATATTTACCTATAGCATACCTATTTTGTGGCCCGACTCCCTAGTCGTGCTAAAAAATAGGTTGAGAAACACTTGCGTGCATCATAATTACTGCCAAACAACTTTAAAACGAAGTACGTACGAGTTAAGGTTTAAAATTCCACTGCAGTTTAACTTTTTACCACACTAGTGGCTTTAGTTAATTTGTTAAGATTACGTTTGATGTTTTTCTTGCTTGCTTTTAGAATTAACTGGAAATTCTCGCGTAGAATTTTCCGATAAGCAATGTACAGGGTACTTTTTAAAATACATTTTCTTGCAATTGGCGTGATTTGTGTTACATTTAACTTGAATTCTAATTTACGATCTGCATGTATTTAGTACTTTGTTTTTTTTTTGTATCTCTTCTGGGAGTTTATAATTTATCCTCTAAATGATCCGTTTTGTCGTTTTTGCTCGTTTCGCCTATGTATGAGATAATATATGAAAAAAAGTGAATGGTTATCATTTTAAGGAAACGTAATAAACTCATACTTTTGGCACTTAATTAATGCATTACCTTAAGAAATAATACGTTTCTTTATATAAGTAAATGTTTCTACACTGATAGCCCTACTCTAGAATTTATGCATATATGTCATGGGTGTGATAAAAGACATAAAGACGAATACGCAAACGCCCAGACCCAGATCAGAATTCTAAATTTATCAAAAATGTATGACCGAGAATCGATCCTGAAACCCACCACGTGTCAGACCGGTGTGACAATCGCTCCGTCACGCAGGCTGTCAAAACATTATTCAATAATAGTGACAATTTAAAAGAAATGATCGTGATTGTATTTTGTTTTTTTATACGATGCAAATGAATGCCCTTCACTCTCCTTCGGGGTAATTTATACTGAAAGGATTGAATGAAATGACATGAAATGAAATGTCTTTATTTTGTATAGGCCTACGGGGGCACTTACAAATTGTCAGTTACATTTTTTTTCTTACACTACCATCGGATCGGAATACGACCTCAACTGAGAAGATCCGGCAAGAAACTCAGCGGGTTTGTCTTTTTTCTTATTTATATCCATTTTTTTTATATAATTACAATCATGTTTTTCTTTACATGGTAATGAAAGTTAGCTCCATACGTTCTAATACTTATCTTGTCTTAAAAATATATGTGTTTCTGGGTAAAAAAATAATAAAACATGCGGCACTCGGGGACTGCCGCGGTAAGCTATTGCATAGCATTTTTTATCAACTTATGCAATTATAATTATTTATTTATCTGTGAAGTATTTTTTCTTTGGTATTAATTCAAGTTATTTTCTTTGATACTATATACTTTGTCACAAACAGCATATATTCGTTAGATTTCCGAGCAGCTCGTCTCGATCCGTGTGAGCTTCGTACTGTCGTACCATATACATACACGTTAAGCGAACGCTCGGCCGCGCTACATGGTAGGCGGAATGGGGGTATTAGGTTCTTTCGTTACGGAATTTGTTGATTCGGTTGCCACGCTCAAAGCCCGCGATAAAAGTTACGCAATAGCTTAAAAACAGAAAAATAAATATATTCTACTTTGCAAAAATCTGAAAGCTTTTCTTAACAGATATAGACATAACTATACTAGTAAGAGTTCCAATATTTCCATTTAAATAATGACTATTAAAATATAGATCGTTATAGTTTTACGATGATTGTGTCGTCTAGTTTTACGACTGAACTATTGAGCTCTGCATATGGTTTACGACTGCGTATTTAATTAGGCACAATATCCATTTAAGGGCTTTGATTAAAGTTTTCTCGTTAAGTGTATTGATGTGTTGTTGACGCCGTCCGACCTATGTTCACGGGGCTTTGTAGTCACAATGTGGTTTAAAGTATTAAAATTTTAAAAATATTCCATCCATCCATTCATTTCTGAATCCAATGGTTTCCCACTGTCTTCTTAAGGTCATCGGTCCACCTGGTGGGGGGACCTGTACTCATTTTGGTAAACGTTACACCACTCGAGAACCTATCTTCCTCATCGGTTATTGGTCCTTCGAGCGATGTGGCCGGCCCAATGCCACTTCTGCTTGCTATTTGAGAGCTATGTCAGTAACCTTCGTTCGTCTACAGATTTCATCGTTGCGAATCATGTCTTGGAGCGAAATTCCGAGCTAGAAGATAAAAAATATTACTAATACAAAAATAACTATATTTTATTTATTGTATTAGGTACCAAATATCTTTTATGCAGAGTATGTGAAAATGATGATACAAAGTATTACAAAATTACAGCTTGTATTACTTTGACAACTGAGACGAATCGAATGATATATCAATCTGGCAAATCTTTTGAGCTGTCGAGTATGGCTAATAAATGATCATACAGATGTACAAACATACATGAAAGCCTAATCAAAATCCAAATTCTGTAGAAATTTTAGAAATCATTTAATATTTACTATTTTTTAACGCTACGGAAAGTTTATCATCATCGGCACACATTATGTCCATTGAAACTAAAACTTACCGAATATCCGGCCGGATTGAACCTATAATCTATAGGAATCTATAGGTGGTACAACCAGTGTAGTTCTACTGGGTAAAGTACCACCGCCACACCTATTTCTAGCGTCAAGCAGTTCTTGCGTTTCGATGGATGGGTGTGGTTGCCGGCATACTTTTATACGAGGCGATCATCTTAGTCTTCGGGAGGAGCCACGCATCTTTGATTGACTTCAGATTGAACCCCATGCTCTGTATGAAGTTGCTTACAAATGTCCATGGGTGGCAGTGACCACTTTCCATCTTGTGGACCATATGCTCGTTTGCTCCTTCAATTTTATTAAACAAATAAAAACTATAATAGGTTCAGATTCAGTACTTCCATGCTGTTAATGATTAAATGTATTTTTATCGCCATCTTTACCTATTCTAAATGTTAATTTATCTATACCAACATTATTATCTTTCCTTGACAGTGAATGAGACACATATCCTATCACATTTTCAATTTCTACTAATTTTCTTACAGGGAAATAAATCAACAATATCTATAAAAGATGTACCATTCTCACAATATAAATGGTAATAAAATATCAGCGAAGTACATAATAGGAAACAGAAAAATAATTTATATTCTTATTAGGAACTTTCTGCGCCTAGCCATCTGTTGCTTTAGGCGGTTTTGGGTGGTCCAAGACAAAAGAGAACAGAGCTATAAGATATTTTGAACAATATTTTTAATTATTGCACTTGGATTGAAAATTGAGCTGAGATTTGATGTATATGTATTGGAGTTATAAACCTTCTGAAATTATAGTTTTCTGATATAATAACATATTTTGGAAATAGATACCTAGGAGGATGTTGTAAGGTGTAATTACATTGATGTTGATGACAAAGCACAGGAACTACACTGTATTTCACTAACTGTATTTCACATTTGTGACAAAAGGCAACGATATTGTACTTCGGCTTTGAAAAGTCAAGAATTGAAATAAATCTCATGGTTTTAACAAATTTTATTTTTACTTTTGAAGTTAGAACGTATGCATATTTAGAAACGAAGATGTACCACCGCGATTCTAGCGTGAAAAAGTTCTTGTGTTTCGGTGTAAAAGTGTGGTTGCCGGCACACTTTTATATGTGTTAATCCTTGCGAGTAGCAACACATCTGCGATTGACTTTAGATAGAACCCATGTTCTATTTGAAGTTGTTTACAGATGTCCGTGCACGGTAGGACTTCCCATCAGGGGGACTGCATGATTGCTACTTCAATCTTAAGAAAAGAAACGTTAATTATGGCGCAAGTTAAAAAGTTTTATATAATATACATATCATTTACGTGGTAAAGTGTAAAAGAATCACAATCCCGTTATAAGCTACGTAACTATGCCCGCTTATAGCGTTATCTATATAACTATATCCGCTGAAGTTCTTTACCTAGACCAGCCCCAATCGTAGCCATGAAACTGATATCGGGCTAACAGCGCAATTTACGACTCCATAAACCCTGATTTTATGCGTCAACAGTCAAAGGGTTGAATTTGCTGACGCCTCCAAACGGATTGGGTGCCGACGGATTTTTAATTTAATTGTTGTTTGGGAGTGTTCAGAACAGCTCCGCAAGTTTAATTTGGAATCCAAACAGATGAATATTGAGCCGAGTTTCGATAGTTTGAAGTTTTTGTAATTGTTATCTTTGTGTTGCTTTTGGCTTGGAAACTAAATATATAAACAGTTGTGCCTCGCGTGTCCACCCACATTAAAAAAATGTTTGACTGAAATTTTACACCTAAAAATTTAATAAAATTGTATTTTTTTTAAGTGGAGATAAATGAGAATTACATTAGCGCCAGCAGCGGCGGTTGTTAAGCAGTCCACGCTTGGGCGTGGGTAATTTTTTATGACGTTTAGTAATTCCTTTTCTAAAGTAGAAGTAACCGAAGTTATGCTTATAAACAAAGCTGTTAGTGAATGATATCCCGTCAAAATTGAACCAGCCGAATCGAAGATTAGCCAGAACAAACAGACGGATAGAACTTTTTAAAATTTAAGTCCCATGTATATATTCATATGCATTGAGTAATTATTTGTAATTTTCGTATTATGGTGTGGTGACTCATCGGACGTCGTTTAAGCCACAGATTTCCAAATCAATAAATTCTACCTCATTCTTCCATCTAATCATAATACTTGTTACAAAGACTTATCCCTTTGTATATCAATATTTTCTGTAAGATTAGGTATATAACGGGCATTTACCAATCAATATATTTGCCCCAAAAACAAAGATATACCCAGACCGAATCTAGCAAATAGTTCCCTAGCAGAGCTGAGGACTCAATAATGTATTGCGGTCAAAGTTCCCAAACATCTAACTAACGACATTGACTCGAGTCGCAGGAAACTAACTTCGGCTCAAACAGATCAGAAACTGTTTACTTACTGTAACTACCTACTGTGGTAAAAACTGAGGTTGTTGTAGTACTGAGTAAGCTTTAAATTATATTTGTTATGAACTGAGATAAATGTCTTTTTAAGGTATGTTAAATTGTCTTAAATCTCGTATGGCCATATATTGGTTAAAAGTGACCGAAAATAAGCAGCAATAGGGTGAGTGGAGACCCTTCCGGTCAATATATTGTAACTTACATCATTAAGTATTAAGTTAATAATAATAACACATGTTTGCTATTAGATGTATCTGTTTTGTATAATACGTATATTTTATGCTTTATTTGAAAAAAATATTAGAATTGCGTAATACTTCTCTACGTCAACTAAAACCGTTCATTTCATACTCCTCCGTGTACGGCAAGTATATTAAAAACGAATCACAAGTCTTTGCTTCACGCATTAATATATAGATATCGCTGTCCTGTACGAAATCTTTCTAACCATAACCAGATTGTACGAAATAGCACAGATTATCAGACTCAGTGTTCCCTAATCTCATTAGCATGTGCAGTCAGGGCTTAATTAGAACCGTGGTGGTTCGTTATACGCGGATCTAGCGTGTGCATTCACTTTGCTCTGGAATTAGATTAAATGCCACTTCAATTCACGTACATCATGCTGTGCGCTTGTGACATGAAATATACGTATGCATCCTCGTTGGTCCGTCGGTTTTCGTCAATGTCCGACTGTTCGGCATGGAATATTTTTCAAACGAGAGGGGTAATCTAGAATCCGGTAATAGCTGGATTCGTCCCTTTAGCGAAGGCGGAAGGTCGAAGAGCCCGGTAATAAGAACAAAATAAAACGGAAGGGTTACAGTCCATCGCACTACACAACTTTACATTGTAAGATTTATCTTTTGAAAAAATAAGCAGATTTTTTATGAAATTCACTAGCTGTACTCTGCGCGCGTTGCTACGCCATCACATAAAAACAGCAGAAACCTTCGCGAGCTCATGAATAACAACTTTGCTAAAGATCGTCACATGATCAAATGAATAGTTTACGATTCTATAGACGACATACAGACAAACAATCATTTTTATAAAGAAAAAGAGACATGTAGCAAACAAGCATGTAGTTAAACAGATGGTATGTGGATCTGCAATTAACACTCGAAAGGCTCAGATAAACCACAAATGTGTTGCTACCTCTGAAGACAAAGTTGGGAAAACTTGGATAAGTAGGATACATACTTAACTTATAGGTGGTAGAACCAGTGTAGTTCGCCCGGGGAAGTACCACCGCCACACCTATTTATAGCGTGAATCAGTTCTTGCGTTTGGCAGGGTGTGGTAGCCGGCACACTTTTATATGACGCGACCATGTTAGTCCTCGGGAGTAGCAATGCATCTGTAATTGACTTTAGATAAAACTTCACGTTCTATCTGAAGTTGCTTACAGGAGTCCTTGGACGGCATTGACCACTTACCATCAGGTCCACCTGATGGTAAGTGGTCAATAGTGGTAGCAAACGAGTATGCAGTCCACTGCATGCTCGTTTGCTACTTCGATCAGATATAAAAATAGGGCCGTTCAACAATCAAATATCTTTACCTAGAACTGTATTCTTACGTCCAAGTATCATTAAAAGTTGATCGGCAAAAGTCATATTGACTTCTTACTTCGGAACTAGTCCCAGAAATCTAACCTAAGTTACAACTTACTACAAATCAGATAAGTTTCGAAGACTTCTGATGGACTGACAATAGCTTTGGGAAGGCTTCACTTAATACAAGTGAAAAGTTAGTAGTGATCTAGCAGTTACAGAAGTTTAAACGTTTCGAGAAAGTTACCAATACCCATGTGAGTTTAACTCTCGAAAGTCCAGAGAACGTTCGGCACACAATTGATGACCAGTGTTGTGGAGCGGTCATAATATCGGTCTGAGACTTAGAGTGCTTTCACATAAGGTCGTAAGTACTGTGGTAGCAGCGCGTCAGCTGCGCGACTGCAGAGAATGCTTTCTTTTTACAACTATAGCCGCGGGATTTTTTTTATATTTGAGCGGCGCGCTATACTTTTATCATGAAATGAAATGAAATGAAATGAAATGTCTTTATTTTGTATCGGCCTGCGGGGGCACTTACAAATTGTCAGTTACATTTTTTTCTTACACTACCACCGGATCGGAATACGACCTCAACTGAGAAGATCCGGCAAGAAACTCAGTGGGTTTGTCTTTTTTTCTTATTTATATTCATTTTTTTTAATATTAATAACATGGAAATAGTAATAAAAATAATAAATACTGAATAATTATTTCAATAATAAGAAAGCGTCAGTCGCGCGGCTGACCGGCGACCTAATGTGAAAGCGCTCGAATTCAGAAAGATATATAAATTTAATGAATGATGAATTTACCTTTATGTAAAATCTATGTTATATTTAGAGTTGATCATTGATAACTATGAGTGGTTTTGAGCACTTACCATTAGATGAACTGCATGCTTATTACTTCATTAATTTTGCCTCTTTTCAATACCTCTTAGTTCTCGTCAGCCCATTATTGTTCCACTGCTGGGTACGGATCTTCTTTCAGAATGAGTGAGTTTTAGGGCATAGTCCACCGCGCTGGTCAAGTGCGATTCGGTGGACTTCACATACCTCCGAAAACTTTTTTAAAGCATTCTCGGGTGTGTAGGTTTCCTCACGATGTTTTCCTTCACCGAAAAGCATTGATAATTAATTTCTAATATGCACATAAATCAGTGGTGCGTGGGTTTGAACCTCGGACCTCCCGATCGAGAGGGCAAGTTTTAACCATTAGGCTATCACTACTTTTCGCTGCTTTTTTAATCAACAGATTTAGCTAAAGTAGGCAAAAACAATGCCATTAGTACGAGTTTTTTTTAAGTTTCCACTTAACGATCATCGTTTACGTTTTCATTCACAGTGGAATGTACATACATGTATGGCTGAAGACGAAAATGTAAACACATAAAGTGCATTGTTCAGACGAAAACATAAACGGTCGTCGTTGTAAGAAAACGTAAGAAAGTCGTATTGCCGGCTTTGAGTGAATTTCCAGAAATAATTATCTTTACGTTTAGCGAGGATTTTCAGATATAATTTCGTGTGTTACGTTTTGGTGGCAGACACAAAGTAAAGTTTGTTATTGACATGTTAATTTATTAAGCAGCCTTAAATAAATGTTTTCTTTGACTACGAACAGTTTTACGCCCCTTAATTTCTAAATTAGCCTCTATTATTTACGTAGATTATTTAATCTATCTGTATTGGTATTTACCTGCCCTATAATATTTATTCATAAGATTTTGAGGTTGCTACTGAACATGGGCCTAGACGTAGTGAGATCTAATAGGTATTGTTGAAAATACTCTCCGCGTCTGCATGTATGTTGGTGATCGCAGTGGGTGTTGATGGTATGTAGAAAGACGCTGGATTTTATCTAACGTTATAGGCCATGATTTTTTAAGCTATTGCATAGCTTTTATTGCGGGATTTGAGCGTGGCCACCGAATCCAAAAATTCCGTTACGAAAAAACCTAACACCCGCACTCCGCCTACTATGTAGCGTTGCCGAGCGTTCGCTTAACGTGTATGTATATGATACGACATGTATGTATGTATATGATACGACAGTACGAAGCTCGCACGGCTCGATCTGTGCTACTCGGAAATAGGACGAATATGTAAGCAGCTGTTTGTGAGAAAGTATATAGTATCAAAGAAAAAAAAAAATAAAATCAAAGAAAAAATACTGCATAAATAAATATATAATTATAATTGCATAAGTTGATAAAAAATGCTATGCAATAGCTTTACAGCGGCTGTCCCCGAGTGCGGCACGTTTTATTCGAGTGAAGCAGCGAAAGAGCAAGCAGTCCATCTGATGGTACGTAATCACCGCGGCCCACGGACATTTGTGAGCAACTTTATAGATAACAGTCTCTCAGGACTAAGGTAGTCTCCTCATATGTAAGTGAACCGGTAACTACACTTTCTCACTGAAACGTAGAATCTGCTTCACGTTAGAAATTACTTAAATACCTACATACTATCCATAAGTAGTGGTGTACCAACATAGTTATCTAGGACATCCAAACTCCCTGAATATCCTGTGATATCAGATAAAGTTCCTCACATTTTAAGGAAACTTATCTGATTTCAGCAAATATATAACGTAGTGGGCGGGAATGTCAGGAAGGCCAGGAGTCTTCATTACTGTCCATTCTTGAAGATTTCAAGTAAAACACAGGAGTAAACTTCTTCGATTTATTCACAGTTGAGGAGGTCCGATCGTTTCGACGGTTCAACAAGAATCTTTTTCTACCGGCAGCCGCTCGCCTTTTTATAACAATGTTAGGTGAGGTGAAAATAACATTATGGAGGGTAAAGTAAAATACAATTTTAAAAATCACTAAATATTGCTAATTTAATAAACAAACAATTTTCTATCTTTAAACTAACTAAAATAATTATTTTCGGCGACGTGTTTTTCATAAATACGCGGTACATATATAATAGCCCGACATATATAGATAATATTTAAATAAATTAAAAATAATACGCTACTGATTTTCTGCTCTATCGTTCTTACGATCTCTTGCTTTGGACACAAAAAGCGACCAATATACAAACACCCAGACTCAGAATAGCAATTTAATTTAAATTAATCGTTCGGATAACTGTCTGGCTGGAGATCGAACCCAGAACCAATTGCGTTTCAGACTGAGGTGATCGTCACGAGGGTCGCGCTGAAGCCAAATTAAGTTAATACAGAAATATTATGCATATATAAAAACGTAAAAAAAATCTATTTGTATGCCCTATGTTTAAAACTAGCTCATTCTGTTCGACATTACACAACGTCTGTTTGCAAAAAGTCCCGCATTTGAATCCCGCGAGAGTTCCCCCATTTGGCCATTCAAAAGGCATTCGTAAAGGTAAAAACACGTGGACTACGTATTTCAGGTTTTGTTCAGCGGCGTTGCCAGTTTTGTTTCTTTACAGGAGACAGAACCTATGTATATTACATAGGGGTACTAGTATATAGTGCATACTATATCTTAGTCTCTAATAACCTGGTGGAAGTAGTAAATAAATGAATAAATAATAATGTTTTCCATTCTCATAGCCCCACACTGAATTTTTCGATACATATGGACACACATAAATACGTACATATATGTACGTCCCGCACGGTTACCATACTGGTCTGGCGCGCAATGGGTTTCAAGTTCGATTCCCGGCCAGACAGGTATCTGACTGATGAGTTTAGATTCGTGTTATAGGTCTGGGTGTTTGTGTATTCGTCTTGTGTGTGTCCATGGTACCCACGACACAGGAGAAAATCCTAGTGTGGGGGGTATGAGTGTAGTGGGAGTTCCTCCACCGAAAATCGGTGATAAATAATTTCTAAAACGCACATAATTTTAGTAAAAAACAGTTGTGTGTGCCTGGGTTTGAACCTTCGACCTCCCGATCGAGAGGGCAATTTTCAACCATTATTCTATCACTGCTCTTGCTATTATCATCCTAACACTATAAAGCTAAATAATTGTACACTCTACGTTACAATGAACACGTAGAATCAAACACAAAGTACCTTTTTAGATGAACCACATAGAATCGCGCCTACCTGTGTCTACCTAGATAGGTACACATAGACCTGTGTACCAAACTAAGAGCTATGTTCTTTACAATTGTTGAGTGAAAGATTTCAAAGAGATTGAAACCGTAGTTTATCTCCATTTGCTGTCTTTAAAATGCAGAATTTTGTGTCGAGTAACGTGTTTAGGTTTTTCGTTTGTTACGGGAGTAGCAAACAAGCATGCAGTCCAACTGAAACGCCACTGCCGCCCATGAACGTCTGCAATCCACTGTAAATAAGATTTAAATCTGAGGTCGACCACAGATGCGTTGCTACTCTTGAGGGAAAAATTTGGACTGAGACGTCCAAATGTTTTCCTCAAGGCATATTTATCCTTGACGTTCAATTTTTTTCAACCCTACAATCCACACAATAGGTAAAGCAGTGATATCTCTAAAGTCAAAAAACAAAGCGGTAAAGTTGGTAGACACCTTTAATTTTTTAGATACTAAATAGTTTAAACTGAATACATGTTTAAGGTGGCCTTATAAATTAAAGGTAGTTTTAAATCGAACTATCTGAAGTACTATGCTGAACATTCTACCAACCAAGTTCATCTATCTATCAGCCTTTCGAGGTCCATTGCTGGACATAGGCCTGCCCTAAATGACGCCACTCTAACCGGTATTGTGCCCTCAGAATCCAACGGTTTCCCGCTGTTTTCCCCATCGATTATCGGTCCTACGAGCGATGTGACCGGCCCATTTCCTATTCAGCTTGCTAATTTTGAGAGCTATGTTGGTAAGCTTTGTTCGTCTGCGGATTTCATCGTTGCGAATCGTGTCTCCTAGCGAAATTCCGAACATAACCCTCTTCATAGCACGCTGAGTGACCTTGAGCCTCCAAGTGCGGCCTACAGTGAAAGACCATTTATCGACGCCATAGGTCATCACTAACAACACACATTGCTCCAATAATTTCGACATCAGGCATTGAGAAATTGTGGACTAGAAGATACTGCGTAATTTCCCAGACGCAGCCCAACCAAGTTGGATTCTTCGACTGACCTCCCTGACGCACTTACCAACCAAATCTGTAAATCAATTTCAATAAAAAATAAACTCATATTGTACGTACCGCAACGCCTAAACTTGCGTCCTGAATTCAAATCTACCAAAACTCCGCTGAAGTTAACTTTCTTGTATTACTTCTTCAATAAAATCCGTACAATAAATACTCTACAAAATAAACCCCCGAAATTACATACTCAAGTAAGAATCGTTGCTTACTCACAGCGAAACGCCGAGTTTAATTTAGCAGAACAAACTTCATGGAAACTTCGTCAAACCTTAGAAGTACCGACCCTTGATGAGAATTCAATACAAATAACGGCAGAAGTTGATGCTTATATAAGCTTCTCTACACCATTTCGCGGTTATAACGTATGTGGATAGGTATTTTCTGTATTTTTCTCTATTTGTATCAATAGATATACATTTATCAAAATGAATATATCATGAAATTTATATCAAACAGGCTGCTTGAGATGAAGCGTTGATGTCGCCGGAATCGAAGAACAAGGAGTCTACCAACTTTTTTCAAGATTTTATAAATTTAGTTGGAGACACGATAATAACTCTTCTAATAAAGCCAATAAATTGAGTTCAATAAAAAATTACCAACTCATATACGTACCTAAATGCCGAAATTTACGATCTCAATACAATTCTACCAATACTGGAGGTTTTTTGTATGCCTTCAATAAAATCCGTACAATACTCTACACAATATACCCTTGAAATTACATACCTAAATAAGAATCGTCGCTTACTCACAGCGAAACGCTGAGTTTAATTTAACATAACAAACTTCATGGAAACTTCGTCAAACCTTAGAAGTACCGACTTGATGAGAATTCAATACAAATAACGGCAGAAGTTGAGGCTTATATAAGCCTCTATATACCATTTCTTGGTTATAATGTAACGTGGGTAGGTTTTTTTGTATTTTTTCTTAATCAATAATGTGTAGATTAAAATAGACAAAATATATCAAAATATTTAAAGGGTGAAGTTGTATGTCTCTTTTCAGTTAATCGCTTTTAAGAAGTCGGGTTTTGATGGGGTTGGGACATTTTCTGAAACTTGACCCCAAATTAATGAAAAGCAGCTTTACGCAGTACAGAATTCATGCAATAATATTTTTTAATAAATGTCTGAAACATGGTCTCCTGTTTGGGCTCGTTAATACAGATTGCATGCCTTTTTTTTTTTTGTTTTCGAGGAGCAAAACATTCAAAAAATACCCGAGGGAGCGACGCGGGTTATGTGGGATTCTTACCGCACTAAAACCCCCCCGGTGGCCGACCTCGGCGCTGCGAAGAGGACTCCGGGAACTCCAACTGACCGCCACCGGTGTCCTTAGCGTGTTGCCTCGTTGGGCTCTTCCCTGGTGGGCGTGAACTGCTCACCGCACCTTCTGGTCTTTATGGCAGCATGCAACCACACATGCCGCCGTCCATCCCGGGGTCGCTTGGCCGGACGGTTCGAGCTCCCACTCTTCTCGCCCGCAACCCCGGTAGCCCCTTTTAGTCGCCTCTTACGACAGGTACCGTAGTCCTATTCTGATCCCGGAAATACAGGGACAAGAGAATGCATACCTAATTGTTGATTTACAATATTTCTTAACCAGATGGGTTCTTTTGTTTTTATCTTCGTACAACAAAATTCATGTGCGTTTGTTTGTAAACTTTAAACCTTTACTTGGAATATTTAGAATATATAATTTTGAAGGTGGTAGAACCAGTGTAGTTCGAACGGGGAAGTGCCACCGCCACACCTATCGTGAAGCATTTCTTGCGTTTTAATGGAAGGGTGTGGTTGCTGGCAACCTTTATATGAGGCGACCATCATAGTCCTCGGGAGTGGCACCGTATCTGTGGTTAACTTCTGATGGAGCCCATGTTCTGTATGAAGTTGATTACAGATGTCCATTGGCGGCAGTGACCACTTACCATCAGGTGGACTGCATGCTCGTCTGCTACTGCAATCAGATGAAAAAAATGCATGTTTGAAATTCGAACTTTACATAGCCGAATGAAGGCCAGTATAGTCTGAACCCACAGCGCTATTAGAGTATGAGCACACAGTGGATTTCTACTTTCAATAGAAATAAAATGCGTTACGTTTCTAACAATGCTCTCTATAAAGTTCAATGTCAGTTCATTCATTCGTATTCATTCACAGCTGACATTCTTTTGTTCACTCTTAATGTACCGTCAGCAAGTGACTTGATCTCGGATTATGGATGTTGACTCGGATATTAAATATTATAAAGTCTCTGCTGGCCCATCTCTTTTACAATGAAAATGCTTTCTAGAGGCATTTTTCTATATCTCGGTAAAATATTAGAAATTGCATCAAGAACATATTTGTACATTGCAGATGGAGTTTACTGTGTTTGAGCATATTTTTTTTATCTGTTCCTTTGTTTTACTCTTCGCCAATGTCTCTAAACTAATGCACACCAATTTTGTAATAATTAAAAGTAATTACATGCTGTAACAAGAACAAAGTCGTTTTATATGGAGTAGACTCGAAGGCCCCCTACAATGAACAGTATGTTTGTATGTCTGTATGTTTATTACTTTGGCATGCATGACCAAACGGCTTGACGGTTTGTAACAAATGAAATTTCATTGAAATCATCTTTTGGCAGAACTACATCTGGAGAGCGTATGTTCAGTCTTTAAAATTGATGAATAATACAATTAAATTTAGTTAATATAGCAACCTAGACATAAAACCATGCATAAAATTACAAAATATCAACTAAGCATTGTTTTCTGTTATCGTTAGTAATAAATATTCTTTAGTATATTAGACCTAAGACTAAATATACTTTAAATATACTTTTAATGGCGTAAATGGCTGCGACACAGTTTTTTAACTATTGTAGCTGCTTACGATAATTCAATCTGTGGATCTTAAATAACGAAGTGAATGATGAAATGTGACGTCAGGATGGCCAGGAGTCTTCATTATTTTCCGTTCTTGAAGATTTCAAGTAAAACACAGCAGTAAACTTCTTCGATTTATTCACAACTGAGGAGGTCCGATCGCTTCGACGGTTAAACAAGAAATGTTTTTCTACCGGCGTTCGCTCGCCTTTTTATAACAATGTTTGGTGGTGTGACGATAACAAATTTATAGAGGGTAAACTAAATTACAATTCTAAAAATCATTAAATGTTGGTAATTCAATAAACAAACAATTTTCGATCTTTAAACTAACTAAAATAATTATTATCGGCGACGTGTTTTTCATAAATACGCGGTGTCGCGCGCACATGTATATTAGATCAACAAAAATCTTTGAAAAAAATCAATCTGTCACGTTGGAAATATTTAAGTCAGACAAACAGACAAATAGGGGATATTCACTTTATTAATTAGTGTATAAAGAATAAGACCATGGCCTTGTTTGATTCGGTTACCTAGATAAAAAGATGCAAGACTAAAAACCATTATGTACCATTTTATTAAATGTTTATTCAATTAATATTAACGGACCTTGGCGAAATTAAAAAACTGCTAATTAAGCCTTCCGTCTACCTTTTTTATACGTAAATTATTCAGCCTGTATTCTGAACGTACATTTTTGACGAAGGAAAATTAAACTTATAATTACAGGCCTACAAAAGATTTTTGCCAATAAATATTGAATCGTACAAAATTCTGATTTGTGATGCATACATGAATGACGTACAAACAGACCAAAATGCATGAAATTTAGCACAGCATTTTTAAAGCTATATTTCTAGGTAAATCAGTGACCGCATTTCAGGAGTTTAATTTTCGATTTTCGTCATAAATATGGGTAAAATATGTATATTAGATCTCTTTTTTTTTATTTGACTGAAGTAGCAAACGAGCATGCAGTCCACCTGATGGGAGGTGGTCACTGCCGCTCTTGGACATTGTGATGCATACATGAATGACGCACAAATAGACCAAAATGCATGAAATTTAGCACAGCATTTTTAAAGCTATATTTCTAGGTAAATCAGTGCCCATATTTCGGGAGTTTAATTTTCGTCATAAATATGGGTAAAATGAGCATGGTCGTGATGAGCAACTTCACACAGAACAGAGGTTCTCTTTAAACGCAACCACAAGTCCATCGATACTTCTGAGAACTAAGATGCTTACCTCATTCAAAAGACGAACATGAACATGCAAAGTAAAACAAAGACGCTAGTCTTAAATGAAAGTGAGCTGGTTACTACATCCACGGGTAATGATGATGACTTCCTTAAAATAAATATCGTGGTTTAAATAATTTTCAAGGTGGTAGAACCAGTGTAGTTCGACCGGGGAAGTACCACCGCCACACCTACTTTTAGCGTGAAGCATTTCTTGCGTTTCGATAGAAGAGTGTGGTTGCCGGCACGCTTTCACATGAGGCGACCATCATAGTCCTCGGGAGTGACAACGCATCTGTGATTGCCTTCATATGTATGGACCCATATTATATATGAAGTTGATTACAGATGTCCATGGGCGGCAGTGACCACTTACCATCAGGTGGACTGCATGCTCGTTTGCTACTTCAGTCAAATAAAAAAAAATCGGCAATGCTACGATGTATGTGCTAAATTTTCCAACGTACGGCCGTTGGCAAATTTCTACGACATTTTAATTGTTATTTTTCTGTACTTCGCTAGTATTTTCTGTAGTAGTTTTTTTAAACCCACAGGAATAGGAAAAACGCTATGCAATTTTAGAAACTTTATGGAATAGATAGGGGTTGATACGTTCAATAAATTTGGGAAATATGTGCAAGCGGCCTGACAAAATCGTAAATATAGAAAATTGCGGTTTCCCACACTTATGTAACGGGTACGCGCTTCAGTATTACAATTCCGCTGCGGAACACTAAAAATGACATTAAATATGTATACCGTCAATAAAATACGGCCTTTGTTCTTAGGGTTGTAGCAGCATAGTGTTACAAAGTACTGTTGATAAGGCCAATTTTATTTGTGTACTAGCTCTTACCCGCGGCTTCGCCTGCACGATCAATGGGAATTAACATTAGCATTTGATAGCTGTCAGAACTTGCAAGAGAATTTTACTAACGCCATCTATTAACAAAGTCTGGAACTACTAAATATGTATAAATTAGCAAAACATCGATTCTCATGTGAATGAGAGAGCGCGCTAAAAAGTAGCCCACATCACTTTCCGCCCTATCACATAATAGCTATGAGGCGACGTGAAAGAGGAAAAAACAAACACACTTTCACATTTATAATAATTATTAGTATGGATTTTTTATTTCATCAATGAGTTTCTCGATATCTGGATATCAAAACCTCAATTGTTATGCTATGGGTTTTTTCCTACTGAATAAGCGTGCGCTGCTGCCACTGAGGATATTGTGGATGAACATAGTGGCCACCCACAGCCACATCAGCGCTCAGCTCAAGGCTTATGGATTCTCTCGTTAGTTACCATCGAAGCGCATAGTTTCCAACTAAGCGGTCATTAGTTTGCTACATTCTACATAATCGCGAGATATTGGAGACCAGTAGGTATTTGAGAAGTTAAGCCAGTTTAAGGTTAATCCTATTTTGGTATTATAAAAAAACGCTTATTGTAGAAGTTATTAGGTTGTAAAATCTTAGGTTGGTTTGTTGTCTTTTTGTTGAGTTCTCTATATACACTGTCATAAAACGAGCCGAGAAGACCTACATTGAACAGAAAATGGCGACGGACTGAAGAAAATGAATACTATTGATAAGCACGGTTCGTGTCTGCAAAACTTATGATAAATTCGTAAATACACATTTTGTAGCAAGATGTGTATGTTACAGCACGTACCGAGTACGTTCAATGTTTGTAGATATAAACGAAATGTTATTATAGGGTAATACACTGTAGCTAGTTATAAAAAAATGAAAAATATATATACAGAGAAAAAAAGTCAAAGCTGCTGCTTTTTTTTTCGGATCTTTTTTCATCTGGTTGAAGTAGCAAACGAGCGTGCGGTCCACTTGATGGTAAGTGGTCACTGCGGCCCATGGACATCTGTAATCAACTACATACAAAACATGGGTTCCATGTGAAGTCAATCACAGATTCATTGTTACTCCCGAGGACTATGATGGTCGCCTCATGTGTGCCGGCAACCACACCCTTCTATCGAAACGCAAGAAACGCTTCACGCCAGAAATAGTTGTGGCGGTGGTACTTCCCCGGTCGAACTACACTGGTTCTACCACCTTGAAATCTACTCAGTTGAGGTCAAATTCATGCCATGGCCTATAGGTACATATCATTTCATTCATATGTGTGAAATACTAATATTGTTTAGATCTATGTATATTTAAATACTGAAGCTTTCTTAATAATTAACACAGAAATTGTATAGTGTCTGCGTAATAATGTAAAGAAACATAATAATTAGAGTAAAATCGGTAGATTTATGACGAAGGAAAGACAATTTATCTTTGGGTAACCGTTTTTGCGGGATACTGTCTCTCCGCCCGATGATTCGCAAATATATTTATTATCTCAACTCTCCACGAATTCTTGTATAATTGTTTCTTATAAGAATAAAATGGTGCTAAATTTTTTGTAACAGTAGTTTATTGTAAACTAGTTGATCCAGCGAACTTGTTCCGCCTAAAAGTCAAATATCTAAAATTATCGGTATTTCTCTACTATATTATACGTGTATTACACATACTCTACTATATCATACATAAAAACCTTCCTTTTGAATCACTCTATATATAAAAATCTGCATTAAAATCCGTAGTGTAGTTTTAAAGATCTAAGCATACATAGGGACAGACAGCGAGAAGCGACTTGGTTTTATGTAGTGATTAGCAAAATGGTACAATAAATATGGATCGATTGAGGAGGTACCACTGTCACACCTATTTCTGGCGTGAAGTAGTTCTTGCGTTTCGGTGGATGTTCTTTTATATTAGGCAACTATCTTAGTCTTCGCGAGTAGCATCTATAACTTACTTCATATAGGGCTTTATTTAATTACATTAATATTATTTTAATTTCTATAGTTATAATGTACTTATAAATAACAGAACATTGTTGATTAATTATAATTGTTATAGATTGGATTTAATTATTTTTGTAATCATTGATACAGTGTAATTTAGTGTAAATAATTTTTCTGATTGACAAGTCTTAAGTTATAATTATTTCTATGATGTTTTCAATTTATTATTGTGTATTTTTTCTTTTGATTTGTAATGTATTTGAGTGAGTTAGTGTAATTGGACTTGATGGCCGTTCTAGCTATAAATAAAAAAATAATAAATAAATATAAATAATATACTGCTTTATACATATAACGTTGATTACAGATATCCATCGGCGACAGTAACGACTTACCATCAGGTTTACTTCATGTTCGTTTAGTACTTCAAACGTATAAAAATAAAAATGAATTAAATGAAAAATAATGAAGAATGTTAGGCTACTGATAAAACAGAACTGTCACAGGGAAAATAATTACGAGTCTTTTGTTGCCACAGATTATAAAACATAAATCAAGATTGTCTACTAATCGCACCGCACCAGTCTGTACAGTCAGCAGCAAATAGTTGGTTACATTCGAACGTTCTGACATTTGGAAGTTTAAGATGTTGTCAACAATTAGAACACGTTGGTTGTGCCGATATTATTGAACACTTTGATTGTATCTAACAATGTGGACAGTTTGAATGTCACTAACAATTTGCTGCTGACTGTACTAATTTTCGTTGAAATTATTTGTGACAGCCCTAGTGAAAATTAATGTTATACTAGATATATATAGATATAGAGCTATTAGTCACAATTGTACTCTTATTATTATTATTATTATAAACGCAAGTTTTAGGATGTCATTGTTTGTTACTCAATGTTTTTGCATTTCGATGGAAGGGTGTGGTTGCCGGCACACTTTTGTATGAGGCGACCATATTAGTCCTCGGGAGTAGCGACGCTTCTTTGATTGCCTTCAGGTAGAACCCCATATGTACAAAATCTGTATGAAGTTGCTTACAGATGTCCATGGGCGGCAGTGGCCACTTAAAAAAACTTTAAACGCTTTCCAGACTCATAGCCCCACAGTAGGATTTTCTCCTGTGTCGTGGGTGCCATGGACACATACAAAGACGAATACACGTTTGTGTATTACACCCAGATCCAGAACAAGAATCTAAACTCATCATTCAGATACCTGTCTGGCCGGGAATCGAACCCGAGACCTACTGCGTGTCAGACCGGTGTGGTAACTGCGCCACGCGGGTCGTCAAAACTTACCATCAGGTGGACTGCATGCTCGTTTGCTACTTCAATCTTATGAAAAAAAACTCTTTCATGCAAAAAGTATCGGTCGCATGCTGACTTTGAACAAGGATAGCTTATGACCATTACCACATTGTAAGTGTCATCTTTACATACCTTATACTGTTAACTTCTTGAAGAATACCTTGCTTAGCAGTTCTTTGGTAACTTAGTATTCAAGACAAACCTCCGTAGGTTTTATGGATACTTTTTAAAAATAAAGAAAATGTAACCTATATAGTAATAAATAAAAAAAAAAACATTAGTTTCTTATTACGACGTAGAGGTGAGCAAAGCGAACAGGAATGGGATAAAGTAATAATAGTAATCTACGACTGGTGTTATACCAACTAATCTAAAACATTCCTTAAAGACACTCGACTTACCATTACATATCATAGGTAATTTACAAAAGGCCATAATTTTGGACACATGTAGAATAGAAAGAAAATTTTATCAAATAGATAAGGACCCTAATGATATTAGATATAGGTACTTTCTACTTTAACAGTCACTTGGCTTTGGCTCGTATATGTTAAAAACTACTGGGTTGTATGAATCCGAGCTTTTAGAAAATTTCAATAATAATAATAAATATGTTTAATAACCTCAAATGTCATGTAAAATGAACTTATTATATTTAACAAAACTTACAGTACTGAACTTCTTTGAAATGACTTGTGACAGCCCTAGGAAAAATTAACTTTACGGTCAGATGTACGTCAGAGACAGACACAGTTGGTAGAATTCAAATGAGTCAACTGAGCATGATCCGTAGTATTCAGAAACTCACACGATAGCCCATTGGTTTACTAAATTTATTACCGCGTTTTATTTTGGGAAGTTTGGATTTTTTCCCCGGTTCTCGTGCGAGATCTGAATTTTAATGCTTGGGTATATTTTATTCGTTTAATTCGAAGGGAATTCAGTGAAGCGTAGTGGAATTCGGGATCCTTGGTACTAGATACGTGAGCTATGAGTGTGTTTCAAATCTATCAATATAGAGCAGTGATAGCCCAATGGTTGAAACTCCTCTCGATCGGGAGGTCCGAGGTTCAAACCCAGGCACGCACCACTAATTGATGTGCGTATTAGAAATTATCACTGCTTTTCGGTGAAGGAAAACATCGTGAGGTAACCTACACAACCGAGAGTTCTTTAAGAAAAGAACTCGTGTGTGAAGTCCACCAATTTGCACTTGGCCAGCGCGGTGAACTATGGCCTAAAAAACTCTCATTGTGAGAGAAGATCCGTGCCTAGCAGTGGGACAATAATGGGTTGTACCCCAATAGTATTGCCTTTAAATCTGCTTTGAGAAGAGGATGAGAGAGTATAGGAGGACGGCTAGGAGGTTCTTTGTTCGGTTGTACCGTTTCTTTCTGGTTTAATTGTTCGACCAGTATAATTACAGCATTGTAATAGCACTAGCCACCTGTCACAACGGCCGAAATTCGACCGTAATTCAACTCAAAAACTAAACTTGATATTGTCCAAAGTATTTCCCAAGTTCAATTTTTATTATTTTCAAGTTATTTTAATACATCTGAAAGGTAAAAAGAGATTTAAGTTACAAAGCTGCATTTAAAATCAATAACGGGTATTTTGACAAAGTCATCTGATATTTTTGACGTTCTGTGATTTCATATGTTGAATGTTTTATTTCGTTTATTATTTATGTGTTCGTGACAAATTCACGTGCATGTGCATGTTATATGCGTTATTTGAAAAAAAAATTAACATTCCTCGCTTATTTTCTACGACAACTATAACCGTGCAATTTCATACTCCTCCGTCCGCGGCAAGTTACTTAAAAATGCCACAAGTTTTTGCTTCACGTATTAATATACTTACTCGCATTACATTTTAGCTTTCTAACCTTAACAATAGTTGTTTATAATAAATGTCACTTAATCACGCAAAATACTGCAATTTTCATAAAACAGTCACATTATTTAGACAAATAGAAAATATGTAACATCATGTACTAATCTATCTATCGTGACTTCGTTCATGTGACTAATTTATAATTTACTTGATCCAGCCCGTTGACCCGGCGAACTTTGTTAAGCCTAAAAGTAAAAAATCTAAAATTATCAATGTTCCTCAAATAAACTATGCATTTATTATACATAAATACCTTCCTCTCAAATCAAAAATTCCTCTCAAAAATAAATTGCATTAAAATCAGTAGCGTTGTTTTAAAGATTTGAGCATACATAGGGACAGACAACATAAAGCAACTTTGTTTCATACTATGTAGTGATAAATTATCACTACATAGTATAAAAAAAGTTGCAAATCGTTTTGTTTTAAAAAGAAGAATGAACATTTTTTTTATTAAAGAGAAACCATTGACACATTTGTTATTTTCCGAAATACATAAAGGGGTAATTAGTACTGAAACTAAATTAAAGTGGTTTAGTGCAATGTGGTCAAATCCAGGTTAATTGCATTTTAATGAGCGCTTTTAAACAAACATGAAAATAATGTACGAGTGCTTAAAACTCAATTTGGTTAATTTACCTTTTTTGTCCAAATAATTTCCTACTCAACGTTGCATTTACTTAAAACGACAAGTAGTCACTGCCATCCGTTGACATCTTAAACCAAGTCCCTAACAGACAAGGATTCCGCCTGAAATTTATCACTCACACACACACACGCTTTCTACACTCAAAGCCCCACACTAGGATTTTCTCCAGTGTAGTCCATGGACACATACAAGGTGAATACACAAACACCCAGACCTAGAACATGAATCTAAACTCATCATTCAGATACCTGTCTGGTCGGAAATCGAACCCGGAACCCATTGCGCGTCAGACCGGTATGGTAACCACTCCGCCGGGTCTTCACCGCTCACCGATCACTGCGTTGATATGTGTTGATTTTCTGGAAAGATTAGATTTTTCAACAAATAGGTGTTGATTTTTAGAAGATTGAGTTGGTCGTCTCAATTTCCTTAAAGCGTTGTTTTCTGTGAAATTTAAGCGTCAGTTTTGAAATGTAATCCTGTAGTCCATTTAAATAGGGTCTGAATAAACAAAATTTGGCATTGGACAATTAAAAGACTATGAAATTTTATTATCTACAACTGTCATGAGTCTATCAACATTTCAATCCTTATTTTATTTATTGTAATAAATATTGTTATAATTGTATATTACTTATCATTATAATTATTTGCTTATATAAGTAGGTATATATTGATATTTTGTGTATGTATTCAATATATGCAATATTGATTTTTCAATAATTGACAATTTGTTAACTTTTATATGCCTACCACAGATTATCGCTGTCGCCCAGGGTTGACTTTTTTTTTTTTTTTTATTAGCAAACGAGCATGCAGTCCACCTGATGGTATGTGTTCACTGCCGCCCATGGACATCTGCAATCAACTTCATACAGAACATGGGTTCCATCTGAAGTCAATCACAGATGCGTCGCTACTCCCGAGGACTATGATGGTCGCCTCATGTGAAAGTGTGCCGGCAACCACACCGTATCATCGAAACGAAATAAATGCTTCACGTTAGAAATAGGTGTGGCGGTGATACTTCCCTGGTCGAACTACAATGATAGTACCACCTGTAAATTAATTAATTTTGTACAATTTGTAAGAATATTGAGAGAGTCTGAGAGAAGACCCTTGCCCAGCAGTGGGACAGAAATGGGCTGACAAGAGAGAATTAATAAGTCGTACAAATTTATTAATAGGTATAAAAGATCCGTTTGAGTATCTTTTAAAGTAACAGATACGAATACGGATACAGATCTTTCTCCTGCCTCGGATATCTGCGGATACAATTTAAGAAAATACAGAAAATCTTGATTTGAACTTTTTGTGATTAGCGAAATTGAATCTCACTGCCGCTTTGTTGTATATGCTAGATTTTTTTAATTAACAAAAAAAACGTTCTTATAAAATTGTTTGTACAAAATCTTTCGTTTTGGAGCTTAGCAGTTTGTTAATTAAAATGTATGGATTTAGATTAAAAGTTTGCACGAAATCTAGTTAGTCTAGACAAAAGTTTTCCTATTATCTAGAGGATACTGTAAGCCCGCTTTAGAAATTAGAACAATTATTTAATTAGGGATTAGAGTTTTGCAGGAAAAGGGATTTCGCTTTTATTGCACGTCTCTCACGCGGAGCTTTTGTGATAGTGCTCTACTCTCAACGTATCAAAATCAAACAAGTGGCTTGGCGTAAATTGCTTTTATCTTTGCTTGGAAGGTGGTAGTAAGTGCCACCGCCACACCTATTTCTAGCGTTAAGCATTTTTTGCGTTTCAATGGAAGGGTGTGTTTGCCGGCACATTTTTATATGAGGCACCATCATAGTCCTCGGGAGTAGCAACGCATCTGTGATTGACTTCAGATAGAACCAATGTTCTGTATGAAGTTGATTACAGATGTGAGCCGCAGTAACCACTTATCATCAGGTGGAGTGCATGCTCGTTTGCTAGTTCAGTCAGATAAAATTTTATATATGTATAATAATCTTAGTTTATCTCCTGTGAGTACTAAATCTGTTCCAATAACGAATACGTACATATATTTGCATAGATCGGATCGTATCTACAATTTGTCTTAAAGCTTTGGAGAGCACATTAAGCTGTCTTTATCATTGAATTAGTTGGTCAAACTTATCGGGGGCCTTAAGATGGTATCATCGGAGAAAGGTTACTATTAAAATTTGCCTTAACTCCTTCTTTACCTTACATTTGCAGCACTGTGCAGTAAAGTAGGGTCCAGACCTTCTCTATTTTAGAAAAAACTCTAATAGAAGTAAATAGTGCAGAACCTTTTAATTCAAACTAGTCACCTGTCACATCGGTTGAAATCGGTAATTTGAATTAAAAAACTAAATTTCATATTGTCCAAAGTAGTTCGAATATTTCTCAAATTCAAATAAAATGTAATAAAAAGAGGTTTATTAGCTAAACCGCATTTAAAAGCAATAGCGGGTATTTAGACAAAGACACTGACATTTCTAATGTTATGTGTTTTCATAGTAAGACATTGACTGTTCTATTTCTTTTATTATTTGTTGTGTTTGTGACATACGTGCGTATGTCACAAACACAACTATCGTGCGGTAGTGTATGTAATATGTTTTTAGTTAATTTTAAGGATGTTTTAAGCATTATTTGAAAAAAATATTAACATTCTGCACTCCTTCTCTACGTCCACTATAACCGTCCAAAGCTTTATACTAATCCGTCCGCGGCGTATTACTTAAAAATGCTTCACAATTATTTGCTTCACGAATAACATATAGATAACATTACAAAATGGTATTCAACCAATTTTATTTGAAATTAAATTTAAATCTTTGTTAATGCGGTTTTTGATATTCCGACTCGATTTGGGTACGTTACATCACAAGCACTTCCCGGATTAGGCCAAAAGGCCAAATAAGAGCAATTTTCCCGGATATCGGAGTAATAACAGCTCGCTAGCGGTATAGAGCGGTATCGGATTCGGCACTTTCGTGAAAGCAGGTACATTAATGTCTGTCCCTGTAGTTCCGGGACCAGAATAGGACTACGGTACCCTTTGCCTGTCGTAAAAGGCGACTAAAAGAGGCTTCCGGGGTTGCGGGCGGGAAGATTGGGAGCTAGAACCGTCCAGTCAAGTGACCCCGGGAAGGACGGCGGCATGTGTGGTTGCATGTTGCCGTAAAAACCAGAATGTGCGGTGAGCAGTTCACGCCCACCAGAGAAGAGCCCGATGGGGCACACGCTGAGGACACCGGCGGCGGTCAAGTGGAGTTCCCGGAGTCCTCTTCGCAGCGTCGACGTCGGCCACCGGGGGGGTTTTAGTGCGGTAAGAATCCCACATAACCCCCGTCGCTCCCACGACGTCGGGTACTTTTTGAAAGTTTCCCCCTCGAAAACAAAAAAAAAAAAAAGATAACATTACAAAATGGTATTCAACCGATTTTATTTGAAATTAAATCTTTGTTAATGCGGTTTTTCGATATTCCGACTCGATTTGGGTACGTTACATCACAAGCACTTCCCTGATTAGGCCAAAAGGCCAAATAAGAGCAATTTTCCCGGATATCGGAGTAATAACAGCTCGCTAGCGGTATAGAGCGGTATCGGATTCGGCACTTTCGTGAAAGCAGGTACATTAATGTCGTTGAAAGATCCTTATAGACAATAAGGATTTTACGCTGAAGTACCGTTTTAAATATGACTTAAACGGGCACCGGAGTCTTAATAACAGGGCCCCGTTTTTTACTCTTTGGGTACCGAATCCTAAATCATTTTGAACTCTGTAAAACTTAGCACCTCCATAACTTTTTAAAGCCGGCGATGAATTGGTGACTCATCTGGTGTTTCAAGTCTTTAGGCGACGGTGACTATATTTTCATCAGATGGCATGCCTTATTGTTAAGCACAACTATAAATAAAAAGTGAGATATTCTTATTACGTTTTTCTTTGATTGGACCTAAAATCCATTTCGATGGCAAATAAAGAAAGAAGTATCATAGCTACAGTTTGAATTGTGTGTGAATTCATCTATACTATGTTAAGACCACCTATTTTTCTCAAGGGGGAAACCTTCAAACCTTCGAGGTACCCGACGCCGTGGGAGCGACGCAGGGTTATGTGAGATTTTTACCGCACTAAAACCTCTCCCGGTGGCCGTCCTCGGCACTACAGAGAGGACTCCGGGATCTCCAAAGGAACGCAACCGGTGTCCTTCGGGCGCGTTGCGTCATCGGGCTCTTTTCAGATGGGCGGCCACCACTCCGTCTGGTCTTTATGACGGTATGGAAGCACACGTACCGCCGTCTTTTGCGGAGTCGCCTGACTGAACGGTTCGAACTCCCACTCTAGGCGCCTGTAACCCTGGAAGCCCCTTTTATTTTCCTCTTACGACAGGCAGGAGATCTCTGGGCACAGGTCTTCTCTAAGAATGAGAGAGTTTAGGCCATAGTCCACCGCGCTGGCCAAGTGCTAATTGGTGGACCAAAAAAACAGCGGTTAATAATTTATTTTAGAAAAAAAAAAAGAAAACAAAGTATTGTATTCGTGAATATTGTTTATAGGAATGTACTCTAAAAAAATATAAGGAAAACAGGCCTACGCTACCGATAAAATCTTGGTGTTATTACCCGGAGACGTATCAATCAAGCACAAAATAACAAGATTTTTCTCCACAGAATACCTTGGCGATCCTGGATAAGCTGGACATCGACAGCGAGAAGCCCTCAGAGGAGGAAATCGCGAGGCTCTTTGGTTACGAGGAGGCGTACCTCGCCGGCGACCTGGGCGTGTGGCAGCGAGTCAAGCCCAAGGTGTGGGCGCTGTTCGATGAGCCATCCAGTTCACCGGCTGCGAAGGTAAGAGTCCTTACTAAGAGCTGCAAGGAAGTGTGTATTTTATTGTCTTACGTCATAACTGCCGTCCATGTATATTATTTTTACATAATTGAAGTATCTTGTATTGTATTGACGACCTGCGTGGCTGTGCGGTTACCGTGCCGGACTGACACACAGTAGGTCCTGGGTTCGATTCCCGGCCAGACAGGTATCTAAATGATGAGTTTAGATTCTTGCTCTGGGTCTGGGTGTTTATGTAATCGTCTTTGTGTGTTTCCATGGCACCCATGACACAGAAGAAAATCCTAATGTGGGGCTTTGATTGTAGAAAGCCTGTTTATACGTACTTAAAAAAAAAACAACCTTACAAGTTTGCAGTCCACTTGATAGTTAATGATCACTGCGACCCGTACAAAACTATAAGCAAATTAATTTTAAAAAGGAATTCTGTGTCTAAACATCAACTAAAAACGTATTACACACACTATCGTGCATTTGTAACAAACACATAGATAATGAACGAAAGAGAACATTCAATGATTCACTATTAAAACACATAATGTTAGTGTCTTTGTCAAAATACCCGCTATTGCTTTTAAATTTGGCTTAGCTAATTAAACCTCTTTTTATATTTAACGGGTGCTTTCAAACTTACTTGAAAATTATTAAATTTTATTTGAATTTGAGAAATATTCATACTACTTTGGACAATATGAAGCTTAGATTTTTAATTTAAATTACGGTCGAATTTCGACCGATGCGACGGGTCACTAGTACTTATTAAAGCAAAGTCGATTAAAACATTGCTCTTGTCTAACAAAGAAAATTAGCTATTGATAAGTTTTGATCAACTTTGATTAAAATTTGTCTGGTCTTGAGGTTCTGAAATCACAGACTTAATTCGTTTTCTACTTCAATGAATAAATCAATAGCAACAAGACTTTGATTATGTTAAGAACAAAAATGACGTTGTACATAAATTTGTATGACTTCCTTCCAAGTAGCCTTTCTTATATTCCACTGGGGATAGCTAGTTATATGCTCATAACTAGGAGAGTATTTAAGTGTACTAGTCACCCGTCGCATCGGTCGAAATTCGACCGTAATTTATGTAAAAAACTTAACTTCATATTGTCCAAAGTAGTATGAATATTGCTGAAATTCAAATAAAATGTAATAATTTTCAAGTAATTTTGAACGCACTCGCTAAATATAAAAAGAGGTTTAATTAGCTAAGCCGCATTTAAAAACAATAGCGAGTATTTTGGCAAAGATACTGACATTTCTGACGTTATGTTTTTTCATAGTAAGACAGTGAATGTTCTATTTCGTTTATTATTTATGTGTTTGTGTCAAATGCAAGGTAGTGTGTGTAATGCGTTTTTAGTTGATTTTATGAATGCTTTATGCATTATTTGAAAATAATATCAGCATTTCCTAATCCTTCTCTACATCAACTATAACCGTGCGTAATTTGATACTCCTCAAACTGCGGCAAGTGTCTTAAAAACGGATCACAAGTTTTTGCTTCTCGTATTAATATATAGATAACTTTGATTTTTATTGTTTAGTCTAGAAAATGTGCATAGAATATTAGTTGTAGTAAATTACTTGACCACTCTAACACACCTAAAGTTTCTTAAATTTGAAGATCAGTTGCATAATACGAGGAGAAATACTCGTACTCTTTTTAACTCTGCATTATTACATTATTGTAAACGTGATATATGTGCTATGTTATGAATTATTTATAACCCAACTGCATCAGAAAGAGGTTAATGATTTTGAAGCGTATACATACATACGCTTTGGGCTGTAGAGTGTGCCAAAGAAATGGACATCCATTTCTTTGGCACACTCTACAGCCCAAACGCTTGACCGTTTTTAAAATGAGGTTAGATTTATCTTAAATGTCCGACATAGGCTCATTCCGTTGTCATCATGGCGCATGGCAAAAAAGAGGTTGAAGCGTGTTTTTCTTTATTGCAATAATATGAACTAGTCACCCGTCGCAATGGTCGAAATTCGACCGTAATTTAATTAAAAAAACTAAACTTCATATTATCCAAAGTAACACAAATATTTCAAATTGTATTGTTTTTATTGATTAAACTCTCTTTGCCCGTTAAAAGTATAAAGAGGGTTTGATTAACTAAACATTTAGAAGCAATAACGTGTATAATGACAAAGACATCTGACATTTTTGAAGTTATGTGTTTTCACAGTAAGACGTTGAATGTTTTAATTCCTTTATTATTTATGTGTTTACGACAAATGCAAGTGTGTGTAATGCGTTTCTAGTTGATTTTATGTTGTATGAAAAAAATATTAACATGTGGTAATCCTTCTCTATATCAACTGTAACTGTGCATAATTTCATCCCCCTCCATCCGCGGCAAGTGTCTTAAAAACGGATCACAAATTTTTGCTTCACGTACTAATATATAGATGTCACACTAAATCAGTAATTAAAAATTACAAAAACATACATTCTATAACACCGTTATGGTACTTTCATTTAATTATAAGCGGTCGGATTTTTGTTTTCGTTAATTTTTTTTTCTTTAATTTGAGCTGCATTATCTCTTAAACGTGATATACGAGTACATCTAATGCCTATTTCATATCACATTTACACAGTTAATCCTGCTTTTAAACCTCAGTTAAACATTAATAACTTATATCCCCGAGGGATATTCCCACAAACATTTCCCAACGATCCGTTTATCGAGGTATATTGCAAAGCGGAAATATTTTGCTTTACAATTCAAATTCAGTGGCAGCTTAGCCTCTGCAGTTCGATGTAGTTTGTATAAGTGGTGTATACTGTATAATATAAACTGTGGTGTTAAATTTAGCCCGTTTTGCAGATCGAGGGTGCTAAATATAGGCTTCCAATCTATTGGAATCACGTAGGTATTAGGAATTAATTTTATGGGTTTAATAGCGGAATATGTAAGTTCGGGGTAAGTCCACCAATTCGCACTTGGCCAGCGCGGTGGACTATGGCCTAACTCTCTCATTCTGAGAGAAGACCCGTGCTCAGCAGTGGGCCAATAATGGGTTGATGAGGGAATAGCGGAAACATTGTTAGTAAAATGTAGAATAGAAGGTACAGTTAAAATAAGCGTTTTAGGATGCAACAAGTTATTAACACACGCAAGCTTTCTACACTCACAGCCCCACACTAGGATTTTCTCCTGTGTCGTGGGTGCCATGGACATAAACAAGACGAATACATAAACACCAGACCCAGAACATGTATCTAAAATCATCATTCAGATTCCTGTCTAGCCGGGAATCGAACCCGGAACCCACTGCGCATCAGACCGATATGGTAACCGCTCCGCCACGCGGGTCGAGCAAGCAATTCAACACACACACATTTTGTATCTATTTCTTTAAATTATAGTACGTTTTAGTGCAAGTGTCTGTGATCATCGTGGTTTAAGCCTTCACATTACTTTAGTTTGCTTAAAATCCTGGTCGTAATAAAAAAAATCTGCATGAGAGCTGGTATTGGTCTTGTGTTTAGGAACATACAAATCATCATATTTTGAGTACCTATAAGGATTTTTCTGCACGTGCCCTATGTATTGATGTGTAAAGTAAGCTCTCTCTTCTGAAAAATTCTGAGATTTGTTAATGACATAAAAATACAAAATTATATAGATATTTGCTTTAAAATTCAAATTCAGTGCGAGCTTAGCTTCTATCAGTTGGATATAAGTGTATACTGTGTAATATAAACTGTGGCATTGAATTCGGCTTCCCGTTCTGCAGGCCCGGAGTGCTAAATATAGGCTTTCAATTTAGTGAAATCGTGTATGTAATAGAAATTAATTTCATCAATGGTTTTAATAGCGGAAACATTGTAACTAAAATGCAGAATACCATGCATATCTACCTAAAATTAACATATTAGGATTCAACTAATTTAAAGCTAGTTGTTAACTCAATTACATTTTCTATCGTGTTTTAGGTGTGTTCTAGTATGTTTGCGTGTATGCGTACATGTGTATGTTTTTGTGTGTGTATGTTCATTGAGGTCTAAGTATTTGATTACCTTAAATTACTTAATATACTAATATGGAGAAGAAAAAAATATTAGTATCAGAAAACTTCTTATCTATGTACTCTATTACTTATCTATGTAATACCCGCTGTTGCTTTTAAATGCAGCTTACCTAATTTCGCGTTCAAAATAACTTACTACAATTTATTTGAATTTGAGAAATACTCTTGCTACTATGAAGTTTAGTTTTTAATTTAAATTACGGTCGAATTTCGATCGTTACGACGGGTGACTAGTATGTAACAATTATACAAATCATAATGTATTCTAGTATGTGAACTTTTTTGGATACAACATAGATACAGTTCTCATAAGTAAATACACTTATTTAAATAAAGTTGTATTTTTCAAGTGGTACTACCCCCCCCCCCCCCCTCCCCAACTACATATTATAACCATGAAGCAGTTCTTATGTTTCGGTGGAAGAATGTGGTGGCCGATTTACTTACATTTGAGTCGACCATCTTATTCCTCCGGGTAGATACAATCTTTGTTCGATATTAATGCTTTCAAATTTCCTTAGGCGGCAGTGGCCATTCACCATCAGACTGTATGCTCCTTTGCTATTTCAATTGTATAAAAAAAACGTGCGGCACTCAGAGACTGCCGCGGTAAAGCTATTGTATAGCTTTTTTTTCATATGCAATTATAATTATTTATTTATCCAGTATTTTTTTCTATAATATTAACTTTGAAATTAACACCTGAAATACATATTCGTCCGATTTCCGAGCAGCTCGTCTAGATCCGTGCGAGCTTCGTACCGTCATACCATATACACGCGTTTAGCGAATGCTCGGACGCGCTACATGGTAGGCGGAGTGGGGGGTGTTAGGTATTTTTCGTTACGGAATTTCTTGACTCAGACGCCGCGCCCAAAGCCCGCGCTAGCTATGCATTAGCTTAAAAATATTTTTGTTGCCACGTCTAAATAAGATTTCTAGTTTTAAATTCCTAAATACCTACCATTCCCGATTTTAAAAGCAGAAACATAAATATTGTAACACTCCTACCTCGTTGTATCCGTTTAACGCTGTATTTATTTCTTGAGGAATAAGCTCCGAATGAAAGTCTTAAGCAATGATTCCTTGAAAGCCTTCGTTACGAACGACTTAAGCTACGTTTACGTGCTGTGAAACTTTAAAAGTAGCTAAGTGTCTTTGAATTTTTCATTTAACGTTTCTGATATATTTATTTGACGCCATTAATACTAATGTTGGGGATTTGAACACCATTTAAATAAAACTGTAACTAGAAAGTGTAATTATACATTGGGGGTGCAACCCATTATTGTCCTACTGCTGGGCTATAGAATACCCGTATTCTCTCAGAATGAGAGAGTTTTAGGCCATAGTCCACCGCGCTGGCCAAGTGCGAATTGGTGGACAATTATACAGGTTTTACATGTTTTACATACATTGTTTTACATGAAATCATTCTTTAGTCATATTTAAACACCATTTAACCTACAACCGTTTCATAAATATGACTTGTGAAGAAATTGACGAAGAGACGTCTATAATACGCGATGTTCCGTATAAATGTTTTTAAATGGTAATAATTTTACAAGGATAAGATAAATACCAAAATAGGATTTAACGCTTTTAGAGAATAGAGACAAAACATGGAGGTGTCTCCATCAAGTCACGGTCGTGACTGTCTCCGGAAATGGACCACAAATCGTTCTTTTTATTAGCTTCACCTGTATGTTTGTCTGTATGTTTGTAACAGATTTCTTTGGGCGCGATTTTGACTCACTTTAAACGGCCAGATTTCGTTCAAACTTTGTAGATTTATTGAGGACCGATGACAATACACTAATTTGATAAAATTATTCCATTTTTTAATTTGACTAAAAAGTAGAAAATAACTAATAGTTTAAAAAAACTAAAATACACGCTTTTTATAGAAAACCGAACTAAAAAATAGAAAATAAATTAAAATGAATTTAAATTACGAAAATAGTGTTAAAATTTTCAATAAATATAAATTAATAATAGAGTGAATAAAAAAAATATATTTTATTTAAAAAAAAGCGTGGGGTGCTTTTTAAGATATTATCGAAATGATAATCACTCTACTCATATCTGTCAATAAAATATCTATAACCATTGACACCATGCACCCCCACGCTTTTTTTTAAATATTTTTTTTTATTCACACTATTATTCATTTTATTTATATTCATTGAAATTTTTAACACTATTTTCTTAATTTAAATTCATTTAAATTTATTTTCTATTTTTTAGTTCGGTTTTCTATAAAAAGCGTGGTTTTTAGTTTTTTTAAACTATTATTTATTTATTTTTGCATCTCCATGAACTGGGAACCGAGCACGCTGGTAGTCACTGTAGGTAAGTGGTCACTGCCGCCCATGAACATCTGTAATCAACTGCATATAGAATATAGGTTCTATCTGAAGTCAATTACAGATGCGTTTCTATTTCCGCGGGCTAAGATGGTCGCCTCATATTAAAGTGAGCCGACAACCACACTTTTCCATCGAAACGCAAGAAATACTTCACGGTAGAAATTGGTGCGGCGATGATACCTTTTCGGTCGAACTAAACTGGTTCTACCACCTTCGTAGTGTTCTACAATCTTCGTAGTTATTAAAGAACTATTAGGAATTTATTCAAAATTCGTCACACTAAGCGTTTTCGGTCATGGTTTAACCACATTACTTCAGATGGTTTTGCACAGAAATCCGAAACCACTTAATTCAAACGCAATTTCTAAAAGCAAACGGCATTTAAAATTGTTTTCCTTCTGTAATTTACTCTCAATCCGTTCAGAGAATTTGTACAGATTTCCGTGGAATGAAACTGCGAATGATTGCAGAGGTGGAATGGGTTTTTACATTAAGCGATCCGGTATTGGATATATCGGACTGATCACGATGTTCTCTATTTCGTACAAAGCAAAGTACTAAAAAAAAATGTTAATTAAAATTTCAGATTATGGACGTTACTCACACGTTTAGTCAGTTGCAAATACCATCGGCATTAACATTTGACTCACAAAGAAATTTTATATATGCCACGGGATCTTTTGGCAACTAAGCGATGGACTATTAGTGGTTCAACCTCAACCGAAAGCTAGCAAATCTTAAACATAAATGAAACAAATCAAATAAAAGAAATCTATTTCATCATATGCACATTCTGAAATAATTCTGCAAACGTTTATAATTCCGAAATACCAGAATATTATTCAACGTTGCAAATAATGTGACAGCCGTCGAATCATTAAGCTTATTCCAATATTTGAAACAATATCACTGTACTGACGTGACGATATCGGGCCGTTCGACATTACCGGATAGTGTAAATACCATCTAACAATCGTGGGATGCGTTCGATTTATCTGGAACTGAATAAACACTGTACATTAGATTCAACGTTTTTAACGTAATGCTCAACGATTTAAATAGTGTTTATAAAATACCCAGACGGTGTCTGTATTGAATTTGTTGGAGAAGGAAAATAAATGAATTGATTATTGAAAACAAAATAACTTTTGGATAGGTGGCAGAATCCTTCCTGGTTTGACACTGATTTTAAATAGGTGGTTACACCGAAGAACCGGAGCGCGCACTGAACCCGCTCGGAGAAGGAGTCACCTCGGCCACCGGTAACGGCGCCGCGTTCCTGTTTTAGTGTAGCAAACGAGCATGCAGTCTACCTGATGGTAAGTAGCCACTGCCGCCCATGGACATCTGTAATCAACTTCATACAGAACATGCAACCCATGTTCTGTCATCATCTCAAGTCAATCTCACATGCGTTGCTATTCCCGAGGACTATGATGGTCGCCTCATGTGAAAGTGTGCCGGCAACCACATCCTTCTATCAAAACGCAAGAAATGCTTCACGCTACAAATAGGTGTGGCTACTTCCCCGGTCGAACTACACTGGTTCTACCACTTTCAAAATTAGTTCCTGTAGCTCCGTCAACCCATTATTGTTCCACTGCTGGGCATGGGTCTTCTCTCGGAATGAGAGAGTTTTAGGCCATAGTCCACCGCGCGGGCCAATGGCGAATTGGTGGACTTCACACACCTCCAAGAACTTTTTCTTAAAAAGAACTCTCGGGTGTGTAGGTTTTCTGCCTGACGTAAGAGGCCACTAAAAGGGGCTTCCGAGGTTGCGGGCGAAAAGAGTGGGATTTCTGTGGTTAATTCGAATTTACACACCTACAAGAACTTTTTTGGAGAACCCTCGTGCGTGTAGATTTCCTCACGATGTTTCTATTCACCGTAGAGTAGTAATGAATTTCTATTACGCAATTTTATATAGATAATTCAGTTGTGCGTGCCTGTAAGTTGATCTTCAGGTCTCCCAATTGAGAGAGCGAGTTTTGATCTTAGGCACCATTAGTTACTCTATATAGCATATAGGCATGTTTATATAAAGCATATCTTTTACCCGCGTTAAAACCTGGATTTTCAGTTTTTGACATACAAATCTGTCTTTATTAATAAAATGTACCCTATGTTTTTTCGAAGAACTTTCTATTATCTCATGTGTACAATCGTTTTATCGGTCGAGTAGTTTTGGCGTGAAAGCGTAATAAATAAACTTACATTTACATTCATAGTATTAGTATGGAAAAAATATATCCAAACTACAAATTTTAGAGAATAAATTAAATTGAGATGAGAATTAGTCCAAAATCACCCTGTTTTGTGATATCTCGTATTGTAACGTGTATCTGATGGCGATGGCAACTGGCCAGCTTGTTTCCGAGAGGAAATTGTGTTGTGGGTCTGGGTGCGGACGAGCGCATTAGCTGGATGTCGCGTCCTGTATCATTCGTACGATGTTAGATTTGTGAGGTTCGCACTTCGAAGAATAGATTAATGGTCACGATATTATGAAGTTACTAAATGCGGAAAATCATTAAATAAATTAATTTTAAATAAAAACCTCCGTTGATAAGAGAAACACAAGTACCTACTGCATTCAGAGGAGTACTGTATTGTAATAGTGGGTTTGGTAGTTCGTTCTGTAATTTTTGTCACCTATCTTAAAATATGTAACACTACGTCATTCCCGTGGCTTCGCCCGCTTTAGTTACATCTAATACGGTAATTCGTATCCAATGTATTAGTGTAAATCATAATTCGGCTAGTAGTTTTGCATGAAAGAGTAACACAGACACATTCTCCCAATTTTTTTTATTTATAATCTCTCATCTCTCATCAATCCATTAATGTCCGACTGCTGGACACGGTTCTTCTCCCAGAATGAGAGTTTAGGTCATAGTCCACCGCGCTGGCCAAGTGCGAATTGGTGTATTTGTAATAATTACCAATAATATCAGTCTCTTTTGTGATATCTCGTGTTGTGATGACTTGTATCTGACGGTGATGGCAACTGGCCAGCTTGTTCCCGAGCGGAAATCGTGTTGTGGGTCTGGGTGCGGACGAGCGCATTAGCTGGATGTCGTGTCCTGTTTCTTTCGTACGAAGTTAGATTTGTGAGGTAGGGTTCGCATTTCGAAAAAAATATGAAGACGATATTTTGAAATTATTCAATAAAAAATGTTCTCAAGTAGGTTATTAATAAAGAAAAACTCAGAGTGAAATGGGGAAAGACATATACTACATTATACGGAGGGGTACTATATTATAACAGTGGTTTTGGTAGTTTGTTCTGATTTTTTTATCTCCTAACTCCAAATATGTTACAAGACCATAGACATTGGTAACTGAGATCTTTTCGATAAAAACCTGATAGTAATTATAAAATATTTTAATAGTCGTTAGAATCAGAGCTCATTAAGTTGTAATTAAATTACCACTTCGTAGTATAAAGCTAAGTCGCTTCTCGCTGCCTGTCCCTATGTAGGTATGCTTAGATCTTTGAAACTACGCTACGGATTTTAATAAGATTTTTTTAATTGATAGAGTGAGTCAAGGGCCTTCCTTATGTATAATACATGCATTATATAGTGGAGGAACACTGATAATTTTAGATTTCTGAATTTTAGGCGAAACGAAGTTCGCCGAGTCAACTAATGCAATTATAATTGAGATCCTATCATAAAATAATAATAACAAGTTATATTCTAAATAAATTGTACTATTCACATCCGTAGTGTTACTAAGTATTTTAAAATCAAACTTGTCTTATGGATAGCAATTTTCACTGTAACACTTTTAAACGTAATATATAAAGTATAAGGTAGCATGAAACTTAAAATATATCCAAAATATATACCTGAAGTCTATGAGACGGTTCCCGAAACGAAGATACTTCGACGACATGTATAATTCCTTCAAGCTTGCAAGCGATGGCAAGTGGCCAGGCTGATGCCAAGGAAATTGTATTGCGGGCGTTGTCTTTTTTATATATATATTAAGACCTAACGATAAGGCTGACGGGCCACCTGATGGAAAGCAGTCACCGTCGCCTATGGAAATTTGCAACACCAGAGGAGTCGCCAATGCATCGCCGGCTTTGGAGGAGAGCTCTTTTTACACCTTTCGGACCGCTCGCTACTGTACGGGATCAAGTGGGTTAAGTTGGTACTGTGGCGCTCCAGCCCAGAGATGCGAGCAGTACTCCATATGGGGCCTTACTTATAAAGCAGAAGGAGATGCCCCCCAGTGAAGTACTGCTTGGCTCTGTTAAGAACGCCCAGTTTTTTAGACGCCAACTTGGCTTTGCCTTCCAAATGACTCCGGTACTGCACATCACACGAGATGTCAACTCCCAGGATCCCCAAGCTTTTATTAATGGTGAGCGGAATTTCCTGAAACTTTGAATTGACTGAATGCACTCTTACTTCAGAGCTACAAAATATTTACTTCAAGCGTCATTCCCTTGGCCAATGTTATTTCTAATAGAAATAACAATTTTTTTCTGAAATTTGTCACTAAATGTGAAAGACTTATTCATAAATTAAGTGAGTTTAATTAGACTTATGCATAGGATGATCATTACTGTAGACGGGACTAAAGCAGGCGACTCCGCTAGAATTACACAAAGATGTATCTGTGGACACAGAGTAAAAATATTAATTCCAATTTTTCAAATTATTACCCTTATTTATGAAGATACTTTGACGACATGTACAATTCCGTCAAGTTTCCAAGCGATGGCAAGTGGCCAGCTTGGTGCCAAGGAAATTGTATTTCGGGCGTTGAGGACCATAGTAAGTCACGCATGCGCATACCGTCGTAAACACTGGGAAATGTGGTGAGAAAAAAAGGCAATGTTCTCAAAGGGTTCTGGTTATGTTCCGCTAGAGATCCCGGAGACCTTTTCGCAGCGCTAAGGACGATCATCTGGGGGACGGCCAACATTTAAGGGTTTCGCACTTAAAAAAACAGGCCGTTGTCTAATCTACGCTAGTAGTCACTACCTTTACCAATTTATATTTTCCCGAAGTAAGTATTCTTAACACACTCCCTCTCGTTTTCCTACAGTAAGAAAAAAAAATCCCAACAGTGGGCATAAAAAGCGTTTCGTAATACCGCAACGAATTTGTAAGTTCCACTACAGGCGGTGGCAAGTAGCCAGGTTGTTACTGAAAGGAAATTGTATTGCAAGGACGCTCACTGAATGCGCTCTTTCCTTGAAAGCCTTAAAATGGAATACATTTAACTGTGGAAGTACCTAACCAGCTTTTGCTTGTGTCGTTGTGTATTTGATTTAATTATTTTACTTACTTTGCTTCTGTTCCGTAATTTGATAAATTATACCTAACTTGCTTAAGAAAGACTTTCCTGTCACGCGTCTTTATGCTCGCGTACGAATTTAACCCACATTTGTGCCACTGGGATCTTATTATTTCGTAAATACCTTCTTTGTCTTTTATGTCACATGGAATCGGACATCGGAACCATATTATAGTGGATTAAATCATGCGTGAGAGTGTGCGACCCACGCGGACGTAAAACTGCGTGACAAGAAACTTATTTAGTTTGGGCATTTTTGTCCTGGTGTCGGTAGTTTCAACATATTTGTAACTATTATGTTTTATTATTATATATTGTATTAATCATATCATCATCCCAAATCTAGCTAGCATTGGTTACCAAGTCGCTAACGAACCGTGCTTACGAACTATGTGATAATATTTAGTGAGGCTATAATCATCTGATACAAGAGTTTAAACATAATTATGGCTAACCTACGTAGTCACGGCCTACTACCTATAACCAAATGGATTGAAGGCATACAGAAGTTAAACACCACTCCACAAATTAACCTCGTATGAACTCGTGTAACTTTCGTTGCTTACTGTAGTAATTTTTAAAAGTAACCGAGGCAATCTGTTATAGCTAGAACATCGTACAGGTTCTACCCATTATATAGAATAACATAAATGTCAGGTGATCTCCACTGAGTGTCATTATGTTCTACGTTTAGTAAAACAGGCGATAGAGATAAAAGAACACCCTAGGAACTGTAACAGAGAAGATAGTTTTAAGGTAGCGCAAGCGTGGAATGTAGTAGCTTATGAAAATTACAAGCAGTCAAATGTTCGCTAAACCAGCAGTAGTTATATGATATCAGCCAGAAATTATGTGACAACAAAAACAAATTGATAATACAAAAGAATGCTTCTTAAAAATTTATATAATTTAACACTCCTTAGGAGTTAGTGTCAATATATGTATATTATATATCTTTGTAATGTTTTATGTATGTATATGTATATGAATGTATGTATATTATATATGTTTGTAATGTGTTTTTATTATCTTTCATTTAGTACCCATATTTATTTATTTATTTATTTAATCTTCATGTACCTTATAAGTATCGTACAAAGGTGGACTTAATGGTATAAGCATTCTCTGCCAGTCAACCTTCAGGTAGTCAGAGATACAACTAAGGCGGTATACAAAGATGAAAAGAGGCAACATATGAAAATATACTTACTTTGGTCTACAATAAAACATATATTAATATACACTAATATGAACTACATACATACAAACATACATACATACATACATACATAAATATATATAATAAATACAACAGAGATATAGAGAAACGATCGTCTTCGTTCAGTAACGTTACTCAGTATTATTTAGAAAATGAGCACAGAGTTTCTTTTTGAAGGTAGATCTATTCATTGGTTTCCGAAGATCATCAGGGAGAGCATTCCAAAATCGAGCGGCCTGAACAGCAAATGAGTAAGACAAGAAACCAGTGTGGTGAAGGGGAATAGAGAGAGCAAGCGTGTCAGAAGAGCGTAATTGCCGTTCATGGTTATCGCTTATCATATTGTTATAATTAAAAAAAAAAAGTCATACCTCTCACTCCCTTTTTCTCTGATCACAGGCGCCATATTTGAAAATTATATAGTCTATCTCACTGTACAAACTGAGTCGATTCCAATGATGTCATATTTAACAACCCGTTATGCAATTTTGGATATAACCCGTGCCAAAGGAATTCACATATACACATACTTAGACACATTTGACTAGGTGGTAGAACCAGTTTAGTTCGACCGAGGAGGTACCACCGCCACACCTATTTCTGACGTGAAGCATTCCTTGCGTTCCGATGGACGGATGAAGTTGCCGTCACACTTTTATTTGAGGCGACCATCCTAGTCCTCGGGAGTAGCAACGCAGCTGTGATTGACTTTAGAAACCCATGTTCAATATGAAGTTGTTTAAAGATGTCTACGGGCGGCGGTGACCACTTACCATCAGGTGAACTGCATCCTCGTTTGCTACTTCATAGTTATAAAAAAAATGTAATTACAAAAAAACCTTTGTGTCTTTCTGTTTCTGTTCTGTTTAAGTCTAGTTCTATTTCCGTAAAAAGTTATTACTTTTTTACTGAAATAGAACTAGACTTTGATGACTTACGGAAATAGAACGAGACTACAAAAAAACGTTTGCGTCTTTCTGACGCTGTCAGGTAAAATGCACTAAAATAGTCTCGTTCTATTTCCGTAAGTCATCAAAGTCTAGTTCTATTTCCGTAAAAAAGTAATAACTTTTTAAAAAGTTATTACTTTTTTACGGACCTAGACTTTGATCAAGAAATAGACCAATATAATGATAGATAGAAATAGAAGCACTAATACATAAATACTCCTAGTACCTATCTGTGTACTAGTTCTTGTCAAGTGATCATTATCTCCATCACAGCAGTTTCGCCAAGTGTCTACAATGAGATTGTGGCTACAATGAAATTACAAACTTGAGTACCCATTGTATAATAATTTGTATTATACGTACATTATTTTCTGGAACAGTGATAGACGAGGTTTCTCAATCGTTAGTTGAAGTTAAAGTCGAAGTTAAAATAGAAAGTCGAAGTTAGTTCGAATCCCACTAATTACTAAAAATGATACGCGTATTAAAAATTAAATTTTTTTTCGAGCGGAAAACCTTCAAAAGGAAGAGTCCTAAAAATAAAGTTACTTAAGAAACATATTGGTGAATAAAGTCTACTAATTCGGATTTGGCCAGCGCTGTGGACTACGTTCGAAATCTCTCATTCTGAGAGAAGACCTCAGCAGTGCGACAACAATGGTTTGACGACGATATTATTTCGAGTTCGTTAATTCTATTTGCTCATAAAAATCCCTAGGAGAAGCCAGTTAAATTTTAAATGCCAATTACGTTACGAACAGTGCTTAAGTGGAACCGATAATGATACCTTAGGGTAGCATTAGCACCACATAGTAATAATTGGAAGTTTTAGTAGATACCTAATTATTAAAGCTCTGTTCATACTAAAGCGAAAACTTTATCAGCAGCGGTGAGTGATTTTTTTCAAAAAGGTTTGCGTTTTAGTTCGATCGGTTCTTTAGCGCTGAGTCTAAACAGTTTTAAGCGTTACTATGTTCTGTTTTGCTGAGCGATAAGAAAAAGACAGTCTAGTCTAGTGGATGTTATAGCAGTTTACTAACATTAGAGGTAGAGCACATTTAGAACACCATTAGTTTTAAAATTTAATTATAAGTGGCAGTGACCACATACCAATATCGTTTGTAAGATATTACAATTTTAATAGAAAAAATAACCCCGACAAATAAGTGAAATTAATGGTTATTTGCTCAATCAATCAATATTTTTGTAGAGAGCTTTCTTTTTATATTTTAATAGATGTTAAGATATTCCCACAAAACATATAACATTCTTTAATTTAAATACTACCGAATTCAAAACGACGTTGAAACGTTTTTTTTTATTAAATCCTATGTTAGATTCATCCGCGGTCATTTGAACAAAGCTTTATGCATTGAGTAGCCATTCCAGGGACCGTAATATTGGAACATGGTCGTGAAATGTTACGACTTTTAATGACACAATAAAAGTAGCCAAAATACAGTACAATATTGCTTGAGTTTAATTCAGCAAAAAGATTTGGAATTTTTGTTTTACATAATTATGGTTTGAACAGTGTTAGCCTAATGGTTGCAACTCTATCGGAAGATTCGAGGTTCAAATTCCAGGCACTTCAGATTTTCTAAAATGATATATATGCATTTACAAATTACTTATCACTGTTTGCGCTGTAGAAAAACATAACAAAGAAATCTACACTCCTGAGAATTATTAATCTTCTTTTAACTTATTTTTATTATTATTATTTTTTAGAACGGTCGAGTTTTATGTATTACATATTCAAATAACACTTATTGTACTGTTATGTCTTATAATAGTATATATTTTAATTTAGTCTACTATAGTTGTACCGATAATGTGTTATACTCGTAGTTATCACGAATAAACTTATTTTACTTTTCTTTTCTTCTTTCTTTCTTCTTTTCTTAAAATAAAACCTCAAAGATGTGTGAGGTCTACAAATTCGCACTTGAACACTACGATGGGCTATGGCCTGAAATCCTCTCACACATAGAGCAGTACATCTGCGCTATGTGTGAGAGGATTTCAGGCCAGTGCCCTGCACTGGGATAATGATGTATAGTCGACGATATAAATAAGCAAAATATGACAACAACTTTATCACCACTTGTTATAAATACAGTTTGACACAATTTATGCTGACATAATCAATTATGTCCAAAACAATTTATGCTGGCACCTTTGGAATAGAATCTATTAAGAATTTAACATGACTCTTTACGTTGTAGAGGATACTTAAGATACGCTGTTTGATCCTTGTGCTGACGATATTGCGATCCAGTTGCATGAACCGTGTGTGACATTGAAACCGCGAAAGAAAAGGAATTGAAAGCGGGTACCAACAAACTCGTTCCATATTAAAATGTTGATAAGTTTCCGCGGTTTTATTCGTATAAAACCATATTTTTTTAAGGTAATTCGTCCGGAAAAGTACCACCGCCACACCTGTTTCTAGCGTGAATCAGTCCTTGCTTATCGGTGGAAGGGTATGGTTGCCGATTCACTTTTATGAGGCCACTCTTATACCTCGGGAGTAGCAACGCATTTGTCATTGAGTTCAGAGTTCCATGTTCTGTATTAATCTACTTACAATCCATGGGCCATAGTGTCCACCTACAGCTTTCTCATTCAAAAAACTTTCCAAGAAACATTCATCCACTCTTTAACAAGACATTGGTGTCATAAGTTTTTCTTTCTTAATTAATATATCTTTAATTTTCTTTTCAACCGAAATGCTTCATGTTAGAAATAGATGTGACAAAGGTTTTTTTATAAGTATGGAGCAAACGAGCAAGTAGGATTATATGCGAAGTCTGTCACAGATGCGTTGCTACTACTGAGGACTAAGATAGTTGTTTCATATAAGAGTGAACCGGCAATCACACCCCTCTATCGAAACGCGTGAACTGTGTCAAAATAAGTGGAGTGTTATAGTTAGTTTACTACCAAGTGTTATAGTTAGTTTATTCTGGGTTTACTACCTGGTAGCTTGTCACGAGTGGTGACTTTTTTATCTGATTGAAGTAGCAAACGAGCATGAAACCACCCGATGGTTTGGTTGGTCACGGCCATCTATCTATCTATCTATCTATCTGTAAGCAACTTTATATAAAACATGGGTTCTATCTGAAATCAATAACAGATGCGTTGCTACTCCCGAGGACTATGATGATCGCCTCATGTGAAAGTGTGTCGGCAACCACACCCCTCTATCGAAACGCAAGAAATGCGTCACGCTGAAAATAGGTGTTGCGATGGTACTTCCCCGGTCTACCTACATAGGTTCTACCACTTGTAACTCTTGGCAAAAACCCTTAGTTACGGGCTCATGTAAAACTGAAACGTCAACATTACATAATATATAATTTATATCCAAATCTACATTTAAATAATACATGAAAACCTAATAATAATATGTAAAAATCTCTAGAATCATGCCCGACAGAGTTAACAAAAAGCTATATTTTGTGCATTTAAAATATTGTACAGAGCGGACAAACTTTTCCAACTTTTTAAAGTATCAAAGTATAGTATTTCCAACAGATGCGGCCATGTTATGAAATTTATTTTAATAAAGCAACGGATAACTTGCTAGGTTAACTGGACGGAATACTTTAGTGAATTATTCCTGGTTGAAAGCTTGAGTTAGAATTTTATTTTTAACCATCTGCGCGTCGCAAAAGAGGGTAACACGTTCATACGTCGTCGTATGCCTGTGTGTTTTTGTGCGTGTGTGCATTTATGTGTGTAAATGGATACGAAAGTATGAATGTATCTTTTTTTTTATCTGACTGAAATGGCAAACGAGCATGCAGTCCACCTGATGGTAAGTGGTCACTGCCGCTCATGGACATCTGTAATCAACTACATACAGAACATGGTATTCATCTGAAGTCAATCACAGATGTGTTGCTACTCCCGAGGACTATGCTGGTCGCCTCATGTGAAAGTATTCCGGCAACCACATCCTACTATCGAAACGCAAGAAATGCTTCACGCTAGAAATAAGTATCTATGTTTGTTTCATTGTACGTAGCACTATAAGGCACCAAATTAAAGTTTAAAGATGGTAGAGAACATTTTATAGTACAACCTGCGGCAACACCGCCTGTTTCTGCAGTTTCAACTAATGTTTTGTTGTGGTTTAAGGTGTGATAAGAGCGACATACTTATTTAAATGTTTTTTGAATTATAATCTAGTCTTTAGAGGTGGCAAAGCATCTTTGACCCACTTCGGGTACAGTAACTCATATCTTGGGGATAGCCATGGGACACAGTGGCCACATACCATATTGTTGGAGTTAGACTGCCTGTTAATTTAATTCTTGGAAAATATTGTAAAATTGACCCTTGATGCCTCTGCGGTGCTAGAAATGCGAACTGAAATTTCATTGGAAATTGTAGCGGAATTCGCTGACATAAGATTCATCTCGGAGCTTGCAACGCCGTGGCCCTTGGATAGAAATACAATACAATACAATACAATACAAAAATACTTTTGTATTGTATTGTATTGCATTTCTATTCAAGGGCCTATTATACTACTTTTAATTCGTGTAGTTTAAAGTAGTGGTCGTCGTATCAGTCTGTCAACCATAGTTGCTCATTCGATGCTCGATTACGTCTAACATTGAAAACAATTACCTTAATATCTATTTCGATTCCCGGGACCTTTCATGTTATCCTCTTTGCATATTTTCGCGATACCCTTAGGGACGCTTGCCAAGCGGAAAACATGCCAAGTTTTCAATTGTAGTGTAAGCAAGCAATCCATTTTCTTTTCTTTATAAATCCGAATATTCTTATCTGAATTATTTGTTTGAAGCTCAAAGTGAATAGAATTTTTGATTCGACTGAAATAGGCGAGGTAGAACGAATAGTTCGACTGGAGAGGTAACTTTAGATATAATCTTTGTTCTATATTAAGTTGTTCGCTTAGTTGATGTCCGTGGTAATTGACCACTTGCTACGAGATGGACACGCATGCTAGTTTAATGCTTTTTTAATAATAATAATAATAATAATAATACTGGCTACAATTGTGTTGCTATCCTTAAGAGCTAAATTGGAACGTCTTGAAAAAGTTTCTCACTTTATTTTTTTTATTTATTTTATCTGACTGAAGTAGCAAACGAGCATACAGTCCACCTGATGGTAAGTAGTTATTGCCGCTCATGGACACCTGTAATCAACTTCATACAGAACATGGGTCCTATGGGAAGTCAATCACAGATGCGTTGCTACTCTCGAGACCTATGATGGTCGCCTCATGTCAAAAGTGTGCCGGCAACCACACCCTTCCATCGAAACGCAAGAAATGCTTCACGCTAGAAATTGGTATAGCGGTGGTACCTCCCCGGGCGAACTACGCTGGTTCTACCACCTTCTAAATTTTATTATACCCTTCCGATCAAAACACAGCAGCGCTTCTCGTGCTCTCCTCTCCAAGCCGGACTGTGTGAACGGAGAGGAGAGCACGTTTTATCACGTTGGAAACAGAGTTTTGAGTAATTGTATTAAGGTTTATTTTTATATGTGCACTTCCTTTGTCATTAGAAATGTTTGAACGCGCTTCGTGTGAAATAGTAAGTGGAGCTGACCGGCTCTAATTGCGTGCCCTTTCTCGTTCGGCGTATAGTTAACGGCATAGTTGGCGGCCACGATCTGATCTGTGTGAAAAGAAAAATGCGCCGATGCTCTCCGAGTAGGGCAGTTTGAACGGACCCTTCAGCTGTTATAGCAAAAAAGGAGTGGCATTGTTGCCTCTCAGATGGACCCCAAAATATACTAAATGACTTAAAACGTTTCGAGTGCAAAGAATAATATATTTTTACCACTGAGCCGTCACCGTTCCACATTATATCATTTTACTACGGTGATTAAAGTTTACATACTGTAATGAACCCTTTAATAATCGCGTAAGCAACCCACACATATTTTCCTTCTTAATGGACAAATTTATGGCGCAAGTTTTAAGCGTATTTCATTAAAATTACGTTTATGAAGCCCAGCTTTTCTGAACTTGGAGTATTAATATATACTGGGAAAATTAATGCTTTTAGTATTTTTAATTAATTACAGGATTGGACTATGTATAGGTTGAATATAAAGATATTGTTATGTATTTGCCGTCTCATTATGATGTAATGAAAATGAAATATTTTTATATTGTATAGTCTAAGAGGCCACTTAGAAATTGTCAGTTACATTATTTTTCCTTACACTACCACCGAACCGGAACATGACTTCAACTGAGAAGCTCCATTAAGAAACTCCGCGAGTTCGTCGTTTTTCCTTGTATATTTTAATCTTTTTGCTTTATCTTATTCCATCTTTTTTAATAAATAAAAAGTAAAAGCTTTAGTATTCTTCCTTACATTAAAAGCTAGCTTCAATATCTTGCCTTACATTCTGCCTTATACTCTGGATTAACATATAGGCTACTTTTTAGTGTAGAAAAATATCTTATTCCCACGGGACAAGTCGCAAGGTAATTTAAGGTTTTTTGTTTCTGTGTAATCAGTAATTTATAATGTGTTTTTAAACCAATTAACGATCCGCGTGGCGGAGCGGTTACCATACCGGTCTGACGCGCAATGGGTCCCGGGTTCGATTCGCGGCCAGACAGGTATCTGAATGTTGAGTTTAGATTCATGTTCTGGGTCTGGGTGTTTGTATATTCATCTTGTGTGTGTCCATGGTAATCACAACACAGAAAAAAAATCCTAGTGTGGGGCTATAAGTGTAGAAAGCGTGTTTTTTTTTTAATTTCCCTAATGAAAAAGGTAATTTTGATTTGCTGTGTAATTTGGAATTTTACGTAATAAGTCATAATGTTATATTTTATTGTAAGTAATATACTATCAAAGTACTGCCTAGCATGCTTTGGTAATATATAATTTAAATTACAATACAATATGGAGTCTTAAACTCCATATTTCTACACTCATAGCCTCATACTGGGTTTTTTTTCTGTGTTGTGGGCACTATGGACATACACGAAACGAATACACATACACCCAGACCCAGAACATAAATCTAAACTGATCATTCAGATACCTGTCTGGCCGGGAATCCAACCCGGGACCTATTGCCCTTTAGACCGGTATGGTGGTTACCATACCGGTCTAAAGGGCAATTTTAGACCGGTATGGTGGTTACCATACCGGTCTAAAGGGCAATAGGTCCGCGTGGCGGAGCGGTTGCTCCGCCACGCGGGTCGTCAAATTGTTTTCATTGTACGCATTGTTGTTGTATTGTTTTCATTTTACACATATTTTTCTGTTAGTTCGCTGAATAAATAAATCAGTTGAAGTAGTAATGGTGAATGCGGTCAATCTGATAGCTACATATTCACTCCAATAGATATCTGTAACCAATCCCATTAACCATATGGGATTGGTTACAGATATCTATTGGAGTGAATCCTATCCGAATCGATTTACATTTCCAAAATAAAATACATGAATACTTAGTAGTAGTTCTAGTTCGCTATTATAGTAAAAGTTTTGCCAGGCGGAACCAGTGTAGTTTGACTGGGCAACACTGTCTCATTTATTTCTTGCCGGTTCACTTTTATATTACGCTACCATTTTAGTCTTTGGGAGTAGCATAGGATCTGTGATTGACTTTAGATAGAACCTCTGTTCTATATGAAGTTACAGATGTCCATTATTGGCAGTGGTGATTTACCATCAGGTGGACTGCATGGTGCCGAAACGTGGGCTTTTGCAGTAGACTTTATTAAAAGCTTAGGGTCATTCAGCGTGCTATGGAGAGTGCTATGCTCGGAATTAAGCTATGAAACATGTCTCATGTTGCGACATCCGTAGACGAACGAAGGTTAGCGACTTAGCTCTCAAAATTAGTAAACTGCAGTGGCAATGGGCCGGCCACATCGCTCGTAGATCCGATGGAGACGACAGGTCCTCGAATGGTGACTACGTTTAAGTAAAAGGTTCCCAGGTCGTCCCTCCACTAGGTGGACCAATGACCTGAAGAAGACAGCGGGAAACCGTTGGATTCGGAGGGCACAGAACCGGTTGGAGTGGTGGTATTTAAGGAAGGCCTACGTCTAGCAGTGGACCTCAAAAGGCCGATGGATGGATGGACTGCATGATCCTTTGCTACTTAATTGTGATAAAAAGTTATGTTTAGAATGATTTACAAATCATAACAGAATACGACGTTATTTACGACGTCGACGTCGGAAATCGTGCAATGCCATACGACTAAGGGACATATTCAAGAGATGGGTAGCAGCGTTTTCCTGTATAAAATAAATCGTGCATGTGCCATGTAAGTAATCGTATCGTATCGTACATGTGCCATATAACTAAGTGCAAATGTGCATGTGCCATGTAACTAAGTGCAAATCGTGCATGTGCCATGCCATACGCCTAAGAGACACATCCAAGAGACCTTGACGACCCGCGTGGTGGTGCTGTTACTGTAACGGTCTGAGGCGTAATGGGTCCCAGGTTCGATTTTTTAGTTTAGATTCATGTTCTGGATCTTGGTGTTAGTATATTCGTCTTGTGTGTGTCCATGGTACCCACGACACAGAATTAAATCCTAGTGTTAGGCTATGAGTGTAGAAAGCGTCCTTATTTAATGGGTAGCAGCGTATCCCTGTATAAAATTAACACCCACTGCGATCACCCACACGCATCGTGTATAGTACCACACACGATCCAAGTATAGCACTGAACCTCAAAACAATGGATGGATTTAAATAAATAGACCATTCAAGATTTTGTATACACAGGAGAATATAATAACAATAAAGAAGATTTGTGTGTTATTGTTATTGAGATTGTCATTTAGCATAATGGTTAAAGCAACAATTTTCCTCAATTTCCTTATTGAGGTAATATTTTTGTGAATAATATTTGCATATTATGCCTGAATAGGATGTGTAGTTTCTAGGTCCTTAAATTGCCGTTGTTGAGAAAACCGATTGTCAGCGATACCGAGAAGGGACTGATAAATAATAGCTAAATATATAAAGATCGGCCGTTTTATGACTGGAAATTATTGGAAAATGTAATTGGAACTCGTACAAGAAAGGCCTTGCTTTCTCTTATGAAGTGGTTGAACGAGTAAAATTCGATCAGGGATGTATCACCGCCGCACCTTTTTTCTACTAAGAACCCTGTTCTTATGGTCAGCAGTGACCACTTGGAGCAATGATAGCCTAACGGTTGAAACTTGTCCTGTCGATCGGGAGGTCTGAACTTCGAACCCAGGCACGCACCACTGATTCTTGTGCGTATTAGAAATTAATTATCACTGCTTTTCGGTAAACGAAAACATCGTAAGGAAACCTTTTTTTTTTTTGTTTTCGAGGGGGAAACTTTCAAAAAGTACCCGACGTCGTGGGAGCGACGCGGGTTATGTGGGATTCTTACCGCACTAAAACCCCCCCGGTGGCCGACCTCGACGCTGCGAAGAGGACTCCGGGAACTCCAGTTGACCGCCGCCGGTGTCCTCAGCGTGTGCCCCATCGGGCTCTTCTCTGGTGGGCGTGAACTGCTCACCGCACCTTCTGGTTTTTACGGCAACATGCAACCACACATGCCGCCGTCCTTCCCGGGGTCACTTGACCGGACGGTTCGAGCTCCCACTCTTCCCGCCCGCAACCCCGGAAGCCTCTTTTAGTCGCCTTTTACGACAGGCAGAGGGTACCGTAGTCCTATTCTGGTCCCGGAACTACAGGGACAATCGTAAGGAAACCTACACACGAGAGTTCTATAAAAAAATAGTTCTCGGAGGTGTGTGTAGTCCAATTCGCACTTGACCAGCGCGGTAGACTATGGCATAAAACTCTCTCATTCTGAGAGAAGTTTCATGCCCAGCAGTGGGACAGTAATGGGTTGACGAGGGAAACCACTTACTATTACACGGACTGACATGCTCATTTGCAATTTTTACCTGTAAAAAATATAATTTAGATTAAATTCAAAGTTCACTGTAATTAGCACACGTAATTGGCAGTTTACCCATTTAAGATAAATAAGAGTGAGCCTCGCGAAACTCTGTGGGACCTCTAAATTTACAGAAAACAGCTAATTACTTAAAATTTGTCTACATTACCTTTTTTGAGCTTAGCAAACATTCAGCGAGTACTCAGTACGGCCTAATTGCCTAGAAATAGTCTGTTGGGAGTATCATAAAATGTTATTACGGAGATTTCTTTTTAGCGCTCATTCGGGATGGGATTCCTTACGTAAAACTCTAAATGTCCTAATATAGATCGTAAACCCAATTTTGCATCCCCGTAAGAGTTTTGAACATAGGGTTAATGATACAGAAAGTTGAAGATACCCGATACAAGCTGGCAACCCTTGTTTTACTTCCTAAGGTGTTAAATTTCTATGGCGACATAGGTGACTTTATTTATAGCCAAAGCTAATTTGGCAAATTCTATTAAAATACTAGCTGTACCCGCGGCTTCGCCCGCGTGAAAATGAGTGTATCGCAAAGTTATTCCTGCACAAATCTCGACTCCATTGAAATTCTATGATAAAAATAGTCTTTATGTTGTTCCACAACCTTTTCTATAGTGAAAGTCCGATCCAAATGAGTTTAGCCGCTCAGGTTATACCCGGACAAACAAAGAGTAAAGAAACGAATTTAAAATAGATATGTATTTGTGGATAAAATCATAATTGTTATGTGAAAATATTTTTAAAATTAGACGAATTAGAATTAGAATTTTAAAATTAGACGATTGTAAACCGCCTTTCTTTGAACTAATTAACAATCTTAGTGGTCACCCAATATCAAGAAGCAACCTGTAAAATAAATTCTCCTCCACATTTAAACCTAAACGCATCGATTACAAAGATTGATTTTAACTTTTCCGATTTGGAAAACACTATTATATTGGAGTTAAATTTCTGAGTAAGATTATAAGTGAACAAAATGCAACCACCACAAAAAATAGATTTTAATTTTATTTGTTTTAAATATTATTATTATTGTGAGATAATAATTAGGGATTATTTATATTTAAAAGGATGGTTTAAATAAAATCATAATTTGTAAAATAGGACAATAAAAACAAATGCTACCGTAATATTATTAATTAACATGGCAAAACCATGCTCTTTCACCTCGCCAGCCTGGCCTCATTTGAAGTGCAACGTTTGTACTGGTCTAGTACAAAAAGAGGCTACTCTTACAAACTCATTTTACATTCGTGTCCTGTTCAACACTGGACACTATCAAGTGGTCAGATAACTCTAAAAATTCACGCTCTTCCGCGGTCGGCTTGTATTAGCATGCGCGAGCTAGACGGTTACCTACCCCTGCCGAGAGGCAAATCGCGATCTTTTTAATTTTAAATCTCTAATATCTTCAAAAGTATTTATTTGATGCATATAGTGTAAAAGCTAACGAATGCATTTATTTATATAAGGATTAATACCGAACGGAAGAGAACACACTCGAAAATAACGTAATATTTTTAGTTGAAATATGGAACATAAAAATAATTATTGTGACTTAACCATAACTTATAGAGATATGCTATCGCGGATTTATTTTATATATAATGTTGCAATCCAGTGTTTCGTGGCCCTTAACGGAATAATTAGTAATTCAACATCAACATTCAATTTATCGATATTACTTCGTAGTTGTATTGTAGATAACGCTATCTATCAAATGTTCATACCTAATATTTAACTCATCGGGAATTCCTCGTAATTACAATCGTATCTTTCGCATTATAAATACGTTTTCATTTAAATCAAATTTATATAACATCTATTTGAATGATAATTAATTGTTACCAATTAATATGTATTATTTCTGAACGAACTCACGATGACGTCCAGGCGAAATGGCCAATATGGTGATTGTCATTTGCATTGAAATTAAACAAAATTCGCGACATACCGAGTTTTACGGATACATGTTGTCGACTCAAAATCAATATTTTTTAATGTTTTATTATACACATAAGTTTTTAATCAAATCTATGATACCCCTTGACGGAATTATTAGTACACCTCTTACCACTACCATACAAAACTTTATGCTCGATTTTAACATTTCCAACCCATTTTTTGAAATAAAAAGTAGCCTATAATGGATCCCAAGTTCACCACTATCTGTGTACACAATTTCATAAAAATCGGTGCAGTAGTTTAGGCGTGAAAGAGCAACAGATAGACAGACAGACAGAGTTACTTTCGCATTTATAATATTAGTAGGGAAGTAGGGATAATGAGAGTTACACTGACATAAAAAAATAACAATTCTAAACGTCACTACTAAGTTTGATACATAAACACACATAAACATTAATGATGGCCGACAACAGTGGAGGGAGTGAGAGAAACAGGAGACCGGCTTCGGTCTCATCCCTACTCCGCGTTGTTCACTGGGTAGTTACACCGATATAGTCTGGCCAATGAGTATCCAGAGTAAAAGCGGAAAATTTTAAAAATTAATTTAATTACTAAAATAATTATTAAAAAATAGGGGTTGGTGATAGAAGGGCAAAAACTAAGGGTTGTATGTATTTTTGAATATCGTATCATAAAAAAATAAAAAAAATAAAAATTGTCAAAAAAATGAAAAAATATAATTGAGGGGTGGACCACCCTTATTATTTAGGGGTGTGAAAAATAGATGTTAGCCGATTCTCAGACCTGCCCAATATGCTTACCAAATTTCAGAGGAATCGGTCAAGCCGTTTCGGAGGAGTATCGAGACTAACATTGTGACACGAGAATTTTATATATAAGACGAGAATTTTATATATAAGATTTTATAGAGACTTTGTAAAAAATATATTCCATAAAGTCGTGATTTTTTTTCAGAATGAAGTAAAAAACAAGCTTGCAGTCCACTTGATGATCAGCGGTCACAGCCTTTTGAAGGTTTCCCCTTCGATTACAAAAAAAAAATGATTTCATTTCCAAGGTTCGAAAGTCAGGCGCGCGTCACTGATTTTTTCAAATTCATGTGCGTATTTAAATTAATTTTTATTTACCGTAGTAGTTAAGGCAAACATTATAAGCAACATACACCTGAGAAGGCTTTTGAAAAAACTTTCCAAAGATATGTAAAGTCCATCAACTCAAGCTTGGCCAACGCAATTGACTAAAATCTGTCCATAGTAAGCCTCTGTTACCTTCAAAGGATTTCCTTGCCCAGTAGAGAGACAGTAATTTGTAATGGATTCTGACTTTGTCAAACGGTTCTCACAGGAAGACGGATTAGGAAGCAATTTCACCTAATTCCTAGGAGTAGAAATGCATGTTCTAAACGAACATGACCTTAATCTTAAGCTACACTGAGATGGAGTTTCATGCTGTAAGCTTATGCTTGCAAGCATCTAAGCTTATACATAATGTTCCTAGCTTCATATATTATTTGTGTCCGTAAACGAATTTAGTGTTGTCTCTTTGTTTACACTAAAACGTTACGGTAGGAAGTTTGTCTCGGTTGGTACCACCGCCACACCTATTTCTAGCGTGAAGCATTTCTTGCGTTTCTATAGAAGGGTGTGGCTTTTGAAAGTGTGCCGGCACTTTCACATGAGGTATTTTTATTTGTATTTTCACTTTCACATCATAGTCCTCGAGAGTAACAACGCATCTGTGATTGACTTCAGATGAAACCCATGTTCTGTATGAAGTTGATTACAGACGTCCATGGAAGCAGTGAACACTTAACATCAGGTGGACTGCATGCTCGTTTACTATTTCAGTTAGATTTAAAAAAAAAAAACAATTTAGTATTGTCTCTTCTTTGTTTACACAAAATGTTACGGTAGGATGTATATGTTTGACCTGGGAGGTACTACCGTCGTTTCAAACGTACTAAATAAATGAACAAGCATACAAACATGCATACATACATACGCTCGAAAAAACCCTCCTTCTAACTCAGTCGAGTAAAATGAACTGATAACTCATATAAACGCTTTCATGGTAAAAGTGACCCGATGTTGGTGCAAGTTAATAAAGACAACGATTTTAAATGAGATGTTGATAAGGACTGTTCAAAGCCGTCGGTGCAATTGGCTACCCTGCTCTAACACGCTTCTTTAGATACGATTTAATGCAAATTACGCTTGTTTCCTGCCCTTAAAGGGATGTAACGTCCTTTATTGGGTTAATGTCTTTAAATGAATCAATTCTGGGGATTTTATTGTTTTACTAGCTTTTTCCTACAGCTCTGCTCGCTTCAGTTGCGTTTGCTACGGTAATAAGTATTATACGTGCTATTCTAGGTTACAAATTATCTTGTCCCTGTAGTTTCGGGACCAGAATAGGGCTACGGTATCCTGTGCCTGTTGTAAGAGGCGGCTAAAAGAGGCTTCCGGGATTGCGGGCGGTTAGAGTGGGAGCTCGGACCGTATTTTTTAATAAACTCGCACTAAGACCACGTCTTTGAAGTAACAGACGAAAATAAACAAGGAAAAACAATCATAACGTCTCTTTTGGGGGTGAAATTTAAATTAAATTTTCCTTCAAACAACTAATTAAGTTCCGAATAAACAACGCGCGTAACATTATGTTTATCCTGAAAACTTGTATAAAGAAAACAAGCTGGTTTTTGAAAGAATAACAGAGATGTTAATTAATATTTTTTTATAATATTATACACGGCTACTGTTTACAGTTTCTTAAACGAAATTCTCATTAAATATTGATAGTAAAATATTAAACCTATGAGACAAAATGTTTGCGAGTAAATAAATAATTTATTTGATGGATTTCGTTCATTTACCTGAGAGCTTTCTGCCACCTATCTAGGTCCATTTTGAGCTTATAAAATGTAAAACTAAAAACCGATTAAATATTTTGCTTTACTTTACAGCGTTTATTATGTTTAATTATATCATCAACCCGGTGACGTTATTAGTAAAATAATTCTAAAAAAAGCTTTTTTGGTTTAATAACATGATACCCCTTTCAAATGGGGGCGTTAACTCTAAATGCCACTGAAAAATACATAATTGCAAATATCTAGTATAGTGCTCGTATATATGTATGTTATATTTTTTTTATCTGATTGTAGTAGCAAACGAGCATGCAGTTTACCTGATGGTAAGTGGTCACTGCCGCCCATGGACATCGTGAGCAATTTCAAATAGAACATGGGTTATAACGGAAGTCAATCACAGATGCGTTGCTACTCCCGAGGACTATGATGGTCGCCTCATATAAAAATGTGCCGGCAGCCTCACCATTCCATCGAAACGTAAGGAATTCTTCACGTTGGAAATAATATATACGATCACTATACAGCATTTAAATTATACTCGTACATCCTAATCAACTAGATCGCATAATAACACTTAACACCTAGGTGCTTAGGGCGAGAATGCGAGCAAATTATTCCGATTCGTATTAGGTACGTCTTGTGAATGGGGCAATTAATCAACGTGCTCATTTGCGACGAATGGGCGCTAAAATGACGCTCAAGGACGTCTGAGAGCATTCATTGGCGTTTTATACATAAATCGTGGGCTGCTGAGAATTTGCAGATATTTTGAAGTATCTTCTTGAGACGTTTTATGCAGTATTTAGATGTTCGTTAACAATCCGCCGAGTAATTGTCCGAATGCTTAGCAACGAAGAACGGACGAGCATTCTGGTTAGTACCGTATACACTCAAGCGTATTTACAGATTCGTTTTGATGGCTATTTGCCTGTTCTCGGCGAGTATTTTGAAGTTGCATATTGGAAAAACAGCATATATTTTTAACTTGTGTGAACACAAACACTGTAACACGAAAACGACCGTTTCTATGACTGTATTTGTGGCCCTTTTTAATGAATAAAAAATGTCCTACATTTTGATTGTCTTGTTTTAATACAGGAAATATAATAGCAAATAATCATGAATTTTCAATCAAATTCAATGTGTATATTTTGATCTACACAATCTAATTTTACAAATTAAAATATACAATATATCACCTCTTTACACTATGTAGGTAGAACACTTCAATTATTCATGTTTTGACGTCAATGTCTGACGTTTTGGTAATAAATAACTCTTTAAGTTTTTTTCTTTTAACATAACTCATTTCTCTTTAACATTTTTCTTTAAATTTGTGTTATTGACTCAGAAAATGTTTCATGTATCTCATTCATGTTTTGAGATAGATTTAATTAAAGAATAACATTTGCCACACATATAACTTTAATCTAGCAAAAGTAATGAAATAAACTCACTCGTTGAATTTACATAATACTGAAACGAAGCGACAACTCACAGCTATTCCCAAAAGAAATGAATGTATTATCTAAGTAAAGTTAAGTAACTATTGTATTTATTTCTGAAATAAAAGTTATAATATAAGCATGCATAATTGCATAGTTTGTATATATCTAAACTTAGTGAATGAAATAACTCACGTCACGTCAAACCTCAAATTGACGTAACGTTACTCTGACGTCAAGTCAATTTAAATAATATGTCAAAAAAACATCAAGTCGCGTAAGCCACAGGTCGTGCCAATGAAATTGATATACATACTAATACTCATATGTACATATTCAAAAAACGTTAGCCTTAAGACACAGTCGGATAAAATCATGTGAAGCGATCGTGAGCGATTGTAATCACAAGTGGCTAAACTGGGTCTGGGCTGGGTCTGGGTGTTTCTACACAACAAACACCCAGACCCAGAACAAGAATCTAAATTCATCATTCAGATGCCTTTCTGGCTGGGATTCGAACTAGGAACCCATTGCAGAACGGTATGATAACCGCTCGGCCACGCGAGTCATCAGAAACGTAATGGACGTTACATTAAGCGACCTAATACTGAGAGGACCTTAATAAGATGGTAATAACTGGGTCTTTTTTAATTGTTCTCGAGGGGGAAACCTTCAAAAGGTAGTTTCGGGATTAGAATAGGGCTACGGCTTCCCCTGCCTGTCGTAAGAGGCGACTAAAAGGGGCTTTCGGGGTTGCGGGCGGCTAGAGTGGGAGCTCGAACCGTTCAGTCATGTGATCCCGGGAAGGACGTCAATGTGTAGGGACGCAAACCGCCGTAACTAACACTAGACGGGGCTCGACAACAAAAAAAAAGTCTTGGGGTTGACTAAAGTAGCTTATGGGCGGCACTGTGTCTGGAGCAGTAAATAGCAGCAAAGAGCCTGTAATGAACACATTTTATAACCGTTTACAGTATATATAGTACTAGAACATATTTCAATTACCTTAAGTAAACATTAATATCATTAACCCAACATAACCTCTCAAATAGTGCGGCCACACTAATGGAACTTTACCTCAACATAATTTTAATATTTTGAGGCACCTGGGTTTAAGTAATGACAATATTAAAGTATGACTTGCGATATCTTTGCAGCGACATTTTATCGTCTTACATATAACAATGGCGTCGATATATCAGACTTAGAATGTCGCTCGCTGTTAGAACGGACAAAGATTAAAAGATGGCGATATTTTTGAGTACAGTGATATATAGTGGCAATGAGCTAGCCCATTGTCACAGTACTAGTATATACAGTATTCTAACTTCTTACAAACGCACGAAACGCAAGTTGTACCTACGCGCCTCGATTTCGGTATGCACTCGGTATATAACAGCCAACTAATGTGCCGTAGTGGCGAGCGGGCGGTGTGACGTTTTTTAAGCAGTGGATCTTTTTATTTAAATAGTATTGTAGCGAGGGGCAGTTGTAAACTATATTAGGCTATTTTTGGTTGCTTTAATTGTGCATAAACACGTCCAATATTAATATTTTTTTATTTTGGTTGGTAAAATATTATTCAGTGTGAAATTTATAACTCTTATTTGTGTAAGATTTGTTATTAAGTTTCCCAAATATTAAAAGAACGCGTTGTTTAATACCTTAATCTACTGAATAAAATACAAATTATGTAATAAAGAAAGTCAAGTATGCAGATGTAATTAAAATACTTTAGACAGGTAGCCCTAACGCATACTCTCGTCCAGCGCGTCTGTAGGTATAAAATTCAAGGACAGGGCAGAGTTAGATTACTGTATGATACTAATACTGTGCCATTGTAATCTGCTGCTAATTTTGAAAATGGTTGAGAGCGCGCGATTTGATTGAAGTAAAACTTTTTTCCGACGACATTTTTTGTCCGTTTCTAGCATGTTGCTCATCATCATAGTCGGTTAGAATTTGGAGGAAAATTGAAAGGCGCTTGAGGATTGGTTATCCTAAAATTTACTCTTTAGACAAAAAGGGCAGTGTTTTAATGGAAAAGTTGTGAGACTACTGCCCGGATAGTTATAGTTCGAATCCAGTTTAAGCAATTTTGTTATTTATTTTTGTTATTATTTTTCGGTCGATATATTTGAAGCGAGATTTCATGGTGTCGCAATGGCGTCGATATATTAGATTGAGAGAACGTCGCTCGATTTTAGCGAATGGAGAAAGATTAAACGATGCTTTTGAGCAGTGATAGCCTAATGGTTGAAACTTGCCCTCTCGATCGGGAGGTCCGAGGTTCAAACCCAGGCACGCACCACTGATTCATGTGCGTATTATAAATTAATTATCACTGCTTTTCGGTGAAGGAAAACATCGTGTGGAAACCTACACACCCGTGAGTTCTTTAAAAAAAAAAAAAGTTCTCGGAGGTGTGTGAAGTCCACCAATTCGCACTTGGCCAGCGCGGTGGACTATGGCCTAAACTCTCTCATACTGAGAGAAGACCCGTGCCCAGCAGTGGGACAATAATGGGCTGACGACGATGCTTTTGAGTATAGTGATACAATACTGGCAGTGCCGGCTCGCCGTCTTAGTGCTCTATCTCTTAGTCTCTCATCTTAGTCCTTTAATATTAATATATTATTTTATTTCCTTTGGAGCCGTATCTGTGACTGGCTTTAGATAGAACTTTTGTTCTGTATGAAATTGCTGTGCGATGTCCATAGGCGACAGCCACACACTATCTGGTGATTTGCTTGCTTGTTTGAACCTTCAATCTTTTAAAATATGAAATAGTAGCCAAAATATATTAAAGTAAATTCAGAGGAAAAACTTCATGTTTCACAAGAAATTCATTAGATACTCGTAGAACTTAGCTAACCTCATTTTACCTAAAAAGTTGTCAAAGCCGCATACTAGTTTGCGAAAACGAATTAATAAAACTTGCTTACGTAAAATTAAATCTATTTGGATTACGTATATAGTAATGGAGCGCTACGGTTTCATTCGCTTTAATAAAAATAACGTGAATTCAAATTAAAATAATGTTTGATAGAGAAAAAGGTTTTTTTCAAGATTAACTATGTTATAAAGCTTTGAAATTAAATTTATTAGTATCGGTTTGATGCGATTTAGATTCTGACAGATAGACAGACAAAAAATCTAAAAAATGTAGTTAAGTAATATTTAACGTCTAGTGGACATACCGATTTGTTACTTTATATCGTTAATCCATTATTGTCCCACTGCTGGGCACGGGTCTTCTCTCGGAATGAGAGAGTTTTTAGGCTATAGTCCAACGCGCTGGCCAGGTGCGAATTGATGGATTGGGGGTTTGTTACTTTAATTTCAGCAAATAAAATGCTTTTAATTGAAAAAAAAATGCGACTAACACAAACGGGGTTAATCGGCACTGAAACAGTTGAGATGAAGTGCGTTCCAGATGTTTTTAATAGCAGTTGTTGGTATTTCTTATAACTCTTTATTCTTTTAATTAAATAAGACTTAAACTAAGTTCAATCGGTTACAGGATCTTATTATCCCATGTTCACAATAGCCGTGTAAACAGTGCTGTTTTGGTTTAAAGAGTTTTTTGTCACATCGAAGTAGAAAACAAGCATACAAACCATCTTTCTTTTTTTTGTTGTGGGAAACCTTCAAAAGGTGGTAGAGAGCCAGTGTAGTTCGACCAGGGAAGTACCACCGCCACACCTATTTCTAGCGTGAAGCTTTGCTTGCGTTTCGATGGAAGGGTATGGTTGCCGGCCTACTTTTATATTGTGCGACCATCATTGTCCTTAGGAGTAGCAACGCATCTGTGATAGACTTCAGATAGAACCTATGTTCTGTATGAAGTTCATTACAGATGTCAATGTGCGGCAGTGACCACTTACCAACAGGTGGACTGCATTCTCGTTTGCTACTTCAGTCAGATAAAAAAAATAGATTTAAAAAATCTACCACAACTATATGGCGTAGTTTTTTGAAGTTCATTACTCATTGAAAAGTTTCCTGAAACACATTCAGTATTAATTGAAGTTCCATGTCCGGTGCCATTTCCGGAAACCGATTTCCGGATTTCGTAAACGGTTGTTAATTTATTATTGTGAATGGTGTCATTTGTTAAAACGGAAATATGATGTATGATTTTATACTCATATAATTTCCGAATCTCCTGTAAAAAAATTCACAACACAGTTCTGCCATCCAAAACGTTTCGATTTCTGTTTCCGATAACGAGGATTTGCTCAATTTGAAGTGGAATATTTGTTATGGATCTGTGTGTTTATATTGTAGAGTATTTAATAGGTTTAGGAAGATTACTTTTCCATTTCCTGGTGGTTTTTATATACTTAACAAAATTTAACCAAAAATATCGCTTAATTCAAAGAAATTCTGTATCCATGATACTTTTACAGGAGTTGATGATAGAATAATAGACGAAAGAACAAAAAGAAACAAAAGATAGATAAAGTTAGGGACTCATTCGCTTGGAAAACGTCAGTCATTTGATCGAGGCAAGGGAATATCTGGGAGTTTCCCGCGACTTTCGGTAAATGTTTGTGCGTCACAATAATTTGACAAATTGTGACCGTGAGTTTGTGTTTCGGATCAAGTTAGACGAGTGAGCGAGTGAGATTGAACATTGACAATTTATTCCGTCCCAACTGATTCTGTACGATAACGAATCCACCTTTTTTTGCTGTTTTCTTTAAGTCATTAGTACACCTATTGGGTGGATATGTGCTCCTCTAGCCTAAAAGTGTTAGACACTAGGGGACCTTATTTCCCCAATGGTTATCGGTCTTTCAAGTGACTTCTTCTTCTTTCAAGGTCTTTTTATTATGTGTAGAAAAAGTACCAATGGGCAGGCCAAGTTTAGTTTAATCTTTACGAAATTAGCTTAATGACACCTTATAAATCCAATTACGGACCCTCATGGTGTGTAAATTTGATAATTGTTTTTATACCAAGAATATGAAGAACAAAATGACGTTAGTAAAAAGCTTTATTTTAATTTATATTAATAATTAAATTAATACATTTACAAAACTTCATGATTGTATACGCTGAATTATTAAATTTAATTGAAGTGTAATAATTTATTAATCTAAGTACGTCCGTTAAAAATAAATTCAAATGTCAGTAGAATAATTTTCATTATTTAATATGTTGCGGCCACAACACACAAAGATAATTGCATAAACACCCGAGTCCATATAAATATATAAATATCTCAATGAAACATTAACTTGTATCCCTGGCTACGAAATAGAATACGGATACTTATGTACAGTAGACTCTATGATGTTATGTAATGAAAGTAGCCATTTTTTTTTCTAATATTAACTTTTATTTAAAAATAGGGAAATTATATATTCCGAAGGTGATAAAACAAGTGCGGTCCGACTTGAGAGATTGTAGAATCTCTATGCCATCACACCTATTTGTAACTTGAAGCAGCATTTCATTGGAAAGCTATAAATGCAGTCTAAGCTAACTGCGAGGCGACCATCTTAGTCCTTAGTGCTAACGTATTTGTAATTAACCTCAGCTAGAAACTTCTATAGAGGAGTTGATTGCAGATGCCCATGTTTCGCTATTACTACTTACCATCTGGTGTGATGCATGCTTATTGCTTCTTTAAATTATAAAGAATATCATACTGTCAAGGTCAAACTACGTTTCAAGCCAACAGATAGTTTCATATGTCTACTTATTTCTCTCTCATTCTTATAAATTAGACCAAACACCCACAAACGTAACGCCGGCAGAATAATACAATGATTGATGATTGGAGTTCTGTGCGCGAAAGCTGTTTTTTTGCAGCGTCAAATTCGCTAGCGTACACCTGAAGTAATTTGATACTTTTGCTAGGTTTCTGACGTTGTTATACTTAATTGTATTGGCGGGTTAGGGGAGATCACCTTCGACGCCTTTGGGATGGGTAGAGAGAATTCGGAGTTTAAATCTACCGAACCCACTTATACTTGACTTATATATATTATACTTGACTTTGACAATCTTGGTGTCAAATGTAGCATTTTTTGTGTGATAGTGCTGAAGTTTATTTGATTTTAAGGACTCAATTATATCTAAACGCGATGGTACCATATGAATAGTTCTAGTTATATTTTTGACAGCATTTGATATGAGTTTGTTCCTACCAAATTAAGCGAACGGGGAACGTATTCTATCACGCTATTGAATCTTTTGCCCAAGGCATTAGATTAAATAACTTAATTAGGGCATTCGTTATTGAATTTCACGCACAGTGCATTAGATTCAATAGTTAATTATGGACTTATTTATAGTTAATCACCAATCGTTACAGTATGTGCTTAATTTTGTATATCAGTATTATAATAGCTTCACCATGTAACAATGGAGTCGCACCTACGACTGTTAAATGGTAATTGTAAAACTTATCATCAATTTTGTCCACAGGTGATATCAGCTATATCCGTCTTCTTCATCTGCGTGTCAGTGCTCTGCTTCTGCTTGAAGACGCACCCAGATCTAAGGGTCTTGGACCCTGAACCAGTGAACGTGACGAACACAACAGCAATAGTCCACTTGAGGACGTGGGAAGACAACGGGCAGCCACATGTGTGTTTCTTTTATATAGAGCTCGTCTGCAATGTCTGGTTTACCATCGAGTTGCTCGTCCGATCTGTGGTGAGTGGAATTTTAATTCTTTGATTGATTGATTTTTAATTGTTGTGATTATGATCTGAGAATTTTTTGAACAACTGCATAATGGCTCGTTAGAGCCGCAGATTTCTATTTGATAAGTAATGAGTTGGATTTTTGTCCTGAGTATACATTTTTATTTTTTTTGTGTTTTTAGAGATTTATTTTTTTTCTTTTTAATTAAAGTGGTAAACGGGCATAGAGTCCACGTGATTCTAAGTGTTCACTACCGCTCATGCAAACCAGTAAATAACTTTATACAAAAGACGGGTTCCATTTGAATTCAAGCACAGGAGCGTTCCCACTTCCGAGAATTCTTTTAGTGACGATTTTCTGATCCAGTTGCATGAACTGTAGTAACGGAAAATCTCTAGTACGGAGGTGAAGATAAACCTTTGGTAACAAGTGGTAAATTGACCTATCCACATACCAGTCATTCTTTCTTATATTTGTTCGTTTTTTCTTATAACGTTGTAGAAAAGTCTTGTATTTGTGGTAATATTAGCCTAAATTCGTAAATGGCTTCAGTGGTTAAGATTTAGTTAAATATCTTTAAGCATAGGCATATACACAACTTAGGCATGCTGCTTATTGTTCTCTGCATAAAGCTACCGGGACAGAGTGGTGGAGTATGCTCTAGGCTATTTCCAGCTACGGCTAAGAGCATAACCTAGCAGGTCATAAAATCTTCGAAAAATTTTCACGCTCCGTACTAAACTTACAGTTTTAAGTTTTAGAATTACACAACATCTTCATTTTTATTCTGGAAAACGTTACCTAAGCTTTTGGTCTTTATTTTTCGTAAGTTATTAGACAGAAATATTTGAATTTTGCCTTTAATATACTTATTTGTTTTCTGAAGCAGTTCTTGCGTTTCGATGGAAGGTTGTGGTAGCCGGCACACTTTTATGTGAAGTGACCATCCTAGTTCTCAGGAGTAGCAACGCATTGATTGACTTCAGATAGAACCCATATTCTATGTGAAGTTGCTTGCAGACGTCCACGGGTGGCAGTAAACACTTGCCATCAGGTGGACTGCATGCTGATTTGCTACTTTAATCTCATATAAATAAACTTCACGTGATACAGGAAACGGCACGCTAAGTGATATTAAATAAATAATCAAAAAAATTGGTCCTAGTGCCATATCAAATTGCGGTTCTTCGACGCTTTTATCAACCTGATTTATCGCCGCAGAGAAGCAAAGAAATCCAATTGTTATTAAAATGACTTGTAAATTGAATCAATTCATACAATACAATCCCATACATATTTTTCAAGCAAATAGTTTTTTGAATGTTAGCGGCACTCAATTCTTTTACAATTGTACAAAAATGCAGGTGAAAATTCTCTAACACGTGCGAGTGAAGTCAATTTGCAACGCGTCGATGCAGAGTGATCACGTTTTAAATGTATTTCAACAGTTTTTGGATTTCAACTTTATTTCCAACTCGAAATAAAGGCACTATTGGAAATATACTCAATACTATGATCTAGGAAAGATGATGTATATGTATGTGAAATTGAAGACGCAAATTAGCATACAGTTCATCTGATATCTCTATTATCTCTAATCAATTTAAGAAGCGTTTGAGACAAACCAGAAAGTCATAGACACTGGCGGTTCCAAAAGAATGCTAGAATTCTCAAGCCCTGAAAAATCTAAATGCAAGTACTTCCGTTAATCTGGTACATGCCATTTTTTGAAAATTAGGAGGACTCAAGCCCTGTTTCACAAGTCAATTCGCTACATCCCAAAATTTTATTTTAGGAGGAGTTAAGTGCCTTCATATCTAAAAGATAGAACATAGCAAACAACTATTGTATGGGGAAGTATATTAACTTTTACTTTTTTATTTTAAGTATTTGTTATTAAATATTTTTTATATTAATACCTAACGATAAGGCTGACGGGCCGCCTGATGGAAAGCAGTCACCGTCGCCTATGGACATTTGCAACACCAGAGGAGTCGCCAATGCATCGCCGGCTTTGGAGGAGAGCTCTTTTTACTATTACTACTTATTATACTCATTACTATTTATTTTAGCGTTAATGGTAGTTGTAGTAGTAGATAACACTGCAAAAACTTAAACAACATATCTAGGATGGTTACAGGATACAGCCTTTTGACAAATGGTCAGACAACGACGACTTGGTTGTGGGCCAATGTTTACATATGTACAGATAAATTCAACCCGATCTATAAATTAATTTTCTTTATGTGGGATTGTCATTTTTGAGCTTGAGGTAAAAAATGATAGGATTTATATAGAAACCTTTGACTGCCTGCTTCATCGTTGCTCCAAAAGGATTCTGTTTAAGGTTATTTTACTTAAAATCATTATGTTCTAAAAACTTTTCTTCATACTGTCACGTGCGGGTCGATGTTACAGAAAAGAAAAATGATTTTGTATCAAACGATGGTTATACAAAGAATATTTCTTGTGTTCTTTCCACAATTCTTCAGCTTTGTTTCACATACAATAGGGCTATAATGAACAACAGTTTTCCTTTCAAGATGGAAAATTACGGAGAAATTTCCTTAATTATTTCGGGTTTCATCACCGGCGGAATGTATGGCACAATGGTACTTTGAATTTTAAGTTCGTCTTTTAATGGAACAAGCTGTACAAAGGATCAAAATGTTAGGGATCATAAGCTTGTTTGTACAGCGAAACTACTACTGGTGTTGTGTTTAATTATCCTTATACCGTTTTACGTTAAAAATGCTAGCAACATATTTATGAATAGGTGGCTACCATGGCTTCGCCCGCCTTGGTCACGTTTTCCTTAGTATATAATGAGTATACTATTGGTCCAAGATCCACCGCCCAATACATACAATACAATACTTATTACTATCAAGCTACTTTTTCGAGAGTAGCTTTATTTCGATGAGACGCCCAATTTGTTCTATGACAACTAATTTGAAGTGATAGCGTAATAGTTACAGTACTGGCGTACTAGGTACTCAACTCTTCAATGAAGCGTGAATGATGATATTCGAATCCCAAGTAAGCGTCACCCATTTTTGTAAAAAAAACGATGTTCTTGTTAGAAATTTATCATAACTGTTTTGATAAATTTAGAATTTTAGAAAAGTAAAAATTCAATAGAAAACCTACACACCTGAGAGTTTGTAAATAAAATAATGGTGCGTGAATTCTATCAATTTGTCCAATAGTGGGACAATAATTAGTTTACCAAAAAAATTACAAGTACGTCATACAAATTTATAATATTGTTTATATCGATTAATATTATAATGTAACGTAACGTAACGCTACAGCGTAACGGTATCTTTTATATATAATTTTATTATCTTCCAGCCCTATCCTTACTGTGCTCACTTACGTCGAGAGCTGTCCTTTCTTTAACAATCGGTATTATGTTTGTCTACTTTGTTTGAATCGCGTAATTCAATTTCGGTCGAGTTTTGTACGCCTTCGGGTTTAAGGAGAGCGTATAAAGATACAAAAGTATTCGAAGTTTGTATGAGTATTTTCTACGTAATTATATTACAGGTCTGACGGCTTACGGCTTAAGTTTGATCAATTTTATTCAAATAAATTATTTTATTCAGAGATTCTTTACAGAAACTCTTTCTGAATGTGGATTCCTACATTTGCTTACTTAATAAAATTAAAGTAGCTTTAAGCTTACAGTTTACCTGATCGTGAATGCTCACGGCCTCTATTCGAATTTTTTTTATCTCCAGATAAGACTAAAGTCCTACCTAAATTTGGCTCTTTCTATCTCTACATCATTTCCAAACCAAACAGCAACCCTTAACACTGCTATAAGAAAAGAAAGAATCCACGATGTTCACATGCACAATGGGTGCTATTAACTTCAAAGTAAACACGCTTTCTACACTCATAGCCCCACACTAGGATTTTATCCTGTGTCGTGGGTACCATGGATACACACAAGACGAATACAAAAACACCCAGACTCAGAACATGCATTCTAAACTCATCATTCAGATACCTGTCTGGCCGGGAATCAAATCCGGGACCCATTGCACGTCAGACCGGTATGGTAACCCCTCCGACACGCGGGTCCTCAAAAGTATCATTGTAATAAGCAATTCATGTGATAGTGAGTACACTGCTGGCTATAAAAATTGTAATTAATCCAAATTAGGCTTTGAATCCTACCTAGTTAGCCACAATACGCCAAAACTAAAAAGCTTTAAAACTAAGTTGAAAGGCATCGTGTATTTTTGCGTTTCCACGCCTTGAGACCAGAATATAGTTATGTTTTACTTCGATGCTAGAATAATAAAATAAGTGTTGGATGCTATGGCGTAATGGTCATGGCTTTATCAGACTGGACAGACTAGATTTGTTTCGAGGAAGGAACCAAAAGGTATTTGTCGAGGTAAAATTTGGAACTCTCTCTTACTCTAGCCAACTAACCCGCGCCCCTCCACAGTGACCATCCTCGATGCTGCGAAGAGGACTCGGAAATCTCCAAAAGTACGCACGCGGAGTTATTTGAGCGCGTAGCCCTGTCAAGCTCCGTCCAGATGGGCGTAGAAATCTACCAAACTTTTTGGCGTTTATGGGGCTAAGCTGGATCTAGATCTGGGATGTATTATGTTTATGTGTATCTATGGCGTTCATAATCAGGAAATTCTTATGTTATACTGTGTTTTGTTCCTGTACTTCTGGGATCAGAATAGGGCTGCGGTATCCCCTGCCTGTAAGAAGCGATTAAAAGGGGCTTCCGGGGTAGCGTGCGGCTAGAATGGGAGCTTGAACCGTCCAGCCAGGCTATCCCGGGAAGTACGGTGTGGCACATACCGTCGTAAACACTAGACAGAGCGGTGGGCTGAGCCACCCATCTGGGAAGAGCCCGATGGGGCAACGCGCTCAGAGGATTCCGGTTGCGTTCCTTTGGAGATCCCGGAGTCCTCTTTGTAGCGCCGATGACGGCCACCGGGGGGGTTTTAGTGCGGTAAAAATCCCACATAACCCTGCGTCGCTCTCACGGCGTTGGGTACGTTATGAAGGTTTCCCCCTCGTGAACAAAAAAATACTGTGTTTATGAAGTATAGAAACCCCTTAAAATGTTATAATATATTAATGGAAATACAAAGAGATTTTAGCTAAGTCGACCTAAATGTTCAAGACACCTGTCATGTTCGCGTATAGGATATTTATGTCGTGAACATGTCTTGCAATATAACAAGACCTTTACAAGATAACACAATACATACCTACCAATTATTAGTCTGTTACACTTAGTTTACTACTTATTAGTGACTAGTTGATCCGGCGAATTTCGTTTCGCCTAAAAGTCAAAAATATCAAGTTACCCGTGTTCCTTCACTATATTAGGCATTTATTTACATAAAAACCTTCCTTTTGAATCGCTCTATCTATTAATAAACAGCATTAAAATCCGTAGCGTAGTTTTAAAGATCTAAACATACATAGGGACAGAAAGCGAGAAGCGACTTTGTTTTATACTATGTAGTGAATGAATGCCAATGTTGTTTATTTTTCAGTCCTTGGTGTAGGGTGCCGGAGGTTATAAATTTGGCGAGCATTTTTTGCAAAACATTGCAATTCAATATTCGCAAAACAATCGCAGAATTGAGTCTTTCAATTGAGATCTATCGAAATATATCTGTGTTAGCAAAAAAGGGATCTGTCAAAAAAGTCTATATTCCAACAATGTTGGTAGGATAAGTCAACTTGACATAAATCAGACTTATACCGCTTTTCACTGGGATCGTAGAAAGAAGTATTACTTGACCACAACAATTAGGCGCATAAAACAAAAGTGGTTCAATACCCCGCATCTCGCTTCTTACCCCGCGCGTCCCCTAGTGACGTGCAGTCGTGTATCGTCTCGGTGTTTACGTTAGCCAGCACGTGTTTAATGTTATTTTGTTATAATTTTAGTTTAATGAGAGATTGTTGAATTTTTAAAGTTGTTATTAAATTAGTTGATTATTCGTCAATAAACCTCAAAATGGGTAGGAAAAAGACTATTCGTGGAGGAGAAAGAACTCTTACATTCAAAATATGCATTTTTGTACAAGAGAAGGTTATTGGGCTCAGTTCTCCTGTCTCCAAAGTTGAAAATCGAATGTGTGCTGCAACAGGCATCAGTCTCTTACACAAATAAAAAACGAAAGAAATTATTCCATGTCCGCGAATATATTAAACATATGAAGGTGCTTTAATAAATACTCGACTATTGAAAATATACCACTATGGTGTATGTTTTAATAATGGTATACCTACATACTTTTGGTATTTGGTAATAGAATATACTTCGTATCGGGATGGGAAATTCCTAGTTGTAATGACGTTTCAACTGACATGCGCCTAATTGTTTTGGTCGAGTAGTACAATCAAAATTCAACTCGATAAATCTTTCCAGCTTTTACAAAGGTAAAAATCTATGCAATCTTTAGTGCTCGGTTCTGACGTAAAATTTGTATACCAATATTGCGTACTAGGCGCTTCACTGAATATTCAGGGCCAGTATGAGCGCGACAGGTGTCACGAGCATAACAACAAGACACTTTGTGTAACGTGCGAGAGATGTAAAATATGATTTTAGATTAATATTACCCCAAAATAAGTAAATTTTAAGATTTTAGAGTATGTACTAGGTAGTATACTATACTCGGGGCAAATTCGATGTTCGAATATTTATTAAGAATCTCTCTCTGCCTGTCAGTGTTGCCTAGCAACCACTGACAGGCAGAGGAATGCAACTTTTTGTTGTTTTATCAGCCGTCTTTTACCTATTATTAACTTTTACCTGTAACTTATAATAGGTTGCAAATCCTTGCTTAGAATTAAGGTTGTAACATCATTAGTTATACAATGACGGTAATGGTAAATACATTTTGTTTGATTGGTTTTAGCATGTTATCTTGCAGTTGGTCGTTATTAGTTAATCAAATAGAAATACTTCGCGAAAATTTAATGCATAATTTGGTTGAATATAAAATGCATTTGTGTACAAATTTGTGATAACCCTACTTAGGAATTATACATTTATTCCAGATCGAATTTGCCCCGAGTATAGTAACATTAGCATTTGATAGCGTGATTCAGAACTTGCAAATGAATTTTCTAACGCCATTTATTAACAACAACTAGAACTACTAAATATGTATCAACTAAAAAACATCGATATTCACATGGGAATGGGAGAGCGCGGTAAAAAGTAGCCTACGTTACTCTCCGCCCTCCAATCTCCCAGCATATAAACCATATCATATAATAGCTTTGTGGCGACGTGAAAGAGGAACACACAAACAAGCACACTTTCACATTTATAATATTAGTATGGATTGCAGTTTTGCATAACAGAAGAAGTACCTTCGCCACACCTATTTCTAGCGTGAAGCGTTTCTTGGGTTTCGATGGAAGGGTGTGGTTGCCGGCACACTTTTATATGAGGCGACCATCATAGTCCTCGGGAGTAGCAATGCATCTGTGATAGACTTCAGATAGAACCCATGCTCTTATTTATTTATTTATTTATATATTTAAAACATGCCAACAGCGATTACACACTATACATACTCAATACACATTTTAAAATAAATACAGATTCTGGTGTGTACACCAATTATAGGCATGACAACATTGGTACGACAATACTTAAGTACTAACTAATGCAGTTGGTGAGGTATTAAAGTAAAACTAATTAACAAGTAACATCAAGCTGCAAGAATTTTTAACTTAATTGATATAAAGGAATCAAAAAATATGTCAATATTCTTGTAAATAGTACAAATGCTCTATATGAAGTTGTTTAAAGATGTCCACAGGTGGCAGTGATCACCATAAGGTAGACTGCATGCTCGTTTGCTAATTCGATTAGATAAAAAAAATGTATTAGAAAATAATGGCATCGATGTTAAAATTAATCGAATATGTCATATTCTAATAACGACTTTTACACGTAGTAGAAAGTAGTCCATTACGTCTTATTTCATAATTAACTGTCGTCTGAACGGGAATATTCCTCAATAGCGCGCAGACGTCTGCTTATTGTCGTATCAATGTTCGTGACACCTGTCGTACTCGCATTGTCGTAGGAATATTTACGACAAACGCCTACCAAGATGCTTTAGATATTTATTGGCGCATTCAATTTAGATAATTGCATAATTATGTTGTATTTGGTAGTAGTATCAATTCTGAAATGTTATCAAATACTTTTATAAAAAATAAAGTGTACTACTTTATATATGTTATCAAATACTTTAATAAATTAAAATATACGAAATTCGACCGTAATTCAAAAAGTAAACTTAATATTGCCCAAAGTAGCACGAATATTTCTCAAAGTCTATCATATTGTATTAGTTATTTTAAACACATCCGTTAAAGAGGTTTAAACTGCATTTAAAAGTAATATCGGGTATTTTGACATCTGACATTTGACGTTTTGTGTTTTCATATGTTGAATGTTTTATTTCGTTTATTATTTATGTGTTTGTGACAAATGCAAGGTAGTGTGTGTAATGTGCTTTTAGTTGATTTTACATGTATTTTATGCATTATTTAAAAAAAAATAGAATTTGGTACTCCTTCACTACATTAACTATAACCGTGCGTAATTTCATACTCCTCTTTCCGCGGTAAGAAACTTAAAAACGGAACCCAAGTTTTGCTTCATGTATTAATAATTATATAGATTTATAGTGTGTACCTTTAGGTATTCAGGTTTATTTAGGTAGGTAGTCTTTATTTTATAAAAGGTATCTACTCAACAAAAGGATAAATTATTGTTGTAGTGCTCAACAAAAAGTTATATTATATTGTTTTTACAGTTTGCGATTTAAAGTTATATTACACTTTTGTGTTTGTGAGAATGTATGTAAGTGCTGGTTTGATATTGCTGACATTCTACACACACATAGTTTATGGTATAGAGTGATATATTTTATTAACACATAAGACATACCTTGGTAAACAGACGTGGGCGGAGCCGCAGAAACAAGCTAGTGTTTTATAACGCAGTTGAAGCCTCAGAGCACAGCACGTAGAAAATAAAATACATTAGCTTTTTATAAGATTTTTGGATAGTCTTTTATATTAATTATAACAATAGAACAGTGAGTTATGTTACCAGTCCTCGTGTTAAGGGATCTCCCTTAGAATACCAATAATATACGTTCTCACATCACAATTACTACTCGACCAAAACAATTAAGCGCATGACAGTTGAAAAGTCATTAGAACTAAGGATTTTCCATCCCGAAACGAAGTATATTCTGTTACCAAATACCAACAGTATGTAGGTATACCATTATTAAAATATACGCCATAGTGGTGTATGTTCAATAGTCGAGTATTTATTAAAGCACTTTCATGTGTATAATATATTCGCAGACATGGAATATTTTTTTCTTTTTATATTTGTGTAAGAGACAGATGCCTGTTGCAGCTCACACTCAATTTTCGACTTTGGGAGACAGGAATACTGAGCCCATGCATCTCATCTCATCTCTTGTTAAAAAAAAATGCATATTTTGAATGTAAGAATCCTTTCTCCTTTTTTTTTTTTTGGTCTCGAGGGGGAAACCTTCAAAAGGTACCCGACGCCGTGGGAGCGACGCGGGGTTATGTGGGATTTTTACCGCACTAAAACCCCCCCGGTGGCCGTCCTCGGCGCTATAAAGAAGACTCCAGGTACTCGGTCCGACCGCAACCGGAATCCTCTGAGCGCGTTGCCCCATCGGGCTCCTCCCAGATGGGCGGCTGGGCCCACCGCTTCGTCTTGTCTTTACGACGTTAACACCTAGACGATACACGACTACACGTCACTAAGGGATGCGTGGGGACAGAAAGGAGGTGCGGGGTACGGAACCACTTTTGTTTCATGCGCCTAATTGTTGTGGTCACGTAATACTTATATATCAATCTCTTAGTTTACAACTATCTTTATTATATTTCGCATGACCGACCATTGACATCCCATGACAACTTATACCTTCTTCTTTTTAATGTTTTTATTATTGTAATACTGTAAATAAGTTTTCATATAAAAAATATCGTAAATGTATAATATATTAATATCGGTATTTTGAGAACGCTAACACTCGGGATTTTGAATAATAAGAATTTTAATTACTAGCAGTAGGTACCTCTCCAAATGCTCGCACCCGATGTTGCTCAGTTTTGTAAATCCGTCATAATCTGCAGGGTTTAATATCCTCCGAAACTAGTAAAACGCCTATCGACACCCAACAATGAAACACCCAAATCAATTAAGAGCGAGATATTTCCCGACACTTGGCAATTCGGTCACTATTGTCATTTTAAATGTTTGCGACACCTGTCGACTCATCGTATGCGTTTGCAATACCGGCCAGTTAGCTCAACTGCTACTAATGTGTTGGTTCATATTGAGTCGTACCTTAGTTATTAAATATGTCGGCGCGACACCGCGTATTTATGAAAAAAAGAAATAATTATTTTAGTTAGTTTAAAGATCGAAAATTGTTTGTTTATTTAATTAGCAATATTTTGTGATTTTTAGAATTGTAATTTAGTTTACCCTCCATAAATTTGTTATTGTCACCTCACCAAACATTGTTATAAAAAGGCGAGCGAACGCCGGTAGAAAAAGATTCTTGTTTAACCGTCGAAGCGATCGGACCTCCTCAATTGTGAATAATTCGAAGAAGTTTACTCCTGTGTTTTACTTGAAATCTTCAAGAATGGACAGTTATGAACTCCTGGCCTTCCTGACGTCACATTTCACTAGCTCACTTCGTTAGATATAACATGGTTAATCTCTTTGAGTTTCGACTCCGGACGCCTTACCATCATATCTAATTCTGCTTAATTTAACAGTGTTATACATATGTCCCTGTGTTCTGATCTGAATAAGAATCTGTAAGGGAGAGATACACACATGTCCATGCCTTTTCAACTTACATTTTTTATTATGAAAAAAATTGCATAGGTAAGTAAGTAAGCAATATGAAGGATTATTTAGTAAAAAGTTACAATGACCGTTTATTATCTCGTTGGAGATAATTCCATTCTCAAAATTTGAAAAGAAGTTGTGCTATGTATTGATTTAATGCAGTTAATACCTTTTTTATTCTCAAGGGGGAATTCTTCAAAAGCTTCCCGAAGTCTTGATAGCGACGCATGGTTATAATGGATTCTTAATGCACCAAAACCTCCGGACTCCGGGATGTTCAAATGAACGCAACCGGAGTCCTCTGTGCGCGTTGTCCCATCAGGCTCCGCCCAGGTAAGCGGCTGGGCCCAAAGCATCGTCTGGTGTGCACGACGGTATGCGACCATACATACCACTTTCATTTCCGGAGACGCCTGCCGGACGGTTTGAGCTCCCACTCTAGCCGGCCGCAACCCCCGAAGTCCCGTTTAGTCGCCCCTTACGACAGGCAGGGGATACCGTAACCCTATTCTAATAACGGAACTACAAGGACGTAGGAAATATAACTACGCAAATATTTTGTCGTTCATTTTCAATGAACTGAATTTTGTCGTAAGTTCTCAATATCAGATGTTACTACGACAAATATGCAGTCAAGAAAGTAAACTAATGAATTACTGCGACAAACTTGGTATATTGTTAATAACACAATTTTCATAAGTTTATAGCCTTAGTTTGGAGAACTGTGGTATATTCATGAAATATATCACGGCCGCCGTCTGCGGAGAAGCAGAAATTAATTTCGTAATTAAAGCACAAAGTGGCATTGGTTAAGGAAATTTGGGCTTATTATACTTAGAGTTCTTATTAGATTTCCTTTGTGTTTCTCCGCTTTTATATGCCGTTTGGTGCCGTATGGTATTTCCACTCTACATTTCCCGTGGCATGGATGCTATAAGAAGGAACTATGGAACAAAAACGATAGGCACCAAATCTTTTTGTATAACATCAACATCCGCTGCGATCACCAACATGCATGCCAGTCACGGTAACTATTGGCAAACAATTCTATGGCTTATGAATAGATTATTTTTTAACCGACTTCCAAAAAGGAGGAGGTTATCAATTCGTCTGTATTTTTATTTTTTTTTTTTATATTTGTTACCTCATTTCTCCGGACTGGGTGAACCGATTTAGATGATTTTTTTTTTATTTGAAAGGTAGTGCGTGTCATAGGGTCCCATTTTTTTTTTAGTATTTTTTTGACTAGGGCATCCATAAGAAAAACGCATAAGTCTTAAATTTGCATTTTCAATGTACGCGATAAATGTATGAATAACTCAATATCCCGCCAACCGATTTTGATGATTCTTTTTTTATTAGAAAGGATGTACTCCAGGGGTAGTCTGATAAGAGTTTGATAAGGTTCTAATCATAGGATCTTCAACTTTTTGGAGCAAAATAATAAAATTAGTGATAGTCGGCCGAACCTTAGCTGGAGAAGTCCAATTGAGTAAAATATAGAATGAAATTACTATGTAGGTATTTACTATGAAAAATTTTACCTTCAACTCTTCAATCCTGATGATGCAGGGGTACTGCTAGCCTGAACTATAAAAGTTGGTCGTTTGATGTTTGCGAATATATAATGAAATTGTTAAGCAAATTCATGGGACAAAAATTTGACCTTCAACTCCTCAACCCTGATGATGCAGGGGTACTTAAAGCCAAAACCATAGGAATAAGCCATTTGGTGCTTACGTATATGTTATAAGATTACTGAGCAAAAACATAAGATGAAAAATTTGACCTTCAACTCCTCAACCCTGATGATGGAGGGGTACTTCCAGAGGGGGCGCCCTGTTTGTATGAATTGTAAAAGTGTTTTATGTTTAATTTTTGTGAATATGTAGATGCACAAAGCAAACTTAGAGGCTTTATTTAAATACAAACATAAAAATATAGTCACTAAAAAGTGTAAAATAAAAACTTTTTAACAAAAAATATCTACCGACTTCCATGTCACAAAAAAGTAAAAAATAATTTAAATATATTTTGGTCTAGAACATACTCAGTACTTAGTACATAGTTCTGAAGTCGGTGCTCATATAGGACGTAGTTACCGTCGTCCAGCGAAATATGTCGAGCACCGACTTCAGGACTATGTACTAAGTACTGAGTATGTTCTAGACCAAAATATATTTAAATTATTTTTTACTTTTTTGTGACATGGAAGTCGGTAGATATTTTTTGTTAAAAAGTTTTTATTTTAGATGATGGTTTGGTTCATTTATATTTTCTAAATCAAGTAAAGGATTGTTGATTTATCTTAAAATTATATATATTTTTTGGAATAAATCTAAAGAAAATTAATATGTGTTTGGTTTGTTATGACAATAAAAGATTTTTTGAAAGTTCATCTAATTTTGCGGTGTAATATTGCAAAAATATATTTTTTCCTGCCTAAAAACATATACATAATATACTAAAGTTTATGTAACCAAAGTAACCAAATATATTCAGTACTACATTCTCATTTGCAAAATCAAGTTTAGGGCTTTTAATTTCCCCGAAAGAAATACTTATTTAACTAATGTTATGTTCAATCGAATATAACAAAACCTTAAATATCATCTAGTCGCTATAATTTTTTAATAATGTATTTTTGAAAAAAAATATTCAAAATCACAAGTTTAAGTTACAAGATGTATTCAACACTATATTCTCATTCGCAAAATCGAGCTTAGGCCTTTAATTTCCCTAAAAAGGCAAACTTATTGAACTGGGGACACTAATGATTGGAATTTTGGGTCCATTTGGGTGCAGGATGCAGACGCAATAACGCGCAGACGTTTTACGATGGTGGTCACGTGCGGGATATTAGGTTGTGTTGGAATATCACGTGAGGTAAACCAGCCATTAGGCACAAATATCGGGACATTTGTAATCATAGTACCTGACGTAGATATGAGGCGGACGGATAGGACGATGTGTCAATCGAGGTGTACGGAGTGTGCATTTGCGGTAATTTCGCACAATGTTACCAAATGTTTTGCTAGATAGAATATAATAAAATTTTTCAGCTAGATCAATCAGTCCTTTATATGCCTATCTTGACGGTGAACAAATAAACAAAATATTTGTAGAACGAGTCGAGCTATCTTCGCACCTAAAGTAAGATTAAGGTCCTGTTTAGAATCAGTCATAGATATGTTAACCTTTAAAAACTAAAACACTTAACTAGAAATAACTAAGCACCGCTAGTGTACAAGTGAAATGGTTTGTAACACGGGTGCCGCAGTAGAACTTATAAAGTGCAAACTTAGTATTTCCCTGGTTAAAGTGTTTGTATATTTAAGATTTTCACAATAGAATAATTGTTAGTTACTACTGAACTTGTCTTCAGATCCGTGAAATTGGAAATCCTAGCTTCCACAGCGTATTTGGTTATCCTTGCCACAATGCCTATGAAACTATTAGTTGATATAACTACGGAGTAAGATTATTTAAGTATTATTTTTTTCTTGTACGTTGTATCACTGAATTACAAAGGAAATTCAGTATTTGATACATAAGTGTACATAAGTGTGTCAATATGCAATGTTATAGGATCTCTACTATTTGCACATTATTTGTTAGGGCTTCCTAATACAAATATGCAGAATTTTATACATGAAAATATGCAGTTTTGACTATATTTTCCTTGAAAATTATTTATAGGATTGTAATCATTCTTTTTATGATATAAACTTATTTCAACTTGCAATCAGTACAACTTTTATCAAAACATAAAGTGTGATTTTGAAGATATTAGTCCAAAATACTCATAACTTCAATAAAAACCGAATCACGAATTAAAATGTAACTGCGTAAAGTAATGTGCGGGCTTCTATAGTGTGTACTATCCCATTGTATTATGTACTATTTTTTTACTTTTATCAGTTTTATTTTACCGAAAATGGTACTCATTAATTTATCAGCTTCGAGATACATGTTTCACAGTACTTTTAATTTATGGGAACCAAACGTGAACCCTTTCGCTTGTCGTGCCTATCATCTAATAAGCCTTTAACAGGCTACAGTGGAATCAAGAGGCCACGCTTGACCCATCCAAAGTGGGTCGATAGTACTCGAATATTGTTCACACATCGGTTGAAAACGCTGCTAAATACAGCACGTTTCGAGTTCGAATCACTTTTGCATTGTTAGAAAAGGCGCAAAAAAATTGAAGCCAATTGTGTCGTGTCTGGTTTTGTTAATTCATAGCTGATGATAACCTCTTTTGCTTTAGAAGGAGGGTAATGTTTGTCAAGCGTACGTACGTATGCTTGTTCATTTTGACGACGCGCGTGGTGGAGTGGTTGCCATCCCGGGTTCGATTCCCGGCCAGACCGGTATCTGAATGATAAGTTTAGAATCTTGTCCTGGGTCTGGGTGTTTGTGTATTCGTTTTGTGTGTGTCTATGGCACCCACGACACAGAATAAAATTCTAGTGGGGTTATGAGTGTAAAAAAAGTGCGTGTTTTAAATTTAAAAGGTTTGTGCTTCAAATGTAGTTCATCTTTTGCGCCTAATTAAAGCTGTGTTCAGTAGTTTAAAACCAGCGTAATTCTTATGTGTAGCAACATAATAATATCTGTGGTCGGCTTCAGGTAGGATTCTAATCTTATTTGGGGTTGCGATTGCTAGAGTAGTTTGCATGATCAATTGCTGCTTTCATACCAAAAGATGGCGTAATTATTTTACCTTTCACTATTCATTAATGATGTAAGTGGCCTATTTTATTAATTCAGAGAGGCCTACGTCCAGCAGTGGACTTAAAAGGCTGATGGATGGACTTCTATTGAAACTACTTTGATCATCAATCCATTAACTGCTCATTACTTTTGTAAAATGTGCTGAGCGGTCACCAAACTAATTTATTAACGGGTACTCACGATATGTGGTTTTGAATTATTTATATATATAGCTTTTTTTTCTATCTGACTGAAGTAGCAAACGAGCATGCAGTCCACCTGATGGTCAGTGGCAACTGCCGCCCATGGACTGTCTGTCTGGGTTCCATCTGAAGTCTATCACACATGCGTTGCTACTCCCGAGGACTATGATGGTTGCATGTGAAAGTATGCCGGCACCCACACCCTTCTATCAAAACGTAAGAAATGCTTCACGCTAGAAAAAGGTGTGGCGGTTGTACTTCCCCGCTCCAACTACAGCTACAGGTTCTTCGACCTTAAAAAACTGCACTAGTTCTACCATCTTAAAATATGTACCGCGTACCCGTTAATTATTTGAATGTACCAATTCCGCGATAATACTCATTTAAAATCATATATTTTTTTGTACATACGTACGTATTTTGTCGTAGTAGATACTGAGTTCAATCCCTGGCCCTGACCTGTGACTGATTTAGTAGTCGGAATCTTGTCTACTGGATTCTAATATGCACGCTATTAACCTAATAAGGATTGATATTTATTTAAATATATTTATGATGGTACATATTATAAAACCTACACTAAATTAAAAGTTATTGCCATTACCATTCATTATTTCTATACTTTTTCGTCGTTTTTAGTTTACAAATTTTTGCAGCTATATTTTTGTGCAGAAAGGCGTACAATTTTAAATTTTGGTACACATTCTTCAAAAGCAAGCTTCAGCGTCGATCCTATGCAAGATCCGGGATCTGCACGTGACATTTCCGTTTTTGAAAATATGTTCTGATAAGTTTCAATGCCATGCCATATGTGTAACTGCTGTGATAAATTCGTACGATATTCATTCTTACCGCTTTTTGGTAATTCTCGTCAATGCATAGTATTAGGACATAGTCCAGCGCGCTGACCAACTTCACTCACGTTTGATAACTTTTTTTAAGGACTCTCAAGTGTGTTTATTATTCGCGCTGTTTTCCTTCAACGAAAAGCAGTACTAGGTACCTTGTGATACCCACGATTGAGAACTCAAGTTTCAAACAATAGACGATTCTTTGTAAATTGCTTTAAACGTTAACCCATTATTGTCCCACTGCTAGGCACGGGTCTTCTCTCAGAAAGAGAGAGTTACAGGCCATAGTCCGCCGCGCTGGCCAAGTGCGAATTGGTGGAAATTTCTTTGGTAATTGTTAATTGTGTCGTGTCTACTAATTCGCGGCCAGCGTGGTGGACTATGGCCTAAAACTCGCTCATTCTGAGAGAAGACCCGTGCCCAACAGTGGGACAATAATAGGTTGATGAAAGAATTGTGTCGTGCCTGTGCGGTGTCAGTCTTACAAATAGACCAATATATACACGCTTTCTACAATCATACACGCTTTCTACACTCATAGCCCCACACTAGGATTTTCTCCTGTGTCGTGGGTACCATGGACATACACAAGATGAATGCATAAACACCCAGACCTAGAACATGAACAGTCATCATTCAGATACCTGTCTGGCCGGGAATCGCACCCGGGACCCATTGCACGTCAGACCGGTATGATACCCGCTCCGCAACGCGGGTTATCAAATTCGAATAACAGGTGCACCGATGGGCTTCAAAGACCTGATGTATGTCATCGGGATAGATTAGATGGAACTGTATTAAGTACTGTTATTTTTTTATTAAATATTGTAGGCAAACGTTCGTGAAAGTCACCTTTTGATAATAGACCGCTAATGTTTGTACAAATTACCTGTTAATAATAGACCACCTAATACAACAAATAGAATTAAAGTTCCAAGAAGTAGAAAATTCCAAGAGGATAAGAATTGAAGTGTTTTGCTTCGTCACAAGTGCCTCTCTCTTACCAGATACTTTATACCAGCGAAAGAGCGCTGGTCACATACCGAAAGTACAGAACTTAATATTTTTGTCATAAAAAGTAGCGTTCTGCGTAAAATTATTCCCATGAAATCTCTCGGCTAGTAGGAAAGCACGCTTGCCGTACACACTCTTTTCTTAAATAACATATGGTCGATTTTTTAAAGTATCAAACTTCATTATGAAAATTGAAGTTCGGTTATAAGTAGCACAGTTATCATTTTACGTGTAGTGAAAGTCTAATGGTTGAAACTTGACCTCGCGATCGGGACGTTGTCTGGTCGAAGGCTCACTCATTCTGCGAGAAAACCCGCCAAGCAGTGGGGTAGTAATGAAATGAAATGTCTTTGTTTTGCATAGGCCTTCGGGGGCACTTACAAATTGTCAGTTACATCTATATAAATTTCTTACACTACCACCGGATCGGAACAATCGGAATTGAGAAGATCCGACAAGAAACTCAGTATGTTAGTCTTTTTTCTTTGTATATCTTTTAATATTTGCAATCTTGTTTTTACATGGGTAACAAATGTTGGCCTAACAAGAACCACGTTTGGCAGGATACGCTACACTTTGTAATGGGCTGACGACGACGTTACCATTTTATATCACCTGTGTAACTGGGGTTATTGCTACAACTATATACAGTAATACCCTGAAATTACGCGATAGGTGGGAAGTGATAACCGCGTAAGTCAAATTCGCGTAAGTCGGGGTATAAGAAATAAATAGCACAAAATAGTTGTGCGGTTGCATCCGTCCAATCATGTGTTGAACATTAGTGTGTATGTAAACGATAATAAAGAGATTGTGTGACGCTTAAATAAAAGACGAATCGAAGAGATTTAAAAATCGCGTAAATCCGAGTTCGCGTAAGTCGGGGTAGCGTAAGTCGAGGTATTACTGTACTAAATCACACACACACTGTAAAAAATTCTTTATATGGTAATTATACTGAAACATAATTTTAATGATTGATAAATAGGTTGGAAATTTAAACCGGTACAGCGTGTAATTGGTGGTTAAAAGCCGTGCGGTCACCACTGATTTGAAATTTAAACATGAGTGTAATTGTACAAATTTAATATTAATGCTTGAATTGGCATGTGATTTAGGACGATGGGAAAGATAAACAAAGTTTTAAACTACGTTTATATGTAAACTACTTTGATCATAATCAACTCATTAAGCTCTCAGTTGCTTTGATCACACGCGTGGCTGAGCGATCACCAAACTAATCTAATGAATGTACTTATATATGTATTATTTTATCGCAGTAGATGCTAGGTTCAATCCCCAGCCCGAGAGATAAGATACACCTATTTCTATCGTGAAGCACTTTTGCGTTTCGGTGAAAGGGTGTGGTTGCTGGCACACTTTTAAATGACGCGACCACCTTAGTCCTACGGAGTAGCGACGCGTACGTGATGGACTTCGGGTGGAACCCATGTTCTGTATGTAGTTGATCACAAATGTCAATGGGCGGCAGTGACCACATACCATTAGGTGGACTGCATGCTCGTTTGCTACTTCGATTAGATAAAAAAATAGTGAATAATGAATTTAAATTTCTATATATGTCTGAGAATTCGTCTGTGTGTGTCAATGACAGCCACGTCACAGGAATTACTAATATGCACATACAAGTATATGTAAATGTAATTACATAATTAACTGCAGGGTATATATTTCATATTCCCAACTTATATTTTTTTGCATATCTAATATTTAGTATTTAGATAAGTCAAAACACTAAAAGAAATAAAATTATAAATTCAAAATATGCCTTTTTTGATATTATTCAGACAATATAAAGAATCGCAACTCAAATATCGACACTAGCAGCTGTATTACGGAATATTATACACTAGCTGAATCCCGCAGCTTCATCGGCGAGAAAAAATCGATGTATCGATTGTTCCGTGGAAATAAGATATTTTTCCACGGTAAAAAGTAACTTATATATTAATCCAGAGTGTCAGCTAACTCCCTACCAAATTTTATGGAAATCTCTCCAGCTGTTTAGACGTGAAGAAGTAACAAACATACACACTTACAAACTTCGCCTGTATAATATTAGTATAAACTATGATGAAGTATGAAGTATGATATGTTTCGTGGTTCTCACGGGACTAGGGATTGCAATCCGGCCTCATTTTCAATCCGGCCGGATCCGGCTGTTTTTTCTCAATCCGGATTAATCGAACGGTTAAAACAGTGTAAAAAAAGGATCGATTTCTAACGGTAATTATTTTGTAATGTGAAATCTTTGTCAAAATATACAATCACCAGATCCGGTGGAGGTCCGGATCCGGTGTGTGTAAATTTGTGCCGGATCCGCCGGATTACCGGATCCGGTTTTCCGGATTGCAATCCCTACACGGGACGTTATATAAATGTGAATTAAATACTAAAAGTATCAGTCGGACCGGTTGCCAAGCGATTGCATTGATGATGGATGTATCTACCTATCTTTTCACCTGTATCCAAATAAATCTTTCTATCACTAGAACTCAAAGGATTACTTTTTTAACCGACTTCCCAAAGGAAAGAGGTTATCTATTCGTCACGTATATATATATATATATATATATATATATATATATTTTTTTTTTTTTTCATGTATGTTCGGGCGAAATGGCTAGAAATCGTCGACCTACCGACACGATGCATACGACATTGTATGCGGCTAGTTTCACAGGCAGTCCCATATTGAGGAAAATGAAAACCTTCCGGCGGTTTTCCCGGAAAATTGGAAAATGTCGGTTTCTTAAAATCTTGAATAACTTGGGTGTTTCTAAACCATTTTCTTTCTTTCATTTGATAGGAAATTTTGTCACGCAACTTTTTCTCTTGGACATGGGTATGCTGTGATGCTTAACTCTTTGAGTTATGGGGGGAAAACCACCACCACTCCTCAAGTTTTTTAGATAATTTGAGATAACTCGGCTCCTGCCGAATCGATTCTTATGAAACTTGGAATATGTATTATATATCAATGTTTAAATGACGAAAAATTTGACCTTCAACTCTTCGATCCTGATGATGCAGGGTTATAGCTATCCTAAACTATAACATTAGCTATTTGGTGCTTACATATATGTAATAAGACTAATAAGCAGAGACATGTGATGAAAAATTTGACCTTCAACTCCTCAATCCTGATGATGCAGGGGTGCCTCAAGCCTAAACCATAGGGGTTGACCATTTGGTGCTTATGGGTATGTAATAACAATACTAAGCAAAGACACATGATAAAAAAAATGACCTTCAACTCCTCAACCCTGATGATGCAGGGTGCTGTAAGCCCAAGCCGTAGGTGATGGCCATTTGTTGCTTACGGATATATAATAAGATAGCAAGGCAAAGATGTACGATGACAAATTTGACCTTCAACTCCTCAACCCTGATGATGCAGGGGTACTGCAGGCTTAAACCATAAACTTTAGACATTTGTTGCTCACGGATTTGTAATAAAATTGCTAAGCAAAGGTATAGAACGAAAAATTGGACCTTCAACTCCTCAATCCTGATGATGCAGGGGTATTGAATGCCTAAGCCATAAAACTTAGCTATTTCATCCTTACGCATTCAAAATGATATTTAAAAAATGTAAGGTAGAACATTAGAAAAATGGTTGTATACAGTGGAAAATTGGACCTTCAACTCCTCAATCCTGATGATGTTGGGGTGCTTCAAGCTTAAACTATAGGCGTTAGCTACATGATCGCTACGTATATCTGATAAGATTACTAAGCAAAGATAAAAGATGAAAAATTTGACCTTCAACTCCTCAACTCTGATGATGCAGGGGTACTTCAGGCTTAAACTATAGGCGTTGGCCATTTGTTGCTTATGGGTATGTAATATATTTACAAAGCGAAGACGTATGATAAAAAAGTTGACTTTCAACTCCTCAACCCTGATGATGCAGGGTACTGTAAGCCCAAGCCATAGAAGTTGGGGATCTGTTGCTTACGTGCATGCGATGAGATTACATAGAAAAGATATGACATGAAAAATTTGACCTTCAACTCCTCAACCCTGATAATGCTGGGGTCTTTCAAGCTTAAACCATAGGCGTTGGCCATATAGTGCTTACGTATATGTAATGAGATTACTAAACAAGGATATAACATGATAATGTTGACCTTCAACTCTTCGGCCCTGATGATGCAGGGGTACTTCAGGCTTAAACCATAGGTGTTGGCCATTTGATACTTATGGATATGTAATATATTTACAAAGCAAAGACATATGATAAGAAAATTGACTTTCAACTCCTCAACCCTGATGATGCAGGGTACTGCAAGTTTAAACCATAAGCATCGGCCATATGGTGCTAACGTATATGTAATGAGATTACTAAGCAAAGATATGACATGATAAATTTGACCTTCAACTCCTCAACCCTGATAATGCTGGGGTCCTTCAAGTTTAAACCGTAGGCATCGGCCATATTGTGCTTACGTATACATAATGTTGTTGTTCACAATACCAACAATGAGTTTCGGAGAGAATATAATTATGATCAAAAATTCCACTTTGAATACAATTACCTGGAAGATGCAAGAGTACTACCAACCTTTTTAAATTGGATGGGTTAGGTTAGGTTGGAACATAAAAGAAAACACAAAAACTAAGCGAGCAGGGCGCGGCAGCGCCCTGCGAGCGGTTGCGCTCAGTTCATACGCATTGTAACAGTAATGTAAGATATCGCTTAGGCTTTTGTTTGATTTGTCATATAAGGTTGAGTTTAAATTAACGTTTCCATTTATGCTTGCACTATGCAGTCTTATTGATACTATGTATTACACGGTCTCGTATAAGGGAATTTATCGTCACTAAAAAGCGTGAAAAAAAAAAAATTTAAACAAAAAAATACAACCGACTTCCATGCCACATAAAAGTAAAAAATAATTTAATTACATGTTGGTTTAGAGCAAAAACAGTACTCAGTACATAGTTCCGAAGTCGGCGCTCATATATGACACATATAGTTTCGTCATGATCCAGCGAAATATGGTGAGCGCCGACTTCGGGACTATGTACTGAGTACTGTGTTTGCTCTAAACCAACATGTAATTAAATTATTTTTTACTTTTTTGTGGCATGGAAGTCGGTTGTATTTTTTTGTTTAAAATATTTTTTTCGATTAAACCAAAAATCATAACATCATACATATATATATACTAGTACACCCGGCGAACTTCGTTCCGCCTATAAGTCAAAAATCATCTGTGTTTCTCCACTATATTATACATAAAACCTTCCTCTTGAATTACTCTACATATTAAAAACAAATGCATTAAAATCCGTAGCGTAGTTTTAAAGATCTAAACATACATAGGGACAGACAGTGACTTTGTTTTATACTATTAAGTAATTAGTTTATATTCCCGCCACTTCGCTCGTTTCAGGCACGTTTACTACGGTAATAAGTTTCCTATATGTTAACTTAGACTCAAAAATTAAGTGTGTGCCAAATTACAGAAATTGAAATGGTTACAGTGGTAAATTCTCTTTAAAACAGTTTCGACCATTTCAAGCAATAATGCATAATGGAGTCCGTTTACTGAATGCCGCGGAAGTATACTCAAAGCGTTGTGCATTACGTAGTTACTCTCTCTTTTTGTTTTGTGTTGGAGAATTGTAAGATTTTCAAACAGGCGTACTTATATGGGGTGAAACACGTTAACGGATGGTGAGTGTGAGGTTACTTTTATTATGTTTTGCTTACTTATTTTAATATTTTTACATTAAAGATTAAAAATAAAACTACTTAAAAACATTTCACTTGAAGTATTGTGTTGGCTGTATATTTGCTTGGGCGTGTTCGTGATTTAAAAATTAAGTGGCTGACGTTGGCGGTCGAATATAATCATAGAATAATGTACATTCAATTTGGGTAACATTGAACAGCGGTGTAACTTTGAACAAAGTTGTGAAAAAAATATATTAATTTATTACATGGAAACTTCTTGTTGTTTCAATATCGTACCTGCGTAAAATGGTTTGCCAAAATGTTGTAATAGCAATGAAAGCAAAAAAAGGGACCTGTCAATGTCATAATTTTAAAAAATACCACCTTTTCCGTAGTGAAGTTGTTGCAAGTGTTTAATGCTTCATTTTGAAATAGCAATTATAATATAAAACTTACCGTAAACAGGTGTGTTTTGGTGTTTATCTTTAAAATGTATATTGTATATTATTATTTTGAAACTGTACTATCCGTATCTTATGTTGAATATTGCGTAAAACTGTTAAACTTTTGACGACGTCGAAATTGGATGTTATATGGGTAACTTTGAACGGTTCAAAGTTACCTGTATCATAAAAAAATATTTCTTTCGGAGGCTCAGGGTCGCTCAGCGTGCTATGGAGAGGGTTATGCTCGGAATTTCGCTACGAGACATGATTCGCAACGATGAAATCCGTAGACGAACGAAGCTTACCGACATAGCTCTCAAAATTAGCAGGCTGAAGTGGCAATGGGCCGCCACATCGCTCATAGGACCGATAACCGATGGGGAAGAAAGGTCCTCGAGTGGCGACCATGTTTAGGCAAAAGGAGTACCGGTCGCCCCCTACCAGATGGACCGGTGACCTGAAGAAGACAGCGGGAAACCGTTGGATTCAGAGGACACAGGACCGGTTGGAGTGGCGCCATTTAGGGGAGGCCTATGTTATGTCCATGTTCCGTCCATCCTTTTTTTTTTTTGTTTTCGAGGGGGAAACCTTCCAAAGGTACCCGATGTTCCATCCATCCTATGGATGGATGGAATAAATAATCAAAAAAAAAAACTAGTATCTTGTTTTACCACCAAATTGATCGACCTTTATTCATATGGCAAGACCAAGTTGTCTATTGTATTTATATATCAAAATAAATGTATTTTTTATAGATTTGGTTTTAATTAACAAAAATATGTTAATTAATTTTACTCAGACCTTAAAATATTCGATTAATGACGGATTTTATATCCTCAAAAAATTATATTCAAAGTTACCCAAAACTAAGGATAACTTTGAATTTGAGTTTTAGGGTAATTGTGGATAGTTTAATTGTTTTCTCCGTAAATTTATTGTGTTAGATTAATAAACCAGCTGAAAAGGACACTATTCATTTAATAAAAACAAGGTGCAATAAATATAAAACAGATTATAATATCACAAATATTGTAAAAAATGTTCAAAGTTACCCAAATCGAGTTTAGCTGGTTTAAATATTAAATTATGTAATTATTGAAATAAGTAAACTTTATAAATAAAATCTACTTATTTTATTATTTTTATATTTAAAATTAAAAATAAAATGAATTAAAAAAGGTTTCACTTAAAGTATTGTTTTGGCTGTATATTTGCTTGCCCGTGTTCGTAATTTAAAAAGAAAGTGATTCGGGCGGGAAATGCCACTGACGTTGGCGGTCGAATATGATTGTAATCATAGATTAATGTACCGGGTTTAATCCAGACATTAATACTATTATGAAGAGCATTTTTATCTGGTTGAAATAGCAAGCGAACAAGCACTTTCCCTGATGGTAAGAGGTGGCTACTTTCTATGTACACTGCATACCGTTGCTTCGAATAATCGCACAATTCAAAATTTATCGATTTAAAGTAGTAGAGTTAGTTTTATCAAAAGAAGGCTCAGAATCTAAGACTTGTTGCTTTAACCACATCTTGGTTATTGGCCTTTTAATATATTTTTATTATTTTAACATCATTAATCAAAAAAATGTAAACAGGAAGGTCTGTTTCGTTTTACCTACGCCTCCTGTAAAATTTGCGATTATGAATTGTATTATTATTAACTAACTGAATCGCACAGCTTCACCCGCTTTAAATAAATAGATGTATCGATTGTCCCATGGGAATAAGATATCTTACCACGGTAAAAAGTAGCCTATATGTTAATGCAGAGAGTGTCAGCTATCTCCCTACCAAATTTTATGAAAATAGCTCCAGCCGTTTAGACGTGAAGAAGTAACAAACATACGCACTTACAAACTTCGACTTTATAATATTATAGTATACATAGTGTAGTATAGTATGATTCGAAGCAGCAATATGTACAGGAGTTTGAAGTCAATTGCTCAATTTTTTCTGACGACTAAGATAGTTTACTTAGCTATATGTCGGCGGGACACCGCGTAATTATGAAATACACGTTGACAAAAATAATTATTTTAGTTACTTTAAAGATCGAAAATTGTTTTTTTATTAAATTAGCAATACTTAGTCATTTCTAAAGATGTTAATTTAGTTTACCCTCCAAAAATTTGTTATTGTCACCTCACCCAACTTTATTATAAAAAGGCGAGCGCCTGTCGGTAGAAAAGATTCTTGTTTAACCGTCGAAGCGATCGGACCTCATCAATTGTGAATAAATCAAAGAACTCCTTTCTTTTACTTGAAATCATCAAGAATGGACAGTAATGAAGATCCTTCCTGACTTCACACTACCACTTCGTTACATATATTAAAGCCAGCAATCACATATTCCTCCCGAAATGCAAGAACTACTTCGCGTAACAAAAACATAGATGTGGCGGTACCACCTCTCCTCGAACTATGCTTATTCTACTTTTATTTCACTGAAGTAGCAAACGAGCATGCAGTCCACTTGATGGTAAGTGGACACTGCCACCCATGGACATCTGTAATCAACTTCGTACAGAACATGGGTTCTATCTGAAGTCAATCACAGATGTGTTGCTACTCCCGAGGACTAAGATGGTCGCCTCATATAAAAGTGTACCGACAACCACACCCTTCCATCGAAACGCAAGAAATGCTTCACGCTAGAAATAGGTGTGGCGGTGGTACCTCCCCGGTCGAACTACACTGGTTCTACCACCTGGTACTAAGGTAATATAAGATATTACAACTTACTACTCTTCTAATTTGTTAGAACATCATTAAACTTTTGATTCTTCGCCGTTTCTTTGCCTTTTCAAGTAATTTCAAAGATCCTTGAGTCCTATGCCAGGTGGCAGCACTATTGTTTCAGCGGCTCTTCAAAGCCAATAATTTTCTACTCCATTTCACTTTCATTTCCAACGCAGATGTTAAGTGACAATGATTTTTCACTTCCGCCTCTCAAATGAATTGGCCTTGCGAAGTGTTTTCCTTAAACGATTTCATTTTGAATTTAACTTATGGGTTTAATTAATTCCATGGATCTTCACGAAATTAATCTCGAGGGTAACATTTTTTGTATTCTAAATTACCATATTTTTACAAGCTTTTATTTTGTACGTCTTAATAATAGATCGTATGTAATTCGTTTTAAAGGTGCTAGAACATAGTAGTTCGACCGGGGAGGTACCACCGCCATACCTATTTCTAACGTGAAGCATTCCTTGCGTTTCGATGGAAGGGTGTGGTTGTCGGTACACTTTTATATGAGGCGACCATCATAGTCCTCGGGAGTACCAACGCGTCTGTGATTGACTTCAGATAGAGCCCATGTCCTATTTGAAGTTGCTTACAGATGTCCATGAGTGGCAGTGGCCACTTACTATCAGATGGACTGCATGCTCGTTTGTTATTTCAATCAGATGAAAAAGTAGTTCTTGGTACTTAATGTGTTAATGTAAATTGTAAACTATGTAAGTGTCAAATTTCCGACATTGATCCTTACTTTTTACGTAAAAGTTACAAAAACAAGGACATCTTTACAAACTTATACATAAGGTGAAGAAGATATTTGAAAAAAATGTAATATTGTTATACATTTTCTAAATACCTGAAGAAGGAGACACTTAACGCATATTTTTACGCGTGTTGTAAGATATCTGGCATTTATGGCCCATAATTTTGGATATTTTGTTATATCTAAAGGTAAATGAGATTATGAGGCCATCCATAAAATATACAAAAGATGTAAACCGTAACAACTTTTTGTGTAACTTTTTATCTTTATATGCTTGTGTTTTATAAGACTGAAGTAGCAAAGGAGCATGCAGTCCACGGTCACTGGCCACTGCCGCTCATTGACATTTGCGGGAAACTTCTCATACAGCTAACAGTAATCCTATATGAAGGAACAGATGCTTTGCTATTTCGGAAGACTAAGATGATCTCCTCGTATGGAAGAGCCAGCAACCACACGCTTCCACCGAAGCGCAAAAACTGTTTCTTACTAGAAATAAAGGTGGGCATTCACGTTACGATGCACGCATACGACCGTAGTTCGTGCGACAGTCCGTGCGACCGTGAATGCCCACCTTAAGTGTATTTGTCCGTCTTTATTTTTATTGCTTAATGGGTTAGAATGTATCACTACTTTTTCAGTAAATATCGTAGGACTAGATATTAATGCATATATGATAGACATCTTTACCGAAGTCTATGTGGTTTAGCATAGTGGCCTTAGCTTAGGGGTATCCTCCACACGTCCGTTAATTATTTTTATAAGATAATAATGTTACATATTTTAAAGCAATTTACATTAATTTAACGTACAATTGAAGTTTTAGTCCAGTTACATAAATGAAGCTTTGTAAAAAAATGTGTAACACACATACATACATTCTAATATTCGGTACTTCATATTTGGTATTTTTCATTACATGTCATAAAAAGTTTTAGAACATGATATTATGTACTAAAAAGCTCGTGTCGACTTTGATTAGTGTTTTTGTGTTTGATTAGTTATTTTTTACCTGTAACATATTCTGAATATGTTTTTTATTTATTTTTGTTTGTTCTGTTGATTTCCATTGGGGCAACCTATTTGAATTAAGATTTTTGAGATTGGGATTTGGGATTTCGCGTAAAAACATTAAAATTAATAGACCTACGTGCGTCTTACGCAGACCCAGTTGTATAAACTGTTATTTCCCAGTGATGTAGCGTTTCGGGAACAAAGAAGATTATGCTCTGGGTAGCCTCTCTCAAAATCTGTCATTATATTATATATACACTATCTCCAAACTTTGATTTTAAAAACTGATATACACTTAGATTTGCGCCCCAGGGCGATAATGTTGTGGGCGGTATAATAGATTTCGCGACCATTTTTTGGGCATCTCTCTCGTCACTTTTGGGCACGGGTCTTCTCTCAGAATGAGAGTGTTTAGGCTATAGTCCACCGCGCTGGCCAAGTGCAAATTTTGGCCATCACATTGCATGTATGCAGGTGGACGAGTAGACTATGCTGTTAACCACTTCAATTAAAAAAAAAAACTTACAATACGCGTGAAACCGTCATAGATAACGTGCTATATCCTGAGTTTTAGACCATATAATTTCCAGCTAAATCCAAGTTGACTTACGCCTGATGCGAAATGAAAGACAGTAACTATTCTGTTGGTTTAACATTCTATTAAAATTAAGCTTTTGTACGCTTTGAATAGGGTTTGACAGGGTGCAAAGCCGTATTGTCTAATGGGTCTTTATGAATTAATAACAAACCCAAAAGCTGTTTGCTTCTGTAATGGTAACTCTATCCGTTCAGATAATTGTCGGTAAGTTATTTGCGCCCGTACTCCTTTACATTTTGTAAAGGAGTACGGGCGCAAATACGAGCTTTCGACGCAAAATAACGTGAATTGGAACAAAATTAAATAAAATGAAACAGAATGAAATGAAAATACAAAATTTCTATTGTTCTTTTGCATCCCCGTTATGACCAGTGAATGGTGAAGTAATTAATAAAGTGACATGTGATGTTGGCCTTGAATAAGATCACTATATCTTCCAGTGGAAGACAGTTTTGACGACCCGCATGGCGGAGCGGTTACCATACCGGTCTGACGCGCAATGGGTCCCGGGTTCGATTCCCGGCCAGACAAGTATCTGAATGATGAGTTTAGATTCATATTGTGTATTTGTCTTGTGTGTGTCCATGGTACCCACGACCGAGGAGAAAATCCTAGTGTGGGCCTATAAGTGTAGAAAGCGGGGGCGTGCGAGTGTGTAATATTAAGGAAACGACTAAGAGACAAAATCTCAAAGATAGGCAGCATCGTCTTCCTTTACAATGTTAACGTCCACTTCGTTAATAACCACGCATACCGTTTGTGTGGCCAGCGGTTTAAACCTCATTATAAAAGGCCTTTCCAGCAATGTACCTCCAAAAATAGGAGAAAAAGCGCATGGTCATGAAAAACTTTCTTGTCATGTCCAGGTTACCACAACAATATTTGATAGCAAATTGTCCCATAAAACTCCAGAAAAGTTCGCCCTGGATCTACGCCAAAATTTAATCACAAAATTCAATGCAACATGCTCCTGGCACGTTTTATGTTAGTATGTAGCTGCCACTTACTGAAATATTGCTCTAAAATACATTAATACATCAATTTCTGCTGTACAGCAGCCAAATTCTTGCCGTGCAACCTTTAGAGACCTCTTGTACAGTACATAGACTTTTTCGTTTGATCTTCTGCATCCAGAGGTTATTTGATGGTTTCTTCAAATTTGATTTGGTGTTACTGCGATTATTACTTCTTGTGATACTAAGACTTTAGTTATATTATAACTTATAAAGACAGAAGGAAACAAACAAAAATAAACCTTCCTGATTATTTGTATCACAACACATTACACTGATAGTAATAAATATTCACTATATTACCACTATAAAACATGTAACACTATAATAAACGATAATAATTAAATAGAACAGGTTTTAACCCACAGAAATTGATAAAACAAGCAAACTTTGCTAATGAACGTTTCTTTGTTACAGGTAGCCCCAAACATAATCGAGTTCGTCAAATCTCCAGTGAACATAATAGACTTTATTGCCACTCTAAGCTTCTATATGGATGTAGTGGTAGAATTAACTGTAGTTAGGCGGAACTTGGACAAGGCTGATATCTTGGAGTTCATCTCCATCATCAAGATCCTCAGGCTGTTCAAGCTGACGAGACACAGTCCAGGGTTAAAGATCCTGGTGCATACCTTCAAAGCATCAGCTAAGGAGCTGACGCTGCTGGTGTTTTTTCTCGTGCTGGGTATCGTGATATTCGCGAGCTTAGTATACTACGCGGAGAAATCTCAAGTAAGTATGATCTTTATAATTGTTTATTTTTCGACGATTTTCGTAGCAGAACGGTCACCATACTAGTCTGAAACACACTGAGGACTTCCGGATTGGATTCGAAAATTGTTTGAATGATAAGTTTTGAGAATACATTTCTTGCCACATTAACTACCTACCAAATGATGGTGGTCACTGTCATCAATAGGCATCTGAAAGCTTTATATGGTTCTATTTGAAGTCAATTACAGACTTCTGAGGACTAATATAGTCGCCTCATTTGGAGGTAAGCCTGAAACTACACTCTTCCAACAAAACACGTAATGCTCTATGCTAGAAATTTATGTCGCGATGGTCTTTTATATTTTTTTTCGAAAATACACAATAGTTTTAATTATAAATATACTCCTTACTGTATCTACAATAGGGTTGCGGTCAAAATTATTGAAAAATAACAGCATTTGTTCAATATGTCCTACATCTTTCAGTCTCGTGCCACGATTAGATAAGATTCGAAGTAAAATCCGTGATGATATGTCATTGTATATTGTGTGTGTGTGTCGTCAACCCATTATTGTCCCACTGCCGGGCACGGGTCTTCTGTCATGAGAGAGTATTAGGCCATAGTCCATCGCGCTGGCCAAGTGCGAATTGGTGGACTTCACACACTTCCGCGAACTTTTTTTTTAAAGAACTCTCGGGTGTGTAGGTTTCCTCACGATGTTTTCCTTCACCGAAAAGCAGTGATAATTATTTCTAATACGTACATAATTTTAGAAAAATCTGTGGTGCGTGCCGGGGTTTGAACTTCACGATCGAGAGGGCAAGTTTCAACCATTAGGCCATCACTGCTTGTATTATTATTGTGTACTAGCCTTTGCCCGCGGCTTCGCTCGCGTGGAATTTAAGTCTGCCACATAAAGTTTCCAAGGTGGTAGAGCAATAGTTCAACCAGGGAGGCATCACCGCCGCACCTATTTCTACCGTGAAGCAGTTCTTGTGTTTCATTACAAGGGTGTGTCTGCCGGCTCACTTTTATATGAGGCGATCATCATAGTCCTCGGGAGTAGCAACGCATCTGTGATTGACTTCAGATTGAACCCTTGCCCTACTTCCTAAGGCGATTAACATACGGTACCGCTCACTGCCGCGGTAGGCGGTGAAGTGGATCGCATGTTGTATTGGGGTCTAATAAATCCGTTGATGCCTCACACACGTACACCGACCGACCGCGCGGTCCAGCGGTGTTCTCATCACCACCATGTCTCCGCGCGAACGACAGTGCGGAGGGTCGGCACCTTACACACGGGCCGGCGCCTAACCGCGCGGATCATCGTTGATGCAGGCCGTGTTGCAATTTAATAAAATGAATTTCGATGTCGAAAAGTTTATTTTGATGATCGGTCCATCTGCGCGTACAGGTGCGTAAACCGCCTTACCGCGCGGGGCACCGCTATTTGCGGCGGTGCGCGGTGCCGTGTGTTAATCGCCTAAATCAGAGTGTTCAAATTTCAAATCACAGGCACGTATATTAATTTGAATTAGTTTTGTCGGCAACAGATATTAAATGCTTACTCTGAAATTAAAAGTTTTAAGAAAGGGTCTCAAAACGCGTGACGGTTACCAACGCGCAGTTGGCTAGCGTGGTCAACTACGACCTAAACTACTGCTAATCTGACATATGTGCCGAGTTCTGTAACACTAAAAGGTGGATGACGATTGAATAACATATTTAACCTTTCCACTGTTTCATTCTCATTGACCTTTTTTCTCTTTTTTGTCGAAGGAGAAACCTTCAAAAGGTACCATACGCCGTGGGAGCGACGCAGGGTTATGTGGGATTCTTATAGCACCAGGACTCCGGGATCTTCAAAGGAACACAACTGGAGTCCTCTGAGTGCATTGCCCCATCGGGCTCCTCCCAAGTGAGTGGCTGGGCCCACCACTCCATCTGGTCTTTACCACGATATGCGACCACACGTATACCACCGTCCTTCCCGGGATTGCCTGGCTGGACGGTTCAAGCTCCGTCCATCCTGGCTTTCACGATAGCATGCGACCACACATGCTGACATCTTTCCCGAAGTTGCTGACTGGGTGTTTGGAGCTCCCAGTCTAGCCGCCCGCAACCCTGAAAGCCCCCTTTTAGTTGCCTCTTACCACAGATAGGAGGTACCATAGCCTTATTCCCGGAACTACAGGACCGTCATTTACCTTTCACATTTTGCTCCGTGTTTTATAACCATTCAAATATTAATATCATACAACTTCATTGTATACGGCGGCGGCGCACGGCGCACTGCTGGTCAATCAATTGACTACGCAATATGTTATACTCGTAATATCTTCTAAACTACTTATCCAATTTACATGGTGTAAAAAGCAGATTCAATCTTTATTAGATGCTTGATTTTTTGAAATCATTTATTTTGATAAAGATTTATATTTAGTTTGTATAAAACCCATGGAAACATCAACTTCATATTTTTTAAATTTTCAAAGTATAAAAATAGTTATTGTGGGTTATACATAAAATATAGACATATGCTGTCGCGGACTTTTATTTAGATCTATGTGAGCCTAACATTTCCACGGTACATTATATTTGGATATCTCCAACGGTTTAGGCAGCGTACGCGAAGATAGCTCTCAGAGGACAACTTTTTTTGCTACTAACCTGGTATTTCTCTTTATATTATAACCTAATTACAAAAAAATCGGTTTAAATTATAGTCCATGTGTTATTCTGATGTACAACCTATACTACTGTAAAGTTTCAACCAAATCCGTTGAGTAGTTTTTGCGTGAAAGAATAACAAATACACATACATCCTCACAAACTTTCGCATTTATAATATTAGTAGGAAGTAGGATAGGATTGATGGTGAAGTATTTATCGTTTATTGTTGTCATAGAAAATATCGCTTCTTATTACACCGTTCGTGGTTAGACACTATATTAACATTAATAATTGCTTTATAAACAATTCAGCTAGTTTTCTTTGTTTTCTGTATTTTGTGGAAATAACAAGTATTTTAGTCATAATTGAAATGATTAGGGCCGTTTACAAAATTCCTTAATTAAACTAGACTTCAAAACATTCAGCGAAATTTCTAATTTAATTACAACCTCAATTTTGCAATTAATGTTTTATTATTTGTTACCTAAAAGGGAACTTTGACGCGTTGACCTAGTTCCTTTAAAAGTAGTAAAATTTGTTGTAATAGTAGAGATGGGGTTTTTGGAAATTGTTTATTTCTTATTACAAGCTTTTATTTAACTTACAAACTTTGTGGGTAAGTATGATGTGGGTTTAGGTCAAATCTTGCAACTTTAATTTAATCCACTTCTCAATGTTCGATTAGTTCTGATGACAATGCAATTATATATAATCAATATTGTTATTAATCCGAAATGGCCGTCGCAACAAAATGGCGGATTATATATTTTTGTATAACCCACCTAATATGGGTATCAAATGAAAGAGCTTAGTTTGTAGAATACAATACCTTACGAAAAATATTCAAATACGGTTTTATTATAAGCCTCCCAATATAGGTATTAAATGAAGGAGCATAAGGTCCTGGTTGAACTAAAAATAAGAAAATTAAATAATTTAAAAAAAAAATTGTTTGATTTTATTTTATTTAGATTTTATTTAACTTGTCAATAGTTATCAATCTTGCAGTTGTATTAATCCAGTCTACCTTATTAATTAAGTTGAAATTACAGACGATATTGTATATTTAATTTATTATTTTAAATGCAACATGGCGGCGACATCAAGATGGTGGACATATTTATGCACCATTATATTAAGGGCATCAAATGAAAAAGTTTATTTAGATAAAAACTTTTTAACAAAAAATATCTACCGACTTCCATGTCACAAAAAAGTAAAAAATAATTTAAATATATTTTGGTCTAGAACATACTCAGTACTTAGTACATAGTCCTGAAGTCGGTGCTCGACATATTTCGCTGGACGACGGTAACTACGTCCTATATGAGCACCGACTTCAGAACTATGTACTAAGTACTGAGTATGTTCTAGACCAAAATATATTTAAATTATTTTTTACTTTTTTGTGACATGGAAGTCGGTAGATATTTTTTGTTAAAAAGTTTTTATTTTACACTTTTTAGTGACTATATTTTTATGTTTGTATTTAAATAAAGCCTCTAAGTTTGCTTTGTGCATCTACATATTCACAAAAATTAAACATAAAACACTTTTACAATTCATACAAACAGGGCGCCCCCTCTGGAAGTACCCCTCCATCATCAGGGTTGAGGAGTTGAAGGTCAAAATTTTAATTTTGTGCCTCTGTTTGGTATTATTTTTACATACCCGTAAGCACCAAATTGCCAACTCCTATGGTTTAGAATTGAAGTACCCCTTCATCATCAGGGTCAAGGAGTTGAAGGTCAAAATTTTAATTTTGTGCCTCTGCTTAGTATTATTTTTACAAAACCGTAAGCACCAAATTGCCAACTCCTATGGTTTAGGATTGAAGTACCCCTTCATCATCAGGGTTGAGGAGTTGAAGGTCAAATTTTTGATTTTATATTTTTGCTTAGTATTTTCTTTACATAACCGTAAGCACCAAATTGCCAACTTCTATGGTTTAGGATTGAAGTACCCCTCCATCATCAGGGATGAGGAGTTGAAGGTCAAATTTTTCATCTTATGTTTTTGCTCAGTAATCTTATAACATATACGTAAGCACCAAATGGCTTATTCCTATGGTTTTGGCTTTAAGTACCCCTGCATCATCAGGGTTGAGGAGTTGAAGGTCAAATTTTTGTCCCATGAATTTGCTTAACAATTTCATTATATATTCGCAAACATCAAACGACCAACTTTTATAGTTCAGGCTAGCAGTACCCCTGCATCATCAGGATTGAAGAGTTGAAGGTCAAATTTTTCATGGTAAATACCTACATAGTAATTTTATTCTATATTTTACTCAATTGGACTTCTCCAGCTAAGGTTCGGCCGACTATCACTAATTTTATTATTTTGCTCCAAAAAGTTGAAGATCCTATGATTAGAACCTTATCAAATCTTATCAGACTACCCCTGGAGTACATCCTTTCTAATAAAAAAAGAATCATCAAAATCGGTTGGCGGGATATTGAGTTATTCATACATTTATCGCGTACATTGAAAATGCAAATTTAAGACTTATGCGTTTTTCTTATGGATGCCCTAGTCAAAAAAATACTAAAAAAAATGGGACCCTATGACACGCACTACCTTTCAAATAAAAAAAAAATCATCTAAATCGGTTCACCCAGTCCGGAGAAATGAGGTAACAAATATAAAAAAAAAAAAAAAAAAAAAACAAAAAAATACAGACGAATTGATAACCTCCTCCTTTTTGGAAGTCGGTTAAAAAACAAAATGGCGCATCAAAAATGTAGGTTTATTATTAAGCTTGGACTTAATTGTATGATAATACATAGTTATTAGATTTTTTGATGTATTTCGCCTATGTCACTTTACAAACTGAGTCGATTTCAATGATATGTCATATGTCATGTTACAATCCGTCAATCCTAAACGGCTGTGGCACATGCCAAAGAAATACACAAGTACAATCGAAAAACATTATTCCTTTTAACGCAGTCGGGTAATAAACGTCGTGGTCAACCTATTATTGTCCCACTGCTGGGCACGGGTCTTCTCTCGGAATGAGACAGTTATAGGCCATAGTCCACCGCGCTGGCCAAGTACGAATTGGTGGACTTCACACAAGTCCGAGAACATTTTTTAAAAGAACTCTCGGATGTGTAGGTTTCCTTACTACTCGTATATGCACGCCTATACGCACATAAATAAGCGGGGCGTGCCTGGGTCTGAATCTCGGGCCTCCCGATCGAGAGGACCAAGTTTCAACCATTAGGCTATCACTGCTCTAATAAACAATGACATGTAATCTTTTAGAAATAATGATATACTAATGTTAGGAATAAATAAAAAATATATTATTCAAAGGAATAAACATTATCTATCAACATCTATTAAACTTCAGAATAAAGTTTTAGATTCTATTCTAAGTCTCTTCGAATGAATAATAGGGGAAGACATAGATAATAATTTCTATGGCAACCTTTCGAGTTTTGGTAATTCGAATCCGTTAATTTAGTTGAAGGTAATTTGATCTTTCAGACTTAATTCTGTTTAGGTAGGTATTAGTGAATTAGCAAAAATTGAAGGCAATTCAAAGGCCTTTCTGCTTACTATACGCCATTTTGAAGTGATTACGATATACGATATGGAGTTTCAATGTCAGAAGCTTTTGATGTTAGAGCCTAAACGTTTCTTTGTTAAAAGCTTACGTTCTGAGCTTTTGATAGCTTCCGTTGTGAGCTTTTATGAAACGACGAATAATCAGGAAATCAGTTGCTATGTTTATTTGGTTACGTTTATTTGTAAATTTATGAAAGCTTACACGAATTCAACGTGAAAATAAATTAAGGCATTGAAGTTTAGATTTGCGTGAAAATTCTACTGAATTAATTCACGTCTTACATTTATATTTCTGTTCCATGTGCTGTTTTGTACTTATATATTTTAAGCTGTTTGACTGATATCTATTTGAATTTAAATAATGCTTCAATAATTATATGTCTTCACACGAACACCATCTTGGATTGATTAGTGTCCAGTCTATTGTTTTTTTATAAGTTTGAAGAAGCAAATCCAGTATAGCGCCTACTTTTTTTTGTTTTTTTTTGTTCTCGAGAGTGAGAGTGACGCAGTGGGAGTGACGCAGGACTATGTGGGATTTTTACCGCACTAAAACCCCCTCGGTGGGCGTCCTCAATGCTACAAAGAGGACTCCGACTCAAAGGAACGATCCTCTGAGCGCATTGCCCTATCGGGCTATTCCCAGATGGGCGGCTGGGCCTACCGCTCCGTCTAGTAGTATAGTGAATGATGCACTGTACTTGATGTTAAGTGGTCCCTGCCGTTCTTGGAGATTTATAAGCAACTTCGTAGCATTCGAAGTCCGTTGCAGATGCGTTAATAATCCCGACGACTATGATGCCATTGTCCACCATCAGTGAACTGTACGCTATTTCAGTCTTATAAGAAAGGAACTTGGAATTACGTTTAGTAACAATAAATAACATCAACGGATATGTTTGTGAATATGAATGAGTAATATCCAGGATAAAGGTCGTTAAAATCAGACAAAACAGGATCTGCACGTGATTTAGGGGAACGTTATTTCAGAATTTTTGAACGTATCTACTTATCCGACTTGACAGAAGATGTAAATCATGTTTAAATAACCTCTCTGTCTGTAAAATACATTTAAAACAGCTTAACTATATAACATACTTTGAAATAGTTAACGAGAACACAGTATATTTAATGGTAAATGGTGGTGCCATGATTTAGTCGACATTGGACACATTCTACTTTGAAGAGCATAGTTTAGTATGGATTAACAACGTATCTCGATAAATCTTAAGTGTTTACTACAAAACAGTTTTATACCTTTTTTTCAATAAATACTTACGTGTTGTTGCTTCAAAGGTGGTTGCCTTAAAAGAAAAGCGAGTTTTATATGAAGCGACAATCTTAGTTCTCTAGAATAGCAACTTATTTATGATTGACTTCAGACAGAACTCCTGTTCAATGTGTAGTTGATTACAGATGTTCATGGGTGGCAGTGACGATACCATGGCGAACTTCGTTCCGCCTAAAAGTCAAAATTCTAAAATTTCTCTACTTATACATAGAAAGCTTTCTCTTGAATCACTCTATCTATTAAAAAAACTGTATTTAAATCCGTAGGGTAGTTTAAGATCTAAGCAAACAGCGAGAAGCGACATTGTTTTATACTATGTAGTGATAAATTGTCATAAACCGACCCGTTTTGAGTCAAAAAATCAATTGCAGCGTTACTTATGTACGAAGACAAAACATTATAAGTCGAGTCCTAGCCGCAGGATTAAGTATCTTTAGTAACTTTACTAACCACAAATCCATTCGCTTGAACTACGGTTCAGTTATACCCCATATATATTCAAACGTATGTAGGTGGTTTAGGTGAGATAACACGCGATTAGCATAATCACGGCGATAACGGCTTACGATGTCAGTTTGGAATGTCAGTTTCAAGGTACACGAAATCTTAGACCAATAACTAAATGTACATTACTATAAAAAACTTTTTGCGTAATAATGTACAAGTAGCTATGAAATTCAAGTAGCAAGTGAGTTTGAAGTTCAACTGAAAATAACGTGCATAACACGCTTTCTACACTCATAGCCCCACACTAGGGTTTTCTCCTGTACCGTGGGTACCATGGACACACACAACACGAATACAAAAATACCCAAACCCAGAACATGAATTTAAACTTATCATTCAGATACCTGTCTGGCCGGGAATCTACCCCGGGATCCATTGCGCGTCAAATCGGTACTGTAGCCGCTACGCGGATCGTCAATCAAATGGTTTTTGTTATTCTGATGGTTACATGCATGGATACTACCCATCAGTTGGAGTCTACCGCTGATTATGGGCCTCATAGGTTTACAGACTGAGGACGACTTCTATTAGCGTACTCGTTTTTGAGACTCGTGTTATAACCAGTAGAAATCCGGCATCCTCTTCGTTCAGGGCCTCCCTGCATAAAAAACATGGTAGGTAGGTAAACAAACATGAAGACATGGCGTTCTTTGCTAAAAACCACCATAGCTGGCATGTGTACGTGTACCCCAAGTCACTTGGTATTGTTCGAGTGATTTTTTCATAACATACCCTTCATACATGAAATCAACAGTACATAACTCAACTGAAAGTGAACCAGAAAACAGGTGAAATTGGAATCACACAGTAAGTAACCTAAGATCTAACAATCTTAATCTTTTCAAGGTGGTAGGACCAGTGTAATACGACCGGGGAAGTATCACCGCCACCTATTTCTAGCGTGAAGCATTTCTTGCGTTTCGATAGAAGGGTGTGGTTTCCGGCACACTTTCACATGAGGCGACCATCATAGTCCTCGGGGGTAACAACGCATCTGTGTTTGACTTCAGATGGAATCCATGTTCTGAATGATGTTGATTAGGTACAGATGGTCATAGGCTGCAATGACCACTTACAATCTGGTGGACTGTTTGCTACTTCAGTCAGATAAAAAAACTTATTATTCGGTCTAGTCACGAATATATGTGAAGTTTTATGATTAGTCAATATGCTAGTTGGATACTTCCACTACAACCAATCCAATAAACAACTTAAAAGCAATCAAATCCAATCCAATTCAATAAGGAAATTTTGAAGGCTTCAAAGTTTAATATTATTTTCAGAAAGCCAAGTCTACAGAATCCGTCCGTCTTTCCATTACATTATCATAATGGAGTTTAAACAATCGGAACCATCTTACGGTTTGTACGTGAAATTAATCCAAAAAATATCGGAATTGAAAGTGTTTTGTCTTGAAAAATATAAAATTATACTAGATTATTCCAAATTATATTGTCTCAATCTAGATATGACTATGTGTGCCAAATTGAAGCAAAATCCAAGGGGCTTTTGGCGTGAGAGTTGCACATATACACATCCTCACGAACATTTATAATATTAAATAAGATAAAATACTATTTTAAGTTTAAGAGTCCTAAATTTAAAGAGCAGTGATAGCCTATTGGTTAAAACTGGGCCTCTCAATCAAGGGTTCTAGGTTCAAATTCCAGGGACACTTCACAACTTTTTTTAGTATGGGCGTATTGGACATTATCAAAGCTTTATGTTGAAGGAATCATGACAAGACCTTCCCACCTGAGTGTTCTTAAAAAAACAGTTATCAAAGGTGTGCAATGTGCAATTCGCACTTGGCCAGCGCGAAGGACTATGGCTTAAACTCATTCTAAGAAAAGGCTCGTACCCAGCAGTAGTACAATAATAGATTGACGACATAAGTCATCTTATACAAAGCTTAGCTCATAAAACCCATCTATTATGTAAGGATAATGAAGATCCAACAAACAGAATTGTTCCACAGTTTGCACACGAATTTAACCCTAAAATGAATTCGGATAGGAATTGGGAATGAAAATGCGGAAACGTGGGGAATGTCTCCAGACGTAATCTAGAGAGACCTTTAAAGGTGGAATTACGTTGAAATGAGATGAAGCTTACCAAGCAAAAACCTAAAATTTGTATGAGAATTACTCAGTAATGGAAAGTAAGTTAGTTCATTTAGAATTATAATGATAAAGTAATCTTACAATAATGTTAAGCAGAGTTTCTTTGCCTACTTCCATTCCACTGTTGAACAAAGGTGGTCATTCATTGCCTTCACTGATCTCTGCCTGGCGGCAAGATATGATAATATTCTTTAGAGTACTTCACCAGACTATCGTACTACCTACTACTTTTTTTTATGCCACCCTTATTGCCGTCTTTAGGTACCCGTAGTGGTGATTCTGGAATATCTTATTAATGAAAGCAGAAATTGATACCCTTGAAATAGGTTTTTGGAGAAAATTAAGATCTAACAGGAAACCATGAAACATGCGCTTTAAGCGTCATACGCTCACCAATGCAACCGTTAGCGTATAGCCTATAAAAACAATGGTCTAGTCTAGTCTTATAAAGACAAAATTTCTCTGCAATTTGCAGTGAAATTGGCTGAAATTCGACAATTTGAGTATCGCTTGAAACGAATGCTTTGAGGTCCTCGGGTTATACCGAATAAAGCGAAGTCATGCGGAACGTTACATTTAAGCATAAGCACTTGTTTGACTTTGAACGCTAACATTTGAAGGTAAATTTTGAGAGTACCGCAATTATGAATATATTACAAATCTGTAAAATTTGGTTACTTTAATATTTGATTTCAAGGGTAATACAATAGTAATCCCTGTATTCATAAAATGAAATGTCTTTATTTTATATAGGGTTACTAATAATTTGTCAGTTATAATTTGTTTTCTTATATTACCACCGGAATGGAACACGACCCTAAGTAAGAAGATTCGGTAAGAAATTTTTAATTATCTTTTTTAATATAGCGATTCAAGTGTCTTGCTTTACATTTGAAGCCATGAGCAAGCACAGAACTTTACGAAAACACTTAAATTCAGGACAGTAATTTAAATTAAATATTCAGATCATCGGTTGAACCCATGACCCTCTGCATATTATATCGCTTTTCATTCCTCCACCATGCGAATCGCTATTCCAATTAAATCTACTAAAGGTCATTATTTAAAATTCACTCACTAAAAAAGATTTTTACAACAAATAGTGTTGGAAGAATTGATAATAGTGTGCTGTCTTATATTACAACCTAACTTTCTTCAAGGTCCAAAGTAAAGTCCCTGTAAAGGCACAAATAGAAAATTCTTGCATACTTACACTCTCGAGAACTTTCTGCATTTCCCAAACTTAAATACGTTAAAGTTTGTTCCGAAGAAAATATGTTTCAAACGGGTCACAATGTAACAGGCAACAAATATAAACTTGGACCAATAAATATTGAATCGACGTGCAAACCGTCACCCGGCTCGAATGACCAAAAGTCATGCAATTCCGTTTCGTGACATTCATGTAACAAAGGAACATGCAATTCAACTGATAATAATTGGTCGCTGGTCACTGAATGAAATTTAAATAAAAATAATGTTAAAACATCCAACGGTATTAAGTATATGTATCGTCAACCCATTATTGTCTGACTGCTGGACACGGATCTTCTCTCGGAAGAAGAGAGTTTTAGGCTATAGTCCACCGCGCTGGCCAAGTGCGAATTGATGGACTTCACACACCTCCGAGAACTTTTTTTTTCAAAGAACTCTCGGGTGTGTAGGTTTCCTCACGATGTTTTCCTTTACTGAAAAGCAGTGATAATTAATTTCTAATACGCACATAAATCAGTGGTGCTTGCCAGGGTTTGAACCTCGGACCTCCCGATTGAGAGGGTAAGTTTCAACCGTTAGGCTATCACTGCTCTATATTGAGTAAACAACAAATCATTGACCAGATGGTAGAAGTAGTGTTGTTTAACCGAGGAGTTACCACCACCACACTCATTTCTAGCGTGTCGTAGTTTTTGCGTTTCGATGTAAGGGCATGGTTGCCTTCGCTTTTTTATTATGAGGGGACCAACTTAGTCTTCGAGAGTAGTGTATCTATAGTTGACTACAGATAGAACCGTTGTTCTTTAATAAGTCGTTTATAAGTCCATGAGAGGCAATTATCATTTACCGGATGGATAGCGTGATAGTTTGTTACTTCATTCAGATAAAAGAAACTGGTTTGAATTCGTTGATTAGGTGAAGATTTCTGGATGTTCGAGAATTTTAATAATAAGGCCTTATAACTCGAGGCAGCAGATGTAAAATCTTACAAACGTATAATTTATTCCTTATTCATGAGAAATATAATGAGATCGGTAATATTATATCTCGCTCCAAATAAGAACGCTAATACGAATTCAGAATTGTCAATTTCAACAATTGTATTTTTACAAAAGAACAGCTGATAGGCCTTATTTTAACAATGGAGAAAGAAATAATGATCATGTCTTTGTATTGTAAATTCATGTTAACTTTCAATACTTAAAATATATTTATCTGCTTTTGTTCGATAGAAATATGTAACGAAGGATTGGACAAATTTTATTAGTTAATTACTTTAACAACAGTACTTCAACTGTAACAAGTAACATTTTGTTACAGTTGAGAGCAGTGATAGCCTAATGGTTAAAACTTGCCCTCTCAATCGGGAGGTCTGAGGTTCAGACCCTAGCACGCACTGATTTATGTGCGTACCTATTAGAAATTAATTATCACTGATTTTCGGTGAAGGAAAACATCGTGACGAAACCTACACACCCGAGAGTTCTTTAAAAAAAGTTCTCGGAGGTGTGTGAAGTCTACCAATTTGCACTTGGCCAGCGCGGTGGACTATCGCCTAAAAATCTCTCATTCTGAGAGAAGACCCGTGCCTAGCAGTGAGACAATAATGGGTTGACGATGAAGTAACATTTTAATTTATTATAACAAAAACACGATTGCTTACAAACTATTGATTGCCTTCAGTTTCAGTTGACTGTTTTTTACCATAATTTATTTATTTAACGTTTTTTCAGATTTACATAATAGTGACGTTAGAAGTAATATTTTCGTCGTTGTCATTTAATATCCATCTTGATGTAATAATAAAAAGACTGTCACTTCTCCCTTTTTTCTGTAATCACAGGAACGATATTAAAAATATACAAAATTACATTATGCAAACTCCGTTGCAATATTACGATGTCAAAAAGGTGGTAGAACAAGTGTAGTAAAGGTACCACCGCCACACTTATTTCTAGCGTGAAGCATTCCTTGACTTTCTATGGAAGGGTGTGGTTGCCGGCACATTTTCCCATTAGGCAACCATCATAGTCCTCGGGAGTAACAACGCATCTTTGATTGACTTCAGATGGAACCCATGTTCTGTATGAAGTATGGGCGGCAGTGACAACTTACCATCAGGCGGACCACCTCTACATTCTTTCATTGTAGCTTTTAACTATTCTTCCATTGTTTCAGGATAACCCGGATAACCAGTTCAAGTCCATCCCTCTAGGGTTATGGTGGGCGATCGTTACCATGACAACGGTGGGGTACGGTGACATGGCGCCGAAGACGTATCTAGGCATGTTCGTGGGTGCCCTGTGCGCACTCGCCGGCGTACTGACGATAGCTCTTCCAGTACCCGTGATAGTCTCCAACTTCTCTATGTTCTACTCGCATACGCAGGTTAGTGGTGATTTTTTAGTCTATTGTGAAAGCAGGGTTATTTTGATTTTAGGTGATAAATATAGATATAATCGTGTTTAAGGATACAGGTGAAAGTGCCTTTTCACCTGCCATATCAAACTTCGTGGCTATTTACATTTTTAAATAATACGTTCTACACGCATGCGCAGGATAGTGGTGATTTTTTTTATATCTTACGTGGCAACAGAGTCATTATTGTGATTTGAGGAGATACTTATACTGTTGTGTATGGATACAGGTGAAAAGATACATGAGAAATCAATGGTTCGTGCAATCGTTTAACGGCTGGGCAGCCTGATGCACTTAGCACATCGCCCACGTTTCCGGAAGGTCTCATGACCACTACATATTATACACAATTTTATATACATATACATAATACATTTTAATATACCGTCCGTACAGATATTTTAGTCATGTTTGTTTGTGTTTTGTTAGTAAAGTCCAAAACATCAAATTTTAAATTTACCATGTCATTTCTTTTTGTATTTAGCAGCCTTCAAGAACTATAATATACTTAACAAAAGTAGTAAATCGTCGCCGTTCTCTTATTAAAATTGTTGTATTAATACGTGTACATAGGACATTCCGACTTAATTTTGAAGCAAAGCTATGTTTTCTTCGTACAACATACAATCTTACTAAAGATAATATATCCTATTTGCAACTGTAGATGCGACTGCAGGAGCTACCCCTTATCATTTGGTGGCCAGACAATTCATTTCCTTGTACAATACTATCAAACAAACAACCGATCCGGTGGTAGTGTAAGAAAAAAAATGTAACTGACAATTTGTAAGTGCCCTCGTAGGCCTATACAAAAATAAAGACATTTCATTTCATTTCATTTCATTTCAAGCTAGACCCAGCTGCAAGATAGTATCATCGTTGAAATTCCAATTATCAAGTTTTCAAATATACGACGAACCACAACATTTCAGGCCAAAGAACTCAAAACCACTAACTAACAACAAATAAACTACATTATCCTAAAAGCAACAAATTAAACTCTTTCGATGTTCCAAGTATACTAAGGAAACTTGTTACCTGCGCTCGTTAAGGAAAACAGAAACAATGAGGACAGCTCTTTTAGAAAATAAACGGAAATAAGTTAGGAACAGTCTTCAGTGTAACCGAGCTTGTGAACCGAGCAAAGAGTTCAACTTTGCTCAGTTCAACGTTGAGCGTAGTGGGTATGGACCAGCCTCTCAACTTTTACTCGAGGATCATGAAACATTCGCTTGATAAGTGTGCAAATCTATTTTTGATAAGTGTGTTGAGATTGAACTCAATCCAAAGTTTTAAAGTAAATAAAAATCACTTTCAAGATTCCGTTTTGTGACGATTTCATGAGAGTAATAATCCTACTAATATTATAAATGCGAAAGTTTGTGAGGATGGATGTATGTGTGTTTGTTATTCTTTCACGCAAAAACTACTGAACGGATTTGGTTGAAACTTTACAGTAGTATAGGTTATACATCAGAATAATATATGGACTATAATTTATACCGATTTTTTTGTAATTAGGTTATAATATAACGAGAAATATCAGATAAGTCGCAAAAAAAGTTGTCCTCTGAGAGCTATCTTCGCGTATGCTGCCTAAACCGTTAGAGATATCCAAATATAATGTACGGTGGGATTGTTTGGCTCACATAGATCTAAATAAAAGTCCTCGACAGCATATATCTATATTTTATGTATAACCCACAATAACTCTTTTTATACTTTGAAAATTTAAAAAATATGAAGTTGATTTTTCCATGGGTTTTATACAAACTAAATATTAATCCTTATCAAAATAAATGATTTCAAAAAATCAAGCATCTAATACAGATTGAATCTACTTTTTACACCGTGTAAATTGGATAAGTAGTTTAGAAGATATTACGAGTTCATCATATTGCGTACTCAATTAATTAACCGGCAGTACGCCGCCGCCGTATACAACGAAGTTCTATGAAATTAATATTTGAATGGTTATAAATCACGGAGCAAAATGGGAAAGGTCAATGTGAATGACGTCCCTGTAGTTCCGGGATCAGAATAAGGCTACGGTATTCCCTGTCTGTGGTAAGAGGCGACTAAAAGGGGGCTTTCGGGGTTGCGGGCGGCTAGACTAGGAGCTCGAAACACCCAGTCAGCAACTTCGCGAAAGATATCAGTATGTGTGGTCGCATGCTATCGTGAGAGCCAGGATGCACGGAGCTTGAACCGTCCAGCCAGGTGATCCCGGGAAGAATGGTGGTATACGTGTGGTCGCATATCGTGGTAAAGACCAGATGGAGTGGTGGGCCCAGCCGTTCACTTGTGAGGAGCCCGATGGGGCAATGCGCTCAGAGGCCTCCAGCTGCGTTCCTTCATATTCCTTCCAATCCTACATAACCCTGCGTCGCTCCCACGGCGTATGGTACCTTTTGAAGGTTCCCCCCTCGACAAAAAAAGTCAATGTGAATGAAACAGTGGAAAAGGTTAAATATGTCATTCAATCGTCATCGATCTTTTAATGTTACACAACTCGGTACATATGTCAGATTAGCAGTAGTTTAGGTCGTAGTTGACCATGCTAGCCAACTGCGCGTTGGTAACCGTCACGCGTTTTGAGACCCTTTCTAACTTTTAATTTCAGAGCATTAATATCTGTTGCCGACAAAACTAATTCAAATTAATATACGTACCTGTCATTTGAAATTTGAATGAAACACAAGAACTGCTTCACGGTAGAAATAGGTGCGGCGGTGATACCTCCCTGGTTGAACCATCGCTATACCACCTTGCAAACTTTATGTGGCAGACAAAATTCCACGCGAGCGAAGCCGCGGGCAAAGGCTAGTGTCTCATAAACCCATTATTGTCCCACTGCTGGGCACGGGTGTTCTCTGAAAATGAGAGAGTTTTAGGCTACAGTCTACCGCGCTGGCCAAGTTCGAATTGGTAGACTTAACACACCTCCGAGAACTTTTTTTTAAGAACTCTCGTGTGTGTACGTTTTCACGATGTTTTCCTTCACCGAAAAGCGGTGATAATTAATTTCAAATACGCACATCTCAGAAAAATCATGGGTGCCTGGGTTTGAAACTCGGACATCCTGATCGAGGGCAAGTTTCAACCATTATATCACTGCTTTCCATTAGGCTATCACTGCTCTCCATTGGGCGACCACTGTTCTAGTAATAATGTAGGTATCTATAAATATTTAACACGTATAAATAATTCCTTGCGTTATGTTCAGCTGTTTCAAATTGATAAAAAATAAGGCGCTTTTGAATACTAACAGAACGTTTCGGTACGAATAGCCTTTACGAACCGTTTTGTTAAAATTCAAAGTGTCCATTTTTTGACATGAAACTAGGTTGTCTTCGTAATCACTCGGTAAATTGAAAAATCTCGTTTTATTTTAGTGTGAACATACTTTTCTACTAACGTCGTCAACCTATTATTGTCCCACTACTGGGCACGGGTCTTCTCTCAGAATGAGAGAGTTTAGGCCATAGTCCACCGCGCTGGCCAAGTGCGAATTGGTGGACTTCACACACCTCCGAGAACTTTTTTTTTTATAAAGAACACTCGGGTGTGTAGGTTTCCTCACGATGTTTTCCTTCACCGAAAAGCAGTGATAATTAATGTATAATACGCACACAAATCAGTGGTGCGTGCCTGGGTTTGAACCTCGGACCTCCCGATTGAGAGGGCAAGTTTCAACCATTAGCCTATCACTGCTTTCTACTAACAGTACCATCTAATTAGAAACAGCCCACAAGTTCTCTAAAAGGTTTAACAACTGCTATTCCATCAAGACCGAATTTGTTGACTAATATTTGAAAGTACGCATGCTTGGCCACCAGTGATCACTCATCCAACTCTTACATTTGGTATTCATGATATAAATGTACCTACTTACTTTTGTATCAAATATGTGTTTATTAAAAAAACACCCCAGTTTTCGGGTTTTTAAACATATAACTAATAGTTATAGAAATAATATCAATTTGAATTTACATACCATAATTATTCGATTTAATTACGTTAAAAAATACAGACGAATTGAGAAACTCCTCCTTTTTGGAAGTCGGTTAAAAAGATAATGATACGCAAACTTACAATTAAAGTTTGCGTTTGCAGTTAACGTTGTCAGAAAGAATTTAGTAAAGCACTACTGCGTCTTTCAATTATCCCGTTTTGCGTTAAATGTCACTTAAGAGCCTTTCTATTAGAATATTTGTTCATTAGATTCATATATGTGAGAGCAGTGATAGTGATTGAAACTTGCCCTTTGAATCGGGAGGTTTAAATCCAAGGCTCCGCAGATCTTTCTAAAATTATGTACTTATTAGAAATTAGTTATAACTGCTTTATGGACTTTACTTACTCACCTAATAAAAAAGTTCTCAAAGGTGTATCCATCTATCCATCCATCAGCCCTTTGATGTCCACTGCTGGACATAGGCCTCCCCTAAATGGCGCCACTCCAACCGGTCCTGTGCCCTCTGAATCCAACGGTTTCCCGCTGTCTTCTTCAGGTCATCGGTCCACCTGGTAGGGGGGCGACCTGTACTCCTTTTGCCTAAACGTGGTCGCCACTCGAGGACCTTTCTTCCCCATCGGTTATCGGTCCTTCGAGGTGTATGCTATCAACTAATTCGCATTTGGCAAGCGCGATAGACTAAGGCCTAAATACTCCTTCATTCTGAGAGACGACCTGTGCCCAACAGTGGGACAATAATGTGTTGACGACGAGTTTCACATGTGAAACACTTTTTGCATATCTATTTTGATCTGTATTTGAATTTTTGCTCAAAAACAAGGCTTGTCACAATAGATCCGAATTAAATTCGGCGTTTCCTCTGTAACTATTTGCTTTATTCCAATGTCCGTCGCTTTGTGGGTTCTGTTTTATGTTTTATAAAATGGCTTTCGACATTTCGACAGCTGAATGTGAGCTCTAACGCTATCTCTGGTTGTTTTACATGGTTCGTTTTTAAATATGCCGATTTATACAGACCTTTTTTTATCTGACCGAAGTAGCAAACGAGCATGCAGTCCATCTGACGGTAAGTGGTCACTGCTGCCCATGACCATCTGTAATCAACTTCATACAGAACATGGGTTCCATCTGAAGTCAATCACAGATGCGTTGCTAGGTACAAGGACTATGATGGTTGCCTCATGTGAAAGTGTGTCGGCAACCACATCCTTCTATCGAAACGCAAGAAATGCTTTACGATAGAAATAGGTGTGGCAGTGGTACTTCCGCGGTCGAACTACACTGTTTCTACCACCTTAAAAACGTGTTTTGCAGTTCTATTTATATACATATAAGGTCTTGTAAGCAACGTTCCACTTCGTCCTCGAAAGCTCTGTATTCAATCCTGTTTGATTGCAACTCCGACTTGCACTTAACCTAAAAATTCCATTCTTCGCACAATCATCTATTCACAAGATGGTACCTTCTTCACTGAACGTCGTAAAATTCATCCTCAATTTAGAATGGTACTGTTCAGTTCGGTCTCAGTTATTGTTCGATTCACAAAGATTTTGATGTTTAACATACAAACGTAATGTCGAAAGCTTTATATAAATTGAATGTCTTGGTTTATCCTATTTTCCCCACGTGGGTAGACTGTAGTTATTTAACTGTAGTTACTTAATCCATCTGGTTAATTAACTGAAAAGGATACTACCCTTTCTAAAATTGGTCACCGATGCATTTGTCCTTTTGAGTACCAAAGTGGTCATCGATCGTCATGTTTTTTACGAATGCTTCCACGCTCGCTACGACCGTTAAACCCAAATAAAAAATGTGCTAGAGTAAGGTCGAGCAGTGATAGCCTAATGGTTGAAACTTGCGCTCTCAATCGGGAGGTCCGAGGTTAAAACCCAGGCACGCACCACTGATTTATGTGCGTATTAGAAATTAATTATCACTGCTTTTCGGTGAAGGAAAACATCGTGAGGAAACCAACACACCCGAGAGTTCTTTAAAAAAAAAAAAGGTCTCGGAGGTGTGTGAAGTCCACCAATTCGCATATGGCCAGCGCGGTGGACTATGGCCTAAAACTCTCTCATTCTGAGAGAAGACCCGTGCTCAGCAGTGGGACAAAAATGGGTTGACGAGACGAGAGTAAGGTCTATACTACCATGACCTTACCCTACTACTACAGTCTATAATTCAACAAAGATAAATTCATCGTCACAATTATGTCTACCTTATCACAGAAATGCAAAACGATTGTACAGTTTGTATTAATTGTAGATTTCAATATGCGGCTTTAATATTTAACCAAGAGCCATAAAATTAGAACTAAGAGCAGCTTTTACAAATATTGGATAAAATAACGAACCCATTATGAGCTAGAAAGGCATCGGTTCATTGTAATTGTTGTTAATCAAGTTGATTTCTCTTTGTTTCTATCAAAGATCTTATAAATACGTCGATGGAAAAGTTTAGGGTAAACGAACCGAAACCTCGCTTAACCGCTCACCCCAGTTGCTACACGGCTAAAGTTTAGAAACAATGTTAGAATGGACTTTGTTCGTGAAGTACTCTTGGGACGTAATAAAATCATATTTATTATATTTATGCACATACATTCACATTTCGGTCCTCACCACATATGTTCTACACTTTAGCACTTTATGTCTTATGTGATGTGTCTAGGGTAAAGAGATGTTTTGTTATAGGCGTCTGTTCTGAGCTGGTTCAAATGTGAGCTACGGCTCAATTACAAATAAACATTTCATGACTCACATTAAAAAACTCAATAATAAATAAGTATTTTACAGCGCTTCCCTTAAGCTGGAGGCTTTTAAATGCTTTTTTTAGTACAAAAGATTGTAACGAATTTCGCTAAGATAGATATCTGTGGGATGACCTACCTACCTTGTGAATAGGAACACATTCATGTAATTACGGATACATTACTGAGTAATTCATTCCTAATCATGTTCTATACTACATCTTAAAAATTTTATACAGTAATTCATACGTAATTTATTAAGTACAGTAGCAACGCTATGCTAGTATATATATTTTTATGGTTTTTGAACATGTATCAGGGTTGAAAATGTATCAAATATACAAATACAAAATTAATTTACCTTAATTGAAATTCTCTCAGTAAAAAGGAGATTATTTAATCTAAATTAAATCTTATTATGTTTAAATGTCTGTTGTTTATTTAAACAACAGACATTTAAACATTATTTACGTGTTACTTTATTACTTTTGCCGTTGCAATGATATTATATGAAATCGGTACATTATCAACACACGGTAATATTGGAATGAGCGTGTAAGAATATTTTTTATAAAATGTCTATACGACACATTTCGCATATGCTTTGGTTATTGGATACCAAACCTTTTTTCCTGGTTCACAAGATTCAAGTTTCAGCTGAAATAATCGACAGGATCACCTAATTTTGACTGCGGTAAAGCGATAGCAGTGCGCCATTTTGTATCAGCCTTAAATTAAATTTGAGATAGGGATCGAAATCCAAACCTCTTTTGGTAAAATGATGATATTGTAAGGAAGAGCTGTAAGAGCCTAATGATTCATACCCGTTCCTATTGAGGGTTCGAGTTCGAATCGCAAGCAGATACAACTGATTTTATGTCAGCATCACTACATAGTATAAAACAAAGTCCGTTCCCGCTGTCTGTCCATATGTATGCTTAGATCTTTAAAACTACGCTACGGATTTTAATGCAGTTTTTTAATAGATTGATTGAAGAGGAAACTTTGTATACAATAATACATGCATAATACAGTGGTGGAACACTGATAATTTAAGATTTTTAACATATTGATTTCTTTAAGTCCTAATACCTATCTCTATCTTACTATTGTTCTGCGTGTACCGTTTCTACCTCATATTGTTACTGTATTACTTATCGACTCAAATGTCTTCTCACTGCACTCAACTGTCTTTTTATTTTTATATACACATGTTTCTATATGTGGAAACTTTTTTTAAATGGCCTTCATGTATTACTTCCTATGCCTATCACTGTTCTTAAGTTTAGCTGTAAGTTTTCCTAAAATAAATAAATAAAATAAAATAAATAAATAAAAATATAGGTGTAACGAAGTTCGCCGGATCAGCTAGTTAGAAATAAATTTACCAACGTTATACAGCGAAGATAAACATCGTAAGGAGACCTATACACTTGAAAGTTCTCTAAAAAAGGTGTGTGAAGTCCATCGACTCGCACTTGGCTAGCGCGGTGGAATATGCCTTATTTTTATCCTGAGTGAACACCCGTTCTCAGCAGTGGGACCATAATTGACCACATAATACTGTATTTTTTACATTGTAATTGCCAAAGAGTACAAATGTAGTGGAGTCCATCTAATTGTTAGCGGTCACGGTTGCCCATGGGCATCTACAATTCACCCCAGAAACGGTTAAGAGTTTGCTCGAGTCTTGCCTACATGATAGCATGTGATGATTGCGTTCACGATATCAGGATTCATCACCAAGTGGAGTTAAATACTTACTACCACTAGATTACTACCTTAAGTGGACAATGTTGGAATGCCTCGCTTTACATTCAAGAACGCAGCTATTTGAAATTGCTGATACAAAGGAATATCGGTCATGCTTCCATGGCCAATCCTACAATAGTACATTTTCGCAGCATATAAAATATAATTTTATGACATATTTATAAAATACCATTTTACGTTGGTTAATAAATACAACCACCGCCACACCTATCTCTAGTGTGAAGCATTTCTTGCGGTTTGATGGAAGGGTTAGGTTGCTCGCACACGTTTTTTATGAGGCGACCGTCATACTCAGGAATAGTAACGCATCTGTGATTGACTTCAGATGGAACCCATGTTCTGTACGTAGTTGATTACAGATGACCATGGACGGCAGTGACCACTTACCATCGGGGGGACTGCATGCTCGTTTGCTACTTCAGTCAGATAAAAAAAAAAACTTGAAATTATTGATACAAAAGTATATCGGTTATGTTTTCATGGTCAACCCTGCAACAGTACAGTTTTCGCGTATAAAAATTAAGTATAAGATATATAAAATACTATTTTACGTTGGTTAAAAAATAATAATAGGTCAAAATCAAATATATCGCCTAAAATTTTAATAAATTCCGTCGCAACAGATCACTATATGTAGGCAAATTATTGATTTTACTACATGCGGCTAAAACGTGGCTTTTTGTACCTGAAAACTTAGTGTAAGATAAACCATCTGATGGAAAGCCAGCTTCGTTGAGTATGATCTAAACTTTTCCCATTTTTAAACTGGGTTTAAATAACGCTTAGGTAAAAGTACTTAGTACTCTGTACTCTTCAACGAAAGTTTAACGATACCACGCAATAAAATTCTATGCACCGGATTCCCGTAAATTCTGAGCTGTCTGAAATAGATTTGTGGCTCAACATTTCTCTGCACAAATTTTCCAGATAAATAAAATATAGGCTTGCGGCAGTGACACTAATATTAGGTTATACTTGGAACTATTCGACCTGAATACTGTTATAGACTGCAAAGGTCGAATGGGTGTTTAATTATTTAGCGAGAGCCTCCGAGCCAAAATATGATTGGTATCGATTGTGGTCTAGCTGATTGGCAAAGTGGTTTGAGCTAGTTTATCTCTTGCTACATTCACATATTACAGGTAGTGAGATAAGCATACAATGTATAAATGGGTGATGAGTTGCCTAGCTCACAAATAAAACATGCTATTTAACAGAATGAATGTCGAATAGCTCATAACCTCAAGAAACTTTTTATTGATATTAGTTTATCGATTTTATTCATTTTTTTATGATGGTAGGTAATCGAGAAAATGTAATAACCACGTTATTTGAAAGATAAATTTACGTCACGGCTCAATAAAATGTCTTATCGGGGGTGCCATAAGATATATTCGCAAAATCTGTTTTCGGATTGGAGTAATTCTCAGAGATTTAAGTGACTATATTTTTTTTAACAGTTTTATCAATCTATATTTTTTTAATTCCTAAAAACAGTTTTCTAGACTAATATCACATTTTAGGAGCTTTATATCTATTTAAGATGGAAACTTTACTAATATGTGCCCTTATTTTAGAACCTATCTATAAGTCTTTATTTATATTGTATGTTTCCCAAAAATAAATAAATAAATAAAAGATGTTTTTTAACTTGTTGAGTAGACCGTATTAGTGCAGAACTGCTGCAAGTTAAAAATAAGTTTAGCGGTGATACTTCCCCGGTCGAATCTCACTGGTTCTAATACCTTTTTTTTCGACGGGAAACCTTCAAAATGTACATGGGAGCGACGCGGGTGATATGGGATTCTTACCGCACTAAAACTCCTCCGGTAGCCGTCCTCAGCGCTGCGTGGAGGACTCCGGGATCTCACACAACCGCAGTCCTCCGAGCGAGCTCCCTTTCAAGCTCTTCCCTGGTAGGCGTAAACGCTCTCCGCATCTTCTGGTCTTTACGGCATGCAGCCGCTCTTCCAGGGGTCGCTTGGCCGGACGGTTTGAGCTCCCACTCTACCCGCCCGCAACCCTGGACGCCCCCTTTAGTTGCCTCTCACGACAGGCAGGGGATATCGTAGCGTTATTCTGGCCCCGGAACTACAGGGACAAATACCTGGTAAAATTACGAACATTTCAGCTTTAGATTCATAACAGGCAATTTTCGATCAAGACCACTCAAATCGCTCAGGAAAAATAATGAACAGAGAGCTTGAGAGTACTTCACAGACATAATGATTCTTTTATCAATAAAGTTGTTCCATGCTACTGATATACGTCTTTTTGATTTTAATTAAAGATTAATTATTTTAGGACCTTTTTAACCGACTTCCCAAAGGAAAGAGGTTATCTATTCGTCACGTATATTTTTTTTTTTTTTTTTTTTTTTTTTTTTTTTTTTTTTTTTTATGTATGTTCGGGCGAAATGGCTAGAAATCGTCGACCTACCGACACGATTCATACGACATTGTATGAGACTAGTTTCACAGGCAGTCCCATATTGAGGAAAATGAAAACCTTCCGGCGGTTTTCCCGGAAAATTGGAAAATGTCGGTTTCTTAAAATCTTGAATAACTTGGGTGTTTATAAACCGATTTCCATTTTCTTTCTTTCATTTGATAGGAAATTTCGTCACGCAACTTTTTCTCTTGGACATGGGTATGCTGTGATGCTTAACTCTTTGAGTTATGGGGTGGAAACCACCACCACTCCTCAAGTTTTTTAGATAATTTGAGATAACTCGGCTTCTGCCAAATCGATTCTTATGAAACTTGGAATATGTATTATATATCTATGCTTATATAGGTTGACGAAAAATTTGACCTTCAACTCTTCGATCCTGATGATGCAGGGTTACAGCTATCCTAAACTATAACATTAGCTATTTGGTGCTTACATATATGTAACAAGACTACTAAGCAGAGACATGTGATGAAAATTTGACCTTCAACTCCTCAATCCTGATGATGCAGGGGTGCCTCAAGCCTAAACCATTGGGGTTGACCATTTGGTGCTTATGGGTATGTTATAACAATACTAAGCAAAGACATATTATAAAAAAAATGACCTTCAACTCCTCAACCCTGATGATGCAGGGTGCTGTAAGCCCAAGCCGTAGGTGATGGCCATTTAGTGCTTACGGATATATAATAAGATAGCAAGGCAAAGATGTACGATGACAAATTTGACCTTCAACTCCTCAACCCTGATGATGCAGGGGTACTGCAGGCTTAAACCATAAACGTTAGACATTTGTTGCTCACGGATTTGTAATAACATTGCTAAGCAAAGGTATACGACGAAAAATTGGACCTTCAACTCCTCAATCCTGATGATGCAGGGGTATTGAATGCCTAAGCCATAAAACTTAGCTATTTCAATCTTACGCATTTAAAATGATATTTAAAAAAATGTGAGGTAAAACATTAGAAAAATGGTTGTATACGGTGGAAAATTGGACCTTCAACTCCTCAATCCTGATGATGCTGGGGTGCTTCAAGCTTAAACTACAGGCGTTAGTTACATGATCGCTACGTATATCTGATAAGATTACTAAGCAAAGATATAAGATGAAAAATTTGACCTTCAACTCCTCAACTCTGATGATGCAGGGGTACTTCAGGCTTAAACTATAGGCGTTGGCCATTTGATGCTTATGGGTATGTAATATATTTACAAAGCGAAGACGTATGATAAAAAAGTTGACCTTCAACTCCTCAACCCTGATGATGCAGGGTACTGTAAGCCCAAGCCATAGAAGTTGGGGATCTGTTGCTTACGTGCATGCGATGAGATTACATAGAAAAGATATGACATGATAATTTTGACCTTCAACTCTTCGGCCCTGATTATGCAGGGGTACTTCAGGCTTAAACCATAGGCGTTGGCCATTTGATACTTATGGATATGTAATATATTTACAAAGCAAAGACGTATGATAAGAAAATTGACCTTCAACTCCTCAAACCTGATGATGCAGGGTACTGCAAGTTTAAACCATAAGCATCGGCCATATGGTGCTTACGTATATGTAATGAGATTACTAAGCAAAGATATGACATGATAATTTTGACCTTCAACTCCTCAACCCTGATAATGCTGGGGTCCTTCAAGTTTAAACCGTAGGCATCGGCCATATTGTGCTTACGTATACATAATGTTGTTGTTCACAATACCAACAATGAGTTTCGGAGAGGATATAATTATGATCAAAAATTCCACTTTGAATACAATTACCTGAAAGATGCAAGAGTACTACCAACCTTTTTAAATTGGATGGGTTATTTTTATCAGTATCAGTTGAATTATACTCTTAGTTATAAGGTTTATATTACTTTTTCTACTTTAAATATTGATAATTATAGGTCTATTCTTTAAATAAATGTTTACTCAGAAAAAGTTGTTTTATTCGGTTAGGTTAGGTTCGAACAGATTTTTCCAATTCCGAATCTAAGGGAGGGGGCGCGGTAGCGCCCCCGACCGGTTGTGTCAAAGAAGTCTATTTTTATATGATGACGTCAGCACATAATTTTATTCATCCGAAAATCGGACGAATAATTAATTTTATTCATCCGGTTAGCGGACGACTAGCAACAGCCATAACTGATTTTATCGTGACTGAAAAGCGTGAAAAAAAAAAATTTTAAACAAAAAAATACAACCGACTTCCATGCCACATAAAAGTAAAAAATAATTTAAATACATGTTGGTTTAGAGCAAACACAGTTCTTAGTACATAGTCCCGAAGTCGGCGCTCATATAAGATACATGTAGTTTCGTCATGATCCAGCAAAATATGGTAAGCGCCGACTTCGGGACTATGTACTAAGAACTGTGTTTGCTCTAAACCAACATGTATTTAAATTATTTTTTACTTTTATGTGGCATGGAAGTCGGTTGTATTTTTTTGTTTAAAATTTTTTTTTACTATGTAATATATATTGAAAATTGAATAGAGTTTTGTGTTTCAACTCCTTAGGTACCAATGTTGAGCAGTGATAGCCTAATGGTTGAAACTTGTCCTCGCAATCGGGAGGCCCGAAGTTCAAATCCAGGCACGCACCACTGATTTATGTGCGTATAAGAAATTAATTATCACTGCTTTTCGGTAAAGTTAAACATCGAGAGGAAACCTATATACACGAAAGTTCTTTAAAAAAATCTTGGAGGTGTGTGAAGTCCACCTAATAGCACTTGGCCAGCGCGGTGGACCATTATCTAAAATTTTCTCATTCTGAATGAAGACCCGTGCCCAGCAGTGGGATAATAATGGGTTGACGAGAGGTACCTACTTCTATTTCTATCTTATACAGGCAATAAAGTGCTGCCGTATTTTGGTCCTTAATACGAGTTTCTTACATTTTCTCAAAACTACCACTTCATACGTTTGTGCGCATACGTTGCACGTCTATGTTTTAAACATACCTTGCAATACATTTCAATGTAGAGTGAAAACTTAAACGGTTAGTGTTTTGTGTTGAGGTAATAACGAGGTACAAATGACTCTGGTTTAAAAGGTATGGCAAGGGAGAGACGCGAAACATTCCGACTTAGTCACAAGGTCTAGATATCCCCCTCTAATTCATATTTAATATCACAATGTTATTACTCTCTCAAAGAATATTTTAATTAACATAAATAATTTAGACTGAAATTTGAATACGGCGCCTAATCTAATCTATTCTTATTTAATTTAATACAATACAATTCAATTTATTAATTTATAAAAATGTTTATCCTGTTTTGACTCTATTCTATCGATTATTATTTATAGACATTTATTTGACCTTATATATCTATTAATACTTATTAACTTGACATTGATTTAAGCAATTTTGACATTATATTCTTTATATCATCATGTTAAAATGTAAAATTGTAATTGTTATTTAATTTATGTAATTATATTTGTTTGTTACAAAGGTTAATTGAAAATTTTGGGAAAAATAATTTATTGTTGCTATAGTTTAAATGTATAATTATTTTAAATTGCTACGCCCTTACAGGGTTTCATGCCACTGTATCAAAATTTGTAACACCTTTAATGTGATAACCGCATGACGCAATAAAGATTATGATTATGATTATGATTATGATTAAATGCTGTTGGAATGATTTATCTATCCAACACAAACATATTGAAATTACTATTTGGATTCAATTCATTTGCATAATTATAGCATATTAATTCGAACAATACTTGTCACCTAATAATACCTAATACAAACAGTTTCCAAATGCTATGAAATTATTCGACTAGACACAATATTAATTTCGATAATTCATGTTATTTTAGTCTAAACACATGATTTTAATTGAATAGAGTAATTGATTAAATTTTTAAATATGAATAGTTATTACTTTCAATAGTCTGACAATCTATGCTTGTCTTTGTGTGTGTATGACGACCCGCGTAGCGGAGCGGTTACCATATCGGTCTGACGCGTAATGGGTCCCGGGTTGGATTCCCGGCCAGGCAGGTATCTGAATGATGAGTTTAGATCCATGTTCTGTGTCTGGTTGTTTGTGTATTTGTCTTGCGTGTGTCCACCATGGAGACCTACGACACAGGAGAAAATCCTAGTGTGGGCTATGAGTGTAGAAAGCGTATGTTTCTTATTTTACACGTAGTTAATGATAAGGCAAAGTAGCCATCGTCACCTATGGACATTTGTAACACCTGGTATCTGTCGACATCTCTTCGACGCGGTCGTCAATATAAATATAGCTATTGAGTATATAGGCCTCTTTTCCATTTTAATTTTCTTTGCTTCAATTTTTTAAATTCAAAATTGCCCGTATACTATATTTACTCGAAAAAGATTCATCACTTTTGACGTATATTGCTGTAACGATCCATCATTTATGTATATAGTTAAATTCACGAACCGCGAAATATTTTTCCATTTCAAAACATAAAATCAATCAAACTGATTTAATTAAAAAACCCGAGCACTGATTTGATTGAATTTTAATAAAATATTCATCTTGATGCAATTTCTTTTTCGCTCCTGGGTATGGGTCTCGTCACAAAATTTCTTACGCCATAGTAACGGTGGCCCAGTATGGATTGGCAGATTTTCTTCACCTATGTAGAGAAAACTTTATAGAGACGTAGGTTTTCTTATAAGTAAATTTCTTTATAAAACTATGCATTCATTCTAAAGTATGTTCTGATACTTCGACAAGAAAGTCCAAAAAAGTTTCTTACTGCCCTGTCCCGAAACATTTGCTTAGTGCTGCAAACGTAAGCAATTTTCGAAAATTTACTACAATTTGCAGTATAAAAACTTTTTAACAAAAAATATCTACCGACTTCCATGTCACAAAAAAGTAAAAAATAATTTAAATATATTTTGGTCTAGAACATACTCAGTACTTAGTACATAGTCCTGAAGTCGGTGCTCGACATATTTCGCTGGACGACGGTAACTACGTCCTATATGAGCACCGACTTCAGAACTATGTACTAAGTACTGAGTATGTTCTAGACCAAAATATATTTAAATTATTTTTTACTTTTTTGTGACATGGAAGTCGGTAGATATTTTTTGTTAAAAAGTTTTTATTTTTCACTTTTTAGTGACTATATTTTTATGTTTGTATTTAAATAAAGCCTCTAAGTTTGCTTTGTGCATCTACATATTCACAAAAATTAAACATAAAACACTTTTACAATTCATACAAACAGGGCGCCCCCTCTGGAAGTACCCCTCCATCATCAGGGTTGAGGAGTTGAAGGTCAAATTTTTCATCTTATATTGTTGCTTAGTAATCTTATAACATATACGTTAGTACCAGGTGGCTAACTTCTATGGCTCAGGCTTGCAGTACCCTGCATCATCAGGGTTTAGGAGTTGAAGGTCAAAATTTTAATTTTGTGCCTCTGTTTGGTATTATTTTTACATACCCGTAAGCACCAAATTGCCAACTCCTATGGTTTAGAATTGAAGTACCCCTTCATCATCAGGGTCGAGGAGTTGAAGGTCAAAATTTTAATTTTGTGCCTCTGCTTAGTATTATTTTTACATAACCGTAAGCACCAAATTGCCAACTCCTATGGTTTAGGATTGAAGTACCCCTTCATCATCAGGGTTGAGGAGTTGAAGGTCAAATTTTTGATTTTATATTTTTGCTTAGTATTTTCTTTACATAACCGTAAGCACCAAATTGCCAACTTCTATGGTTTAGGATTGAAGTACCCCTCCATCATCAGGGTTGAGGAGTTGAAGGTCAAATTTTTCATCTTATGTTTTTGCTCAGTAATCTTATAACATATACGTAAGCACCAAATGGCTTATTCCTATGGTTTTGGCTTTAAGTACCCCTGCATCATCAGGGTTGAGGAGTTGAAGGTCAAATTTTTGTCCCATGAATTTGCTTAACAATTTCATTATATATTCGCAAACATCAAACGACCAACTTTTATAGTTCAGGCTAGCAGTACCCCTGCATCATCAGGATTGAAGAGTTAAAGGTCAAATTTTTCATAGTAAATACCTACATAGTAATTTTATTCTATATTTTACTCAATTGGACTTCTCCAGCTAAGGTTCGGCCGACTATCACTAATTTTATTATTTTGCTCCAAAAAGTTGAAGATCCTATGATTAGAACCTTATCAAACTCTTATCAGACTACCCCTGGAGTACATCCTTTCTAATAAAAAAAGAATCATCAAAATCGGTTGGCGGGATATTGAGTTATTCATACATTTATCGCGTACATTGAAAATGCAAATTTAAGACTTATGCGTTTTTCTTATGGATGCCCTAGTCAAAAAAATACTAAAAAAAAATGGGACCCTATGACACGCACTACCTTTCAAATAAAAAAAAAATCATCTAAATCGGTTCACCCAGTCCGGAGAAATGAGGTAACAAATATAAAAAAAAAAAAAAAAAATAAAAATACAGACGAATTGATAACCTCCTCCTTTTTGGAAGTCGGTTAAAAATGACATGAATTTATTAGATGAGACACGTACATTTGTTTTAAACGTACAACGACAATGTGGCCCTTGTGTTGAGTTAAAAATTTATCTGGTACAACGATTTCTCAAATCATGTTCAAATCACCTTTTTTTCTTCGATCGTAACTTATCTTGTGCCACTGATAGAGCCGAATTTTGATAGCATCAGGTCGTGCAATTATCCAGAGTCGCAAAAACTAAAATAGGTCGTGAGAAATACTGTTCGGCATACTAATATTTATTTTCGGCGAAAAAAATACCATTATGAACCATTCGAGGTAGGCGTGCGAGAATATATATCTTAAAAAGGTCCGCGGACTGATAATTTCATAATAGCATTGAGGTTTTTTGTTTTAATAATAATTTCTTGTTTGATGTTATTAATGGCAACAGGTATTCGCTATACAACAAATTTAAATGGTTTTCGGCCGTTTTTTTATAGATAATACACGGAACCTCCGGGCGCGACTCCGATACCCTCTTTGCCGGTTATTTATCTGACTAGCTTTGTATCGCTCGCAGCCGGTGAGACACATGCCGTTTTATCTCCGGACATTTGATATATTTATGGCTAAGGCGGTTTGAATATCAACAAAATGTTTGTCGTAAACTCCAATATAGGTAGTTGTATAATTTGATTTACTGCTCTGTTTGTTTGTTATATTTCAGGAAAGTTTCGATATTCAAATTTATGGAAGTCAATAATATCTTGAAATGTACAAATTTCAATGAAATTTTATAGTCTGATTTACTGTTATGTGGTCGTTTCTATTAGAAATAAACATTAAATATGTTTCTATTGCTATTGATAGTATTTGCGTAATAAATGTTTATATGAACTTTTGGAAACTGAGGTCGTCCGTCTTTCTTTATAAAATTTAGTGTTACAGTATATTGAAAGGACATAAATGTGTGTATCTTCCACCAATTCACACTTGGTCAGCGCAGTGGACTATGGCCTAAACTCTCTCATTCTGAGAGAAGACCCGTGCCCAGCAGTGGGCCAATAACGGGTTGATGAGAGAAATGTGTGTATGTCATAGCTTAGGGTGTTTGAATAGATGAAAAACATTGAATGGAAGCATATGCATACACACGTATGAGTAAGCGTACATGCATGTTTGTGTGTATTTGTATGAGTGTGTGTGTGTGTGCGTGTTATGACGTGACAGATTATGAGTACTTATACAGAATAAATACATAAAGTTCTAGTATCATTGCCGGTCCTCTACACAGATAAATAATAAATACTAAACGTATTGTCGAATATTCCCGATAGTTTCGGATCAGTACTGTAAACTTATGTAAATTAGCTCGCAACTTTTAGTAAACATTATCTAAAATTTGAATCAGATTTTAATGTTGTTTTCGGAACTCAGGAAAGCTAAGTCCATATTTCATTTGAAAACAGTATTAAATTTGAATCAAACATAAATTAATTAAACCTAAGTCTCAAATTGTCCGATGACATAACATACAACTTACGTTCCCCAGAAGGCCAGTATTAAAACCCAATGGGTTCTAAAGACGTTACAATTCGTCCTGGCCAATTACAAGGATCCAAACTTTACAAGATTAATTGCCATCAGAAATTCGGGATCCCAATTGAATTGTAGCATATGAGGTACACAGTCAATGCTGTTCTAGGTACATAGAAGTAAAGATGGATAGCCGAGCGTTCGCTTAACATGTATGTATATGGTACGACAGTACGAAGCTCGCACGGAACGAGACGAGCTGCTGTGTCAAAGAAAAGAATACTGCATAAATAAATAAATAATTATAATTGCATAAGTTGATAAAAATGCTATGCAATAGCTTTAACGCGGTAGTCCCTGAGTGCTGGACGTTTGTTTTTTTTTGTACCAGAATAGGAAAAGGGAAAGAGCATGGCGTCTAATAATAATATGAATGTCCAATATTTTAATGGTAAGTAGATTGGCCGTCTATTGACATCTGTAATTAAGCCCGTTTAAGAATAGAGGTAACAACACAATTGTGGCCTACCTGAGGATGGCCTAAGATTTATTGCTACCTCTTAGGACTAAGTGGAAACGCCTCAGACGAGTAGTATCTTTAGATTACAACATTTCTAATTGAACACAGAAGCACTTAACACTGATGTTATTAGGCAGAATTAGGGTCTTTGTATGTCTAAGATTATCATTTACTAGCTCTTACCCGCGGATTCGCCCGCATGGTTAAAAAGAATTAGTCTAACAAAACATCGATATTCTCATGAGAATGAGAGAGTGCGGTTAAAAGTACCCTACGTCACTCCGTCCGTCTACCTATCTCCCAACGTATGAACCATATCATATAATAGCTATGTAGCGACGTGAAAGAAGAACAAACTGAATCATCAGGGTTGAGGAGTTGAAGGTCAACTTTTTTATCATACGTCTTCGCTTTGTAAATATATTACATCCCCATAAGCAACAAATGGCCAACGCCTATAGTTTGAGCCTGCAGTACCCCTGCATCATCGGGGTTGAGGAGTTGAAGGTCAAATTTGTCATCGTACATCTTTGCCTTGCTATCTTATTATATATCCGTAAGCACCAAATGGCAATCACCTACGGTTTAGGCTTACAGCACCCTGCATCATCAGGGTTGAGGAGTTGAAGGTCAATTTTTTTATAATATGTCTTTGCTTAGTATTGTTATTACATACCCATAAGCAGCAAATGGTCAACCCCTATGGTTTAGGCTTGAGGCACCCCTGCATCATCAGGATTGAGAAGTTGAAGGTCAAATTTTTCATCACATGTCTCTGCTTAGTAGTCTTGTTACATATATGTAAGCACCAAATAGCTAATGTTATAGTTTAGGATAGCTGTAACCCTGCATCATCAGGATCGAAGAGTTGAAGGTCAAATTTTTCGTCAACCTATATAAGCATAGATATATAATACATATTCTAAGTTTCATAAGAATCGATTTGGCAGAAGCCGAGTTATCTCAAATTATCTAAAAAACTTGAGGAGTGGTGGTGGTTTCCACCCCATAACTCAAAGAGTTAAGCATCACAGCATACCCATGTTCAAGAGAAAAAGCTGTGTGACGAAATTTCCTATCAAATGAAAGAAAGAAAATGGAAATCGGTTTAGAAACACCCAAGTTATTCAAGATTTTAAGAAACCGACATTTTCCAATTTTCCGGGAAAACCGCCGGAAGGTTTTCATTTTCCTCAATATGGGACTGCCTGTGAAACTAGCCGCATTTCTAGCCATTTCGCCCGAACATACATAAAAAAAAATATATATATATACGTGACGAATAGATAACCTCTTTCCTTTGGGAAGTCGGTTAAAAAACACTTTCACATTTATAATATTAGTATGGATTCTCACATCATTGAACACCGCTGTTATAAGAAGCTGGTGCTGCCACCGTAGTCGAACAACAACACATACCTAGTTTTCTCAGAACCTACAAAACATACCCAATTTTCTCAAGAATGAGCAATCTTTTATAAGTCTACATTCTTAGCATTCTGCTCGAATAAAGTAGTCTAACTTTTTAAAGGCCTTGCTTTAAAACATTTGAAGTAAAACTGCCTCACTCGAATACTAATTCTGGTACAATGGAGACAATTGATTCCAATTTCCAAAAACAAGGTTTTATTTTATATCGTTAAAACCTTTACATTTTTATCCATCGAATCTCGCTACCACGGATCTAAAGTTACTGAACATGACGAGTATCGGTGAGTGAAAACATACAAAACTGTTTTTGTGTCTACAAACTAAATATTGTTTATTTACTTGATTTTTTGATTGCAAAAAATTCGTAGGAATTAATTTACTGTGTAATTAAATCAGAAAATTGGCGATCGTTAATACAGTTCAGTATGTTACAATTGAGTAGGTTTGATATATTCTTATTTTGTAGAATAATGCTACTGTCGAAAAAAATATTATAATGTAAAATGTATAATATATCTTAAAACACATTTGTGTTATACTGGTTCTGCTTAACTTATCTGCTCTTTTTGAACAAACTACTTATTATTCCATCCATCCATCCATCAGCCTTTTGATGTCCACTGCTGGACATAGGCCTTCCCTAAATGGCACCACTCCAACCGGTTCTGTGCCCTCTGAATCCAACGGTTTCCCGCTGTCTTCTTCAGGTCATCGGTCCACCTGGTAGGGGGGCGACCTGTACTCCTTTTGCCTATACGTGGTCGCCACTCGAGGACCTTTCTTCCCCATCGGTTATCGGTCCTTCGAGCGATATGGCCGGCCCACTTCCACTTCAGCTTGCTGATTTTGAGAGCTATGTAGGTAACCTTCGTTCGCCTACGGATTTCATCGTTGCGAATCATGTCTCGTAGCGAAATTCCGAGCATAGCCCTCTCCATAGCACGCTGAGCGACTCTGAGCCTTTCAATGAAGCCTTTAGTGAAGGACCACGTTTCGGCGCCATAGGTCATCACTGGCAACACACATTGCTCGAACAATTTCTTTGAACTTATTATTACCTAATTATTATTATTTTACTTAATGAACATAGTGACGCAGCTCTACAAATTTGACCTTAAGATTTCATACTATGTTAATATAATGAGACAGGTGTCACATCCATATTACTTTATATCTCTAAACCTACATTTAAGCCAATATAAAACTTGGGCGTCCCATCGCCACCAGCCCTTAATCCTCCATAAAAACGCTACTTCACTTTAATTGAAATAAAAATTTAAAGCCTCTTAAATATACTCTAAGGCTCAATACATACAGGGCAGTTGACAAGTCAGCAAAATGTTTTATGCTTTTATTGGCTAGTGTTACCAGGTGGGTGTACCAATATAGTTCGACGTTTCGGTGGAAGGGTGTGGTTGCCGGCATACTTTTATATGAGGCGATAATGTCAGTCCTCGGGAGTAGCAACGCATCTGTGATTAACTTCAGATGGAACCCATGAGCACTTACCATCAGGTAGACTGCATGCTCGTTTGCTACTTCAATCTTACATATAAAAAAAGTTAGAATAGGAATAATTCTCAATCCTATATTGATGTGCATAGTTTATACTCGCTTGTGGGCACTTGTCACCTGAAAATATAATTCTCTTTATTTCTTTATAAAATACGAGCTGTACCCAGCGCGCGCTGGTACGCTACCACAAAAAAACAGAAATCCATAGTTTACGATTCTATAAAGGACATACAGACAAACATGCATTTTTATATAATAATTTCAGAAAAAATATTTTTTTATTTAATCAGCGTTTTCACGTTAATATTGCGGATGCGAACGTAGCCTTATACGTATTGTCGCTTCAAAAATATTAGGATAACGTATTTTTATTGCACATTCTCTAATATCAAAGGGGACATTCGAAACAGATGGAAAAGTATTTTTTGTTCACACATAAACGTACAAATGTATCTAGGGAATGACGGGGATAAAATGAAATGTGATAAATATTTATGATTAATTATTTTTCACAAGTAGCCGCGGACATATATCTGGACATATATCTATAGGGTCTGTACCCCGTATAATACTGTTAAGATGGCTGTGCTTTTTAGGGTTCCGTATCCAAAGGGCAAAAATGGAACCCAATTACTAAGACTCCGCTGGTTTTTATAATTGGGTACAACCCATTATTGTCCCACTACTGGGCACGGGTCTTCTCTTAGAATAGAGAGTTTTAAGACATAGTCCACCGCGCTGGCCAAATGCGAATTGATTGGTTTTTATAATTAATTGTACGGAACTCTTCTTGCGCGAGTCCAACTCGCACTTTGCCATTTTTTTTTAATCTACAAATAACTTATTATAAAGGTATAATAAGGTATTTTCTGATCTGATGGTAACGAAGAGGTCCCTTATACATCATTACTTTTATAAGATAAGTGCAGGTCTTAACACAGCTGGATAAATCTAGAAAAAATCTGAAGCTTACTTTACTATACTTCTCCGATTTCCATATCACTTATTCTTACGAATTCTTCAGCTATAGTTTTACAAAGTTTTATGAGACGGTATTTCCTTGCAAGCAGTTTTATCTTTTGTCTTTTTATCTTTTGTCCAGCAACATTTTCTCATTATCCACTTAGTGTTACGCTCAAGTATTCAGCTTTTACCTTCTTTGTTCCTTTCTTATCTTTTTGTCTTCAAGTCGTCAGAGACTGTATGTCTTTTCCTTAAGTTGTTACGGAATTCTTTTAAACTGACTTACAGTTCTATTAAATTATGTTATTTTAAATAGACTGGACAGTTTCATTATGACGTCTTTTGTGACATAATTGAGTGACATAGTTGTAGTACAATTTTTAAGGTTCAATTCCCGGTTAAGTAAAGCTAAATGTTGAGTTTAAATGCGTTTGTCTATGCGACTAACACAGTTGAGCACACATCATACCCGTGTCACATGCAGGATTTCCGGCTCATATAGGACACATGTAGTTTCGTCGTGGTCCAGCAAAATATGGTGAGCGCCGACTTCGGGACTATGTACAAAGTATTCTTTGTGTTCTAAACTAACAAGTATTTAAATTATTTATTGCTTTTTCGTGGCATGGAAGTCGGTTGTATTTTTTGTTTATTTTCTTTTATTATGTGTATGTCGGCGCGAAACCGCGTATTTATGGAAAACATGTCGCCGAAAATCATTATTTTAGTTAGTTTAAAGATCGAAAATTGTTTGTTTATTAAATTAGCAATATTTAGTGATTTTAAGAATTGTAATAAAGTTTACCGTCCACAAATTTGTTATTGTCACCTCACCAAACATTGTTATAAAAAGGCGAGCGCCTGCCGGTAGAAAAAGATTCTTATTTAAACGTCGAAGCGATCAGACCTCCTAAACTGTGAATAAATCGAAGAAGTTTACTCCTGTGTTTTACTTGAAATCTTCAAGAATGGACAGTAATGAAGACTCCTGGCCTTTCTGATGTCACGCATCACTCACTCACTCCGTTATGTATAATACAACAATTCTCAATGAGAGTAGTTAACACCTTTCTCTTTTACTTAAACTATCACCATTGTGTCATGGGTAGTTAAATTTGCTGTACGATAAATTACATCTGTATAGGCCCCCAGTGTGCTCTAAAACTCGAAATGTCATTGGCCCAATTGACTTCGTAAATTTTTAAATTAGTCCGGTCCATTTAATGACGTAATAGACAAGCCTTAACATGCTTTTTGGACAAGCGTTCACGTTGTCCCCTCTCTACCCTCGTTATATCTAATAGATAAATCCTAGATCCTATGTATCAACCTAATTTATCCAAACCAAAACAGCCTGATATACAGCTCCATATTTTCATAAAAACGCCTTCAAAATTGTTTCAGTGATTTCCTTAAGTAACTAGTAGGTTTACTGCAGTTCTCTACCACAACCTTAAACTATCATCATACTTTATACTAATATTATAAAGACGCAAGTTTGTGTGTATGTTTGTTACTTCTTCACGTCTAAACGGCTTAGGCGATTTTCTTAAAATTTGGTAGGGAGTTAGCTGACACTTTGGATTAACATATAGGCTACTTTCTACTGTGGAAAAATATCTTATTCCCACGGGACCACGGGTTACTAGACAGAAATAGTAGACGTGATGTGTCCTGAATCGAATCAAGATTCAAGTACCTTATATACACTTATCCAATACTCATAGATAGCAACTTTGTGTTCATCCTAGTTAGGATAACCAATATTAATTGATTACATCAAATCTACTGCATCATTTTCTAGTTAAAATACAGTTAGTTTAATGCCAAAACCGTGTGATATCAGTCTTAGAGAACACCACTCTCTCTCTTCTCGCGGATGTTGTAGTAGGTAACTAAGATCAAGGGGATTACCGGCAGCGTCTTGCTATGTAACATGAACTACTGTGGTCAAGACCACGCATGCTAGGAATGATGACCATTAGTAAAAATTTCCATTAAAGTGTGCACTAGGTGATAGAACCAGTTTAGTTCCACCGGGGAGGTACCACCGCAACACTTATTTCTAGCGTGAAGCATTTCTTACGTTTCGATGGAAGGGTGTGGTTACCGGTACACTTTTGTATGAGACGACCATCATAGTTCATGAGAGTAGCCAGCGCAACTGTGATTGACTTCAGATAATAGTATCTGTATCTGTAAAGTTGCTTACAAATGACCATGGGTGGTGGTATCACTTTTTTTTTTTGTTTTCGAGGGGGAAACCTTCAAAAGGTACCCGACGCCGTGGGAGCGACGCAGGGTTATGTGGGATTTTTACCGCACTAAAACCCCCCCAGTGGCCGTCCTCGGCACTGAAAAGGAGGACTCCGGGATCTCGAAACGACTTCAACCGGAATCCTCCAAGCGCGCTGCCCCATCGGGCTCCTCCTAGATGGGCGGTTGGGCCCACTGCTCCGTCTAGTCTTTACGACGGTATGCGACCACACATACCGCCGTCCTTCCCAGGATTGCCTGACCGAACGGTTCGAGCTCTAGCCGTCTGCAACCCCGGAAGCCCCTTTTAGTCGCCTCTTACAACAGGCAGGGGATGCCGTAGCCCTATTCTGATCCCTAGGCTACAGGGAAGCCAGGTGGTATCACTTGCCATCGGGTAGACTGTGTGCTCGTTAACTACTACTAAAAAAAAGTGGCCTATGTCCGTAGTGGACCTCAAAAGGCTAATGAATGGATGCCAACACAAATATTTACTAACTACAGCTTAATCTTCTCTAGTTCCGCAGCACCACTTACACTTTCAAAAGCTTAAGCACTATTGTTAAACGCGCGTTTAATTTGAAAAGTGCAGGTTTCGTTTTTAATTGTGTTGCTAAGTGTTTGTGTCTGAATTTTAAAACGGCATTTTTTTGTGATGATGAAAAATGATTGTTTTGATTTAGGTAAAGCTATAATAACCTATAGTAAAGATGTACCGCTGCGCGGTGGACTATGGCCTAAACTCTCTCATTCTCTCAGAATGAGAGAGTTTAGGCCATAGTCCACGTGACCCATAGACCCGTGACCAGCAGTGGGACAGTAATGGGTTGACGAGAGAGAGAATAGGTACAAGGTAGGTTTTCAAACTGGTAAAACGAGTATATTTCAAATAGGGAGGTACCGCCGTCACCTCTATTTTAAGCGCGAGCGTTCTGCGTTTCAATGGAAGAGTGAAATTGTCATATAATATTTTTAAGGGCAATTTTTTTAGTCTTCAAGTTGAGAAATGCCTTATGATTTTTAAACCATCATTTAATTTAAAATTGATTAATGTATGTCAAAAAATGAGAGTAAAATCTTGAAATCGCTCCAATAAATGGATACATATTGTAAACAAAACAAAGTCAAAGAAAATTAAAAAATTTAATTAAATCTGGAATGTTTAATCAAACGTGAGAGTGACCTTCGTTAAAAAAACTATGTAAAGATTTTATGTTACTATTTATATTTCTTTAAGAAAACTTACATTGAACTCATCTATAAAACGAATGGTATTTATCAAGACGAATCTAGAGAGCCGAATCGACAAGGATATTTTTTGTCAGCGTTTTTCTCTACGGGTCTATTATTGGATCAACTCGCTAATGTTATATTAATGTAATATCATGAATGTTACATAAGTACCTATCTCATATTTCAGCTCGAGTGGTTATGTGAAAAAAACAGAACTTATTATTGAGTTATTAATTCCATATATACCGTTTTTATATAAAACTAGGTTTTTCCTGCGGTTTCACCCGCTTCGGTCACATCTGCCATGGTCGTGAGTAGACTTCGGATTATATGTATTTGCATATATCAGTTCTTTAGCGTTATTGCATATAGAGATATACCACCGCCATCACTCTGCGTAAATATAGGATGTCAATTAAAAAAGTACTTGTGACAAGTACTGGTATATTTTTGTTTCCTTTTGTTTGTTTTTGTTTTCTATAATGCGATGTGTAGGCATCTGTGAATTCACCGCCTACGACCCAGTATCCCCAGCTCAAAGCTACCGAGCCTTAATGTCATTGCAGCACCGTGTTTCAAATTCAGATGCCTTGAATGCACTTTGTAGCATAAAGGCTCGAATCCGGAACTTTCGTGTCAATGGAACTCGAAAGAGAATTTTTAATTAGCTTCCAGTGAAAAGTTCTGACCCTTTCAGAGGATTATTACGGCTTATCTTAGCATAGCATCCTATTAGGTTGCTTAGGGATCCGACGTTGAATAACGAATCCTTGATTCTGAAGTATGTAATCCTTAAGGATCGCGTGTACGACCTTTTGTCAAGGGCGGATGAAAGCAGTACAAATTAATATGAAGTAAAGTCAACAATGCTGTCCTGTACAAATATTGCCACTGTCAAGTAGTTATAATGATATGGCAAAATAGGACAACAATGTTAGTTGTTTCTCTTTTATATAGTACTGCCCTAGGGCGGGGGAGGGTGATATTTAAAAGGGTATATCTGCCAATATATTTTTCCGTTTGTAATTGTAATATAATTGTTCCTCGTAAATTCTGTTTCTTCAATTACGGCAGTAGGCATTTTTTGTTCTAAAATGTAACGGATTTATGTTTATATTTAATTACATAAAACAAAACAAAAACATCAAAGAAAATGAAAAATTATTATGTTGGATATAATTTTTCAAAATATATTTTACTTAATTGGAGGACTGCGAAAGATTTCACGTTTGTGTCATTAAAAAAAACAGTTTTACTTTGTAATGGCGCATTTTGAGTTATTGTAGCAGAATATTATGAGAGTCAAGCTGCTGTAGTTGTCGTTTGATCTAGGAGTTTAGCATGGTCAGACGCGGTATCATTGACGAGGCTTCTGTCGTAGTCCTTGGGAGTAATAACTAGGGTTGCCACCTTTTTTTTCAACGATTAAAGTACTTTGGCTATAAAAGGTATAAAGAAAAAAGTACATAGCCTCAAAATAAAGTACAATTTATTTTATCCCCGTGGTTTTTAGCTCCAGAAACCTTTAGATAGTTGGGAACCTAAAATGGTACGTGGTGGTAGTCGGCGAAAAAAAGGTTAAATATACATAAAATTTGACGAGCAAAAAAAAAGGTCACCAAATATACATATTCTACTATTTTCTAAAAAGGTAGCTATGAAACGTAGAAATGGTAAAATTTTTGTTTCACACAAAACTGCATGTAATCAAACTTTTTTAAACCTAGAAAAAAAAGTATTTTCGCGTACTTTATTTTGCTCATAAAGTATAAAGTACAATACTTTATAATAAAGTACGAGTGGCAACCCTAGTAATAACCCATGTGTGACTTCAGATAGAATAACTGATGGTAACAATAAGTTGCATGCTCATTTGATAGTTCAATCTTAGTAAAACATTTGGAAAGGTTCTTAAAACTCGTACTAAATAATTAAATGTATGTAATTATGTAGTATGTATATGAATAATACCAATTAATTTTCGGAAATTACTAGATTCCGGTCCCGAAAGTCAATCAATACGTTGATTACTGATATTCAGTAGCACGCGAAGATATCTCTATTGGGTGATATTAAATCCCAACAATGGGACGCAGGATTCAATGGGAAAAATGAAATATTTGATGGGCAAATACTCTTTATTATTTATAATTTAAATTCACAAGTCATTTTTCAGTTTTTCTTCTTTTAAGATAGCTATATTCTTAATTCGGAAAAGTCGCTAAGAATATTGAATACTACTCGACCAAAACAATTAGGCGCACGGCAGTTGAAACGTCATTAGAACTAGGGATTTCCCATCACGATACGAAGTATGTATATACCAAATAACAAAAGTATGTATTTTCCGGGGTTGCGGGCGGCTAGAGTGGGAGCTTGAACCGTCCAGCCAGGCGATCCCGGGAAGGACGGCGGTATGTGTGGTCGCATATCGTCGTATAGACTAGACGGAGCGGTGGGCCCAGCCGCCCATCTGGGAGGAGCCCGATGGGGCAACACGCTTAGAGGATTCCGGTGGTGTTTGTTGGAGATCCCTGAGTCCTCTTTTTAGCGCCGAGGATGGCCACCGGGGGGGGTTTTAGTGCGGTAAAAATCCCATATAACCCTTCATCGCTCCCACGGCGTCGGGTACCTTTTGAAGGTTTCCCCCTCGAAAAAAAAAAAAAACATTATTAAAACAAAAAAAAAAAAAAAAAACATTATTAAAACAAAACAAAATTAACCATTATTAAAACATACACCAGTAGTATAGTACCACCACACATAGAAGTGTATTTTCAATAGTAGAGTTTTTATTATAGCACTTTCATGTGTTTAATACATATATTCGCAGACATGGAATATTTTCTTTCTTTTTTTATGTGTGTAAGAGATCGATGCCTATTGCATTGCACACATTCGATTTTCGACTTTGGAGACAGGAGTACTGAGCCTAATACTCTTCTCTTGTTAAAAAAAAATGCATATTTTGAATGTAAGAGTCCTTTCTCCTCCACGAATAGTCTTTTTCCTACCCATTTTGATGTTTATTGACGAATAATCAACTAATTTTATAATAACTTTAAAAATTTAACAATCACTTATTAAACTAACATTATAACGAAATAACATTAAACACGTGCTGGCTAACGTAAACACCTAGACGAAACACGACTACACGTCACTACGGGATGCGCGGGGTAAGAAGCGAGATGCGGGGTATTGAACCACTTTTATTTTATGCGCCTAATTGTTGTGGTCAAGTAATACATAAATTTCTATGTTTCTTAAGAATGATTTTCGGTATGTTCAAAATCAAACATTAACTACTTACATTCATTCCAAGTATTGAAATTAGGTATACCCCATTTGTCTGATTTTATTTATGTTATTACAATATAAATGTATGTAATATTTTTACAGGCAGGTTAACCACGGGCCAATTATAATTTCATTTTATATAAATATTTTTGTTCAGATAAATAGTATGACAACGTCTGTTCTCGTCTCTTTTTATTAGATTTTTATTAGTTTGTTTGTATGTTTGTAACCAACTTCTTTGGGCGCGATTTTGACCCACTTTAAATTTATATTATGGAGATAGTTAACAATATGCAATTCACCCAATGCTAAGTGGTTACTGCTGCCCATAAGAATCTATAATCAATCCTAAATAAGTTCAGTGTCTAAGGTGAGGCTAGCCACCGATTTGTCACTAATCTTAAGGATTCTTTTAAAACGCCTCAGGAAAAGTATATCTTGCTTAAAACACCTTTCAGACAAGTACACAGTAATGTTTGACACTGCTGTTTAAGGTAGAAATGGATGCAGCGGTGGTGCTTCTGGAATTAAGATCCAAAGAAATCTACCTTTTTTATCTGGTTGAAGTAGCAAAAGGGCATGCAGTCCGCATGATGGTAAGTGGTCACAGCCACCTATGGATAAGCAACTTCATAGGGCAATGTCCAAAGTAAATCACAAATGCAGACCCGCGTGGCGGAGCGGTTACCATACCGGTCTGATCCCGGTTTCGATTCCCGACCAGAGAGGTATCTGAAAGATGAGTTTAGATTAATGTTCTGGGTCTGGGTGTTTGCGTATCAATATTGTGTATGTTAATGGTACCCACGACATAGGCGAAATTCCTAGTATGGGGCCGTGAGTGTTGAAAGTGTGTGTGTGTGATGCGTTAGAACAGATCTGGAAGACTACGATGTATTATATAAAACCGACATCGACATGTCTGAAAATAGCAATAATTTGTTAAAGTACAATTGAATTGAATCCAATATAGCGATGGTAACCGATGAAATACCGGGTAAGTAATTAAATGCCATGCGAAAGTTCAGAATAAAATATATTTTACCAGCTTCAGGCTTTTATGGACAAAAAGGAAAATGAAGTAATTAATTTATTTTCTGGGCACACGTTCGAGTTGCACGTTATATATTTTGATTAAGTGCAACGTAAAATGAATGACGGTCGGTAAATGGTTACATTTATTACTTTTTTATTACTGACTAGGAGATTTCAGTGTCTTCGCTTGCTTCGGTACAAGTGTTGTTATTATCGAGGTAAACATAAATCCATATTACTGAGAAGTCTGAGTTTTTTTTATTAGGCTGAAGTAGCAAACGAGCATGCAGTCCACCTGATTTTAAGTGGTCACTGCCGCCCATGGACATGTAATCAACTAAATACAGAACATGGGTGCCATCTGAAGTCAATCACTGTTGCGTTGCTACTCCCGAGGATTATGATGGTCGTCGCATGAGAAAGTTTGCCGGCAACCACACTCTTCTATCGAAACGCAAGAAATGCTTCACGGTGGAAATAGATGTGGTGGTGGTACTTCCCCGGTCGAACTACACTGGTTCTACCACCTGGTGTATGTTTAACTATTGGATTTGAAGATCAGAGGCTAAATACTTGGTCACTCCTAAGCAATGGGTTATTATTTAATTGAAGATCTAGTAAAAAAAAACTATAAGCGGCAGGCAGTAGTTGCTTACCGTTGTGGACTACAAAGTACGTAGTAAGTTTTTGTATTACGAAAAAAGAAACAGAAAAAATCCAAATTACAAAACGTACAGTAATAGTTAAATACGTAATATTATTTATATTATACAGAACGAATAAGTCAAGGACACAGTTAAGAAAACATCTTAAAACGCCTTAACAATTTCCAACAAAGGCTGCTTTGTGAGCAGAAAAATAGGGATAATAATTCTTTAGGTAAGGTGACATTTCTGTTAGCGAGTCATCCAGTTCAGGTTACTGTTGGAAGTATTGTTTGGGTACACAGCTTTGACTGACAGACACAACAAAGGCGGTATTATGGAGCTTACAGGACAATATGATATTAGATACTAAGTGATACCTTACATGAATTTAGTTCTAGTCTACTCTAGTAAGTCGCATCAACCTATTATTGGCCCACTGCTGGACACGGGTCTTCTCCCAGAATGAGAGAGTTTAGGCCATAGTCCACCACGCTGGCCAAGTGCGAATTGGTGGACTAGTAAGTGGAGCAGTGATAGCTTAATGGTTGAAACTTGCCCTCTAAATCGGGAGGTCCGAGGTTTAAACCCAGACACGCACCACTGATTTATGTGCGTATTAGAAATTAATTATCACTGCTTTTCGGTGAAGGAAAACATCGTGAGGAAACCTACACACCCGAGAGTTCTTAAAAAAAGTTCTCGGAGATGTGTGAAGTCCAACAATTCGTTCTTGGCTAGGGTGGTGGACTATGGCCTAAAACTCTCTCATTCCGAGAGAAGACCCATACCCAGCAATGGGACAATAATAGGTTGACGATGAAGTAGGGCTCAAATCTTGCTGTAAAGTCCATAGTCTTATCATATTTTAAATTTTAGTCAATTTTATTTAGAAAATGAAATGATCGAGGATAAATCAAGCTCAATATTTCAGATCATTTTCACTCTAAGGATTATTTAAAGCAAAGCCTACAAAATTATGTACTTTTCATTTATGTTTTGAATACATTTAAATTGATGTTGTTGTTTCAAATAAGCATTCAAAAGCGATATAAAACAATTACAACATTTATTTATTCATTGTATCCAAACATATACCTAACATTACAGGATACGTTAGATATGTACATAATTTAAAATACTATTTATATTGTAAGTCTATTACTAAGTATTTATAATATTATAAGTTTAGCCTTCGTGACCTCATGCAGTGAGCAGCTGAATAAATCAATGTATCAACATATTTTATATTGAAAATATCGTTCGTACTAATAAAATAGCGTTGCCCTACCTTGAAAAAATTGTAACTTGAAATAAATTAATAACAATCATAAATTGTAAGATTAATTATTCAGACACTGAGCTGTTTCTGAAGACGTACAACGATTGTTTGTTTTAAGTATTGCTCATAGATGCTTATATGTAGAGATGGAGAGCAGTGATAGCCTAATGGTTGAAACTTGCGCTCTCAACCGCGAGGTCCGAGATTCAAACCCAGGCACGTACCACTGATTTCCTAAAATTATGTGCGTATTAGAAATTAATAATCAATGCTTTTTGGTAAATGAAAACATCGTGAAGACCAGTTGAAGGTGGTAGAACCAGTGTAGTTCGACCGGGCCACACCTATTTCTAGCGTGAAGCAGTTCTTGCGTTTCGATAGAAGGGTGTGGTTGCCGGCACACTTTTACATGAGGCGACCATCATAGTTCTCGGGAGTAGCAACGCATCTGTGTTTGACTTCAGATAGAACCCATGTTCTGTATGAAGTTGATTACAGATGTCTATGAGCGGCAGTGCCCACTTACCATCAGATGGACTGCATGCTCGTTTGCTACTTCAGTCAAATAAAAAAAAGAGGAAACCTATACACCCGAGAATTCTTTAAAAAAAAAACAACTCCTCTGCCGCGCTACCTGGTAGGTGAGGTGGGGAGGTGTTAGGTTTTTTCGTTACGGAATACCTCGGTCGCCGCGCGCTTAGCCTGCGATAAAAGCTATGCAATAGCTTAATTACCTGAGGTTAGCCGGAGATGCGTTACCACTTCTGTAGACCAAGTGGTAATGCCTTGGGTAAATATTTCCCCAAGAAATATTTACCCAATTACCCAAAGGCATTACACCTTGGGTAAATATTTCTCCATTACGGCCTTAAGATCAAACAGTAGCATATAACACTGTCGTTATTAAATAGGGAAAAACTTATTAACAGATATGTTTAGCATTACTGTGTCCTTTTGAATTGCAATAGAAATACATTCATTTGTTGCTCCAAATTAACTCTTAGTTAACAACGCATCTGTGCCTTGTCTCAGATACGACACCTGAGAACAGTTGCCACTCCAATCCTATTTGATTCAATTTCAACAGCCTCTGTTACTTAAGTGAACTGCAACCTGCAATCACTTTAAAAAAAACATATACATGCCTACTATTTCTAATTAAAAATCACACAGAACATAGCTCCACAAAATGGAATAAAAAATATTCGCTTGGGAGAATTTCACTTAGTTTTTTCGCACAGCAATTATGGAGTAATAAAGCATTCTGTTTAAGCTACCGGATGAGTATTGCATGTGAACAAAAATGCACGCTATGACGTGCTGATGCGAACCGGAATTAACTACGATGTTGGCTTTTTAATTTTATGGAACTATAAAGTAATGGAGTATCTTACTACGTTTCATTAATGTTATATTTTCATACTAAAGGTGGTAGAACCAGTGTAGTTTGACCGGGGAAGTACCACCGCCACACCTATTTCTAGCGTGAAGAAATGCCTTTCCATGGAAGTGTGTGGTTGCCGGCACACTTTTATATGAGGCGACCATCATAGTCCTCGGGAGTAGCAACGCATCTGTGATTGAGTTTATATAGAACCCATGTTCTGTATGAAGTTGATTACAGATGTCCATGAGCGGCAGTGACTACTTACCATCAGATGGATGCACGCTCGTTTGCTACAGTCAGATAAAAAAAGTACTTAATATAGGCATACAATAACGCCACAAAGTCAAATGATACAAGGTAGTAGAACTAGTATGATTCAACGTGTAGATCGAGTATCGGTCGACCAGAAAGGTGCCACTGCTACACCTATTACATACATGTATACGTTAAACAGTTTTTGCGTTTTGCTGGAAAGGTATGGTTCCCAGATTACTTTCATATGAGGCGACTGTCTTAGTCCTCGAAAGTAGAAACGCATTTGTGATGGACTTCAGATACCTAGAATCCTTATTCTAAATAAAGTTAATTACAACCGTTAATAGATGGCAGTAAACACATGTTTTCTTATAAGAGTGCAAACGAGCCTGCAGCTCACCTGATGGTAAGTGGTCGCTGCCGTCCATTGACATCTGTAAGCAACCTCGCATATGGGTTCTATCTGTATCAATCACAGATGCGTTGCTAATAGTTGCTTCATATACAAGTGTGCCGGCACCCCACACATCCATGAAAACGCCAGAATTGCTTCGCGCTAGAAATAAGTATGACGGTGCTACCTCCTAGTCGAATTACACTGGTTCCTTTCCCTTGTTAATTACCATTAGATGGACTGCACTCTCGTTTGCTATTCAAGTTTATAACAAAAGGTCTTGTTTCTCACAAGTTTAAACTAGTTTGACAAGAGCCGCGCTCTCACCGCTCAAAGTTTAGAAAATACAAAAAATCTCGAAAGTTTCCCGTCAAAGCAACGACGGGACAGAACACTTTGTCGGCATTGTTCACACCTTTTCAGGTTACACTGAGCTCTTGACACTGTTGGCCTTTCCACTTCGCACTTGATGCTTTATTCAATCTTCCCGCAGTGGATTTGTTATATAAATACTAGCTGTCCAGACAAACGTTGTTTTGCCATATAAAAAAATAAAAAAAATTGAGAGGTGGACCACCCTTATTATTTAGAGGTGTGAAAAATAGATGTTAGCCGATTCTCAGACCTACCCAATATGCTTACCAAATTTCAGAGGAATCGGTCAAGCCGTTTCGGAGGAGTATGGAGACTAACATTGTGACACGAGAATTTTATATATAAGATTAATGTTATTATATATCAAAAATTGTAAGTAGGAGAAAATTAAAGCATCTTACATTGCTAAATTAAAAAAAAAACTACTACTTTAAAACGAATCAATCGCTTTTTTTGGTCTTCTTAATAATAATAATAAATAATAATTCATTTGTTGCATTATTACAGGTATAATACTTATTATAATTCATTAAAATTCCTCTGTAATATACCTATTAGAGGTGTGCAAATAATTTATTAATTTAACGTCTTTTTGGTTTTTGCAATAAAATAATAATATGAAAGTGTTACAACGGATATGTATTTGTAATTGTTTACTCATTAATTTTAATTGTGATACCCATATTGTTATGATTATCGAACAAAATTATCCAATTTTTAGTCTGAACGAAGAAGACATATTTGAAAATCATATATCCTATGTCACTCTCACAAATAACCCGTTTTATATGAAACTAGTCACCCGTCGCAACGGTCAAATTGTCCAAAGTTGCACGAATATTTCTTAAATTCAAATAAATTGTAATAATTTTCAAGTTGTTTTGAACACACCCGTCAAAGGTAAAAACAAGTTTAATGAACTAAATTGCATTTAAAAGCAATAGCGGTATTTTATCAAAGATATCTGAAATTTCTGACGTTATGTGATTTTATAGTAAGACATTGAATGTTCTATTTCGTTTATTATGTATGTGTTTGTATCAAATTCAAGGTAGTGTGTGTAATGTGTTTTAGTTGATTTTATGTATGTTTTATGCATTATTTGAAAAAATATTAGCATTGCGTAATCCTTCTGTACATCAACTATAACCGTGCGTAATTTCATACTCCTCCGTCTGCGGCAAGTATCTTAAAAACGGATCACAAGTTTTGGCTTCAAGTATTAATATATAGATAATAATCATATGTTACAATCCGTCTAGCTGTTTGTGCTGTAGCGCGTGCCAAATAAATTGACATACATACAAACATACAGCCGCTCGAAAAACATTATCCTCTTTACGCAGTTGGGTAGGAAATAAGTAGGAGTAAAGTTAGGATGGGTAGCAAGTTAACTCAACAGCTTTTCAGGTTTTAGTAGGAATTTACTAGGTTTTATCAAATCGATCATCGTTTACGTTTACGATCACATAATTATATGGACGAAAACATATACGGTAATCATCTTGATGAAGTCTTGTGAAGTCATTAGGGTGTTGATTACCGAATCTTTCACATTAAAACACATATGACCTACAAAACGTACATTTCAAACCATCTCTACATTACCTAAATCCTGGTCTGCGGTTCTAATTGCATTCTGTCTTCGTTTGTCACATGTGCTCGTACGATATAACAGTTGCAGAAATCCCACCTCTATTAATTTTCGCAGAAGGGTCACTTTAGTGTGGCGTTAGTCGTAATACATTTGTCTTGTCGGCAGTATTTTGGCTCTAGTTCAGTTGAAGGATAAATGGTTCAAATATTCGCTCAGTGCACTTGGTAAGCCTAATCTTCTGTTATTGCGCTACACATGAATGCAGTAACAATATTCTGTCATTGAAATATCTTTGGTATATTATACCATACACAAACACATACTACACACACACACCACACATACACACATGTACGCAAACACTTTTCTTTTTTTTAACATGTCTCTTAATGTAAGTTATATAGTACAAACGAAAATGGGAGGAGACACTGGACCATGAAACACAGTTTCGACTACCTCAGGGACCAGAGGCTTCAAATAAAAAAAGAAAAAAACCTTTATTTAGTTATTTTGCTCATCTAAACTTAAAAGTTATTATTCTTCACCTAACCTATACATATATTTATTGTTGATTTAACGGGAAACCGTAAGAAAGAAATCCCTGTTTTGCAATAAGGCCGGCTTTTGTATTGTTTTTTTGATTTTGTGCTTGCTTTACAATTTTTGTGCTTTGCTTTTGATTTTGTGCTTTGCTTTTGGGTACAATAAAGAGTATTATTATAAATGTTAAACTTGTTACGCTCCGCGGTATTAATTTCGGTTAAAATAACATAACTTTAGATCACCTGTTCGCTTTAATATGAGACCACCATCTTAGTCTTCGGGAGCAGCAGCATATCTGTGATAGATTACAGATAAAAACTTTGTTCTGCAGTTGCTTACAGATTTCCTCGGGTGAAACACTGAGTCCTGAGTCCAATGAATGCATAATTGGACTTAGGCAGTACATATCTGTTAGGCAGTATATATCAAGTCATGATCTACAGTGAGAATGATTAATTAATCAACTTAATGTGTATTTATTTATTATATTTTATTCCGTTTTTTTCGCATCTATCTATATTTTTTAGTAAATTATGCTTTTGTTCGGAAAACATAATTTAATGTAAACGAGTTGACCCGGTGAACTTGATTCCGCCTAAAAATCGACAACTAAATTATCAGTGTTACTTCACTATATTATGCATGTATTATACATAAAAACCTTCCTTTTGAATCTATTTAAAAAAATCCATAGCGTAGTTTTAAAGATTTAAGCGTACATAGGGACAGACAGCGGGAAGCGATTTTGTTTTATACTATGTAGTGATATTGCACAAAACATTTGAACAATAATTTCAAAGCATATATATGTAATATCTAAGAAAATTCAAGATAGTAAGTGTGCTAAGGCTCTCGACCGAAAGGATTTATTACCACATGTTGGATACACTGCATCTCACCCTGATTCCTTTCTATTCGCAAGGACAGCAGTTCGCGGTTAAGATATTGAGAACTGTAGACTGTTTGACTGTTTTAACGACCCGTGTGGCGGAGCGGTTACCATACCGGTCTGATGCGCAATGTGTCAGGGGTTCAATTCCCGGCCACACAGGTATCTGACGGATGAGTTTAGATTCATGTTTTGGGTCTGGGTGTTTGTGTATTCGTCTTGTGTGTGTCCATGTTACCCACGACACAGGAGAAAATCCTAGTGTGGGGTTATGAGTGTAGAAAGCGTGTAGATGCGGCAATACACAAAAAAATATACAGTCGCCGCCAGTTGCGGGATTGGCGATGTTTTCAAAAGCTACGAACTCCATAGAGATGTATTTACTGGAGAATAAACTTGCACGCAGTGATAGCCTAATGGTTGAAACTTGCCCTCTCAATCGGGAGGTCCGAGGTTCAAACCCAGGCACGCACCACTGATTTATGTGCGTATTATACATTAATTATCACTGCTTTTCGGTGGAGGAAAACATCGTGAGGAAACCTACACACCCGAGAGTTCTTTAAAAAAAAGTTCTCGGAGGTGTGTGAAGTCCACCAATTCGCACTTGGCCAGCGCGGTGGACTATGGCCTAAACTCTCTCATTCTGAGGGAAGACCCGTGCCCAGCAGTGGGACAATAATGGGTTGACGAAAAACTTGCACGCTACATACCTGAAACCAAGGTAAGTTTACTAAAGGCCAAGAGGTGGAGAAATTATCGAGGTTGGTGGAAAGCTACTTTGAAGAAGGCTAAAAAAAATTTATACCCCGGTTCACTACTTTAAGAAATGGTGACTTTGGTCAAAAAATAGATCACCGATGTATGTACAATGTATGGTCCACTTCACACTTGACCAGCGCGGTGGACTATGGCCTAATACTTTCTCATTCTGCGAGAAGCCGTGCCCAGCAGTGGGACAATAAAGATGAAGTATGTACTAATGGAACCAAGTTCTTTTTTTGGATAAATGTCTAAAACCTACAAAAATGGTACACTCTTTTTCTGGACATGTCTCGTATAACAATTTCAAAGCTTCGAGATAAGATATCGCTTGATTAATTTCGGTCAAATTGTTACTCTAAGAGACGACGGGAAGTCGTTGGAAGGATATGACATCGATAATCTGATAAAGGGCTTATTTATTTATTTATTTATTTATTGCACCTCTATAAAATAAAAGTTACAATAGGGCAAACTTAATGCCAGATGGCATTCTCTGCCAGTCAACCCTGGGTGGCTGGAAAATTTGCGGTAGGTGGAAATTTAAGAAGAAAAAAAAAATAATAAACAAAATAAAATTGCTTTAAATACATACATAAATATATACATACATACAACTATACACCATACACTATACTACATACTATATACATACATAAACAAATATATAAATATATGTTTATGTATATATATACTTATCTTAGCGGCTTGTAAAATTACTGGTTTATATTATGATAGAGTTGTCGATAAGCTAGTTTTCCGTGATGTTTACTTCAACCAATATTTTTATATCCGACTGAAGTAGCAAGCGGGCATGCAGTTCACCTGATGGTAAGTGGTTACTGGACTTCAGATGGAACCCATGTTGATTACAGGTGTCCATGGACCACCTGTAATCAACTTGATACAGGACATGGGTTCCATCTGAAGTAAATCACAGATGCGTTGCTACTCCCGAGGAATATGATAGTTGCTTCAAGTGAAGTTGTGCCGGCAACCACAACCTTTTATCGAAACGCAAGAAATGCTTCACGCTAGAAATAGGTGTGGCGGTGGTACTTCCCCGGTCGAACTACATTGGTTCAACCACCTTTGAAAAATATTTAACAATCGAGGTGGTAAAAACCTGTTTAGCTCCGGAGACACCAGTACCACAGTATTTTTAACTAATAATAACAGTATTAAGTGTCTTCTAATTTGAAAAAAGCGGCAAGACAGACATATTCCTACTTACCGTAGGGTAAAATGCATTTGTAGCCAACTTCGTGTGAGTATCTCAGGTGAAGTTGGTTACAGATGTCCATTTTTAGTTGTGGTCATTTACAATATCATTCCAAAAAAACATAAAAGGTTCAGATTGAAAAAAAATATATATATGAAAAGCCATTCTGTTTTTATTACGTTTTTACAGTAGAATCAACTCGCATATTGCATTTTTGCACGTAAGTATCGAAGCATTCATGTAAAAACATCGCATTAAAATGAACTTGCACTGTAGAATATTTTTAGCGATGATTCTCCAAAACGAGCACACCTTATCCAACCTCTTGCAGAATATTTCAGGGAGATTAGTACGCATTAGTTTCGCTTCAAAGCCTGTGCTTATACCGCGCCAAGAACTGGGGTAATTAAAACCGCGAGATGCAGAGTCTTTGATACTTGGTGGTAAAATGATTTTGACATTGACGATCCGTTGCGCAGCGGTTACCATACCGGTCTGCCGTGGGTCCCGGGTTCGAATCCCGGCTAGACAGGCATCTGAATGATAAGTTTAGATTCTTGTTCTGGGTCTGGGTGTTTGTGTTCGTCTTTGTGTGTGTCCATGGTACCCACGACACAAGAAAAAATCCTACTGTGGGGCTATATATGTAGAAAGCGTTTAAAATGATCGTGTTCTGATAGGTTGTGGTACACCAGGTTTGATTCCTAGAGAAGCAAAATGTAAGTTTATAGTTTTTTAAGAAAGAAAGAAAACTTTATTTCCAAACGCAACATACATAAAACATAAAATAGTAAAAAAAATGCTTACACATATACAACGTTAATTATTACATTACAGGGAAAACTTTTAAAAATGTTCTATAAAATATTTAAAATCAATTGCACGTGTCCTTATGTATGTGTCGCAATTTGGAAGTCGGAACTCAACTCAGCACTAATGCCATGGCGCGTTGCACCACGGCGCTGGTTTTCAGTGAGCCCGCTGAGTGATTCACGGAGAGACTGGAGGGGACAGGCTTTGCGTGATGCCTCTGAAATACCATAACACCTTTTAAGCATGCCATACAGGATAAATGAACAAATGTTACATGGAGACGGTTTCAAATAACTGAGAGTTTGATCATTAATTCCTTTACCCTCTAATCTTCATCGACTCCGAAGCAAAGGACATATTGCTTCCGAAGCAAGGAGGTAATGGGGATCACTCATCACGCATCTGAAACTTTTGGATTTCCATCTAAATAATTACGCTTTTGTATGTTATTTGTCGAAAACCGGTCTTCAACATAGATATTAATTTGATGTCCTTGGTTCAATTTAAAATTATAATCAAAAGTATAGGAAGACTCGAATATTGGATATATTATTTAGTATTGTTATGTTATTTTTTTTTCATTGTTGTTTTTCTTTTATATTTCTGTTACTTTAAAAAAAAAATTAGATGCTTTTCTGTTATTATTTACTAATGCTATGTTTTTTTTCTATTTACAAAGTTATTTTACTATAGCAAGCAATGTTCACCAGTAAGTGATTATTCATTTATTGTTAAGTTACTATGTTCTACGTTTCTATGTCAAATTTAAGTGTTATAATCGTTGGTGAATTAAATAAATAAAAAAAAATAAAAAAATCAAAACTTTGAATGTATGATGGGTGGAAAATGACCCATCTACCCACCTTCTTTCTGTTATTAAACAAAGCATTTCCTTACTAAGTATTTTCAAGTAAACGAAATAAAAGATAACACAGTGAGACAGAATTAGTTTACCTACACAAATCCCATTAGGTTTAAGGGACCACACAATGACGTCATTACTAATCTCTCAACAGACTCGCATCTCATCAAGTGCTTTACTGTCCCCGCAAAATTGCTCTAAACCGCTTTTCAGCACCTCAACTAAAATCCTTTCGTATGTGGTTTTAATTACATTGTGACTTCTTAATACGTATCATTAAGCGTGATTTTGATATAACAATAATAATAAACGTATTGTACCTACATTTAAATCAGTGTACTAGGATTTTCTGCTGTTTTGTGGGTGACGTGGATACACAAACGCACTATAAACAAATTCAGAAAAAGAACTTAAATTTATCTATAAATACCTGTCTGGATCGAACTCAGAACTCTCTGCGTATCAAACTGGTGTCAGTAGTAGCCACTCCGCCAAACGGTTTGTCAAAATACGGGCAATTAAATGTCGACTACTAAAATTATGCAAGTAAATACCCTGAAAAATATTATTTTGGTAACTAAATTATTACCGAGTTTTTCTGAGTAACAATAGTATACCGCTATTTTTTTACAATTCGTAATTTGTAAAAGTGTGGTAAGCCAGATATACTTACAAGATGGCCAATTAAGTCCTCCGAGGTAACAATATGTGCCAGACTATAGACACAATTTTAAACCTATTTGGGAAATTTTGGAGGTAGTATAAAATCGTGCAGTCTCTATTCAGCCCGATGTAGACGATGATACGCGTAATATTATGTACCTATAGAAATAAGACATAATGTGGAAATAAAGCAAACAAGTTAATCACTTTGTGTCGATAAAAAAATCGATGCTATAAATATACCCCAGATTGCGGTCATTTCTTATCATCCTTAATTTTTTTTTTTTATCTAACTGAAGTAGCAAACGAGCATGCAGTCCACCTGATGGTAAGTGGTTACTGCTACCCATGGACATGAACATCTGTAATCAACTACATACAGAACATGGGTTCCATCTGAAGTCAATCACAGATGCGTTGCTACTCCCGAGGATAATGATGGTCGCCTCATGTGAAAGTGTGCCGGCAACCACACCCTTCTATCGAAACGCAAGAAATGCTTCACGCTAGAAATAGGTGTGGCGGTGGTACTTCCCCGGTCGAACTACGCTGGTTCTACCACCTTCAAAATGTATTGTTATTGACAAATTATGACGTCCAAACCGAGTTATCGATGAAACTTTCACATTTCTCATCTTATTTTACTAGCCTATTGTTCTTTTTATATCGATAAAATATTGAATGCTTTGAAACGGCAGCTATATACCGCTGAAGCCCGTTGTTTATTTATGAAGTTATATTTTTATTTCTACAGCTTCTGCCTTTGTTGACCGACATATACGGTAAAGTGAATCCCATCGACGTTGAAATATAGAGCTTGATCCAATAAATATTGTAATACAAAATGGCGGATTTGTATTTTTATTCGCATTAACACATCATAGATAAAAAGCAAGCAAAAGGCAATGTGTTTTTTGTGCTTAATGATAAAAATGTAGTGCATTATTAATTTGATTTTTTATTGTAGTTTTTTGCCTTTTCTGACCATGCTAATGTATTTTTTTTTACAACATCAGAAAGTAGAGATTTTAACAAATAAAGAGCCTACTGACTTTAAAAAAAGAACAGATATTTTGACACGCAAATTTTCGATTGACAATTAGGTTAGTTTTTTCGATATTTTGTCAAAAAGGTAGAACATTATTATTTCAAATTTAAAAAAAAAACTACAGTGTATGTGGAACATTAAAAGTTAAGGTTTAACAAAATTTCGTAATTTTTTTTAAGATAAAAAAAGAACAAAAATTGGTTTTCTGAATATCTGACATAAATTTTGAAGTTATGTGAAAAAAGCGAAAAAACAAAAGTTGTAGATAATTTTATTACCTATAACTTTTCTATTATATTTTTTTTCCATACGACTTGTAGTTTTGCCAGAAATCGATATATATCATTATTTACCCTTAAAATCTCCTTCCCGATCTCAGATCGCCCGTAATTTATTTTTCCTTTATTTTTTGACACATTGTCTTTCCGTTTACAATGGGTTTCCCTCCTACTATTTTTTTTTGGTTAAAAAATTATCGACTCCTAGGCTAATGAGCTATGATGGCCTAATAGTTGAAATTTTATTTATATCGAAGGCTTTGAATTTTCTAAAATTATGTGCATATTAGGTACTCATTGTCTATGCTTTACGGTGAAGGAAAAGATCGCGAGATAACCTACCTGAGAGTTTAAAAAAAGTCAGAAAAATGTTTGGAGTCTACCAATACACACTTGGCCAGCGCCATGATCTGAACCCCCTCTCATCCTGTAAGCCAAGCAGGGGGACAATAATGGGTTAACCAGACTATTATACAATTATGTCTCACATTAAAAACATGGATTTGTAACAAACTGTCTTCTAAAGGCTAATAAATTGTCGAAAAAATAAAATCCAGCTAAAATGTAACAACCCGTGAAAAACCTTTCTGCTCATTATTACCCCATTTCAATCACTGCACGCGAAGGGTTACCCAATACATTACGTACTGTCTTCGCCAGCTGTGCATTTGCTAAGCTTTTGAAAATAAGCTTGGAACGTGACCAAACTTCGTTAGGGTATTTTGTTTTAAGCCTCTTAAGATTATATTTAACTATTAGATTGTATTTAACGTGGTCATTCACTGTAGGCCTCATTCGGCTCAGAGTAGCTCAGCGTGCTATGGAGAGCTATATTAGGAATTTCGTTGCGAGATATGATTCGCAATGACTCGTAGACGAACTAAAGTTACCATCAGACATGCTTCGCAACGATGAAATCTATAGACGAACTAAGCTCACCGACATAGCTCTCAAAATTAGCAAGCTGGAGTGGTAATGGGCTGGCCACATCGCTCGAAGGACCGATAACCAATTGGGAAAAAGGTTGGGAGTGGCGAACGTGGTTAAGCAAAAGTAGCACAGACGCCCCCTTTGACCGGTGGACATATGACCTGAAGAATACAGAAACCATTGAATTTAGAAAGTACAAGATTGGCTGAAGTTGTGCTATTTAGAGAAGGCCTATGTCTAGCAGTGAACTTCAAATGGCTGATGGAGGAATTTAACGGTCTCTTGATATGTAGCTTTTTTGATATATAACTTTTTTGATTTTGAGCCTGTATCTAAATATAAATGATTTTAATAGTCTGTGTTACCTGTTTTATTTTAATTGTCTTTGTCTATGTTGTTCTTATGCTTTATGATTAAAAAAGGTTATACTTTTGCTGTTTATTTCGAAATATTATTTTTAAAATATTTCTTTTTTAAATTTCATACTGTATGGTTTGAGGCCACGGCGAATCTGCGCTGACGGGGAGAAACTGTTTACAAGCACTAGTGATAGATTAATTTATCTATCAAGTAAATCCACTGCATTGTACTGCATATTTAACAGACTACTATTTGTTATTATTAATGTGTAGAGAAAACATCATGTAAAGTCAGTGGACATCTTTTGTTATTGTGGAAATATTACCTTACCTGGGGTGACTACATTGTTTTTGTCTGATTCAAGTAGCAAACTAGCATGTAGTCCACCTGATGGTAAGTGATCACTGCCGCCCATGGACATCTTTAAGTAACTTTATATAGAACATAGGTTCTATCTGAAATCAATCACAGATGCGTTGCTACAACCGAGGACTAATTTGGTCTCCTCATATGATTGTGTGCCGGCAACGACGCCGAAACGAAACCTTTCATTGAAACACAAGAAATACTGCACGATAGAAATAGGTATCTAAGAGCCACTCATAGATACTCAATACTCATAGATGTCACTTATTATCAATCGCATTGCATGCTCGTTTGCTACTTCTATAATTAAAAAAAAATGTTAAGAAAACCTCCTCGTTAACCCATTATTATCCTACTGCTGGGCATGGGTCTTCTCTTGGAACGAGAGTATGCCATAGTCCACCGCGCTGGCCAAGTGCAAATTGGTGGATTTCACACACCTCCGAGAACTTTTTTTTTCAAAAGCACTTTCGGGGTGTAGATTTCCTCACGATGTTTTCCTTCACCGAAAAAGCAGTGATAATTAATTTCTAATACGCACATGAATCAGGGGTGCGTGCCTGGGTTTGAACCTCGGACCTCCCGATCGAGAGGACAAGTTTCATCTATTAGGCTATCAGTGCTCTCTCTCTAAGAAAACCTACATTTCAGAAAGTTGTACAAAATAACGCGTGTTAAGACTAATAATTCAGAGCGGGCCAGTGTGGACTATTGCCAAAACCCTTGTCACTTAAGAGATTCGTGCTTAGCATTCTAATAGAAGTGTGTAGTTGATGATAATTATTGAAAAGGTATTAGAACAAATATGATTTAATCTGCGAATCAACACCGTACCTATTCCTAGCAGGGCTGCCACCTTCTTTTTTATTTGATTGAAGTAGCAAACGGGCATGCAGTCCACCTGATGGTAAGTGGTCACTGCCGCTCATGGATATCTGTAATCAACCTCCCGAGGATTAGGATGGTCGCCTCACATAAAGGTGTGCCGGCAACCACACCCTTCCATCGAAACGCAAGACATGCTTCACGCTAGAAATAGTTGTGGCGGTGGTAAATATTAAACAATCGAGGTGGTAGAAACCTGTTTAGCTCCGGAGACACCAGTACCACAACATTTTTACCTATTAATCAGTATTAAGTGTCTTCTAAAAAAAAGCGGCAAGACAGACATATTCCTACTTACCGTAGGGTAAAATGCATTTGTAGCAGTTGTGAGTATCTCAGGTGAACTTGGTTACAGATGTCCATTTTTAGTTGTGGTCATTTACAAAAAAACATAAAAGGTTCAGATTGAAAAAAAAATAATATGAAGAGCCACTCTGTTTTTATTACGTTTTTACAGTAGAATCAACTCGCATATTGGATTTTTGCACGTAAGTATCGAAGCATTCATGTAAAAACATCGCACTAAAATGAACTTGCACTGTAGAATATTTTTAGCGATGATTCTCCAAAACGAGCACACCTTATCCAACCTCTTGCAGAATATTTCAGGGAGATTAGTACGCATTAGTTTCGCTTCAAAGCCTGTGCTTATACCGCTAACATTTCTGTAAAGACTTGCCTGTGAATACATTATATAAATCTATAATTATCTATCCCTAGTGCGTGGCGCGATCAATATCAGTAGTTATAAATGAACCCTCAACCATAATAAGCACGTATTAAGCTTAAGTTTCCAATTACTATATCTATTCAGTAAGTACCTACTTATAGCCATCTCAAACAATCAGCGCCCAAGCCTCTATTGGTCGGAATGATCCAATTCCAAGCCGCTCTCGAACTCTCAGAGACAAAGAGTCGAGAGTGCTTGAATAACTGCCTAAGGCACCGAACCAACAGGTAGCGTTTTAATATTGGGAATTTATTGATTGTTACTTTTATATATTAATATTTTAATAGCGTTTTATTTAATATCTCTTTCTTTATTATGTACTAATAACTTAAAAACAAAAACTATAACATAAAAAACATTTGTCATCAAATCTTTTGTTATGAAGTAGGGCTATTTGTTTTGTTTGATATTAATGTGTATTTTTCTTGCATTATTTTTGTATCTCATTTTTTAATTATTGGTAACTTATACATATTATTACTAAACACAGTAAAGTAACGCTTCCATTAATAGAATTTATGCTGAATTTAATTATTATTTATGCTGAATATAATTTAAGCTTATTATTAAATTAAATTCAGCTGCTATTGAAATTATTGCAGTTTCATATAATTGGCAAAGAATCACGATTTTATAGGATTTTTTGCACCATGTGTATCATTGATATACAAAAGTCAAATACACAAATATTAATATTTTTTTGCTAAAAAACCAAGCCAAGTCCGCATTTCAAATGGTAACGTGCCATGGCAAATTTAAATGCTTAAATGTCTTTAAAATAAAATTGCCTTTCCCAATGTCATTACAGCACATAATTATTAAAGCTATATTATTAAGGCTATGACATAGTAAAAGCGATTGTGTAACATACGCTCACTATAAGCGTACATTATCGCCCATACTCAGCCATAGCCCTTAATCACCTAAGTTGGCAAACAGTCCCGAAACGACTAACTCGGCGCGTGTAGAGTTATTTCAACACGTCACTCGATAATACCGGTGATGTATTAGTTACGTGGGACCGGGTGGTCTAATATATTTGTACCCTGTCCACTACATTTGTGTTTGATAGATTATTATAGACCCACGTGGTGGAGCGGTTTCCATGCCCGTCTGATATGTGGTGGGTTCGGTGTTCGATATTCGGCCAGATATATATCAAACAACGCTTTCTAACTCAAAGCCCCACAGTAGAATATTCTCCTGCGTCGTGGGTGCCATCGACACACACTCACAAATACAAACACACAAAGACCCAGACCCAGAACAAGAATCTAAACTCACCATTCAAGATACGTTTCTGGCCAGAAATGGAACCCGGAACTTTGAACATAGCGTGTCAGATCGGTATGGTAATTGCATCGCCACGAGGGTCGTCATATCTGAATGACGAGTTTAGATTTTTGTTTTGGGTATGGATATTTGTCTAAATCGAAAAGTAAATTCTAATGTGAAGCCGTTTAGGTTTCAGGGTGTAGTTCTTATTCGCTCTCTTATTGAGACTACTATCTTCGTCTCGGCAAGTAACAACGCACCTGTGATTGACTTCAAATATATTATCACTGCTTTTCGGTGAAGTAAAACATCGTGCGGAAACCTACACACCCGAGAGTTCTTAAAAAAAAAGTTCTTGGAGGTGTGTGAAGTCCACCTACTCGCACTTGGGCGGACTATGGCGTAAACTCTCTCAAGCTGAGAGAAGACCCGCGCCCAGCTGTGGGCCAATAATGGGTTGATGAGTGCTTATAGATGTAGGCATGGGCAGCAGTTATCACTTAAATATCAGATGGACTGCATGCTCAAGCAACATGCATTGAATACTTCAATACGATATAAAAATGAATGAATGTATACGAATGGTAGTTGTCACTTATTGTAAAGTGAACTGAACATTTGTTCACTAGTTCAAACAAAAAAAAAATGGTTTAGAGACGCAATGTAATCTTATTCAACAATTTTCTTTAATTCCAAATTGGTATGCTAACAATTGAACCGCAAAGATTACTGTTATGTTTAAACAATCTAATTTGCATACGAGTTTTATGATTTAATTTGGAAGTGTAAGGATTGAATCCGTTGTATTTATCCAGCCATTTCTACATTATGCTTTAACTGTTTGGACGGCTACATTCTCATACGAAGTATTTTAAATTAAAATGGAGACAATTCGCAATAAACATTAAATATGGAACAGTTATCGAATCGTCTGATCTCTATAACAATTTTATAATAATAACAATGGTCTCTTGTATAAGAAAAATAAAATAACAATTTGTTAGTACTCCTGAAGGTTTACAAAGTGAAAACATTTCATATTAATTCATTATTCAACTTTGTAATAACATTTTTTAAAATAGTAATTACGTTTACGTAACAATATAAGAAAATACGGCTAATTTATGCCCATTCTTTGATTTTCACCAAATAGAACCTTAATGTAGATTAGATATTAAAATACATTTATATCATTTATGAACGTTTGTTTTAATATACAAAATTACCTGCAAACACACACACACACATGCACGCACGCATGCACGCAGTCTTTCTACACTCATAGTCACACACTAGGATTTTCTTCTGTGTCGTGGGTACTATGGACACATACAAGACGAATACACGAACACCCAGACCCAGAAAATTAATTTAAACTCATCATTCAGATACCTGCCTGGCCGGGAATCGAACCCGGGACCCATTGCGCGTCAGACCGGAATAGTAACCGCTCCGCCACGCGAGTCGTCGTAACACTAAAATAACTGACATGCACTATCCATAGCATAGCCGCAATTCTAAAATAACTATTTATTTGAGAGTCACTCGCTAGCTTAACAAAATGTACCCGAACATTAAACCCATTGAGTCTAGCAACAGCACCTGGGACCAGAAGTTTAATTCGGGAATACCAGCATCTGGGAGCTTCTGTTTCATCCCGATAATCTCCAACAAAATGTTATCGAGAAACTTCTTAATGCTGCAAAACGGGTAAATTTTGAGGCGAGCGTTTAGTAATTACGACCAAGACTTTGCGATGCGGTTATGTCTAATTAATTTTATTTTAGAGAGAAGAATATATTCGTTTAATTTACACGACCAATTTAAACGAACATCATCGACTTTGTGGTAAATAGTGCCAATGGTAAAAGGTTGTTGTTGCCGGCTCACTTTTAAACGAGGCTACATCTTAATCCTGAGTAAAAGCAATGCATCTGTGACTGACTTCAGATAGAACCCCTATTCTATATGAAGTTGCGTACAATGTCAGTGATCGGGCAGTGATCACTTACCATCAAGCGAACTTAATGCTACCAATCACTTACCATCAAGCGAACTAAAATCGTAAAGTATTCACTTAAAACAGTATGGTATTTTTGTACCACGTCCACCAATTCGCACTTGGCCAGCGCGGTGGACTATGGCCTAAACTCTCTCATTCCGAGAGAAGACCCGTGCCCAGCAGTGGGACAGTAATGGGTTGACGACGAACTTAATGCTCGTTTACTACATCAGATAAAAAAAATATTTATCTCCAAATAGACTTTCAAATAAGGTCTAATCTACCTCTTGTCTCTTTGACCTTCAATTATTAAGGTGAACTTACCGTACCGAGTTAGCATTGATCAGAGGTTGGTAACATATAATATCCACTTTATCCAAAAACGTTATCCTAATACTTACGTCATAATAAAGCAGACCATCGCTGTTCTCTAAGTAAACCTAAAAGAATATTTTTATGTTTCATACTTTTTATGGCACTATGTTTACGTACTTTGATAATAGTTTTCAAGTTTTATTTTACCTAGTCGTGGTCGTATCGCTAGTTATAAAGCACGACTGCGCATATTAAAGTTGTAGACGCAAAATAATCCGGTTCGCTTAGCGCTGGTGTAATTTTCACCGAGTTATGAAATATTTAGTTAGGAGCTTAGTGAGGTTAACTGTAAGACAGGAAGTTGTTTTATGCTGCAGACGTGGGTGCAGAATAGTTTATTCACTGGCTCGGTTCTTGGCGCACTTCCTTAGTTTCGTATCTTCTTTATAAAAATAAATGTTTGTCTGTATGGCCTCTATAGAATGTAAACTATTCATTTGATCATGTGATGATTTTAGCAAAGTTATTCATGAGCTCGCGAAGGTTTCTGGTGTTTTTTTTTTTGTGATGGCGTAGCATCGCGCGTAGGGTACACCTAGTATTTTATATACGAATGTAAGGAAAGAAAACTAAACGTTATAGATTTACTGCACCTAATCACCGATGACAGTTTAATATATGGCTCTAAAATATATAGTGATTCCGGTTTGATTTACAGAGGGTACGATAAAGTTATATTTTAAACCTACATTTAAGCATTTTACATACTTTAACTAAACATCATACTCTCACAGGGATTGTCCTAGAGTAAGAGATTAAGACTTTAGATAACAATTTCAATAAACAAATACGTTCATTTAAATTATTATAACTTATATGTAGAGAGTAATTCTACGCGTAATCTTACATTATTTATACGCCAAAATATACATTTTATCTATGTAAATACATAGGGATGTATTTAAAGATCTGGATAATATAATTCGTCAATCAAATCGTCAGCGTATTATGATCCGAAGTACGAGTTTATTATGTTTCCACAAAGCATTATTTTTTTAAGTTTTTTTCATCATTTTGCAGTACATTGCAAATTATGGGCCAAAGCGAAAAATGAAGAGCAGGGTACATTGCAATATATGTATCAGCGAAACTTGTACAATAATTATTAGTCTAGTGCTAGGAATTATGTGATAACCGTTAACCAGCCAACTTTTAGTATAATTTAACACTAGCTAATATACTGTAAATATAAAAGAAATGATACCAAATTGTCTTTACCTTCCCGATTTATATATACAGTAAGAATGTTCCATGATACATTTTATACGAAAAGATCGCCTTCGCTCTCTGACAACCGTCACCTGCGTTCTACTACACGTATCGGAATAAAACATACATTCGACAAATTTACATTGTAATACAGGAGCAACAATATGTATCATTGCAATACGTGCAAGGAACGTTTTAAAATACACACGACACAGTGACGCACTGCAGATAACAGATTTAAAGCAACTATTGTAGCGTATTTAAAGTAAATGTCGTCAACCCATTATTAGCCCATTGCTGTGCACGGCACTTCTCTTAGAATGAGAGAGTTTTAGGGCATAGTCTTTTAGTGCGAATTGGTAGACTTCACAAACCTTTGAGAACGTTTTTTTTAAAGAACTCTCGGGTGTGTAGGTTTCCTCGCGATGTTTTCTTTCACCGAAAAGCAGTGATCATTAATTTCTAATATGCACATAATTTTAGAAAAATCGGTTGTGCGTGGCTGGTATTTGAAACTCAGACCTCCCATTTGAGAAAGCAAGTTTCAACTATTAGGCTATTTGAAGTAAGTAATGTGGTAGAACTTTTTGTAGTTCCACTCCATAAGTACCACCGCCATACCTATTTTTGTCTAGTAACAGTAGTTTTGTGCGCTGCGAGATTCTGGTCTGAGGAGTGTGAGAGATATAGTTGTGACAGATATGGGTTATATGGGTTGGTACCCCTGAAGACTAATGTGGAACACCTGGGAAATTTCATATTTTATAGAGATTTGAGGGTACCAGTGTAGTCCCACCGGGGTGGTACCACCACGACACCTGTTTCCAACGTGAGGCAGTTCTTGCGTTTTGATGGAAGGGTGTTGTTGCCGGCATATTTTATATGAGGCGAAACATTTTAGTACTCGGAAGTCGCAACGCATCTGTGATTGACTTCAGATAGAACCTATGTTCTAGATGAAATTGCTTACAGATGTCCATGGGTGGCAGTGACCACTTACCACTAGGTGGACTGCAAGCTCGTTTGCTACTTCAGATAAAAAGAAAGTAGCGTTATGTGCGGCGGTGTTGTCTGAAGGGTGTTAAAGATATATTTAAAGCAACGTACTAAGTCCTGTGAAGACGCACTTTTGTGATTGACTTCAGGTCGACCCCCTGTTCTATAAGAAGTTAATTGAAGATATGCATCGGCGGTAGTGACCACTTACTAATAGGACAGAATATTCATTTGCCACTTCAATCTAAATAAAAATTAATATGAGCTTCCGTAAGCAAACAATGTATTATAGACAAACTAGCTGTACTCTGCTGCGCGTTGATACGCCATCACAAAAAAATACACCAGAAACTTCACGAGCTCATGAATAACAACTTTGCTAAAGATCATCACATGATCAAATGAATAGTTTACGATTCTATAGAGGACATACAGACAAACATTCATTTTTATAAAGAAGAAGATTACTATTTGTAATTAAACAGCACTATAGTATACCGAACAAGCCAAAAAACCTACAGCATAATAACATGGATATTAAGTTACATGAAGACATAAAATTGACAGTTTTTAAGTAAAATTTCTATCTAACTCCGTAATAAAATTGCAGAGCAATTTCAGCGAGTATAGCCCTCCACTTGGTAATATTTCAAAAGCGCTCACGAACCAAGATTCGATTATATACATGTCGTCTCTCGTAGTGCTAGACCAATTACCATATCAATTCTGAATAGCGGTCTGCCTTGCATACCGACCATCTTGTTATTTATTATTAACTTATTTAATCATTGGTTATTCCCACGGCTTCGCTTTGGTCACAGTTAACACAGTAATGTGTATGTTAATTGAAGTCAAAAAATATTCATGTATGTGCTAAATTTCAAAGGTGGTTTTTTTTTTGGTCCGACCGATAGTTGTGCGGAAAAACAACAGACACGTACATCCTCACAAACTTTTGTATTTATAATATTAACTTATCAAAGAACTTTTTCATTTGTTTTGGGTATTTAAAAACTCTCCAGTTTCCAGAAAACATATTACCAGTGAATTTTAAAATGTGTCTTAAATTTATTAAAATTTTAATTATTTTTTAATTAACTTAATTATATTTTAAAATGCAACCGATATTAATAATAGTGTTAACCGCTGCTATGTTTAAGTTACTATGGTGTATGAAGGAGACAAACGCGGTGTCCCAATTTAGTACTTAAGAGTACCACAGCTACAGATAACCAACCTCTTACAAGATCTCTCTGGGAATTAATTCAAGAATCTATCATTGCATTGATAACCGAAATCCATCGAAAGTATGGAACACACACATGGATACTTACCATGAATATATGACTACAGACGGACTATTGTAAAGACTTCTCAGATAGGATTCTTGGAAATATCTGTCACCCTTAAAATATTTTTAAATAGTGTCCAAGGCTAAAGGAGTAATTTTATACCACTGGGATGTCGCGTCTAGACTTTGCAATTAATTCATACTTCATTTAAATTTTAAAGGAAAATCTGCAAGTATATAATCTCACCCAATTTGAAATATTTCGTAATAGCCATTTTAGGCCCTTATTCCATTTGAAAGTCACTCATAACTGTCTATCAAGTAATCCGGATTTCTTCAACTTATCCTAATGACGTTTATTCTACGTAAAGCTTTTTGTGTTTATTGTTTTGGAAGAAACAAGGGGAATTTTCACCTAATTTCTTTTCTATACGAAAATTAGGAGCTTGGTAATGTTATTTAGATGCTATGTAAAATTCGGGCCACAGCTTAAACTTTTTTGTTATGAATTAACATAAGCGTATACAATAGAAGCTACTTGTGGATAAGTAAATACTGTTGAAAAAATCTTTTTTTTTTTGACTGAAGTAGCAAACGAGTATGCAGTCCACCTGATGGTAAGTGCTCAATGCCGCCCATGGACATCTGTAATCAACTTCATACAGAACATGGGTTCCATCTGAAGTCAATCACAGATGCGTTCCTACTCCCGAGGACTATGATGGTCGCCTCAAGTGAAAGCGTGCCGGCAACCATACCCTTCCATCAAAACGCAAGAAATGCTTCACGCTGGAAATAGGTGTGGCGGTGGTACTTTCCCGATCGAACTACACTGGTTCTACCACCTTTATAATCTTAAAAAGTTATCGTTTTGCGCTTTACTGCGTTAACGCGTTTTAGAGTGGGAGCACGAACAGTCCGGTCAGGTTACCAGATGGGCCCAGCTGCTTACCTGGGAGAATTTCGATGAGGCGACGCGCTCAGACGACTCCGGTTGCGTTCTTTTGGACACCCCTCCCACCAAAACACGATAAGTGCTTCACGTTAGAAATAAGTGTGGTGATACCTCCCCGGTTGACCTACACTGAATCTTCTACTTGGTATTTCGACAACTTGTTCGAATGAGAGTATATTTGTTCATTATGTCAGTCCAAAACTAGTTGAGCATTTCTGAAAACATTTAAATTAACCCGTATTTTGTTTATCACTTTAAATGGATGGTTAATATTTGTATTTGAATTTCATGCGATCGGGACGTGAAGTTTATGTCAATAAGCCAAATTGGAGTTTAAATAAAACTAAAATACACGCTACATTTATGTCGATGACACTACAGATTACCAGCCTGTTTTCCGAATTCCGGTTTATTTGTTTAGTGGTGCCATTTTACAATGAGCACTCTGGATATATTTATAAAATTGTAATACCATAATTTGTCAAAACACGGAAAAAAGATTGAAGTTGTGCGTGAAGTCGATCGGTTGTTGAGTGTGTGTGTGTGCGTGCATGTGTGTGTGTGGGTGTGTGCGCGCGCGCGTGTGTGCGTGTGTGTTTGTGTGTGTGTGTGTGTGTGTGTATGTGTGTGTGTGTGTGTGTGTGTGTGGTTGTTGATCGGTCGATCGGTATGGAAATGGGACGTTTCTAATGCGGGTTTATGCCAATAGTAATCACGCCTGGCATGTGTGCTGATACTATACAGGAATACGTTGGCTCTCATCTCTGGATTTTGTCCCTTGGTTGTCTATGTCTTAATCTAGATCAGAGGTTCTCAAACTCTTTCACCATAATATATTTAATAACAGACAGACAGCATTGCCAGACGTCCCAACTTTTAAATCTAAGTTAAAGCTTAGTCCCACAGCAGTTTGTCGAAAACAAAGGTCGCCAAATTGGAGAACCCAACGCCCCCCTTAGTCACGTGCGCAACCCCCAATTTTGTATGAGCCTTTGACCGTCCCCTCTACACCTCTAGCGCCTACAAGGGGGCGTTATCGCCCAGTTTAGGAAAAACTGATATTGATCATAATATGATAAATTTCAACGAAATCCGACCTGAAGTTTTTGTGTCAAAGAAAATCGAACACGTACTTAGGAACAATTTTACACATTTATAATAATACTAGCTGTACCCGCGGCTACGCCCGCGTGCAAATCAATGTATCGCAAAGTTTTTCCCGCGCAAATCTTCACTCAGTGGGAATTCTACGATAAAAGTAGTCTACATGTAGTTCCATAACATTTTCTATAGTAAAAATCCCGTAAAAATCGGTTTAGCCGGTCAAGGATTACCCGGACAAACATAGAGTGGAAAAACGAATTTTAAGTGTGTATATGTGGGTAGGTCCATATTGTTATGTAAAATGTTATGAAAATAAGACGAATCAGAATATCGTAAACCCCTTTTTTGAACCAATTTACAGTCTTAGTGGTCACATTAACAATATCGGAATACATCTTTTCAAACAACGCCTCCACATTTAAACCAAAGCGCATCGATTATAAAGATGGATTTTAACTTTTATGAATTAAAAATACTATTTTAAGTAATTTTGGTCCTTTTAAATTTCTGAGTAAGATTACATATAGGTGAACCCACTTTTAACATTAATTTGACAACCTTGACAGCAGCAGCAGCAGCTACCACACCCGGTTCGATTCCCGGCCAGACAGGAATCTGAATAGATTCATGATCTGGGTCTGAGTGTTTCTATATACGTCTTATGTGTCCATGGTACCCACGACACAGGAAAAAATCCTAGTGTGGGGCCTATTGTAGAAATTGAAATTGTAGAAATTTTCTATTTTATTGAGTGTAGAAAGCGTATTTTTATTTAAAAAAAAAAAAGTTTGTGTGGAGGAGTACCGGGAGGCGGTTGAAGGAATCCAAAAATTTTGTTGGATAATATCTTCGATCTCGATGGCTGTATCTACAGAATCTTCATCCCAAATAGTCAAATAACAATCCCGCATTGAATTTCCAGTATTCCTTTGATTTGAAATATTAAAAATGTTAGAGAAATCGTGGCTACAAATCTTGAGTGGACGCTCAAAGGCGAATAGGCAGGTATTATGACCGCTTTTCAAAAGTGTGGGCGCAACGCTGGACGACGCTGACGCCACGGCAATAGCTATTTTTCTATCAGATCTTATATTTTTCGCTAATAGTAAATTTATTAAAACCGTTTTACCCGTGCCCCCTATTGCATCTAACTAAAACTAAAAATCTAATGACAGTATCAATGACACGTAAACTAATTTTGGTTCTACTAACATTTAAGCGGCGCTCAGGTATGTTTATAGTTTATCTTTATTAAGCCTTGTTTGTGGTTCATAACATTAAAATTTGAATTTGTCGGCAAGGTAAATCCAAATTATTTTGTACTTTTACCTGACAGAGGTTAAACCTCTATTAATTTCATATAAACTTTGTGACACATTGATTCCCAGGCGGGCGAAAGCTTTGCATTTCCGATACTAAATAATATTTAAAAATGAGGTAGTTATTAAAAAACTAATACTAAAATTAGTATTTATGAAAACTACAGATTATAATAATAATAATAATAATAATGTACATAAGACAACTGGATTCGAACCCCAGACCTCGCGTCTCTATTCCGCCCGACTTGGCACCACACGGCTATCACGATTTTAATAACAGATGGGAAATTCACATACTTATGAGTTAAGAACATCACCTATTTTGGCTTATTTTGACACACTTTGTTTTCTAAAATTAATTTAAAATATGTTGTTATTTAAATGCATGTTTTCTATAACATTATTTATAATGAACATATCATAAATATAAAAAGAACAATAATGTTGACCTTGCTCGTTTGTTATTAGAGCCAAGTGTTCATCAACCATGCTTCAATATTTATAAATGCAATTATTTATCACAAAAGTTGCAAAAGCTTCTTTATAATAATAATTCATGATATAATTGTTATATCTTATTTAGATACTGATCGACATATTAATGTTAGTATTTTGCTTAAAAGACTATCAATTGTATTTTGTCCATAATATATATTTTCCCCAAAAAAGTACGGGTGTGGTCAATAACATAACTTTATTTATGTAACTATTATGTAACATGAACATGGAGTGACAAATGGAATCGATAATTTTATTTTGAAACAATGTTAAAACATTATTTAGAATTATTAGATTCGAATAACTATTTTACTATAATTATGACGCGCCATCTGTTATCAATTGGGAATCCCTGTACTCTAAGAGCGATTTTACATTAGGTCGCAAGCTGCGCGGCCGCAGCACGTCAACGGATGCTTTTTTTATTTTCGAAATATTTCATAAATTCATAAATTAAATTAAAATCGATTTGAATCACATCTATTTTTATGATAATTGATAGTTACAAATTTATTCGTATTATTTTTGAATGAATTCAAAATGACATCCGGGCGGCCATGATGGCTACTGTCATGTCACACTACTATCATGTCACACATGTTTACATTAGAATTTAACAAAATACGCGACAATCCGAATTTTACGGATATATGTTGTCGACTCGAAATCAATGTTTTTTTATGTTTTATTATTTAGATAAGGTTTTAAGTAAGTCTATCGTACCCCTTGACGGACTTGTCAATATGGGACTTTGTCAAAAACGAACTTCCATACAAACATTTATGCCCGATTTTAACGCTTTCAACTCATTTTTTTCGATAAAAAGCAGCCTATGTCCTTTCTCGAGGTCAACACTATCTGTGTGCCCAATTTCATAAAGATTGGTTCAGTTGTTTAGGCGTGAATAAGTAGCAGACAGACAGACAGACAGACAGACAGACAGAGTTACTTTCACATTTATAATATTAGTAGGGATTAATAAGATAATAAATAAATATATATTTAAACCTAGTTATCATTGCTAAATCTTACGTATTACAATTAAATCTTATAAATGAATGAAATAAGATTGCATTTTTAAATAAACTACGTTTTTAAATTAAAGAAATTTTGTCAGCAACACAACACTGGCTAAAGCTATGTAATCATGTAAAATAATATTGTAAATTCTCATATGAGTGAATTATGTGTTATGTGTAATTAATGCTTGTGAGAAATAAAGATTTCTATACTCTCCCTCTTAAACACCAGACCACACTCTCACACACTCACACTCTTTTAGACCATCTTTAGAGAATATCTATATAAATGCTTATAGATTCAGTTTCACTATTTTATTTTATTTTATTTTATTAGTAAAACATACAGTATTTGATAACAGAAAAATCACTTGATAAATAACATACAACATACCATTTATTATCACTGCTTTTCGTTGAAGGAAAACATCGTGAGGAAACCTACACACCCGAGAGTTCTTTAAAAAAAAAGTTCTCGGAGGTGTGTGAAGTCCACCAATTCGCACTTGGCCAGCGCGGTGGACTATGACCTAAACTCTCTCATTCCGAGAGAAGACCCGTGCCCAGCAGTGGGACAATAATGGGTTGACGACATACCATTTATATGTTTTCGCATATAAATAAGTATGTTTAAGGATGTTTTTATATACTATGTTTAAGCTATTAATGTACGAAGACGTCTATATCATTTAATACTCTATAATTAAGTGTTTAGACCCCGCGTAGATTAAAGGGAGATTTATAATGGTGGATCTTTATGACATATTTACGATGTTCCAAAATGTTCTCGTTCGTAATTCTCGTTCGTGATTAATGTATTAAATAGGTTTACCTAGATTTTTTTTATTTTCGTCCTCGGTTATATTGGAAAATTGAAACGCATAGAATATCAAGGACTACTAATAGAATAGTAGTTTTAAAATCGATAAAAATATATATCGCAGCGTGAATTGAAACCTAACACAAGAAGTCTAATTTAACAAGAAAATTGTCATTTTTTTGTTTATAATAATATATTGTGAATGAAGTTAAAATAATAAAAATATATTAAAATGCCATTAAAGGCAGTGCAGTTAAAGCACTAAATTTTCAACTCTAGGCTTTTTTTGATTAATTTATCTTAATGAAATAAATCTTAATGAAAATTGATGAATTTAAAATTACGCGAATCAAAAATCAATTTTGATATTTAAAAGCAGACTTTGCCACCACTACACTTTGCTTCTATCTTATAAAAGCGATATTAAATGCTGTTGTATTTTAGTTCGAATGATACGAGGTAGATACTGAACTGAGGCGTTCTAAATTAGTCCTCAGAGGTTGCAACGCATCTTTAGGCGACTTGCAATAAACACTTGTAATATCGAAGGTAGAACCAGTGTAGTTCGACCGGGGAAGTACCACCGCCACACCTATTTCCAACTTGAAGCATTTCTTGCGTTTCGATGGAAGGGTGTGGTTGCTGGCACTTTCATATGAGGCGACCATCATAGTCCTCGGGAGTAGCAACGCATCTGTGATTTACTTCAGATTGAACCCATGTTCTGTATGTGGTATTTTCTTAACTTACATATATAACTTGTATATAGTACAAAGTAAGCCCTCTTGAGTTGAGTTAAACGTAAAATTTATAACTTATAAGGTTATTGTCATACATTTTAAAATTACAGAAATACGGCTACACTAATGTGCTGCGCAAGTGAATATTCTACATTACGTCACCCTCACTTTTGAAACCTTCGCACAGTTCCATTAAATCATTAACTCTGTCTATGTCAAAGAGACAGCTAAGCGACGCACAGATGTAATTATTTCTACCACTCAAAATGGAGTGACTTATACGGAAGTATACATCGCTGCTTGGATTAACTAATAACAGAGCGACTAATATTATTAAATTATTAAAACAAAAATCTTGGCCGCTAAATACGTTTGATTTACTATTGTTTCAATTGATTATTTCAATCAGTTGGGTATTTTGTTTTTATAATAATTTACTTAGTTTAACGGGTATTGAGATTTTGCGACAAAGTCAAAGTGTCTTAATATAATTATCGTCTCTCTATATTTTAATACGTGAAGCAAAAACTTGTGGTGCATTTTTAAATAATATGCCGCGGACGGATTAATATGAAATTTTGCACGGTTATGGACGTAGAGAAGGAGTGCAGAATGTTAATATTTTTTTCAAATAATGCATATAACATACATAAAATCAACTAAAACACATTACACACACACTATCGTGCATTTGTCACAAACACATGCCTACACGAATTGGAACATTTAATGTCTTACTATGAAAACACATAACGTCAAAAATGTCAGATGTCTTTGTCTAAATACCGCTACTTATTTATTTTAAATGGGGCTCAGCTAATTAATTCTTTTATATTTAACGGGCGCGTTCAAAATTATTACATTTTATTTGAATTTGAGAAATATTCGTACTACTTTGGACAATATGAAGTTTAGTGTTTAATTTAAATTACGGTCGAATTTCGACCGATGCGACGGGTGACTAGTTTTCGTAATTGTCTAATCACTAGCTTCCATTCAATATCCATGTAAGAAAATGTAGCTTCCCATCCACTCTATTTTTTCTGATCACAAGCGGCATAGTAATATATAACTAAATATCCTTTGTCAGTCTGCGAACTCAGCAGATTTCAATGATACGAGATACTGAGAGAACATAAACAATGAAATATGTGATCTAGCACCCAAAATCATATTATTAGTCCGTCAGACATTTTTTTTAATTTTATTCGCAGCATAACATTCGCAGTTATTTTAAAAGCTAGGAGGATACTTCAGGAAACCATAGACTAATCTAATCTGGATAGTATTTCGACACGCTTTTATATGATAGAAAATTGTATGATGCAGAAAAATGATGCGTTCGACTATTACAAATTATATTTTTATTCTTTTCAGTGCATTGAAATGAAAAGTTTGCCTTAAAAAATATTCTTAATATTATTTTGTTAGTATATAGTAGCTAATTAGAAGGTACTCGTATAACAAATGCAAAGAGTAGTATTATCGCGGAATTGATACATTATAATACTTAACGGGTACTCACGATATGCAGTTTATGAATTCTTATAGAATTCTTTTTGCCGATATTTCGACCCAGTTCCATGGATCGTGGTCACGGCCAAAATGACCACGATCCATGCAACTGGGTCGAAATATCGGCAAAAAGAATTCTATAAGAATTCATAAACCGCATATCGTGAGTACCCGTTAAGTATTAAAATGCAAAGAGCTACTTAATATTTATAAATATTTCGAATTGAAGTAACCAAGGAAATATTTTATTAAAAATTTTAAACGATAAATAGAGACATAAAAATTCAACAGCTGTTAAAGTATATATTTATAACGACACAAGCTAACTTCTAGAGCGATTTTTGATGCCGAGGGCCGTGGATAATTAATGAGAAAATTTGTAATTAAGGAATCACTTTGAAGTTCGGAAGGCGAAGATGCCTGTGATGTGAACAAACTTCGTTACAAATAACCTGAATTGTTTTAAGATTTTTGACAGGTCATTAAGGTCTTACGTTATTTCAGTAAAGCGAAAATTTGGCTGTGAAATATATGGAGATTTTGTATTAAGCTGAAATATATATTCAAGTCAATGTAGTTTCTGCTTAGTGAATAATAAGTTAGTCGCTTTATTTCTTTTAAAATATAAATTATACTCAAAATGAATAAATCAAGTAAGTAGTCACGATTGAAAACACATTATTAAAATTAAGTCGCAAACCAGCATGCAGTCCACCTGATAGTAAGTGGTCACTGCCGCCCATGGACATCGGTGAGCAACTACAAATAGAACATGGGTTATATCTGAAGTCAATCACAGCTTTATTAATCAATGAAACGAAGTCCAATTATATATAATTCAAATATTCAATTTTGTTATCAGCACCTATATAATCGCACCTCTTAACTTGAAAGTGGAACGGAACTTCCCTAGATACAAACAAGATAACAGTTACTTGCGCACTAACTAGGAATTTGTAGGACAATAGGTACCTACAATTTCATTCTAAGTGCTGTAGACAACCATAATCTTGTTTTGCACTTCTACACTCTGTTAACTGGACTATTAGGTCTGAGGAGTTAAAACGTGCATTAAATAAAAAAATAAAAACGTGCGGCACTCGTGGACTGCCGCGGTGCTACGCAATAGCTCATGCAATTATAATTTTATTATTTATTTATTTATGCAGTATGTTTTCTTTCATTCTATATACTTTCTCACAAACAGCTGCTTACATATTCGTCCGATTTTTGAGCAGCTCGTCTCGATCCGTGCGAGCTTAGTACTGCACCATATACATACACGTTAAGCGAACGCGCGGCCGCGCTACATGGTAGTCGGAGTGGGGGTGTTAGGATTTTTTCGTTACGGAATTTCTTGATTCGGTCGCTGAAACCCCACGATAAAGGTATGCAATAGCTTAATAATAATAAACCGAGGATAAACAAAGATTTTTACTGGGGCTATGGAGGTCAAGATACCAGTGTGAAGGGGGGGGGGGGGGGATTTAGTCCTAATCTAAATGCAAGTACTTAATTCCATTCCTAAAGTAAATTAGTAAATTCAGATTTAGTAAGCACTGTTAAAATTAGTAATTTAGTAAACAATAAAATCTTAGTAAATAGTAAACAATATAAATGTTAGTAAATTTAAATTTAGTAAGAATTGTTAGAAATTTAAAAAACTTTGTAGTTGTAAAAGTAAATATAGTATAATTTATATTATTTTGTAATATAACAAATTAAAGCATAGGGCAAATTACTAGTGCATTCTGTGATTACTTGTAATTGTAAGATCAATTAGCAATAGTCCATATAGGACATTCTGTATTTAAAGATTGTATCTGCTGATTCTTGCGTTAGTAATCCAATAAATAAATAAAGCAGCTACGACTTTATCGGAAGACACCTTTTTTTTGCAATCAAATAGTCGATGTTAAATCAGACTCGATTTTTATTTGAAGCTGATTACAGATAATTTCTACTGGAGATCAGTTGTTCATAACCAAATCAACCCCTGTCAGTTTCGCTTATACATTGCACGTTTATATTTTTGGCCATAAGTACTTGAGAAGACATTGTTTTGAGGACACGTGATAAACTCTTCAACAGGTATTAGAACTAATATAATTCGACCGGGGCCACACTCATTTTTAGCGTGAAACAATTTTTGCGTTTCGTTTGAAGGGTGTGGTTGTCGGCTGTTTATATGAGGCGACCATCTTAGTCACTCGGGAATAGCAACGCATCTGTGATTCACTTTAAATAATATTCTTTATGAAGTTGCTCATGGATGTCCGTGGATGGCAGTTTACACTTACCGTAAAGATAGATTGAATGCTTGTTTGCTACTTTATTTAAATAAAAGAGAAGCAATAAAAATCGTAGGTGTTAAAACCAGTGTAGTTCACCCGGGGAAGTACCACCGCCACACCTATTTCTAGCGTGAAGCAGTTCTTGCGTTTCGATGGATGGGTGTGATTGCCGACACTTTCACTTGAGGTGACCATCTTAGTCCTTGGGAGTAGCAACGCATCTGTAATCGACTTTAGATAGAACTTCATGTTCTATATGAAGTTGTTTACAGGAGTCCATGGGCGGCAGTGACCACGTATTGACGGTACGTGGTGGTGGACTGCATGCTCGTTTGCTACTTCAGTATTATAAAAAAAAAGGTCGAGCAAGGGATGTAGTAATGATTACTATCAGATGAACTGCATTCTCGTGTGAATGGTCGTTTATTCTATTTGAAATATATAAAAATGAGATAAACTTAACACAGATTTCCTTCTTTTGTTATATACATAACAAAGAATCACTCTCAATGTACGTGACTACTCAATGTCGGTGTTCGCGGACTTTAAGTGGCACAAAAGAAAAGATAAAACTCAAAGCGGATTACTGACCTCGAGATAGACGAAGGAAAACAAATCAACAGGAACATAAATGTAGGGTATATCATAGTTGGCATATCTTGACAACTTTATAAACATTTGATAAGATACTTTTTATTATACTAGCTGACCCGGCGAACTTAGAACAAAAATTTAAAATTATCAGTGTTTCTCTACAATATTATACATATATTATGCATAGAATGTTTTGAATCACTATATCTATTAAAAATACTGCATTAAAATCTGTAGCGTAGTTTTAAAGATCTAAGCGTACATAGGGACAGACAGCGGGAAGCGACTTTGTTTTATACTATGTAGTGATGTAGTGATTACGTACACGTAAAGTATGATATGTAAGTGAAGTGTCCCCAAAAGTTTGCATACTAGAAACATAGTTCTGTGTTTTTAGTACGAGTTTATTACGTTTTCTAAAAACAATTATGTTTTCATATATCACAGTAAACACTGCAAGGTATAAACGAAAACGTGAATGTGCAATATGCGTTTTATGAAGGCACTGTACTACAGTACTAATTTTCATGTCTATTATTTTTTGGATTGTTTTTATAGCAACCACAGTAGTATACACACTTTGTACGTTTGTTAGGGTACAAAAGATAAAGCCTTGTAACAGATTAACAGACTGCACACTGTACACGCTTTCTACACTCATAGCCCCACATTATTTTATTCTGTGTCGTGGGTACCATGGACACACACAAGACGAATACACAAACACCCAGATCCAGAACATGGATCTAAACTCATCATTCAGATACCTGTCTAGCCGGGTATCTTACCCGGGACCCATTCCGCGTCAGACCGGTGTGGTAACCGCTCCGCTACGCTGATCGTCCAGTTGTCGGGTCGTCGGGTCGTCGTCTGTTTTTACAACTTAAGTACAGAATCCTAAAACCGGTAATTCACGCGCCAATGTAACCAGAACGTTAAAACAGATGAGGTCGAAACTAAGCCGCAGTGTAGCCGTGGCCAAGGGTCATAAATGTAACCGCAGTGGTCGAAACGAGTGTCCCAATTAATCTGGTAGCATTTAATGGACAATAAACCGGATCTCCCGCTACCGAAATTGTGTTAACGTGGCGAGTACATACATACAGACATACATACAAATTCTCGTTCATAGAGCCGGTGGACGCATTGTTTCCTTAGTATGTTATTCTTCTGTTCTGGTTTGAAGGATGTGGCAATGGAGAGACATACTTGTTCTAGGTATTCTAACCTTTTTTTACGAGGGAAACCTTCAAAAGGTACCTGACGCGATGGGAGCGACGCGGGTTATGTGGGATTCTTACTGCTTTAAAACCCCACGGTAGCCGTCCTCAGCGCTGCGTGGAGGACTCTGGGATCTCAAACTGAAGACAACCGGAGTCCTCCAAATGCGATGCCCCTTTCAGGCTCTTCCCTGGTGGGCGTTAACGCTCATCGCACCTTCTGTTCTTCACGGCGGCATGCGACCACACCTGCCGCCGCCCTTCTTGAGGTTGTTTGGCCGAACAATTCGAACTCCCACTCTACGCGCCCGCAACTCCGGATGCCCCTATTAGGCACCTGTTACGACAAGCAGGGGATACCGTAGCTCTATTCTGGTCCCGGAACTACAGGGACAAGGTATCGCAACCTAGGTAGTAATAAAATCCCATGACCATTTTAAAAAAATGGTCCAAATGCCTTCAATAATAAAATCACATTCAAGAGTAGTAGAAAACGAACGCGGTTCGCTTGGTAAGAATATTTTTAATGTCATAAAAAACTCTTAAAATAACAAATATTACTGAGATTTATATTCCAATATTGCTGGTTTTGTACAAGTAAGGAAGCGCAAAATGACTTTGGAAGATACAAATCTTCTTTAAAACCAAATTCGTAAGTAATTTGAAGGTATACAAAACTTTATTCTCTTAACTTAATCATAAGTTATTTATTGATTTTCGTAAATTATAACATATTGATGTCATTGTTAGTAAAATAGTTATTTTTCGCTTCCCTCAAAATAATACGCCTTAAAACTTAAAGCTGCAACAAAAAATATTAACTAACCGATACCATATTAAAAAGCACAAAATTTGTTCCATTTCTCATCTTTGAAATTTTCCACATTTTACACTCTACATTACACGTGTTGATCTCCCGTGATGGATGATACCTCTTCCGTGGATTATGGGATTTCGACCGGTACCGTATTATCAGGCTTTCATGTTTAACAACTTGCTGTATTGACAGCGAGCGGCGATTAACGAGAGTTAAGCGAGAAAATAGCGCCTCCTTTTTCTTTGTTGTTTAGTATGTTTAGTCCTGAAAAATATAATCGGCGTTTTTTGGTAAGTTTGATGTTACATTGTATGTATCTGTGCACGTGCTTTAATCGTGTATGGTGTATTTTTTTTGTAAAATTTAATAAAATCTCAGAAATATGTAACGTCGTCAACCCATTACTGTCCCACTGCTGGGCACGGGTCTTCTCTCAGAATGAGAGAGTTTAGGCCATAGTCCACCGCGCTGGCCAAGTGCGAATTTGTGGACTTCACACACCTCCGAGAACTGTTTTTTTTTTAAAGAACTCTCGGGTGTGTAGGTTTCCTCACGATGTTTTCCTTCACAGAAAAACTTCTTCTACGTGCCTGGGTTTGAACCTCGGACCTCCCGATCGAGAGGGCAAGTTTTAACCATTAGGCTATCACTGCTCGTTATATGTAACACAGAGGTTTATTTACAGATCGCGTTTTAGAAAACCGTTTAGGAAATCTGTCGATATGTCTTCGTTTTTCCGACTATTCTGATATGAAAAGTTAATTTGGCAAAAGTTAGAGTTAGAACCGTTTTCATTACAACTACAGGTATTTTATATTTTTAAAAAGTGGGTTAATCCTACAGGTATAAAAACTTTCGGTATAAATTTGACAATAAACGAATAATCACAAAAAGGTAATTGCTACATCAGTATGAAATAATCCATTAATACATTATCTCATACTTATGTAGCAAGTGCAAAAAAGCTCAAGGATCGAGTTGACTGAACGCTTAAAAGCTTTTTAAATAATACATCTCGCCCCGGAAACACTTTGGGATGGTCGGATGACATGCAAAACCTTTAAGGGTGCGTTAATAATACCATGACTTGACCTTTAAGTTTCTCGATTTTGCCTGGTGAATATAGGGGTCAATTGTTCACTGCTGCATCTGCGTCTCCGATATTTGACAATTTACCCTATTTATCTACTAGTCACCACTACACCAATTCGTACTTGGCCAGCTCGGTGGACTATGGCCTAAAATTCTCATTCTCAGAGAAGACCCGTGCCCAGCAGTGGGACAATAATGGGTTGTACCCCAAATCTACTAGCTCTTATCCGCGGCTTCGACCGCACGGTCTAAAGGAATTAACATTAACATTTGATAGCTTGATTTAGAACTTGCAAATGAATTTTACTAACGCCACCTATTAACAATGTCTGGAACTACTAAATATGTATCGACTAACAAAACATCAATATTCTCATGGGAATGAGAGAGCGCGGTAAAAAGTAGCCTACGTCACTTTCTGCCCTCCTAACTATCTTTCAGCATATAAACCATATCATATAATAGCTATGTGGCCACGTGAAAAAAGAACAAACAAACACACTTTCACATTTATAATATTAGTATGGATTAATCCACACTTTGACACTGTGGACAGCGGTTAATTCTCTTAACAGAAATTTATTACGTTTCTTTAAAACAGTAATCGTAACCGTCTTTGCCCATCTCTAGCACACGAGTACATCGTACGTATCGTTTATGTTTTTTGGTTTTAGCCATAATGATAAAACTATAAAGGTGGTAGAACCAGTGTAGTTCGACCAGGAAGGTACCAACGCCACACCTATTTCTAACGTGAAGCATTCCTTGCGTTTGGAATGAAGGGTTTGGTTGCCGGCACACTTTAATATGAGGCGACCATCCTAGTCCTTGGCGAGTAGCAACGCAACTGTGATTGACTTCACATAGTACCTATGTTCTATGTGTAATTGTTTACAGGAGTCCACGAGTAGCAGTGAACACTTACCATCAGGTGGAGTGCATGCTCATTTGCGACTTCATTATTATAAAAAAACCTATACGAACGATTAAAGACGCGTTGCTACACCTGAAGAAGTAGGAATGACTAGTCGTATGTTTTCCTTACCACACCATTTAAACCAGACACAACAGCGCTTAACAATTATTAGTAATTAACATCTAACAACACACGTTGAGTGTCACCTTTGTCCTTGTTAAACATGGCATCCAAAATATAACTTAACTTAATGTACATCCATGTCACTAATTTTAATAAGGCATTTCTTTTTTTACTGCTTATTGTATTAATACTATAACTAGCTCTTACCCGCGGCTTAACCCGTGCGGTCAAAGGGAATTGACATTAACAGTTGATAGCGTGAATCAGAACTTGCAAATGAATTTTACTAACACCATCTATTAACAACGCCTGGAACTACTAAATATGTATCAACTAACAAAACATTGATATTCTCATGGGTATGATAGAGCGCGCTAAAAAGTAGATACCCTAAGTCACTCTCCGTCCTTCTTTCTCCCAGCTTATAAACCATATCATATAATAGCTATGTGACGACGTGAAAGAGGAACAAACAAACACACTTCCACATTTATAATATTAGTAAGTATGGTTGGTATGGATTAAACTATACTAACATTTATAAAAAATAAAAACCAAATTTACCCCATATTAGAAACACTATGATATACAATTAAATAAACACCCAGCATCAGAACGAGAACCGAAATTCAGATTTATAATATTCGAAATTTTACCCGACCATGCATTGAACCCGAAACTGCCAGACCAATTTAGTGACAGATACGCAACATAATTCGAAATAACCTTAAACAGATGAAACCAGATTATCCCATAAATTCTTCAGTGGAGTGCTCTTCCACAGCGGACACCCATTTCTACTGGCTGTTATGAAATTTTATAGAACCTTCAGAACCTATTATGGCCACTGCAAAAGCTTCATACTTTTTTAAGTAATAAAAGCCTAGCGGATGAAGAAGTTTGGATTTTTTAATAAACAGCTCGATTTGCCCCACGGTTCTCCCCGTGTTTAAAAAATGTTGCATTGCTTAGGTAGATATCCACTATTAATTTAGGTTATAACTGCAATATATTTCAGAATTTATGTTTAGTTGTACTTAATAGAGCTGAATATTCCTACAAATGTGTCTGCAGATAATAACAGGAACTTAATAATAGATTATCGTACATTTTTTATTATACAGTTAGATAGATATATTGCCCGTTTTAACTTATCAGTATTGAACTACGCACTTCGCTTTTGCTTATGAATTGTACCAATTCGAAAATTTTAAAAACCTATGAAAGGTACACCGAAGCTTTGGTAGAGACTCCGGGTTATGTGGGATTCTACCCACGTATACCTCGTTAATAGCCTTCTTCAGCGCATTCAGGGGACCCCGCGAGCACCGGTGCCCCCTAGGGCAGCACCTCTTACGGGCTCATCTGTTGGGGGACGTGTGACTTTTCCCTTGCAATGACATGCAGCCACACATGCCGCCATCCTTCTCGAGGTTGCTGGGTGGTTCTTGCTCTCGCCTTAGCCGCCCGCAACCCCAAACCGCTATGACTACCTAGATATCACTAAGGCGATTAACACACGGCACCGCGCACCGCCGCGGAAGGCGGTGGTGGTAGAGCGGTTTTCATAGCGGTGCCCCGCGCGGTAAGGCGGTTTACGCGCCTGTATGCGCAGATGGACCGATTTCCGAAATAAACTTTTCGACATCGAAATCCATTTATAAGTCTAGTCCAGTCGGTGTAAGTGTGTCAGGCATCAATGGATTTATTAGACCTACAATACAATATGAGATCCGCTTCACCGTCTATCGCGGCGGTGCGCGGTGCCGTGTGTAAATCGCCTAATATATATCATAAGCGGTAAACGCTTTCATATCATAATCGCTTTACTTGTAACTTGCACCAATCACACATTTCCGCTACACACGTACGTTTTACGGAAGCCGTAACGGTCCAGTTTACAAGAGAACATACTTCGCGGAAATAATATGTTTACGACATACATTTCCTATGTTCAATAATGTTGTATATTTAGTACAACAATAAGCCTTTTAATACAGTATCATTTCTTATATACAAACTACGAAAAATATTTAAAGATAAAAACATCTACTTAAATATACATATAGATCGACATATAATAAAGAAAAATACAAACCTACTAAGTTTCTTTTCAAAGCTTTTCAGTTGAAGTCATGTTCCGATTCGGTTGTAATTGGAAAAAAATGTAACTGGTAAATCATAAGTTGCCGTAAGGTATTTCATTCTGCTTCAGTATCATTTACATGAGTAAAGGTTAATATAATCGTTGCTTTAATATCAATATAATAATTGACACAATTTACAACAATATTTGACTCACAAAACAAGTAGCCTGTATTCTGTAACTTAGTCTTAATAGCCATAAAAAGATACGGTGATTGTCTTCAGCTAGAACCCATGTACTGTATGAAGTTGATTACAGGTGTCCATGAGCGGCAGTGACTACTTACCATCAGGTGGACTGCATCGTTTGCTACTTCAGATAAAAAAAATACGGGTTTAAATAATCTTTCGTCGCAGACAGAACCTCAATTCATTAAAAAAGGCATTATTATAAATATGTTGCGACTGTCAAGAAATTAGTGCCCAAGAAATGTGTGAATGAGCTTTTAGTTATTTCCTATTTTTATATTTTTAGTAAAACTTTTAGATCCTAAATACTACAATAAGAGATGTTATTAAAACACTAGTGTGTTAGATATGATAATAGTATAATGGCTACACTTTCCTCTGTTTTAGAGAGCTACAACTTTCAAGCCTTTCAGCTTTGGAGAATCAGTGGTATATAAACAAGTTTGCACACAATTCAAATTGCAATAACCAACTTGCTATGCCCGATTTCCGAATACGCCAAAACTACAATCATTCTATAGAACTTGTATATGAGTTTTCTAAATTTCAAACAACGTTTAACGTTCGTTGTTTATGAGCAACTCAATTAGCAGGCACTAATTGGAGCAACAAACAAGTTATATGCTCCAACTTAAAAAGTTGGAGCGCTTTGCCATGGATTACTCAGATCCTTAATTTTTATCCGAACAAGCTTATTACCATTACGTTACGGCTATAAAGGAAGCAATGCCCAAGAAATATGTATAATTTGCTTTTATACTTTTTGTATTTTTTTTTGTTTATTTCGTAACTTTCAATACAACTACTAGATCCTAAATTATCCACAACCGCTTTGAAAGATAAATACGACGTTTAGTTTTTGAGAACTACTCTTTCCTACTGCTACTTACTGTCTACTTGGCATAAACAAGGTTGCACACAATTCAAAATGCAATAACAAAGTTTCTATACCCAATTTCCGAATACTCTCAAAGTTCAATCATATAGAACTTGCATAAGTTTTTTAAATTGCAAACGGCGTTTAACGTTCATTCTTTATGAGCAACTCAATTAGCAGGCACTAGGAGCGAAAAATAAGACACGTGCTCCAAGTAAGAAAGCTTGGGGCGCTGTTCCACGGATTATTCAGACCCTTAATTTTTATTTGGACAAACATATTATTTTGTCCTGACTATCAAGAAAGTAGTCTTCAAGAAATATTTAAAATTTTCTTTTCGAGTTTTTTTTTGTAACTTTCAATACAACTACTAGATTCTAAATTATCCGCAAAAGCTTTGAAAAAATAGTACGGCTTTTCTCAGTTTTTGAGAACTACTCTTTCTAATGGGAACATACAGAAGGTTGCACACAATCCTAAATTCATTATTGGAAACCTACTGTGCCGGATTTTTAAAAACGTTCAAACTTCAATCATACAGAACTTGCATAAGTTTTCTAAATTTCAAATAGCGTTTAACATTTGTTGTTTATGAGTAACTCCATTAGCATGCACTCATTGGAGCAACAAACAAGCTATGCGCTCCAACTTAGAAAGCTGGAGCGCTGCGGCACGTATTATTCAGATCCTTAATTTTTATTGGAAGAAGCATAATTATTATAAACATATTACGTTGTGACTCACAAGAAAGTAGTGCTCAGCAAATATTTAAAATATGATTGTTTCTTATTTTTTCATTTTGCGATTTTAAATACAACTTCTAAATTTTTAATCCTCCATCAAATTAATTGAAACACTTGTATGATAGATATGGTAATGGTCTCGTAGATAATTTTCCTCAGTTTTGGAGAGCCACTCTTACCTTTCAACCTAGGCGAATCAGTGAAACATAAACAGAATTGTAAACAATCCTAAATTCAATAACATACTTACTATGCCCGATTACCGAATACGCCTTAGCTCTAATAATTCTATATAACTTGCATATAATTTTCTAAATTTCAAGCAACGTTTAATGCTTGAAATTCAGATCCTTAGTTTTTGTTGGAAAGCATAATTATTATAAACATATTATTATGTCGTGACTGTCAAGAAAGTACTGCTCAACAAATACGTAAAAATTGATTGTTTGTTATTTTTTCATTCTGTAATTTAAATTCAACTTCTAAATTCTAAACCCTCCATAAATTTAATTGAAACACTTGTATGATACATATAGTAATGGTATTGTAGTTAACTTTGCTCAGTTTTGGAGAGCCACTCTTACCTTTCAACCTAGGCAAACCAGTGGAACATAAACGGAATTGTAAACAATCCTAAATACAATAACAAGCTTACTATGCCCGATTACCAAATACGCCTTAACTCCAATCATTCTATAGAACTTGCATATAATTTTCTAAATTTCAAACAACGTTTCACGTTCGTTGTTTATGAGCAACTCAATTAGCAGCCACTAATTTGAGCAACAAACAAGCCATGCGCTCCAACTTAGAAAGCTGGGGCTCTGTGACATGTATTATTCAGATCCTTATTTTTTGTTGGAAAGCATAATTATTATAAACATATTATTATGTTGTGACTGTCAAGAAAGTAGTGCTCAACAAATACGTAAAAATTGATAGTTTGTTATTTTTTCATTATGTAATTTAAATTTAACTTCTAAATTCTAAACCCTCCATAAATTTCATTGAAACACTTGTATGATACATATAGTAATGGTATTGTAGTTAACTTTGCTCAGTTTTGGAGAGCCACTCTTACCTTTCAACAAAGGCGAACCAGTGTAACATAAACAGAATTGTAAACAATCCTAAACACAATAACACACTTACTATGCCCGATTACCAAATACGCCCTAACTCCAATCATTCTATAGAACTTGCATATAATTTCCTAAATTTCAAACAACGTTTAACATTCGTTGTTTATGAGCAACTCAATTAGCAGGCACTAATTGGAGCAACAAACAAGCCATGCGCTCCAACTTAGATAGCTGGAGCGCTGTGACATGTATTATTTAGATCCTTTATTTTTGTAGGACGAAGAATTATTAAGAAGAAAGTAGTGCTCAGCAAATATATAAAATTTGATCGTTTTTTATTTTTTCATTTTAAATACAACTTCTAAATTGTAAATCATCCATCAACTCAATTGAAACACTTTTATGATAGATATGGTAATGGTATCGTAGCTAACTTAACTCAGTTTTGGAGAGCCACTCTTACCTTTTAATCTAGACGAACCAGTGAAACATAAACAGAATTGTAAACAATCCTAAATTCAATAACTAACTTACTATGCCCGATTACCGAATACGCCCTAACCCCAATTATTCTATAGAACTTGCATATAATTTTCTAAATTTCAAACAACGTTTAACGTTCGTTGTTTATGAGCAACTCAATTAGCAGGCACTAATTGGAGCAACAAACAAGCCATGCGCTCCAACTTAGAAAGCTGGGGCGCTGTGCCACGGATTAATTATTCAGGGCCCATTTAAGAATTTGTTCTTTGATATTTATGAGACGTCTCGCTAAGAAAATAACCTGCTAAATACAAAGTTAATTGATCGTTAGTGGGCTATTGTTCCTCTAATTTGCCCTTAAATTCGTGTAATGGGTATATTATTAGATTTAATATTAGGCAAATTGCTTTTGATTAAATTTGTGTTACGAATTATGGATAAGAAACTTCGTTACTTATGGTTGATTACGAGCACCTATGCACATTTTAATCTTGAAAAGTCTAAAATCTTACGTTTCTTTAATTTTTCCTTAAATTTGTTTGATTGTTTTATTAGTACAAAGTATTTCTAACAAATTGCTTTTGATTTAATTTATGTTTCGTATTATGAATTCGGTACATGGTTATTAGCAATAAATCTATAATCAATTTTTTTTAAATACATATTTAATTAATCTCTATCATCTAGTTCATTTTAATTGACGAGTCGAAAATGAGGTGGCCGACTTCTGGCTTGTTTTCGATTGTATTTGCTATTTATAACAGCTCATGTTCATGTTTGCTACTCTTATGAAAACTATAAATAATAATAGAACCCTATGACCCTATGAAGCACAACTACATTGGTACTATTACTTCTATATCAGACATATTATTGTAGCCGTAAAACGTTTTAGTGTCTTAATTTCAACAGCTACAATGTAGCTATAAATGACAATACTCCTTGAAAAAATTATAAACTACTGTTATAAAAATAAAATTTGTAATTTTGCATAGAAATATTGTTGGCAATTTATATACATTTTGAACCGGTAAACGTGGCGCGGTAAAAGTAACCCGCGTGGCGGAGCGATCACCATACCGGTGTAACACGCTGTGGGTCCTTTTTTTATTTGTTGTCGAGGGGGAAACCTACAAAAGGTACCCGATGCCGTGGGAGCGACGCAGGGTTATGTGGGATTTTTACCGCACTAAAACCCCCCCGGTGGCCGTTCTCGGCGCTAAAAAGGAGGACTCCGGGATCTCGAAACGACTTCAACCGGAATCTTCCGAGCGCGTTGCCCCATCGGGCTCCTCCCAGATGGGCGGCTGGGCCCACCGCTCCGTCTAGTCTTTACGACGGTATGCGACCACACGTACCGCCGTCCTTCCCGGGATCACCTGACTGAGCCCCTTTTAGTCGCCTGTTACGACAGGCAAGGGATACCGTAGCCCTATTCTGGTCCCGGAACTACAGGGTGACGGGTCCTGGGATCAATTTCCGCAACCAGGTATCTGAATGATTTCTGTTCTGGGTATTTTTGTGTATCCGTCTTTGTATGTCCGTGGCACCCACGACACAGGAGATAATCCTACTGGGGGCTGTGAGTGTAGATTTTTTTATAGGAGCTTATATAAAACGAAATTATAGCCATTAAGTTGAGCAAGTGTCCCCGAGTGGTAAAGCTGGGAAGTGACCTCACAAATTATTTAATTAGGTACACCTATCCCGTTTAAGATTTTGTTTTTTCGATAACGATGAATTTTGTTAAGAAAATAAATTTTTACTTTAAAGTAAATTGACAATCTTTTTACTAGCATTATTACATATTTAAAAAGATGTTTTATGTTTGTTTGTCCTTGTGATTAGTGTATTAGCAATAAGATTCCGTTTTTACGTTTAGTCCAAAATCCTAAAAACGAGATTGAATTTTTAATTATTTAAAGTGAAATTTATTTTTTAGTTATTCATAAGATACTTTTCTCACCCCGAGAACATTAGATGCTAGAAAGTTAAAAAGATTCTTTTTAAGTTTGATGATTTAATGTATATTCATACAGGCTATTTACAGGCTTCCACCAATGTTGCTTGGATGTTTAATGAAAATTCCAAAAAGTTGACAATCCGTATAGCTATTGCGGTCACCATATTGGTCTGACGCTGTAGGTTCCGGTTTCGATTCCTGGCCAGACTTTAATTTGAAGATTTTCTATGTGTATCTATGTGTATGTGTATGGATACCGCATGGAAATCACGACAACCTACTATAAGACCATGAGTGAAGAAATCATTATTTTTGAAGTGGAAGCTACTTTAGACGCGTTGGATAAACAAAAATAATAGAATTCGCGTCATCGTCACCCAATGCTTACCATGATTAAGAACTAAAGGCACTTATTTCTTATATAAGAAATGTTCTATCCAAAGTCAACTATTGATGTGTTTCAAGGACTAAGATGGTCGCTATATATAAATAAGCGAGCAATCAAATCCTACCGAAACGCAAAAACCAATTCAAGCTAGTTATATGACACTTTTATATGAGGCGACCATCATAGCCCTAGGGAGTAGGAACGCATCTGTGATTGACTTCAGATGGAACCCATGTTCTGTATGAAGTTGCTCACAAATATCCATGGGCGGCAGTGACCACTTACCAACAGGTGGACTGCATGCTCGTTTGCTACTTCAGTCAGATAAAAAAAGTTATACGTATGGAAGTGTTAACTTACCCGTCAACCATATACACTCTAGCACCTTGAAATTATTATTTGCTAATAAAACATTATTTCACATATCAATTATTTCGCACCCCGCCAAAATTACCCTTGTAATTACTATCCAAACACAATTAATTCCTACACGAAGCCTACCATTTTATTCTATATATTGTTTTCTCTTTCTGGCGTATGACTTCTCTCTCATTAATTAGTGCAGGTAATAAAGTACGAATGTAGTGCTGTTACGTGTAGGTGATGAATAAGTGAGTCTAAGTAAGGACGAGTATGTGTTGAGTGTATGGTACAAGGTTACCGCAGAGCGTATCCGTTGGCCTTGAAAATAAAGGCCAATAAGACCAAACAGTGACACTTAGAAACAAAGGATTGAGTTTTTTTTGTATCTTGTGTAATTTTGTAAATTGTATTTTTAATGTATTACATGAATGTTCGCCAATTCGCACTTGGCCAGCGCGGTGGACTATGTCCTAAAACTCTCTCATTCTAAGAGAAGACCCGTGCCCAGTAGTGCGACAATAATGGGTTGACGACACACTTTCATCTGAAATGAGTTACCTAATGACTGAAACCTTCAATAAATATTCCAAATAGAAGCAGCTGTTTCAAGTTGTGAAGATCTTAAATATTTGCTAATCAGGAAATATTACGATACCGTCCCTTAATATCTAAAAAATAAATTTGACAAATTAATTAAATATCCGCTCATTACTCCAATACAATACATTTTAATATGCGTATTAATTCAAAAATCCACCGCGTCTTCATTTTCAAATAGAAACTGTAACTACCAGTACAATTATCTTTTTAAAATTTTATTTTACATCTAATTCTTCGAAATAGTTCTATTGTGTTGCTGAAGGGGAGTGCATGCCCGACTTCCACACTTACACATGATGAATTGTAAAGTGTAATGCAAATAAAGATTGTTTAACACATTACAAACTATCTTTTACCCTGTTCTACATTATTGTTTTCAGACATCTTTGGGCGGCAGTAACGACTTACTATCTTGTGCACCCGATAGTTCATTAGTAATATTAAAAGACTTAATAAAATAAAATAATATAATATAAAAAAAATAGAAAACGCTCTCGCTTATAACTTAGATTTCACACCTGTTTGCCACTTATTCTGCTAACGTATGGAAACGTGCTTCCAACTCGTATTTAACGTAATGGTTTTCTATTAAACCGTTCAGTTTGTTAACGATTCGGTTTCGCAGTAAAATGTGATGTTTACATTAATATAATAATATGTGTTATTAAATCGTTTGATGTCATTTTTATAATGGGTGGCATAACTAGTTATGATTCAGCTAAGGAGGTACATCTATAACTATCATGTACAGTCTAATAGTCTTATACTTAATGCTAGGCCTTTTTTGTTTTTTTTTTTGTATGAGAGGGAAACCTTCTAAAGAGCGACGCGGGTTATGTGGGATTCTTACCGCACTAAAACGCCCTCGGTGGCCGTCCTCAGCGCTGCGTGGGGGGACTCCGGGATCTCCAACGGAACACAACCGGGCTCAATGCCAGGCCTACCGTATACAAGCACAAAATATGACGATCAAACTGTTAATCGATATTAATGCATTCAATTTAGTCGTTATTGAAGTGACGACGATGTTTGTCTATCGACCGGTGGATTGTAAATGTACGCGAAAGATACCACTTTCGCGAACTTACTAGTACTAAAAAACTAAATCGATTGCGTTCGACTTAGTTTTTTAATAAACTGCTTCAGTAGGAGGGTATTTAATTTATTAGTACAAAGTATTTGGCGGAGTGGCAGATGTTGTAAACAGATGACGTTACAATGGCCGCACCTGCACCGGCTGATATCGAACGATCGACCCATCTACCTGTTTCTATTATTTACTTCTCCTATAAAAGGGGTCTTAGGACTATGGTACACGTAGACGCGCATTCGATTTGGAAGCATCGTAGGGCACGGACCGCTGTCTGTTCAAACAGGCTCCTGTTTGCCCTCGCTATTGTCATTTAGCGATAGCCATTGAACTCGTATTGCTGTTAACTTCTTAGTCAATTAATGTGATAGTAATCCCTTAGTACCGATTTGATGGCTCGGCTGTTCCTGTACTTTCTTCTTTCCTATCTAGGACCTATCTAGTTGTTTATATACGGATTTATATACATTTCTGTATACTTTTAACGTACTACTTAACAGTTGTTACGCAAAAGTTATACATATGCGCTAAGCCTTAAGCGCTACTAAGGGCAGGTTTGAATGCCAAGTGTAAGCTTAGCCGTGAAGCGTAGCAATTAACAACGCATGTGTAACCTACTTTACAAGTATACATATGTATGGATGTATGAATACAGTTCTATTTGGGGTTGATTACAGATAACTATGGGCGGTAGGGTTTATTTAACATCCGGTGGACGACATGTTTTCTATGAAGTATATTGTATACTAGCTGAAACCCGCAGCTTCGCCCGCGCTTAAGAAATACATGACATATACATAGTCATTCAAGAGGAATATTTCTTTCATACATATATTTTTGGTATCTTGAACCGTTTTCGCAGCGCACGCAACGAAAGCCCTCAAGGATGAATAATTTTCCTTGTTTTTTTTCACATTTTCCATGATTTCTTCGGTCCTAATAGTTGCAGCGTTATGTTATATAGCCTAAAGCCTTCCTCGATAAATGGTCTATTCAACATAAAAATATTTTTTCAATTCCAACCAGTAGGTCCTGAGATAAGCGCGTTCAAACAAACAAACAAACTCTTCAGCTTTATAATATTAGTATAGATTTTCTTATTTTTACCTCTAATTATTGGACAGTATAGTTTGACTGAGGTGGTACCACCACACATATTTCTAGTTTGTAACTGTTCTTCTGTTTCGGTGGAAGGGTGTAGTACCGGCTCTCTTTCATAAGATCAGTGGCATAGCGTGGACCAAGTAGACATGGGCAAACTCCTATTAGCGATTAATTCGGTCACCATTAATATGACTTCGACCTTCGACTTCGGTCACCATTAAGTAGACATGGGCAAACTCCTATCAGCGATTAATTCGGTCACCATTAATTCGACTTCGACCTTCGACTTCGGTCACCATTAAGTAGACATGGGCAAACTCCTATCAGCGATTAATTCGGTCACCATTAATTCGACTTCGACCTTCGACTTCGGTCACCATTAAGTAGACATGGGCAAACTCCTATCAGCGATTAATTCGGTCACCATTAAGTCTACTTCGTTCGTGCTATTCTTCTTAGTGAGATTTAAGATCAATTAAGTTTTAAATTTGTTTGCTGATTTTAAAGGATTAAATTACCAAACGAGCAGGCAATTCATCTTATATTAAGTGGTCACACGAAAATCTATAAGCAAACATAACTAGGGTTCTATCTGAAGTCAATAGCAGTCGTGTACTTTTGAGGTCTATAAAACTGTTGCCCCATTTAAAGTAAGCCGGCAACCACACCCTTCTACCTAAACGCAAGAACTGCTTCACTCTAAAAATAGGCATGGCGTTGGTAGCTCGCCTGTCAAAACCATATACGTACATGGTATAATAATATGAACTAATTTCTATATATAGTATTACTTGAATATATCACACAATGTAATGGTTATAATTAACTAACCCTTATGCTAGTGTAAAGATAGAGTAGGTAGGGTAGCGTTACATGTCTTTGATGTCTCGCTAATTGTAGGCTTCGTGACTTATCGTACTGATTATCTTTATCTTAATAAGTATATGGTCCATAATAACGTTAGATATATCATATGAGTGAATATATTGAAGAATAATTGCAAGGTGGTAGAACATATAAGAACATATACGAGATAACCTATAAGAGCAGTGATAGCCTAATGGTTGAAACTTACCCTCTCGATGGGGAGGTCTGAGGTTCACATCCAGGCACGCACCACTAATTCATGTGTGTACTAGAAATTAATTATCACTGATTTTCCATGATGAAAATCATCGTGAGGAAACCTACTCACCCGAGAGTTCTTTATAAAAAAAGTTCTCGGAGTTGTGTGAAATCCACCAATTTCCACTTGGCCAGCGCGGTGGACTATGACCTAAACTCTCTCATTCTGAGAGAAGACCCGTGCCAGCAGTGGGTCAATAATGGGTTGACGAGGAGAACATATATGGTTTGTATTTATGGGTACCATTGCCACATAAGCTGGTAGAACGTACAGATATGGCGGTGTTAACTTCACCTACAACTATTTATGTATATCGTGAAGCAATTGTTGCATTGCGGTTCAAAGGTGTGGTTTTGCAGGCTCACTTTTATGGGACGCGACCATTTTAGTCCTCGGGAGTACTAACTTATCTGTGACTGACTTCGGATAGAATCAATCACTACATAGTATAAAACAAAGTCGCCTCTCGCTGTCTGTCCGTATGTATGCTTAGATACTTAAAACTACGCTACAGATTTTAATGCAGTTTTTTTAATAGATGAAGTGATTCAAAAGGAAGGTTTTTTGTATAATAAATGCATAATACAGCGGAAGATAATTTTAGATTTTTGACTTTTAGGTGGAACGAAGTTGGCCGGGTCAGCTAGTTTTTGTATAAAGTTGCTTACAGGTGCCCATGGCCGCAGTGGTTACTATTAACCGGACTGCATGCAGGTAAACTACTTCAATCTTATAAAAAAGATACAATATCATGATTATCTAGTAAAGATAAATGTCTTTCTCAAAGTCTACCTAATAGTACTTTGATAGACTTACCTAAAATAAGGATAACTTCCACCGTCTCTGTGGCTAATGAAATGTATCATAAATGACATGTTTATCTTCTTATTTTTGTTTGTTTTGGTATGAAGGCTCGCGATAAATGTCCCTGAGACTGATATGAAGAGAAAATTCGCTGACCCACGTGAAAATGAGTATAAGTCTGTTTTTTACGAAAATTATCATACTGAGATTAATCGATAGATCTCGTTTTAGAAAACGTTTAACACAAAAATAATTGCTAGATTTTGATTCAGAAATCGTTTAACATGCAGATTTATCGATGGATTTCGTTTAAGAAAGCCTTTTACACGCAGATTTATCGATAGATCTCGTTTTAGAAAGAATTTAACACGCCGATTTATCGATGGATCTCGTTTTAGAAAGCGTTTAACTCGCAGATTTATCGATAGATCTCGTTTTAGAAAGCGTTTAACACGCAGATTTATTGATGGATCTCGTTTTAGAAAGCGTTTAACACGCAGATTTATCGATGGATCTCGTTTTAGAAAGCGTTTAACACGCAGATTTATCGATGGATCTCGTTTTATAAAGCGTTTAACACTCAGATTTATCGATGGATCTCGTTTTAGAAAGCGTTTAACTCGCAGATTTATCGATAGATCTCGTTTTAGAAAGCGTTTAACACGCAGATTTATTGATGGATCTCGTTTTAGAAAGCGTTTAACACGCAGATTTATCGATGGATCTCGTTTTAGAAAGCGTTTAACACGCAGATTTATCGATGGATCTCGTTTTATAAAGCGTTTAACACTCAGATTTATCGATGGATCTCGTTTTAGAAAGCGTTTAACTCGCAGATTTATCGATAGATCTCGTTTTAGAAAGCGTTTAACACGCAGATCAATACATTTAGTTCAGTACGTTGATTTATAGATAGATTCCCATATTAAAAATGACTAATACGGAGATATGTCTATAGGTCTTGGTCTAGATAACAATTAGCTTTTATAAAAACGGATTTATCGATATATTACTGTTTTCTAACAATTTTGATAGAATTCATATTTTCAAAAATCATATTTATACCCATTTGCACTAGGGGCGTTGGTTAATAAGACACAGTCAAGTGTGAATCGGCGTGTCATAGATTGATACGTATAATCTTTATTGATTCCAGACTTATTTTTCCCTTTGTTGGAGAAGACTTTTCGTAACTGGCAACATTTGTTCTGTACAATGACGTAACACGGCATCCATTAGGGCCTCCTAAATAATTCCAACTCAGATTCAGGACAAAATATACATCAAATCTTACATAATACTTTCACAATTATGCTCCATATCTCAAGTGGATAAGGGTGAAATTTGTGTAAAAGTCATCTTAATAGGTACTTTGAAGCTCGGATTGACTCCACAAATCACTTGGAAGGTAGCAAATTTAATCAAAGGTGGCAGAAATTGCCCACCAACGTCTGATATATGGCTGACTAATACAGTAAGGCGCCTACTTCTTGTTCTCACTCGTGACTCGAATATATAATGGTATTCACAGTGGCCCAGTCGTTAATTTACGTAGTGTGGTTGTAATAAATGTTTGTTATGGAAAAGTAAATACAAATAATATAAAATCTAAAACTGTCATCTTAGGGCTCTGAAGCAGAGACCTATGTATTATAAACTTCAGACAATAACCCTTTACCCCTCAAGTTTAAAACAGATAAAACTATATTTACTACTATCATCGCCCCTCACTGGTAATTTCTCCTATGTCGCGAGTACTATAGTTACATACAAAAACGAATACACAAAAAAAATGTACGAGGAGGAAACCTCGTAAAGGTACCCGATGCGTTGGGAGTGACGCGGGTTATGTGGCATTTTTGCCACACTAAAACCCCCCCGGTGGCCATCCTCTGCGCTGCGTGGGGGGAATCCGGGATCCCTAACGGAACACAAACGGAGTCCTCCGAGTGCGATGTCTATTTCAGACTCGGCCCAGGTGAGCGATACGCTCACCGCAGCTTTTGTGATTTACGATGGCATGCGACCACACATGGCACCGTTCTTCCCGGGTCGTTTGGCTGGACGGTTCGAGCTCCCACTCTACTCTACGCCGCCCGCAACTCCGAAAGCCTTTTATAGTCGCCTTTCACGACAAGCAGGGGATACCGTAGCCCTATTCTAGTCCTGGGACTACAGAAGCAATACACAAACACCTAGACGCAGAATAGAAATCTAAATTCATCATTCAGATATCTGTTCGAGGATCGAACCAGATCTTTCGCACGTCAGACCAGAAATGTATATAAAAACTTGTCACTTGCCTGAAGAACCTTACTTAAGAATTAACATACCGTAGTAGGGGTTAGTAACTTCAAAGTGATTTAGTTAGAGCTTGATTGTAGCTTGTCTGCGCTCTAAGTTGCTTCTCGTAACTTTGTCTTTGTTTGAGTGGCTGTCTCTACCAGCTAACTTAGTTATAATATTAATAATATACATATAACTAAGTTAGTAAGTTAGTTTTCAACCCTTTACTTTTTTCCACTGTTGAGCTCCGGTCTTCTCTCAGAATGAGTGTTTTTAGAATGAGAGAATTTCGGTCCTAGGCCACTGCTCTGGTCAAGTGCCACCTATCAAATGACTATTCATTTTAAGATCAGATCATAAGTCATTTGATAGGCGATAAGTGCCGTGAACAGTGTGGATATCATCACATATTTTTTCCACCCATCGCTATTTCGCTAAGTAGCGGTACCAGCGATAAGATTCTTCATTCGAAAAAAAAATGTTAGGTATAGTTACTCCTTACTCGTTCTTAAAATACTAGTTAGATACGATAAATTAAAAAAGCTAATTTAGAGTAATAAATTTTCTTATATCTTTTAAACTAAAAAGTAATTTAAATTTCCACAGTAAATATGTAGTCCATGAATTGTTTTAGATAATCGTATACAAGTTATATGTTAGATAAGAAGGAATAGTCAATGAGCTGATGATTGAGGACAAGAAACTAATGAAGATGTTCTTTCGATTAACTAATAACTATTAAACCTCTATTAACGTAATGGCAGGTATATCTGTTGAGATCCCTTTAGTTAATCAAGCGAATTGGTGCTTTACACATATTTGAGAGCTTTTTTTGGAGTCCTCTAAGGTGTGTCAGTTTTCTCACAATATTTTCTTTCTCTCTAAAGTGGCGATAATTAACTTAATACGCATATTAACTTAGAACAATCAGTTTTGCTTGCTTGAAATTCGAAACTCCATGCTCGATTGCCAAGCCGAATTTTAATCGTTAAGGTAACACTAGTTAAACATATTGTAATATGTAATAATTATGAGAATGTAATACGAATAAAAAATATAATATGTATATTAACGTGCTGTTTTGAAATATAACGTAAATAAATGAATTGCTACTAAAGGTCGAAGGTTGTACAAGATTATTTTTCATGTGGGTCAGCGAGGTTACTGAAATGTCAATACTGTTCGAAAATAAGGGCGGTTCATTATTTCGTACTTTGAGTTGATAATAAATACCGTATAATAAATGAATAATGTATAAATTAATAAAAAACTCGGCTGCTCAAAAATGATTGATTTGCTTTTAGTTTAAATTGATTGATAAGCAGCTGGTTTCTATTGTATTCATGCATTTAATTCGAGTATGTTTTGGATTTTGCATCAATATACTCACTTAAATATGTTTTTGTTTTATCTGACTGAAGTAGCAAACGAGCTTGCAGTCCACCTGATGGTAAGTGGTCACTATCGCTCATGGACCTCTGTAAGCAATTTCAAATAGAACATGGGTTCTATCTGAAGTCACTCACAGATGCGTTGCCACTCCCGAAGACTATGATGGTCGCCTCATATGCCGGCAACCACACCCTTCTATCGAAACGCAAGAAATGCTTCACGCTAGAGATAGGTGTGGCGGTGGTACTTTCCCGGTCGAAATACACTGATTCTACCACCTTGTTATAATAAAATAATATACCTTCCCTTCTTTTTGTCTGATTTTAGGTTCAATAGTTAAAAAATGATGTAGCCTATACACTCTTTTAATGAGTAGACTCATTAAAAAATTCAATGATTCACACGTATCAAAATAGGTTATCGCATGATTATATTACTTTTTCTAATGAAAATTTCTAGACCATAAAGTCTACCCACGCGGGATTTAGTTCTTAAGAGATTTGGGCAAGGTTTCGTTAACAGACTTGACTTTATTAAGATCGGTTAGTTTCCTAACAATATCATTATTTTTTATTTGTTTAGTAGACTTCCTTACTAATCTAATTAACTAAACTTATTTAGCTGTAGGGAGAACTGCACTAGTTTTGTCGTGTTGTGGCCAGTTGTAGGTATGTTATTATTCAAAGGAAGAATCGTGGGATTCTAATTCTGGTTATAATGGATCGAAATGTCGTTTTTGTGTTCTGCATACACATCTCATAAGGTACACCACTGAGAGGGGCCCTGCCCTCTCGAGGCGTGGCTGGCGTTAACATAAGCACGAGCCGACGCTGCAGGGCCACGACTGTCCAGTGGAATGTAGTGGTATTTTAGTAAGTATGGACGCTTTCACATTAGGTCACAAGTAGCGCGGCTGCACCGCGGTAGCCGCGCGACAGCAATGCTATCTTATTATGGAAATAATTATTCAGTATTTATTGTTTTTTTATTCTTATTCCCATTATAAAAGTACAGCGCATCACCATAATCAAAAAAAATCCTGCGGCTATAGTCGTAAATAGAAAGCCTTCTCTGCGGTCGCGCGGTGACGTGCTGCTGCCGCAGTACTAGCGACCTAATGTGAAAGTGCTCTAAGAGTTGTTACCCCTTGCGTTGCTCTGGGCAGAAAGGGATTCATGAGGATTTGTTCGCATGAAAAAAAAACGTATGTGAATGTTTATATAATGATATTAATATTCGTATGCGCGTAAAAAGTCCCCTTTTTATATATCTTTCCCCTCTCTTTAGTACAAATTTCATAGTTTAGGAGTAGCAGAGACTAACCAATCTTTGTTTTGGCCGAACGTGACCACAGCTGCTTTTGAACAACAGATCATTATTCAGAAATATCGGCAGAAAGAAATTCAGAAATTCAAAAATCGCATATCGTGAGTACCCGTTTAGTAATAAAATCAGATAATTATTATACAAAAAAAACTTAATATTATCTACTGAAGTGTATCACGAAGAAAAACCGTAATAGCATAAAACGCTTCAAATAGCATCAGGGAACCATTATATATTGTTAAAGATTTGGTATCAAATATACGATCTAGTGTTTTATCGAACAAGATAATATATATGTTACCACAGACAGACAGACAAGTACATTAGTTAAATATATTAACACTTACTATTATTGTAGTGAAGTTTGAGAATAGGCACAAACCTATCTAAATTACTTATTCATTTATCTTCTCAATATCGCTATCAGCTATTAAATTATTAATAAGCTTATCAAAGATAATTTCTAAATTAAATTACCTCATATAATTTCTACAAATAAGAAACACTATTAAAAAAGTTCGACGTATTATGAACTCGTATGTTAACATCAAGGCAAATAAAAAAGCCGATAGGTGAAAAATAGGTGATTCCTAACACGTTATCACGTAAACGGATGTAACCGGATATCGCCCGGTAATGACGCACCCGGTGAGGTCTGATTACCATCCATAATGGTTTGAGAATGGTATTGAAAGTATTGATCGATATTGAGCGTTTGTTCATAAATATTAACTGAAAAGCCTTTTGTTTAATCTGATTGAAGTAGAAAACGTTCTATAGGAAGTGTGTGTGTGTAACTCATTATTGTCCCACTGCTGGACACGGGTATTCTCTCAGAATGAGAGAGTTTTAGGCCATAATCCACCGCGCTGGCCAGCTGCGAATTGGTGGACTTCACACACCTCTGGGATATATTTTTTTAAAACTTTCGGGTAGATTTCATCGCGATGTTTTCTTTCACTGAAAATCAGTGATAATTAATTTGTAATACGCACAGGCAATAGGTGAAAAATAGGTAATTCCTACCGCGTAACACGTAACCGGATGTAACCGGATATCGCCCGGTAATGACGCACCCGGAGAGGTATGATTGCCTCCGATATTGCCATCTGAGAATGCTATTGAAAGTATTGATCGGTTTTGAACCATTGTTCCTTTATTTGATAAACTTTTTGTTTTATCCATTTGAAGGCAAACGAGGATGCAGTCTATTAAATGATTACTACTAATGATTACTGCCACCAAGGGGCATGTATAAGCAACTTCTTCTTTGGCAACTTCCAATGTATAAGTTGGTCTTTTTATAACATTGAATTAGCAAACGAGCATGCAGTTCACCTGATGGTAAGTGGTCACTGGCACCCATGGACATCTGTAAGCAACTTCATACAGAACACAAGATTCTATCTGAAGTCAATCACAGAAGCGACCATCTTAGTCCTCGGGAGTAGCGATCCCAAGGAATAAAATGGTCGCCTCATAATTATAAAAGTGTGTGCCGGCAACCACGTCCTTCCATTGAAACGCAAAAACTGCTTCACGCTAGAAATAGATGTGGCGGTTGTAATTCGCCGGTCGAACTACACTAGTTCTACCACCTATAATAATATGGTCGTCACACATTAAAGCGTTCCGATTACCACACCCTTTTAACGAAACGCAGAACCGCTGAGATAGGTGCAGCGGTGGTAGCTTCCCGGTTAAACCACACTCTTTCTCTACTTGTACCTGTCATGTCCACCTCCACCTCTATCTTTGCATGTACCTGTCTTATTGTTCACCGATTACTACTAAAGACTTATAATTAAAGTAATTACTGAAATATTACGGTCAAATTTTAAGAAGTGTATAATTTCGACTTATTCGAATAATAATAACTAGTCACCCGTCGCAACGGTCAAAATTCGACCGTAATTTAAATTTAAAAAACTAAACTTTATATTGTAATATTTATTTTGAACGCACCCGTCAAAGGTAAAAAGAGTTTTAATTAGCTAAGCAGCATTTCAAACCAATAGCGGGTATTTTGACAATGATATCTGACATTTTTGGCGTTGTGTGTTTTCATAGAAAGACATTGAATGTTCTATTTCGTTTACTATGTATGTGTTTGTTTCAAATGCAAGGCAGTGTATGTAATGTGTTCTTAGTTGATTTTATGTATGTTTTATGCATTATTTGAAAAAAATATTAGCATTGCGCAATCCTTCTCTTCATCAACTATAACCGTGCGTAAATTCATACTTCTCCGTCTGCAGCAAGTATCCTTATCACAAGTTTTGCTTCACGTATTAATATATAGATAACATGTTCTCGAGACATTTAAGGTTTCTGTAGTGCAGTGCAAGCGATGAGATTCAAGTGAATAAAGTGTTATTTTTTGTACTTTTGGATGGAAAAGCTAACTCTTAACAGAGAATATAAACCTATTTGCTATTTTAATGCTCTTATACATCACTTATTTAAGCACCCTTAATTAAAGCACCAACTAACTAATTGAATGGTAACAATCAATAGCTTAATTAGTCGCTTCGCGTAAAAGCCTCTCCATTACTAAAACTAAACGCAACGGCCGAGTGCCTTGAGCGTAGTCGTTTTATATTCGTTGCTATTATGTGAATTCCAGATTCGATTCTCGAGGAATATCTCAAGAACATATTCATATTAACGTTGTAATGTCGAATAAGTGCATTTCTTGAGGTGTTACTTTTACACTCACACTTTGTTGATTACTTCACTACATAGTATAAAACAAAGTTGCTTCCTGCTGTCTGTCCCTATGTATGCTTAGATCTTTATAACTACGCTACGGATTTTAATGCAGTTTGTTTTAATAGAAAAAAGATTCAAGAGGAAGGTTTTTATGTATAACAAATGCAAAATCAAATTATCAAACATATTATTGGAGGAACATTGATAATTTTATTTTTTGATTTATGACGAAACGAAGTTCGCCGGGTCAACTACATAGTCATTTATCAGGTCTAGAGACTAGTGTGGTTCGACGAGGAAGTACCACCGCCACTCCACCTAATTCTAGTGCGAATCAGTTCTGCGTTTCGGTTGAAGGATGTGGTTGCAGCTCACATTTATATGAGGCGACCATCTTAGTCCTCGGGAGTAGCAACGCGTCTGTGGACTTCAGATAGAACCTTTGTTTCCTATGCGCTCAGATATCCATCGGTGGCAGTTTCCACTTACCATCAGATTGACTGCATGCTCTTTTACTACTTCATCTTATAAAGAAAGAACTTTTGCACACACACACACACGCTTTCTGCACTCATAGCCCCATACTAGGATTTTCTCATGTGTCGCGAGTACCATTAAAATTACAACTTTATAATTTAATGTATATTTGTAAGCCACTCAGTGACAGAACAAGCGATTAAACAAAATTGACATATACAAGACGAATACACAAACACATGAATCTAAACTCAGACTCAACATCTTTCAGATAACTGTCTGGCCGGGAATCGAACCCGGGACACCTTGCGTGTCAGACCGGCATGGTAACTGCTCTGCTACGCTGGTCGTCTTTTGGGATAGAACCACCGAGATAACCTTTTGACTAAATACGGGTACATACAATTAGATAATCTTAATTGTATTAAGTCACTAAGTAATTAACGGGTAGCAATGGCTTACTTAATAATTAGTGGTAGGATGCATTAATTATATTATTAATCATATGGATTGGTTTTGACTCCATACATATAAGACGAATAAAAGAAATTTCTATAATTAAAACATTTTTTATCTGTTTGTTTGTATGTTAGAAGATTAAAAACTACGAAGTATATAGTAACGGATAGAAAATATATTTATAACCTAAACTACTAGACAGAATTTAGTCTTGGTGCTAACCCATTATCGTCCCACTGCTGGGAACGGGTCTTCTTTCAGAATGAGAGAGTTTTAGGCCAGTCCACCGCGCTGGCCAAGTGCGAATTGGTGGATGTTATTATAATAATTCTTAAAAATCTTCACACATTTTTCGTCATGGACGTGCAATACGTGGAATGATGAGCTCTTCTAAAACGGTGAAATAAGAGCTCTTCAAAGCCGACGATGCATTGGCGACCGCTCTGATGTTGCGAATGTCCATAGCTCTCGTCAACCCATTATTGTCCCACTGCTGGGCACGGGTCTTCTTTCAGAATGAGAGAGTAACAGGTCATAGCCCACCGCGCTGGCCAAGTGCTAATTGGTGGACAATGTCCATAGCCGACGATAACTATTTTCCATCAGGTAGCCTTATCGTCAAGTTTAATTTTAAAAAATCTTGACAAAGTATAAGGTAGAAAGGGTTTTAATGGACTCCTAAAAACTCCTTCCACTTGTGAGTTAATAAAACTAGTATAAATTCTTAGAATATATTTTCCTAGAGAATTCTTTAACAAATAACTGAATTGCAAATTGTGACGTTATTATGATTACCATAATTCCCGGCAAAAACATGTTGGCTCGAAAGCCTTCACCCGCAGTGTTGCTAATCTGAAAAATATCTTATTTCCACAGACTAAAAATATCCGCGTTAGCTCGAAAATAACGATGCTTGGGTAGGTGGAAGATAATTTAGGGTTAAATAATATTTTCGGTTATTTATTTACTAATGAATGGAACTATTTTCATCTGGAAATGGGTGGTATTAATTGTAAGGTACTTATATATTGTAAGGTAAATATGTAGTAATGACAGCGTGACATGTGTGTAAATGAATTAAGGTTCTTACTTTGTATCTGCTTGTTTTAATACTCATCTTTTGGGTATGGACATTAAACACAAACCCTTTTTTTATCTAACTGAAGTAGCAAACGAACATGCAGTTCACATGGTAAGTGCCTACTGCCGCCCATGGACATCTGTAATCAACTTCATACAGAACATGGGTCCAATCTGAAGTCAATCACAGATGCGTTGCTCCCGAGGACTATAATGGTCGCCTCATGTGAAAGTATGCCGGCAACCACACCTTTTCATCGAAACGCAAGAAATGCTTCACGCTAGAAATAGGTGTGGCGGTGGTACTTCCCCGGGCGAACTACACTGGTTGTATCACCTTGAACCTTACCCTTTTTTTAAATAAGTAAGTAAGGCTAGCTATTTACACAAAATCGTCCGTCCCAGTTTCAACTCCACATTTGGTCGGAAACTCAAAGTTTGGAATTGTCCAAACTTCGACAAAGTGCTAGTTCCTTAAACCACATGCAACCGTAGTAGTTCAACTGTTAGGAATTGGTAAAGACTAAAGACCAATAGTTCAAAAACTAATGATTAAGATTTAGTTATATAGGTAGAAGCGATGGCCTAATGGTTGTTTAAACTTGCTCTCTCGATCGGGAGGTCCGAGGTTCAAACCCAAGCGCGCACCACAGATTTTTCTAAAATTATGTGCGCATAAGAAATTAATTATCTCTGCTTTTCGTTGAAGGAAAACTTCGTAAGGAAACATACACATCCGAGAGTTTAAAAAAAAGTTATCGGAGGTGTGTGAAGGCCACCAATTTGCACTTGACCAGCGCGGTGGACTATAGCCTAAACTCTCTCATTCCGAGAGAAGACCCGTGCCCAGCAGTAGGACAATAATGGGTTGACGACGACGAAGATGGTAGAACACATTTACAATTGGACAGGTTGGATCCCCGGCCAGACAGACACCTGAAAGATGAATTTTGCTTTCGGTTCCATGTCTGCGTGTATGTGTATTTGTATTTATTCATGGCACATACAATATAACTAAACTCGTAGTGTAGGACTATGAGTATAGAAGGAGCTATTTATTTAAAGTAATACCTTATCGACTTCGGTTCTTATATATTTTATTATATTTGAAAACGTTAAGCTAAGTTTTAAGGAGCCTTATGCCTAATTTGTTAAAGTGCAGTAAGCCGTTTACTATAAATCGTATGTAAATAGTACAAAGTTATTAAATTCAGGACAATTCCTTGTGATTATATCACTTAGGTACCTCCGTCACGTCAATTATGTCCCACTGTAGTACACTATTGGAGTCACGAGGTTTTTTTACCTTCTTGACGTGATGTTGATCTTGCTTATCCGTTACTACTTATACATGTATGAGTTTCTTTCTTATCTGATTGAAGTAGCAAACCAAGGGTGTAGTCCACCTGATGGAAATAATCACTGCCGCTCATAGACATCTGTAAGCAACTTCATATAGAACATAGGTTCTATCTGTAGTCAATCACAGATGCGTGACTACTCATGAGGACTAAGATGGTCGCCTCATATAAAAGTGTGCCGGCAACCACCCTTCCATCGAAACGCAAGAAATACTTTACGCTAGAAATATGTGCGAAATCATAATTATGGACTGCAGTTTCGATTGATACTTCAATTACAACATATAAAATTATAATTTCAAATAATACAAACAAAAGATCCTGGTGACATTGCATATATTCGACAATAGGTTGGAAGATTGAGTGTCTATATCATTTTAGAATTCTTGTTAAGAAAAGAAAAGTTTAATATACTTGTCTATATCAAGCTTCTAAATAATTAACTATTTTATTTTTTAAAAGTTAATGCATTACTTATAATAAATTACTTAATTATTTACCAAAAATGCAGGCATAACTGCATGCCGCAGCTCGCATACACCCGTAGTAAAATTATAAAGGTAAAACTCAATCACAGGGGTAAAATTTCAGTTCTAAAAATGGAAATTGGAAATGGGTTTTCATTTTGCAAATAAAATGTTTGCATTTTCCAAGGCTCGTTTGTTTAGTTTGTATTTCAGACTTTCAGACTCCATTCGTTCTGGAAATGCATTTTTTACTCGAATGATTGAACGATATCAATAGATCTTCCGTTGTTTGCTCAAAATGATCGGAAAGCTGGGTGTTTGCATATTTACTCACATAAAATATATTAAAAAAATGTTTATAACGTAGTGTTTGCTAGCGTGAACACCAGCAGCATTTATTATTATGATTTCTCTTTTCAATGTTTTATTTTTATGATCTCTTTTCAGTTCGCTGTCAAATTATGAGGTGAACAGGTATAATAAATGTATTGGACAAATATAATAAATATTTATAAAAAAGTTATTTTATATCAAACTCATATCTCCAGGTGGTAGAACCAGTGTAGTTCGACCAGGGAAGTGCCACTGCCACACCTATCTCTAACGTGAAGCATTTTTTTGCATTTGTCCTCGAGTGTAGGAACGCGTCTGTAATTGACTTTAGATAGAACCCATGTTCAATTTGAAGTTGCTTACAGGTGCCCATGGGCGGCAGTGACGACTTACTATCAGGGGGACTGCATGCTCGTTTGCTACTTCAATCAGACAAAAAAAATGTGAAAAATAAACAGATTTTAAATATAAATATTGGAAGCTAGGAACTAAATGAGGTATTTTGCATAATTGAATGATATAACAAGGCCTTTTATTTTATTTTACATTCTGGTAGAATACCAATATTTTATACAGAAATTGTCAAAGCAAATGAGCCTGAAGTCAAGTTAATGGAATGGTCAGTTATGTCTATAGATATCCGTAATAAGCTACAATTGATTCTACCACTCTAAAGAATTTAATGGTTTTACACTTTTAAAATTTACTATTGAAATATTACCTTCTTACTGATGCCATCGGATAAAAACATAAAAACTTTTTAACAAACAATATCTACTGATTTTCATATCGCAAAAAAGTAAAAAATAATTTAAGTATAATATGTTGACGACCCGCGTGGCGCAGCGGTTACTATACCGGTCTGACACGCAGTGGGTCCCGGGTTCGATTCCCGGCCAGACAGGTATCTGAATGATGAGTTTAAATTCTTGTTCTAGGTCTGGGTGTTTGTGTATTCGTTTTTGTGTATGTCTATGGCACCCACGACACAGGAGAAAATCCTACTGTGGGGCTATGAGTGTAGAAAGCGTTTTTTTAAAGCGTTTTTAAGTTGGTTTCGAACGAACTCAGTACTTAGCATATAGCCCCGAAGTCGGCGCTCAACATATTTCGCTGAATGATGGTGACGAAACTAGGTTCTCTAATAATTTGAGCTATGTTCTGACAATCGGCTAAAAAGATAAAACGCTCCGGAACAAAATATGAACCTAAAAACGGTATAACAAAGATCTTATAGAACGCGGTTTCTACTTTAAAACTTGTAAAATTCCTCACCAGCGTATGAGGTATTCCTACCATTTTACAAATAAGATAAGAGTAGCTGGTTCGAGTGAAAAATGCATTACAATGAATAAAGCTTTATCTCTAATACCTGCCGAGGAGAATTATCGTGAACATTCCGAGCTCTATTTTAAAATTCTATTTTGTTGTATTTTCATTCCATATTAGACTGAAAAAGAATGAATTTTTAAGTTTTTAATTTAGCCTGCTTCTTTGAATGCGATAAATACATATAATACATAATTATGTTCATATTTTGCAACTGTTTTTCTACTCCATAAGGAGTTAACTTTCTAGCAACGTTGAAGCAAGAAGAAAACCCAAGAGCATATCTTAAGGTTTTATTTGAAATGTGATAATGCAGGAATACATTAAGTTTCAATTTAAAACCATACTAACATAACGTAATTTGAAGAGCGCGTAGGCCGCCCGTAGAACTTGTAGAGCGACCGTAGACGCTGTAGATCTCGTAGCAAATAGCAAGTTATTTATGTAAATTGGCCTATTGAATTAAGATTTTACAATGCTATGAAATTCAAAATTTACTTTTATAAAAAAGAAACTCATTATTGAAACATTAAACGGAATAACTAATATTGAATAGACTAGAATTTGGCCTGAACGCTTTTCTATGGCAATTACATTAATGCAGCACTGTTTATGAGAAAAGACCTTTTTTGTTCTCGAGAGGGAAACCGTCAACCCAACCTAACGCAGTGCGAGCGACGCAGGGTAATATGGGATTTTTACCGCACTAAAACCCCGGTAGCCGTCCTCGGCGCTATAAAGAGGACTCCGGGATCTCCAAAGGAACGCAACCGGAATCCTCTAAGCGCGTTGCCCCACTTGGGCTCCTCCCAGATAGGCGGCTGGGCACACTACCCCGTCTAGTCTTTACGATGGTATGCGACCACACATACCGCCGTCCTTCCCGGGATCGCCTGACCGAATGGCTCGAGCTTCCCCTCTAGGCGCCCACAACCCCGGAAGCCCCTTATAGTCGCCTCTTACGACAGGCAGGGGATGTCGTAGCCCTGATCCCGGAACTACAGGGACGATGAGAAGATATCTGGACGTTTTAGTTAATACAAAAGTTGCAGCAGTAACACGGAAACCGAACTGGAAACTTTACACTAATAGTGACCACTTCGCTACAAGGTCGGAGATACAAGATATCCAAAATGGAATAATACTGTAACGGTTTCTATCCCAAAATCCGCAGAACATGTTTCGTGTCTCGAAATTTCACGGCACTTTCCCACGTTGGGAATAGGCTCTAAATTACGGGCAAAATGTAGAACGAATTGTGTTTTCCACGTTTATCTGGTTGGAAATTTTCACGGAAATAGGTACTGGGATGGTTTTTGTTTTACTTTGAATTGTGCTATAAAAATGTTAAAATATTTACGCGCACAAATATTCATTAAAATTATTCATTAAATAAAATGTAATCAAATCAAAGAAACATTATTACAACAAAACACATGTATTATTAAATATACCCGTATGATTTATGTCATTTACACAAAGAAGTATAATTAAATCGTCTTTATGTCGGTAAAGTATTGTTTAAAATTTGTTTATAAACACGATACTCTACTTACATGATTTAAATTCGAACAAATATGCGGTCTAAACCAATAAAGATATTAAAGTAGTTAGTTATAAAGATATAAATAAGAAAGAAGACAAACCCGCTGATTTTCTTGCCGGATCTTCTCAGTTGAGGTCGTTTTCCGATCCGGTGGTCGTGAAAGAAAAAAAAAGTAACTGACAATTTGTAAGTGCCCCCGTAGGCCTATACAAAAGACATTTCATTTCATTTCATTAAATTACTTAATATGGCTTGTTTTTAGTTTAACGAATAATTCATCGGTTTCTGTAGGCACTGCCGGCTCGGTGTGGTCCAATTTCTTACTTGAGTTATGAAACATTAGATACTCTTACTTAAGAGTATTGTGTAGGTGTATAAAGCACTAAATAAATCGCCGAGTAGTTTGATAATAGTTTTTGCATCAGAGTTAATCATTTTTTTGGGTTATCGAGAGGGAAACCTTCCAAACCTACGCCGTGGAAGCGACACACGGTTGTGTGGGATTTTTTCCTTCAATCAACTTAATGGTAAGTGGTTAGTATCGCCGATTGGCGGCCGCCACATTTCTAGCGTGAAGCAATTTTAGCGTTGTAGCGGAAGAGTGTGGTGGCCGGGTCAATTTTGTATGAGGCGATCATCTCAGTCCTCGGGAGTGTCAACGCATCTATAATTGACTTGAGATAAAATTCTTGTTCTATATGAGGTTCTTTACATATGCCCATGAGCGGCATTTAACAACTTACCTTGAGGTGGAGTTCGTGCGACTTAATCGAAAAAACAAATGGACATCTGTCATCTTTACGAATAATAAGACTACTATTTAAAGTTACTCATAGACCCGTTGCTACTCTTTAGGACTAAGATGGTCACTGAAAAGTGAGCCGGCAACCACAATTTAAAACTGAAATGCAAGAACTCTTAATTTGATTTAAACAAACTGCTTCACGTTCAGATGTGGCGGTATTTCTTTTTGTTCGAACCGTATTTGTTTTACCAGTTGTGTCTTGTGACCAAGTGGTTAATCGCTAAAGCTACTCTTGTTTTCGAGGAGGAAACCTTAAGAAGGTACCCGACGCCGTCGGAGCAACGCCGGGTTATGTGAGACTTTTACCTCACTAATCCAAGGTGGCCATCCTCAGCACTACGTAGAGGACTCTGGGATTTCCAGTGGAACACAACCGGTATCCTCCGAACGTAATGCCCTGCGTTGCGCCTCAAGGTGCTTACAACGGCGTGCGGCCACACATGCCGTCGTCCAGCCCGGGGTCGCTTGGATAGACGGTTCGAGGTTCCATTTTTACCGCCCGCAACCCCATAAGCCCCTTTTTGTCTTTTCTTACGACAAGCAGGGAATGCCGTGGCCCTATTTTGGTCCCGGAACTACAGGGACAGAAGCTACTTGTACCTAAGCTCAATTTATAGTAGTCAGTAGACGTCATCCTAAGCCGATTTTAAGCTTATACAGCACGTCAGTACAAGCTAATCTTTCTTTGGCAACTATCGCTCGAGTTACCGATGGGCGGTCAGCCTTAAAGGTGATATAAACTGCATATACGTGTCATATGACCGAATGTAACCACCGTCGCCTATCAACATTTCCGCCATTATTCCGTGTTGAAAGAACTTCTCTCTCTCTCTCTTTGTCTGTCTGCCTCTCTCTCTCTCTCTGTGTGTGTGTGTGTGTGTTGTGCAACTTTTTGAAACCGCTCCATGGTTTTGCTTATAACTTAAGAGAATGTTTGTTCCATATTTTGCTCGTCTGTGCTTACTAAAAAACTTAGACTTTAAATACAGAACTCAATTTAATATCTCATTTGATCAGTGTAAAAGTTAATCTCATTATATTTCATAAACAAGCTTAATAATGATATTTACAATTTATGATTTGAAGTTGGGAAAATATTTGTTAATCTTAATTAAGACGACAGTAAGGTAAACGTGTAATAATATTTCTAGAATAGTTAACATCCAAAGGTTTTAAAAAATATTATAAAAATATTTCTTCCCAAGACCCAATTTCAAAGTTACTTAGTATTAAAATTGGAGATTACTGTAAAGGTATAAAAATTTTCAGCGATATTTCTGAGAAGTTTATCTCTTTTTCGAAGTAAGCAGGAAAATTCTAATTTAAAATGTAATCTATTTCGCTGTGAAACGGAATTATTTATATTTATGTCGACTGCGTTATCGCTTATATTAAAAAAAACACACACACACGCTTTTTACGCTCATAGCCCTACACTAGGATTTTCTCTTATGTCGTGGGTACCATGGACACACACAAGACGAATACAACACCCAGACCCAGAACATGAAACTAAACTCATCGTTTAGATACATGTCTGGCCGGAAATCGATCCCGGAACCCATTGCGCGTCAGACCAGTATGGTAAGCGCTCCGCCACGCGGGTCGTCAAAATATTAAAATATCGGAATAATTCTAATGTCTAATTCTAATCTAGATTATATCTAACGAAGTGAATGGGTGATGTGTCAGGATGGTCGAGGTTTCTTCGTTATTATTCATTCTCGAAGATTTCAAGTAAAACACAGGAATAAACTTCTTCGATTTATTCGCAATTGAGGAGGTCCGATCGCTTCGACGGTTAAACAAGAATCTTTCTCTACCGGCAGGCGCTCGCCTTTTTATAATAATGTTTTGTGAGGTGACGATAATAAATTTATGGAGGGTGAACTAAATTACAATTCTAAAAATCACTAAATATTGTTAATTTAATAAACAAACAATTTTCGATCTTTAAACTTACTAAAATAATTATTATCGGCGACGTGTTTTTCATAAATACGCGGTGTTGCGCCGACATATCTAATGAAGTATATGCGACAGAATTATTTGACATTTCACTTTTCCTGAATGCCGTTGCTTTTTATTTCCTTTGAAGTTTAGGAGAGTTAATGCTTTTTCTAAGTATGTGTAGGTAGCACTTGGTCGTTAAAACGAGCCTGAGATAGATTTCGAGAAGACCTTTCAAAAAATTACGAACAGCAAGAATTCAATAAGTCCATCTGATGATAAACATGTACTTTTGGACATATGGAATGAACCATTTTAGGATTGGATTCATCTCTTAAGTCGGTGATCAAAATCCCGCGTGACAGGAAAATTCTCTTCATTAATACCACAAGCTGTATGCCAAATGTACTTATCTACTCTAAGCTTTACCCATTTTAAATCCTACCCACTAACCTTCCTAGATTTATATCCTAGACTTCTTAGTCTTCCAGACCTGAAAATTCCCTGGAATTCAGCCAAGGATCGTATCAATGAACTTTATTCGCATTGTTTGAGATACTGAACGGCTATCTGCTCATTGCAAATGGCTTTTAAACAAAGGGTTTTACGGAAAACGGAGCTGTAATGGAAAATTGAATTAAATAAATCACACCCTTACCGTGATTTAATATTGGTCCACCTTTTTAAGATGCTAAGTGGATAATGAATTTTATTCTGGGCATTGGTACTTTACCTATTTATGTGTGCCTATGATATTTACGACAGTGGCAATTTTTTTTAATTTGTTTTTCAAGAGATTAATTAAAATCGTAAAGTATTCGCTTAAAACAGTATGGTATTTTTGTACAGCGCTTAGTACGAATCCATTTGATGCGCCTCTTTGTCAGCTCTAAGTACACATATTTTTTTTATATTTATACTTCATTATCAATGTAATATTTTCCTACTAGCCATCGCTACAATAGTAATATGCAAGGTGGTAGCAGTATGCTTACCGTGAGGGTATCACCGCCACACCTATTTCAAGGGTAAACGAGTTTATGCGTGTGGAACTGTGTGGTTGCCGATTTACTGTCATAAGAGGCAACCATCATAGTCCTCAGGAATCGAAAACCATCATAGTCAGCACCCCATTTGTGATTGATTTCAGATAGATCCTCTATTCCATACAAAGGTGCTTACACATGTCTGTTGTGTGATAACTTTCCAGATGGTGGACACCATCTGGTAAGTTATCACAAGTAACATGCTGCTGCATGCTTATTTGTTATTTTAAATTATTTAAAAATCGATACTAGTAGGTTTAATATACCCGTCCCTGTAATTCCGGAATCAGAATAAGGCTACGGTATCCCCTGCCTGTCGTAAGAGGCGACTAAAAGGGGTTTCCGGGGTTGTGGTGGCTTGAGTGGGAGCTCGAACCGTTCGACCAGACGACCCCGGGAAGGATTTTGGTGTGCTTGGTCGCATACCGTCGTAAAGACCTGACGGAGCGGTGGTTCCGGCTGCTCACCTGGGAGGAGGTAAAAATCCCACATAACCCTGTCGCTCCTACGGCGTCGAGTATCTTTTGAAGGTTTCCCTCTCGAGAATAAAAAAAGGTCTAATATACCACCTGAAACAAAACAATCGTGCATTTAATTTAACTATTGTATCACAGTGTTCACCAATCATAATCCCGATAGTAAACGACGTTGCTAATGTTAAAAATATTACATACATTATGCTTATAAGACTTACTTAATTATATTTTCCTGTTTTCCAGATATTAAATTTGATTAATAACAAAGGCTGTATTAGAAATTCGCCGAAGAAAGATTTCAGGCGGCGTTAATTAATCGTTGCCATTAAAATTAATTACAGTCCGAAGGCCAAGGGCAAGTCATAACGAAAATATTAAAGTTTGCAAGTTTATAATGAGCGCACAGAAGCGGCTCCCAGTTTTACTCCTTATAAATTGCTAAGCACTTCAAGGTTGTTGTAGTTATACGTACCAGATGGTATGGTGGGTTTAAATAACTACCTGGGCGGAGGCCGAAGGGGTTACGTGCTCAAAGTATTCCGATTGTTTCTTTGGAGTTCCCGAAATTCTTTTCCTAGCGAGGAAAACGGTAACCGGAGAATTTAAGTGGGTAATAATCCCAAATAACATGGCGTCGCTCCTACAACCACGGGATTTTTTTTAATGTTTCACCCTCGAAACCAAAAAAAGCCTTTAACTAATTTAAACTATAACTAATAGTCTTTAACTCATTTGTACAAATTATAATCAGTTACACTTGTTTCATTCAGATTTTTTAAAATTATATGATTAAAAAGTTTTATTGTCTTTGCGGGAGCATTGAATAAATTCATCCCAATTTATGAAGATGACAATGAATTTCTTAAACATTTAATGATAGTAATAATAATAATTTATATCAGACTAAAGGGTTGTCCATATTGTTGTTAGTTTTACACCCGCAATATTAGTGTTTCGTAATATTGCGTTTAAAGGTATTTCTCAAAACTAAATATTATAGAAAATTCTTAGGTATAAATGTAGCAGTTTTCTTTAATATTACACACACACACACGCATATCCTTATAATTTTTACATAGGCGCACAAACGGCCAAATTATACTTAGTGTTGCAGTGCAATTGAATGTTATAGTCCGTATAATGTAAATCCATAATTGGCTAATTAGTTTAACATAGGAAGTATTGTATACATTAGTTTAATAGCTGTGGATTTTGTTAAATAAATAAATAAATAAATTATTAAGGATCTATAAAAAGTAAAAAACGCACGTACTCAGTAGGGTAATCATAGCTATTAGAAGGATGTACTGAACAATTTTTTATACGTAATGAATATTATGACCGAAGAAGAAGAATTTGGTCTTTTGGCTTGGAGAATAATCTTAATTTTCTTCTTTTTTATAAGTAGAGACATGTATTTCTCAAAGATTTTACACAAAATCGCTTACAGATAAATTAAAACATTTTTTTTAATTTTCTTCATATTTTTGTGCTATACTTTTAATACTTAAATTACGTATTTTATACAATTAATTATCACACTTCGTTATATATATTGAAAATTAATTGCATTAATTTCTAACAAAACAAACAGTTACTGAAAATAACGCCATCTATCGGCAGGCGCGGTCAAAGCTTCCAAAGAAGAGACGTCGCGTGCTACCCGTCGAGCAACCTCGACGAAAGCGCGACGCCAGCGCCTCCAACCGCCGCGTGAACGCTGTGAAACATCCTGTCGTTCTAAAGGACCTCTCGCCTGCGAACAGCAAGTTTGGTAAGTTCCTGTACCGAGGTAAATGTTGTAAAGAAAGGAAAATAGATGGCGTTACTCGTTTGCTTGAGGGATGTAACGGCTTAATAATTAATATGTAAGAAGCCTTGGAAAATTGTTCTGAACTTATGAAAACTGTAAGTAATTAGTAAAAGTAGAATAGTGGTAATAAATTGAACTGCGTACGTAAATATATAACACGCATTATTGTTTTACGTCTAAATAAAAATAATAAATATTTTTGACAGCTTAGTATCTGTAAAATATATAGCGTAGGTTACTATTATTATTAATAATAAGCCAATAATTTTAATTTCTTACAGGTGTAAACGGCATGAATATGATAAGTATAGCGTTGCAAGGCCCACCAAACCTGCTACGACCACCAGCGACCACCCAGCCTCTACAAGCGAGGGCACCCATAGGTAACATCTCTTATTTCCATCGTTCTACTCGTATCGTTGTCACTCCACCATAAACCATATGGTAAAAATGGGGGTAAAAAAATTACCAAACGGACTCCCAATGTGTTTTTTTTCATACGGTTCAATCAACTAAACATTCGCAACTTTACTACCTACCTACCTATTATCGAAGACTTTGATTATGTCATATTCATTTAAAAATATTTTTATGTACCTACTACTAAAATCGACTATATTTGCGTGTTACTCAATTCCATTACTAAGTTCCAAATAACACGTTAATTCCGCCTTTCACCTATTTTTTTTTACTCCTACACATTTTTAATATTTTCCGAAGGTATATTTACGATAAACATATACTTTTACGAATTTAATTTAGAAAATATTTCCTTAATAAGCTTTACCGTTCTGATATACCTTAATATTTCTTACAGTCGAGAGTCCAATCATCAACACGCAATGCGGCGCTATATCCTTAGCATCATTGCAACCACCTTTGATGACCGCTCCACCCCTGCAACCGAGACCTGCAACCACGGGCTCCTTAGACCTCATGTTACCACTGCAACCAAAACTACTACCCGGTTACAACCTACAGTCTTCATTTCTCTCCAGTACCCTTTCAACTGTAAGACCACCAGATTTACCCAAATTTACTAAAGAAGATAGCTTTAAGCCAAGCGTTGAGGTGATTGTAGAGAAACAAGAATCAGTTTCTGAGAATTCTAAAGAAAGTAATGTTGATAATATGGAAAGCTGTGAAATTGTAGATAGTAATTTAGATGAACCTGTAAATATTGTAGAAGATATTGAGAACGATAATCACATCGTTGAGTCTGATGAGCCTCTAAATGAGTCTCTAAAAGATTCTGTAAATGCTAATGGCGTTTCATATTCAAAAGATGAAATTAACTCTAATGTTATTGAAACTAAATCGGCTGACACAGCTGAAACTAGCCTAGTTAGTTCAAACGATCATAGTCCTAATAACAACTCCTATTAAGCTCTTAATTGATTGTATAGAGAGTTAAAGTATTTGTATAATATGAATGTAAGTCTTAGATTTTAGAGTTAAATAGTCAAACAAAGGATCCACAAAATTATAACTTTAATTCATTACATACTAAATTTATTTAAGCTTAATGTCAAGATGACTATTGCAGCCATGGAAAAACTACCGATTGAAAAAATATACATTTCAATTTTGAATTTGCTCGTTTTAATCCTCATCCAAGTTTCAACAAAACATAGGAGCTTTCGTAGAACGAAATAAATTTAAAAGATTTTATGTATATGAATTTCTAGACTTTTTATTTACTATGTAATGTCCTGGATTAAAGTTTAGACCTACTCGTATAGGGGAGGTCTCCTTTACCAATTCACATTGTTTTCTATTGATATATCTCCTATTCTTACAGTCTGTTATAAAAAAAATAACTAAAATATATCAGAAACATTCGTGACACGCGGAGATTCCGGGTTTAATTTCTGGCCAGGGAAAAAATGTCATGAATTTAGATTCCTGCCTACCATCGAGGTATTGACAATTGGTATGAATATCCATAACAACCACGACGTGACTTAACGTGGCGCAAGTGTAAAATTTTCGTGAATTTTATGTATCAGATTTTTAATACCTGTTTGACAAGTTCCCCAACTTGCCAAGAGATGGCGCCACCAGTATGTTTGAATCACGCTATTAAATCTTTCATATATAACAAAAACGTGCGGCACTCGGGAACTGCCGCGGTAAAGCTATTGCATAGCATTTTTTATCAATTTATGCAATGACATAATATTTATTTATTGATGCAGTATTTTTTTCTTTGATATTAGTTCAAGTTTTTTTCTTTGATACTATATACTTTCTCACAAACAGTTGCTTACATATTCGTCCGATTTCCGAGCAGCTCGTCTCGATCCATGCGAGTTTCGGATTGTCGTACCATATACATACACGTTAAGGTGTTAGGTTTTTTTCGTTACGGAATTTCTTGATTCGGTCACCGCACTCAAAGCCCACGATAAAAGCTATGCAATAGCTTAAAAACACACTACAACGTTTTATATAAATATACTCGGAACTAAGTACGTTTGTCACAATTTTGCAAAGACTACCCTGTTTTTTGATATGCTCCAAACTGAGACTAAAACTCAGTTCATATAGACAACTTAAACAATTGTATTCTTAGTAGGAGGTGATAAATTAATTCAAAATAGTCATTGTTAACGGTTTTTTACAAATTGCAATGTATATTTCATGCTTACGTTTCTATTTCCGGCTGTAAATTGTATTAAGGTACAGTTATAGTCTTGAAGAATCCTAATAAACACGTAAATTAACTACTGTTTAGTTGTACATGAAACAGATAATACCTTATGTGGATTATTTGTATGCGGACTAACAACGACTACTGTTTGATCATCTTTAAATCAAGCACACTTGTCGTTCAACCGTTTAAACACTAGGCCTTGATGGAGAAAAATCGCTGCGTAAACATAATCACCTAGCGGGAGAGTTCCTTTTGTCACATACATTTTATCTTAATCCTATAAAAATCGAAATAATTTCAACAATTTCAATTACATAAGTAGGCAGTTATATGAGACATTATGAAGATATGTATACGTAAAAAAATATACTAGATATTCACAATTAACCTTCGTCTCGACCAAATTAGTTAGTAATAAGTTTATGTTAACGAGCAATTTTTGTATATTTTGTAAGAGAAAGACATGACAGTGATCAATTGTAAATTTCATGTAAATTGTAATAAGAAAAATATTTTATCCCTTTCTGATCCATATTAGAAAACACTTAGTAATAAACTGCTTTATTGCATTCAGATTGTATTTAACAAAACCGATTCTAATTTTTTTGTCATAAAACTTTTTATGTTCGTTTAGGTTATATTTTTTCATCGTCTAATATTTGTTTCGTCAAATTTATTACATTTTTATTAACATTTGATGTGAAACGTAGACCAAAAAACAAATAATTTCCGCAGAAGTCGACGGAATAGCACAAAGAAAACGATGTAAAATAATGGCTCTGGTTTACGTTTGTATGAACGGAAACTGGAGCAAGTCCTTTGGGATACCATCGGTTCATAAATAATGGTTTGTGTAAATAAAGAGTTTTGAGACCATAACTATTTACGATTTTCTAGTTCATTGTCATGATTTATGAAGTACAGTCAAGCTCCTTATTCGCGGGAGTTACGCCACAGTACAAATATGGAACAGTATGGAAACTAAGCCTTGTTTATGAAATAATTACCAACACTCTATTGAAGCAGTAGGGTTGTCTCTATATATATTTTTAGTAATACTTTTATTAATAGGTACTTATTTTAGCATTTATTGTCATGTAGTCATCAATAAATCGAATTGTAACATCTACAATTGTAACATCTACAGCAGTTTACAAATAACATAAGTAGGTAATCTCACAACTTCGAATTTTAATCCCAGCATGACGATAATTATTATGATACTTAGTTTGAAATACGAAAAACAGTTTAATATTAATACTTGTAGATGTTTGATAATGCGTGTGAATCTAGTAATTTAAAAAAAAATACATAAAAATGCTTTATTCTGCATAAATTACAAATAAAAATACATTATTCTGCGATGACACTTCTGGAGTTCTTTAATACTAAATTTATTGTGTAAAAAATTCAAACCGCCGTATGCCTCGTAATACACTAGTGGCACTGCGAAAACCTCTTAGCGGATACGTCAAGGGTTATATGTTTGTGTGAGTGTACCGTTTTCGAACGCTTGTATGCAGTTTCCATACTGTTCCTAATATTTCTACTATGGTTATATGTCGTGAATACAGAAAACGGGAAGCCAAGAAACCGGCCAGCAGTAGTCAAAGCTGACGCGCGAGAAGGCGCCGAGACTTTTTAGAGTTCCTTACTCTAAGGTTAAAAACGGGACTCTATTGCGAAGACTCGTTGTTTTTTCGTCTGTCTGTCACCAGGCTGTATTCATGAGATACAGCCTCATGCGAACAGAACACGTGATTTTTGCGGTTTTTATAGATAAAGGGTACGGAACCCTTGTTTTCGAATCCGACTCGCACCTGACAATATTTGGCATGTAAAGAATTTATTACCCGCGGGTACAAGAAAATTGCCTCAATTTTTGACTCGCGAATACTGAACACGAGAATGCGGAAACCGTGCAAAAGGAGCTTTGACTTTTTTTCTTTAGTGTAGTCCCGCTTGTACAATTTCTGTTAATAGAATTAATCTGTTAATTTGTGCAATATAGTACCTATACATAATGATAAGATTCACTTAGACCTTATTTATTTAACCAGATATATTAAAATATATGTTTGTTTAAAATGTTTGTTTTTAATGTGTTATTCTTAATTTATGTGTTATAAATAGTTACGTATTTAATGTTGTAAATAGGTAATAAAATTGATAAAAACATAATTATTTTGTATGTATTTCTATAATTTAGAATAAGATACTGTAATTTGGAAATTTTGCAAAAATGGCTCATATGCTATATATTTGCTAGCAACATCTTCACTGCAATAGTTACAATATATTACATAAATTTCGTAATATTAGGTAAATGTTAAAAAATAAATTTAAGTGGAATTTATAAAACACCAATTACGTATTTGTTGTTATTTATATTTAAAGTGAATTTTGATTTCTATTTCAAAATTCAAATTATTACGTAAGGACTAATATGTATAAGTACTCTTAATTAATTAGATATGTAAATTGCGACTATAAATGATATTTATAATTAGTCGTATGTAAATTAAAATGTGTTAAAACAGTTGTACTACTCGACCAAAACAATTAGGCGCACGACAGTTGAAACGTCATTAGAAGTAGGGATTTCCCATCCCGATACGAAGTATATTCTACTACCAAATACCAAAAGTATGTAGGTATACCATTATTAAAACCTACACCATAGTGGTGTATTTTCAATAGTCGAGTATTTATTAAAGCACTTTCATGTGTTTAATATATTCGCAGACATGGAATATTTTCTTTCTTTTTTTATTTGTGTAAGAGACTGATTCCTGTTGCAGCACACATTCGATTTTCGGCTTTGGAGGCAGTAGTACTGAACCCAATACTCTTCTCTTGTTAAATAAAATGCATATTTTGAATGTAAGAGACCTTTCTCCTCCACGAATAATCTCTTTCCTACCCATTTTAAAGTATATTGACGAATATCAACAAATTAAATAATAACATTAAAAATTCAACAAACACTCATTAAACTAACATTAAAACGAAATAACATTAACACGTGCTGGCTAACGTAAACACCTAGATGATACACGACTGCACTCACTAGGGGATGCGCGGGGTAAGAAGCGAGATGCGGGGTATTGAACCACTTTTGTTTTATGCGCCTAATTGTTATGGTTGAGTAATACGTAACCGATAAACAAAAGTTAAAATTAAATAAAAAATAATCTGTAACTAAAAAAATAATTTTGGCTTTCATATTGGTGCTCTTCCTAGATCGGTGATATAAAATTCAATTTCTCATATTTGAATAAAAAACTGATCAGAAATTATAAGTGGCCTCAAATGTTTCCCCTAAGAGAAAAGGGTTAGGGTAAAAATTATACTGAAATAACTCCCGATTGAGTGAAAGGTTTTCTTGTGTCAGGCACGATCAGAGCTCGTGGTGTTCCGTAGTGATTTTGATTTATTTTATACCTGTATTTGGCTGCAGTAACCAAATAACGAATTTAATTGCGAAAATTGTAACGATTAAAAATTTATGCGATGAAAATATTGATTTGAAAATCAATATGACAAAGAATTGTACGTTTTTAACAAAATGTATGTTTTGAAGATATGTGTCAAAATTATGTAAACAAATATTATCAATAAAAATTGTATACCAAAATATTTAAATATGCCAAAGCAAATACAAATATATTTTGAATATTTTTACATGCGGTTATTTTGCCTTCGGGCTATAATTATTTTCATTTTACCACAAATTTTAAGCAAATATTCAATGTGTAGTATATTGAACCTTTACTTTCATTTAACTTTAAGTAATTGTAATATTTAACAACATTAAAATTATGATATATATATAAACAAAATAACATGTCTATAAATATAACATGAAATATTGTTTTAAATTTGTGATAAAATAAAAAAAATATGTCTTGGATATGTGATGATAGAAAATCTCTAATTATCGTATTAAACCAAAATTGCATAAATCGTTTTAAAATTGATTTTGTTCTACCAAACTGTCGGTGTGCCAAGCGTGAGCCCGTTCTACTGCATTTCTCATGCGGATCTCTAAAAGAAACGAAAGTGCCAAATATTTTATTTCTAGTCGAAGTTAGATTTTAGGGAAAATGGCTGTTTGAATAATCGGCAAAGGCCGATAGGGTACTGTATATTGATGGATTTTACTTAAGATTCTCGATATATAAGATATTAGGGTAAGTAAAAATGTAATTTTTCCTCAGCTGTACCTTCTTGTTGTAAGATTTAAGTATCATTTACATGCGTTAATTATTTATTGTATGTTTAAATATTGTATGTTTAGAAAACCAGTAACACTTTTGAGTTATACGAGAATGTAAAATGTAATCAGTGAAATTATAATTTGCAATTGATTGATGTCTAATGATTGTTATTAGAGATACGCCGAATAGTGGTTTTACCGAATAACCGAATACCGAATGCTATTCGGTTCAGCGTTTACCGAACCGAATAATTCTTTTAACCATTTCTTATTAAGAAACTACTGGGAAAGTGTTTTCATAAAAAATGAATGTTTATTTGAAGTTTTAAAAATGAATGTTAATGTAAGAGTTTAGAAAAAATGAGAATTTGATTGAGGTTTCCAAAAGGTTGATTTGAAGTTTGTTTTATATTATTGACTTTATTCAACAAGCTCTTCATGGTACCTCTTTGATTTATAACATAAATATTACGTAAAAGGGTTTTTGCTATACTGTGACTTGTAGCAAAGAAAATAGGAAAAACTAGAACCGAATATATTCGGCAAAAAGAACCGAATAATTCGGCCGAATACCAATATTGAAATGATGCCGAATACGCCGAATGCCGAATCGAATAATGGGCGCATCTCTAATTGTTATGTATGATAAATAAAACATTTTGATTACTTTTGGTAACAACAATTTCGTGTAAAATTACAATAATAATTTATTTATATCCAATTAATTAATAATATATTGTTGTATACATTTATTAATGGCTAAATTTGTTTCAAATGCTGCCATTTTTAGGTTTCAAGTCTTATACAACAGTGTAGATCTATTTTGTGACATTTTGTAAAACAATTAAATATATCTGGGGGCACGGCAGTGCCACCGCCAAGTCGAGAAAAAAAGCAGCACGGCCGTACCATGCTTTTCTCGACGCAATTCAGGCCATAAAAGTACTTACAATGATTAACGCATGTAAACACACTTATCTTCAAAATCTTATATCGTAAGTAGATAAGTCTGTACCTACTGATACTGTTTTAGATCTAGAATATTTTTCTAATGTTACCTTTCTTGTTTCAAAGGTCAATTTGAATTTTGCTACCCATTAATAACTATAATAACTAATTTTTAAATTAATAAATTAAATATGATATGATGTTTTAATTATAGTTAATCTAAATATTGGGACAAATATTAAGAGTAGTAAAATTCGGCGTGACCAATAGATATTTTTACTGTACCAAACATTTTGTTGTTGGAATAAATGAAAATGGAAAAAATATATATTTTTCTTTCTACACACCACATAATTATTGGATATGGGTACATATAACTATATCCATATGGATAGGTGGTAGAACCAATGTTAACTACATACCAGGGCAACTACCAACAGCACACCTATTTCTAGCGTGAAGCAGTTCTTGCGTTTCGATGGAAGGGTGTGGTTGCCGGCACACTTTTATACGAGGCGACCATCTTACTCCTCGGGAGTAGCAACGCATTTGTGATTGACTTTAAAGAACTTAATTTTCTATATGAAGTTGGTGAGAGTGTCCATGGGCGGCAGTGACCACTTACCTTCAGGTGGACTGCAAGCTCGTTTGCTGCTAGGTATAGCTTGTAACGTAGCAAATTTGACCCCATAAGTTGTGTGTCATTAATATGTCTCAGCGCCATCTGTTGGGTCACGGTAACTTAATTACCGTAGATCGATAACCAATTAGTTCCTTTGTCACAGTGGCATTAATGTTGTAAACAGAGACAATAAATATTTTAATAGTACATTATTAACTATTAATATTATTTATTTATTTTAATACTTTGAACAAATCCATTTACACTATATACAAAACAAAATATTAAAAATAAATAAAACATATATTTTTTTAAAGTAAATATAGTAAAAGAAAATAAAAAGGAATTATAAATAAAACAAAGAGTCCATATCACTGCCTCTTGGGAGAGTCCCAAGAATGCTGGCGGCGTTACCTCTTTGTATGGTCAAACTGATTCTTTGGCCAAAATACGCACCAGCCCTTGGGTCTCCAAAAGCGTCAACCAGTCGCGACGATAGTTCTTTGCAGAAATGTCGTGCTTCTGGCATAAAAAATAATAAAATAAATAATTATGAAATAATTGCATAGTAAAATTAATAAATAGTGAAATTATCACCTTTATCGTTACAAAAAAATGATTACCACTAGTTACAAAAGTAATTTATTAGGTACTTTATAGTTACAAAAGCTAATTATATAACCTTGTTGTTATTTGTTGGTATTACAATTATTATTACCAAGTGTGACCTTGACTGTTTATATGATTATCTGTAAGCGCAGTCGTTATAACTTTATGCCCTAGTGCTTGAGTTTAAGGGATTATATGTGCTCACCTCGCGGATCCTCACAAGCGGCCCTGAGTCCGTTGATGTATTTAGTCTCATGTTATTCCGCTGGTATTAAGGAATATCAATGATCTTATTGTATAAATAAACTAAATTGTGTCATTAACTTCAGAATTGTAATAAATATTTAATTGTGTATCATTTGTTTAATTTGGATATTTCCTTGGAGATCTTGCTTCCAGTTAGAGCCCAACGTGGGGCCAACTGTAAAATATAAATTTAAAACAGTCAAGGTAACACTTGGTAATAATAATTGTAATACCAACAAATAACAACAAGGTTATATAATTTACTTTTGTAACTAGTGGTAATATTTTTTTTTGTAACGATAAAGGTGATAATTTTACTATTTATTAATTTTACTATGCAATTATTTCTATTTAATATTAAATTATTTTATTAATATTATCTTTTGTTATTTAATAGTTAATATTGTACTATTAAAATATTTACTGTCTCTGTTTACAACATTAGCGCCACTGTGACAAAGGAACTAATTGGTTATCGATCTACGGTAATTAAGTTACCGTGACCCAACAGATGGCGCTGAGACATATTATTAACACACTACTTATGGGGTCAAATTTGCTACGTTACAAGCTTACAGTGTGGTATTGTAAATGCTGGCCGGCCGCTTCTGTCATGACATTGTTGTACCATGATGCTCCAAGTCAATGCTCTTAATAGCTGTTTCAGGGAGCGCCGCGGCGCCCCCTGAGATGCCGGCGCCCGTGTACATTGCACACCCTGCACTATAGGTTAAGTCATGATTGCTATCATAGAGAACATTTTCAGTCTGAAGGCAATCACAGATGCGTTGCTACTCCTGAGGACTAAGATCGCTGCCTTATATAAAAGTGAGACAGCAACCATACCCTGTCAATGAAATGCAAAAACTGCTTCACGCTAGAAATAAGTAGGGTGTTATAGTCATACGTCCACCAATTCGCACTTGGCCAGCGCGGTGGACTATGGCCTACTACTCTCTCATGAGAGAAGACCCGTGCCCAGCAGTGGGACAATAATGGAGTGACAACGACTAGTCATACAACATTGACTATAATACCTGGTAGAATCACTACATAGTATAAAACAATGTCGCTTCCCGCTGTCTGTCCCTATGTATGCTTAGATCTTTAAAACTACGCTACGGGGTTTCATGCAGTTTTTTAATAGATAGAGTGATTCAAGAAGAAGGTTTTTATGTATAATACATGTATAATATAGTAGAGAAACATTGATAATTTTAGATTTTTGACTTTTAGGCGGAATGAAGTTCGCCGGGTCGACTTTTCGTTTTAAAATCACAGACAGAAATTTGTGTAGAAATACGAAGGATTTTTTGCTAAACAGCATTCCCAAGGGTGGGATAAGTAACTCCAGTTGGAAAATATTAAACAAGGTAAGAAAATAAATAAATAATGTTATCTGGAATCAAGTCCCGAAGGACGGCACAAAATTTTCCGTTTGAATTTCATATCTTATCTAATTCATAAATTGTGTCCTACTTTCTAAATTGGGTATCTCTTCAGTTGTATATGCTTTTAAAAGAAATTTTAAATTTGCGAATTGGGATGTTACTACAAATTGTGTGGGGTTTGTTTCAATTTACTCACTTCAGGGGTTCTTAAACTTATTGGTACTGTGAGGTCAATGGAAATTTTCAATTTTAGAATATCTACAGAACGACGGAAAATATCTAGAGAAAACTGTATTTTTACATTTTTAATTATCACTAGACATTAAGAACAAAATCAAAAAATAGGCGTAAATATAAATTATTAGCGAAGGATGTACCTACATTTTTTACTGAGCATAGCTTCTCAAAACATCATTTAATTTTTTTTATCTGACTGAAGTAGCAAACGAGCATGCAGTCGACCTGATGGTAAGTGGCTACTGCCGCTCATGGACATCTGTAATCAATTACATACAAAACATGGGTTTCATATGAAGTCAATCACAGATGCGATGCTACTCCCGAGGACTATGATGGTCGCCTCATGTGAATGTGTGCTGGCAACCACTGCCTTCCATCGAAACGCATGAAAGTCTTCACGCTAGAAATAGGTGTGGCGGTTCTACCACCTTGAAAAGTCAGTCTCGTTTGTTTCTCTATGTACATTTTTGATTTGTACTTGACTGACTAGATTGCAAGTTGCATCCTGAGCACAGTTTGAGAAGCCCTGACCTAACTGTAGTTATACCTTCTCGGTCTTAAATAGCATCACTCCCTCTTATCCCACAAATGTTGTAAGAGGTGGTTAAGGAACAAAATCTAGGAGATGGGCTTTATATTTCTTAGAGGAGTTTGACGACCCGCTTGGCGAAGTGGTTACCATACCGGTCTGGCGCGCAATGGATCCCGGGTCCAATTCCCGGCCAGACAGGTATCTGAATGATGAGTTTAGATTTTTGTTTTGCTTCGGTAAATTTAAAAATTTACGGGAGCGAGCGGAGCCGCGGGTATAAGTTAGTGCTACATAATATGAGATGCATATGCATAAAGGCATACGAGATATATCTACAGTGTCTACCCTTTATTGGCAACGTGTATTGGTTTCTGTCAGTATCAATATTTACATCCGTTGGACGGCGTCCGAAATTTAATTACGGCTTTGAGCCGACGCAACATGTGGTAGACGGTCCTCTAGATTGAAATTTACCTTTGGCTTTATGGAGGGAATATTTTTATTAAAGACTAGCAGAATCGACGCGACTTTGTTCGCGCAGACTTTAATGTAATCTATCCAACCATTATATATTTGAGCACCTCTTGGACATGTCCTTCCCCCATTCGTAATGGGGATTTGGTCAATAGTCACAGTCAGCAGTACTGATGCTATTCCGATAGTAGTCCCAAAAAATATAGCGGCGACTGCTTTGCGTAAGGGTACACTGATCATTGTGCGGCGGCGGTGTCCAAGTCTTTCGTAGATATTGGTATGTTCTCTTACACTGTAGAACATTTTTTTGTTCTATTATCAATAGATATCGCAGTGTATACAGTGAAGAAAAAGTTTTGAGCAAAATTTTTGACACTTTGCATCACATTACTCAAGTTTTAGCAAAGACGCATTATATATTCTACTAATAAAAATATCCTATGTTGCTCAGGAATAATGTAGGATTCTAATGGTGAAAGAATTTTTAAAATTGGTTCGGTAGTTTTTAAGTTATTTATGCCAAACATACAAAAATACAAAGTTTTCCTCTTTAAAATATTAGTATAGAAGTATAGACTGGTTGTATAATGCGTTTTACTTAAAAAATACAGTGTCGTCTACGGACGCCCGATGGAAGGTTATATGGTATATAGCATAGAAATGAAGTGGTAAGAAATAAACCCTTAAGGAAATAACAAAACACCAGAAAATCTATACTATAATAAATCTGTAAGAGGACGCTGTCTGTACATGGAACAAATTTAGGTGAAAACCATTTCTAGAGGTCTTTAATACGATATAGAACCCAAAATAATGGTTTTTAGAAATCTTTTCTGTTTGTCTGTTTGTCTGTTTGTCTGTTTGTCTGTTTGTCTGTTTGTCTGTTTGTCTGTTTGTCTGTTTATCTGTTTGTCTGTTTGTCTGTGTGTTTGAAAACGCTAATCTCAGAAACGGCTTATCCAATTTGAATATAATTTTCACCGATGTGTTGTGGGAAACTTCACTTAACATTTAGTGTTTATTTTATGTAAATCGGTTCATAAATAAAAAAGTTATGTCAATTTAAAACTACGCAGTATTTATTCTGTGTTCGATAAGTGTTAACAAGATATGTAACTACATAGTTGAATTGGTTGAAACTAAACATGTTATGGTCTGTAAAATGTATTCCTTTGTTATGTATTTTTTATTGGTTATGTGTGTACCTATGTTATTTGATACTATACGAATCTATATCTCTATATCTATATATACTTATATAAAAACGAAAGGATGTTCTCTCACTCATCTATTGAATAAACATCGTAGAGCCTAAACTGCTAAAGATACGAATATGATTTTTACTAGGGGTTCCTTTTATGACGTAGACGTCAGTTAAGAATGAATTTTCTGATCCCCCCCCCCCCCAATTTAACCCAAATAGGAGGTGTAAGTTTGTATGAAAGTCAGTTAATTTTGAGGCCACGTCAATAAAATTTAGTATTTCGCTTTGATTTTTATGTTAAAACATCGTTTTAAACCGACTTCCAAAAAGGAGGAGGTTATCAATTCATCTGTATTTTTTTTTAATTTTTATTTTATTTTGTATTTGTTACTCGATTTCTCCGCACTGGGTGAACGGATTTGGATGATTTTTTTTTCATTTAAAAGGTAGTGCGTGTCATCGGGTCCCATTTATTTTTACTTCACTTTTGACAGTGGCATCCATAAGAAAAGCGCACAAGTCTGATATTTGCAATAACGATGTGCGCGATAAATAGATGAATAACTCATTTTCCGACAACCGATTTTGATGATTTTTCTTTTATTTGAAAGAATGTAATTCAAGGGTACTCTGATGAGTTTGATACGAGATTACTAAGCAGATATTTCCTAAAAAAATTGACCTTCAACTCTTCAATCCTGATGATGCAGGGGTACTGCTAGCCTGAACCGTAGAAGTAAGTCAATTTGTTTTTATGGATATATAATAAGGTTAAACAAATTCATGGGACAAAAATTTGATCTTCAACTCCTCAACCCTGATGATGTAAGGGTATTTCAAGACTAAACCGTAAGAGTTGGCTATTTGGCACTTACGGTTATGTAATAAAAATACCAAGCAAAGATACACGGTAAAAATTTTGACCTTCAACTCTTCAACCCTGATGATGCAGGGTTACTTCAAGCCTAAGCCATAGGAGATGGCCATTTGGTGCTTTCGGATATGTAATATGATTACTAAGCAAAGACACAAAATGAAAATTTCGACCTTCAACTCCTCACCCCTGATGATGCAGGATACTGCTAGCCTAAACTATACGAGATGGGCATTTGGTGCTTTCAGGTATTTAATATAATTACTAAGCAAAGACACATGATGAAAATTTTGACCTTTAACTCCTCAACCCTGATGAAGCAGGGGTACTTCAAGCCTAAGCCATAGAAGTTAGCTATTTAGTGCTTTCAGGTATGTAATATAATTACTAAGCAAAGACACAAGATGAAAATTTCGATCTTCAACTCCTCAAGCCTGATGATGCAGGGTACTGCAAGCCTAAGCCATAGGAGTGGGCCATTTAATGCTTTCGGGTATGTAATATAATTACTAAGCAAAGACATAAGATGAAAATGTTTACCATCATCTCCTCAACCCTGATGATGCAGGGGTGTTTCAAGCCTAAGCCATAGAAGTTAGCTATTTAGTGCTTTCGGGTATGTAATGTAATTTCTAAGCAAAGATACAAGATGAAAATTTCGATCTTCAACTCCTCAAGCCTGGTGATGCAGGGTACTGCAAGCCTAAGCCATAGGAGTTGGCCATTTAATGCTTTCGGGTATGTAATATAATTACTAAGCAAAGACATAAGCGAAAACACATGATGACAATTTCGACCTTAAGCTCCTCAGCCCTGATGATGCAGGGTACTGCAAGCTCAAGCTATAGAAGTTGGCTCGCAAGTGCTTACGTATAAGTAATAAGAATACTAAGCAAAGACATGGGATATTTTTTTTTACCTTCAACTCCTCCCTGATGATGCGGGATAGTGCAAGCCTAAATTATAAAAGGTAGTCACGTAATGCTTACGGTTGTTTTTAGTATATATTATAAGTTTAAGGACAGCTCATTAAACTGAAATGTGATTAATAAATTAAACTTTAATTCATCAACCTTGATAATCTAAGTACACAACCTACTTAAGCCGTATGAGTTTGGTACTTATTGATTACAATACATTACAACCCGTTGAGAGAACATTATGATGAAAAGTGTCACTTTGAATACCTAAATCCTGAAAATGCAGGAGTATTGTCATGTTATTGTTAAGAGTTGGATTTAACTGTAGCTTTTTAAACAGGATGGGTTAGGTTAGGTTGGAACATAAAAGAAAACATAAAAAATAAGCGAGCAGGGTGCGGCAGCGCCCTGCGAGCGGATGCGCCTTGTTCGTATGAATTGTAAAAGTGTTTTGATTATGTCTTCTGCTTTACGAAGAACAATGCGGGATTTACGCACACAAAAAGCCCGATTCACCTCTTAAAAGATCCTATATTTGGCCACATGAAACAAAGTATGAACTTAGAATATATGTCGCTGTTCAGTGATATTCCAATTTTCTAATGATTTACTTCAAGTAGATAATAGTACTTTGTTATCCGGAAAAGTTAAAATCAATCTTTATATCGATACGTCTTCGTTTAAATGTGGAGGAGTTGGTTGAAAAAGTATATTGTTAATACAACCAATAACACTATAAATTGGTTCCAAAAGACGGCTATATACCCACCTACCAATGAACGTGTCGAAAAAAATAAATGACTTTTTTTTTCTAAATTTAAAGCAGCGTCACAGATCTACTATTCGGTAGACACAGTCATTGAGATGGAGGAAGCAGTACATTATCCAACAGAATTTTTGAATTCCTTAATGCCTTCCGGAACTCCTGAACACAAATTAATATTAAAAGTAGGTTTACCTATAATCATACTTAGAAATTTGAATCTGCCAAAATTACTTCAAGTAGTATTTTCCAATTCGGAAAAAGTTCAAATCAATCTTTATAATCGATACGTTTTGGTTCAAATGTGGAGAAGTTGATTGAAAAGATATCACGATATTGTGAATTAGACCACTAAGAATGTAAATTGGTTCAAAAAAGCGATTTACAATATTAGAATTCGTCTAATTAAAAAAAAATACATAACAATACGTTCCTACCCACAAATACACACTTTAAATTCGTTTTTTCACTCTGTGTTTGACCAGGTAATCCTTGAGCGGCCAAACCGATATTAATGTTACTACTTTTTATCATAGAAATCCCACGGTGTCGAGATTTGTGACACGTTATACACACACGCTTATACACGCTTTCTACACTCATAGCCCCACAGTAGGATTTTCTCCTGTGTCGTGGGTGCCATGGACACACACAAGACGAATACACTAACACCCAGACCCAGGACAGGAATCGAAACTCATCATTCAAATACCTGTCTGGCCGGGAATCGAACCCGGGACCCATTGCGCGTCAGACCGGTATGATAACCGCTGCGCCACGCGGGTCGTCGTCGTCGTTGATTTGCACGCGGGCAAAGCCGCGGGTACAGCTAGTTTAAAATAAATACATTAATGAAATAATAATTTACACGCCTTAAAATATTTTCAAATATATGCGATACTTAGGGCGCCTTCACATTAGGTCATAAGTAGCGCGGCTGCAGGGAATTCTTTCTTATTACGACTATAGCCGCGGGAATTTTTTACATTAGGCTGGCTATAATGAAAATAATAATAAAAAATAATAAATAATGAATAATAATTTCAATAATAAAATATCATCCATTGCAGTCTCGCGGCTGACGCGCTGCGGCCGCATTACTTGCGACCTAATGTGAAGGCGCCCTTAGACTCGTGGAACATATTTTTTTTACGTTTAGAGAAGCAAACTAACACGAAGTTTATCTGTTGGAAAGTGCTGCTCTACCGCCCATGGACACCAGTAATTTCATAAATTACCCCTTAATTCCTGTCTAAAGTCAATCACAGATCCTTTGCTAGTCACGAGAACTGGTATGATCGCCTCATATATATTTGAGCCGGCAAACAAACCCTTTTAGAAAAACATAAGAACTGTACTTACATGACTCCTGAACACTAAGCTCGAACCTTTCATATAAGTGTCTCACTCTTACCACACCCTTTAAAACAACTACATATACAAGCAGAAATACTTAATCATGATAATTATTTCTGCGTAAAGCAGATTTAAAAAAATGAATGGATGGTCTTAACAAAACCTATTAATATCCCACACATAAATGTATACCGTTTTTTTTGTTCTCGAGAGGAAAACCTTCTAAAGGTGCCCGATGCCGTGGGAGCGACGCAGGGTTATATAGGATTTTTACCGCACTAAAACCCCCGCGGTAGCCACCCTCATCGCTACGAAGAGGACTCCGGGGTCTCCAAAGAAACGCAACCGGAATTCTCTGAGCGCATTGCACCATCGGGCTCCTCCAAGATGGGCGTCTGGGCCCACCGCTCCGTCTAGTCGTCACGACGGTATGCGACCACACATACCGTCCTTCCCGGGGTCACCTAACCGAACGTTTTGAGCTCCCACTCTAGCCGCCCGCAACCCCGGAAGAACCTTTTAGTCGCCTCTTACGACAGGGGATGCCGTAGCCCTATTCTAATCCCGGTACTACAGGGACGAAAATAAAGTTATACCAAATGTTACCTGAAATACAATTTCACATTAAAATTTGCGAATTTAAGGTTGTTCAACGCAGGTGGTGTAAATAAGCATAATTGTACAAAATGCGCCACTTACTTGCATACTTGGCTCAGTTCCACATATTTCGGCGGCGGGCTTTGGTAAATCCTTTAGTTATGAATATTTACGTAATTCGTATACAAATGTACTAAAGTTTGTACAAATGTTTAATCTTAGTGAAGTACGTATTTATGTTTGGTTTTTAAAGTAGATATAACTATGTTTTTTATAAAATATCGAGACGAGTAATTGAGTAAAAAAATGGAATTTATATGCAGGTTATATTCAGCTGCCTTACTTGTCTCGAAAAAAAAGTGAACCTCAAATAAGAGTGAACCGGCTACCACATCTTTACACCGAAACTTAACAACTGTTTTACACTAGAAAATGTAAAACAGTTCTTACGTTTTATGTAGTAGCGGATGCTACATCTATGGCACCTCCGCACTCGAACTACATTTTATTTTGTTAACTCTAACCAATATCAAATTCACACTACGAAAATGCATGCCAACGAATGTAGTTATAACCGAAATATATTTAGGAAACCTTTTTTTTATAACGAGGAAGAAAATTTCAAAAGGTATTCGACGCCGTGGGACCGACACGGGTTATGTGGGATTCTTACCGCACTAAAAACCCCCCGGTGGCCGTACTCAGCGCTGCGTGGGGGACATCGGGATCTCCGACGGAACACAACCGGAGTCCCCCCAGCGCGATGCCTATTGCTCTTCCCTGGTGAGTGAATACGCTCAATACACCTTCAGTTATTTACGATTATTAACCACACATGCCACCGTCCTTCCTGGAGTCGTTTGGCTGGACGGCTCGAACTCCCACTCTAGCCGCCGCAACCCTGAAAGCCCCTTTTAGTCACCTCGTTCGACAGGCAGGGGATACCGTAGCTCTATTCTGATCCCGGGACTACGGGACAATATTTAGGAAACCGACACAGCTGTACGTTCTCTAAAATTGCCTTAGCTAGGGGCTGTATGGCCTAAAAATCACTTATTTTGAGGAAAGAGAGCGTTTAGTGGGGCAATAATGGGTTGACGAATCGCAAAATATCACAAAATGCCGATAACAGTGTTATAAGGTGGAATAAACCTTATTTCTACTATATCAGAAATTCCCATCCAATATTGTAAGTGGATAAATTCTCAATTTCCAATTACCGGCGTTGTACTAGGCATGCAATTACTTGCATACATCACGGGCCACTAACGACGTTTAATGCATGCATGCATATATTATGCAGGGTTGCTAGGGTTGTCTTTCACGTATATTATATATTTTTGAAAGGTTGAAACTATTTCTGCGAGAAGCAGTTTCTTCGTTTCGGTGGGTGTGGTTACTGGCTCTTCTTCCGGCTGATCTTTAACGTTATAAGATGAGAGATGGAGCTAAAGAGTACGCAGTTCTTTCTTATAGGGAACGCTGCCGTGTTGATACAATATGTTACAAACTCCGTATATGACTTGGATGCTACCTGTAGTCTATAGAACTAAAAGTTTATACAAAAGAAACATAAATTAGGGGCAAATTACTTATATGTATAGTCACCGGTTAAGAACCACTATTGTATGACGGTTATCGTCTTACTTATTCATTAGACGACCCGCGTGGCGCAGCGGTTACTATACTGGTCTGACGCGCAATGCGTCCCGGGTTCGATTCCCGGCCAGACAGGTATCTGAATGATGAGTTTAGATTCCTGTTCTGGGTCTGGGTGTTTGTGTATTCGTCTTATTCCATGGTACCCACGACACACGAGAAAATCCTACTGTGGGGCTATGAGTGTAGAAAGCGTGTGTGTGTGCGTGTGTGTATTTTAATTCAGATCTACATCATCGAACTCTTTGACTAAAATTTTGTACTACAAAAATAATGTTAGAAACGGTTCTTTTTTCTTCCTATAAAAATGTGGCTCCGATGGTATAATATTAGCCCTCCGAGGTACCATTTATGGTCAACCTTGGATAAAATTTCAATCTGGTACGAGATTGATGTACCATTAGCGAAAGCAAGCAACTACTTCTAAACATACAAACTGCATGCCGGCTTGATAAATTTGACGACGCGCGTGGCGCAGCGGTTACCATCCCGGTCTGACGCGCATTAGGTCCCGGGTTCGATTCCCGGCCAATCAGATATCTGAATGATGAGTTTAGATTCTTGTTCTGGGTCTGGGTGTTTCTGTATTCGTCTTTGTGTGTGTCCATGGCACCCACGACACATGAGAAAACCCTACTGAGGGGCTATGAGTGTAGAAAGTTTTTTTTTTTAATAAACTTAAAAAAAAAAAACAATGTAGGTCACCCTCACATATTACTATAATTTTACAAGTGATCTTACACCAAGAATACTACGAGCTTTATGAAAAAATATTATTTTACAACAGAACTTTTCACAGCAACTATAATAATTTTAACATTTTGTTCAATAAAAAACAACCCTTAAAACGTTTCATTATTCCACTTGTCTCATTTAAAAATCCCACATACTCGTCGGGGTAATTCACAGCCGCATGAAATGTTTGCTCGCCCTTAATGAGATATGAAATTATTCATTTTATTTAATGTTCATATTATTATTTCATACCATTTGCTTAATGTAAAGATTGTGGTTGCTGTTCTTATTGTACGCCACTGGATATATGATTTGTGATATATTTTCACAAAACGACATTGTAGACATGACACGCGAGCACTCAGCACTGATGGACTGATGCTGCATCTTCATGTAGCACGTGTAGATAGTGCAGGGGCAGCAAGGCTTCTTAAAGTTTTGGAGGTAATTGGAAAGAAAATTTAAAGAAAAATAGTACAGCAAAGTATTGGTCGGATAAAACTAAAATAAATGCCTATAAAAGAATCTATTTTTTTTTGAACTTTTTTCTATTATGTGTACCACTCGAATGATTTGCTCGTACTGTAATATATGTAAATATATGTAAATCTCTCTAAGAAAGCTTGGAGCCACTACCTCCAATACAGATTCTCGTCAACCCATTATTGTCCCACTGCTGGGCACGGGTCTTCTCTCAGAATGAGAGTTTAGGCCATAGTCCACCGCGCTGGCCAAGTGCGAATTGGTGGACTTCACACACCTCCGATTTTTAAGAACTCTCGGGTGTATAGGTTTCCTCACGATGTTTTCCTTCACCGAAAAGCAGTGATAATTAATTTCTAATACGCACATAAATCAGTGGTCCGTGCCTGGGTTTGAACCTCGGACCTCCCAATCGAGAGGGCAAGTTTCAACCATTAGGCTATCACTGCTCGATAATACAGATTAGGGGCCATTAATAAATTAACTCAGACGAATTTTGTTATTCTTTGATTCCCCCCTCCCTCTTGTCACAACTGGTCACATTTGTGATGTATCGAATGGTTGGATAGGTTGGTTTTGGTATTAATGTATTAATGTGTTTACCCCGTATGATGTTTGTCTTAAATAGCACCACTCCCTGAATGCCCGTGTGTGTCGTAGGTCACCGAGGGAGAAAGTCCAGGAGATGGGCAGCAGCTTCTTCTTGGGTATTGATCGCACTTAATGCGGTCACCAATATGTATGACAATCGTGATTATTGAGAAAAACCTCCATCAGGGAAGCAAAGGCCTCCAGGTTAAGTCTTTATAAAATTCAGTGCTAAATACGAGTTTAGCACATATAGATTGATCTATTAATTACCGCAAAGCCTAATATTCAGAAGTTAGAAATTTGCAAATGTATTTGTAATATCTGACGTACATGACCTGAATGTACCCGAGAGATATTTGTTTGATATTCGACCCCTAAGGGGTTAAATCCGGTAAATTGTTAGGTTATGTATTGTGTACTAGAAATCACGGTAAACAACCAGTAATTTATATAACAGTACCAAATTCCACACACGGATTTTGGACAGATAACCGGCCGCAAAATGTCAAGGCTTATCCTAGCATCATCACGTCATGGCGTACTGCCAGCAAGAGATAAGCCACGACAGAATTCAGGGCTAATGTTGATTTTAACACCTGTAGCATTGTAGGGTTAATGGATATGTTCAATTAACAAACATATCATTTTTGATTAGATCATAACATAGCTTTTGGTACCTATTCATACTTCATGGAAGAAAATTCTAATGCAGGACACATTTTCTTATGCGTTGTACAATGGATATATTCATTGCAATGGTTTTTTTTTATCTGATTGAGCATGCAGTACACCTGATGGTAAGTGGACACTGCCACATGGACATCTGTAATCAACTTCATAAAGAACATGGGTTCCATCTGAAGACAACCACAGATGCGTTGCTACTCCCGAGGAATATGATGGTCGCCTCATGTGAAAGTGTGCCGGCAACCACACCCTTCCATCGGGACACAAGACCTGCTTCACGCTAGAAATAGGTGAGGTGGTTCCCCGATCGAACTACACTGGTTCTACCACCTTCAAAATATATAATAAATATAAAGGTGAATACACAAACATCATTTACTTATTCATTTATTCATTATTCATAATTTAAATATTTTGCTTATTGAACATATTGGAACGAGGATTTTTTGTTCGGATTTTATATGAATTTAGTTTCTGAAAATTTCTTTCGACATTTTTAGAAACACTGCCTATTGTGCCTTTAGTCAACCAAAGGTGACTTTTACCTTTTCGTTTTAAGCGTCTAAAAATACTTTGATAAATTGAATGTCTTAGGACTTTCCTCCAAGTTCAATATCACGCAATCTAAATCCTGACAGAGACACAAATTGCGTAGTCGAAGCAGACCCTCAGATCGTAACGGTGCTTCGGAGATTGATCTTGTGTCTGTACATAAATAACTTATTCAGTCCTTTATTTGCTTTTTAAGGTGTTCAGACTAATGAAAATTCAGTAGTTTAATTATAAACGGATTCTTGTAATGCAATCGTCATCGACAACCCATTATTGTCCCACTGCTGGACAAGGGTCTTCTCTCAGAATGAGATAGTTTCAGCCCATAGTCCATCGCGCCGGCCAAGTGCGAATTGGTGGACTTCACATACCTCAGAAAACTTTTTTAAAGAACTCTCGGGTGTTTAGGTTATCTCGCGCGATGTTTTCCTTCGCCGAAATGCATGCCTGGGTTTGAACCCCGGACTTCCCGATTGAGAGGATAAGTTTCAACCATAAGGCTATCACTGCTCCAATGTTAGGAGCAAACTAATAGATTACTGTAGAAATGTTCAATAATTTAATCTGCTGTGTTATCAAGAAGTATAATCAAGATAAACATAGAATAGACCTAGACTATTCTTACTATTACTCACCCAGATTACACATTAATAAGTAGATTATGTAATGCAGTTTTGAAGTTTAGAAATTATATCTCGTTTTAATAGTGAATTTATAGTTCCACGACATTTTTAAAGTTATTTTCCATAACCTTTTAAATTACACAAGTATGAATCCTCAAAACTCTCAATGTATTATGAAATTAATAATTAAATATGAATTAACAAACTTACAATGAAACTTAAAATACAATGCACTGGGCTACAACCCATTACTGTCCCACTGCTGGGCACGGGTCTTCTCTGAATGAGAGAGTTTTAGGCCATAGACGACCGCGCTGGCCAAGTGCAAATTGGTGGACAATGCACTGAACAATTGATATAAATTAAAAAAATTATACAGTGCCATCTATATATATTTTAATGATATAATATGTATATGATGTATTTATAACATATTAAATATCTATATTCTTTGTGTTTAAAACACCTGCCGCAAATTTTCCAGCCACCCAGGGTTGACTGGCAGAGAATGCCATCAGGCATTAAGTTTGCCCTATTGTAAATTTTAAAGGTGCAATAAATATATAAATAAAATAAATAAATAAGTCTATTATAACGTGAAAGAAACAACTTCCTTTGAAGAGCTACTCGTACGAGTTACAGATGATGTGAAGTCACCTTAATCCCGTCTTATCCAGCGCCATGAAGATTGGATCCCATTACGCCAGCCGCACACATTTTAACATGGAAATTGAGTAATTTTTAACTCGCATCTCGCGAGACTTTGCCGAAATTTCGAGAATCTCATCCATTTTCATGTAGCTACTTTGTTATATTCTGAGAAATTTGACGTTTGCTACTTAGTTTTTTCTTGATGAAATATTTTCGTCATGAGCCTTTTATATTCATTAGCTTGATTTATTGATGTTACTGTGAGTTACATTTCCTTTACATGAATTCATCATATGACGACCCGCGTGGCGGAGCGGATACCATACCGGTCTGATGCGCAATGGGTACCAGGTTTAATTCCCGGCCAGAAAGGTATCTGAATGATGCGTTTAAATTCGTGATCTGGGTCTGGGTGTTTGTGTATTTATTATGTGTGTATCTACGATACAGGAGACAATCCTACTGTGGGCCTATGAGTGTAGAAAGCGTGTGTGTTTGTTTTTTTATTGTATGGATTATCTTTTTGTGTGTTACACTTTCTAACATACAACACTAAACCAATACACCGATCTTCCCATAATTGGTCGTTATGTTAGTTTAGATCCTTAGTTCAGACAAAGAATATTTTTTAAGTCCACCGTTATGACGCCTATAAGCTTTTTTTTTTGTTTTCGAGGCAGAAACCTTCAAAAGATACCCGAAGCCGTGGGAGCGACGAAGAGTTATGTGGGATTTTTACCACACTAAAACCTCCCCGGTGGCCGTCCTCGGCGCTAAAAAGGAGGACTCCTGGATCTCGAAACGACTTCAACCGGAATCCTCCGAGCGCGCTGCCCCATCGGGCTCCTCCTAGATGGGCGGCTGGGCCCACCGCTCCGTCTAGTCTTTACGACGGTATGCGACCACACATACCGCCGTCCTTCCCGGGATTGCCTGACCGAACGGTTCGAGCTCCCACTCTAGCCGTCTGCAACTCCGGAAACCCCTTTTAGTCGCCTCTTACGACAGGCAGGGGATACCGTAGCCCTATTCTGACCCCTAGGCTACAGGGACGACGCCTATAAGCTATTGTAAATATGTATCAATTATTTGAGGTGCTAAGCTTCGCAACAAGTACAGATCAACCGTTCATAAAAATTAAGAATCGATGACGACAATCGGAGTTCGGATCGATCACCGTCATTGGCAGATTTTCTAGCGCTTGTCCACGTACAGTGTTACAAAAATATTTTCATTAGAAAATATGAAATCATGCACCCATAGATGAACCGATATCTGATATTCAGATATCAATATTATACAAAATGATAATATCTTGACTGCAATAACCCGTATGCTACTTAGTTTTGCTCAGTGTACAAATATACATATCTATCGAACGATATCTAACATTTATATCTATCGATACGAATATATCGGTCTTGCACAGCAATATTATTATATTATCTTGTCTGTTTTAACCCGTTTGTAGTACCTACGTCCAATATCTGTATATATACACATACCTTTGAACATTCTGATTCATAAGCGATCGATTGATTTGAGATTAAACCTTTGTTTTGTTTATATATGTATCTATCGATCTATTTCAGACATTCATATATTTCGATAGATAGGTGATCTCAATATTATACAAAATGATTATATCCTGTCTGCGACAACCCGTATCTGTTACGCACTTTTGCTCCATATACTAATATCGACCGATATCTGATGTTTATATCTATTGCTACGAAGATATCGGTCGTACATTTCATTTATAATACAGAATGATATTATCTTGACTGTCACAATATCTGGTACCTATATACCTTTGAATATTCTGATTCATAAGTGATTCATCAAACGAATAGCGTTCAATCAACAGATAATATCGAGTATCCACTTAACATGTCAGCCTGACCGCAACTTATCGTTCCATACATACATTACTCGCACGATAGAGCTTTTGCTTCATAATCTATGCAACCTACATCAGCGTTACAGATAACGTGAGCTACCGAGATTTTCGATGTTATTAATGCTTATACACATATACGTGTTAACAAAATAAATGATGTGTGGTTGCCGGCTAACTTCATCCTCGGGAGTAGCAACATGTTTGTCACTGATTTGAGATTAAACCTTTGTTTTGTTTATGTATGTATCTATCCGTCCATTCCTGACATTCATATCTTTCGATATGATGTTACCAATAGAACATCTCAATATTATACAAAATGATAATATCTTGTTTGCAACAAACCGTATCTGTTACGTACTTTTGGTGAATATACTAATATCGATCGATATCTGATATTCATATCTATTGCTACGAAGATATCGGTCGTGAATTTCAATGCAACCTACATCAGGGTTACAAATAAGGTGAGATACTACGATTTTTGATAGTATTAATACTTATACATGCCTACTAATTCATACAACAAATAATACATTGTTGTTTATGTTTATACTCTAAATAGCTTGGGAGTAGCAACACGTCTGTGATGGACTTCAGATAGAAACCTTGTGCTATATATTAAATATGTATAAGTATGTAGCGATCGATATCTTTGTATGATATTTATATCTATCCATACGAAGATATCGGTACATCTCAATATTATACCAAATGATAATATTATGTCTGCAACTAACCGCATGTGTTACCTACTTTTGCTCAGTTTGCCTTACCTTTGAATATTCTGATTCATAAGCAATCCATCGAACGAATAGCGTTTAATCAACAGATAATATCTAGTATCCACTTAACACGTCAGCCTGACCGCAACTTATCGTTCCATACATACATTACTCGCACGATAGAGCTTTGGCTTCATAATCTATGCAACCTACATCAGCGTTACAGATAACGTGAGCTACCGAGATTTTTGATTTTAATAATGCTTATTCATAATATATACGTGGTAACAAAATAAATAAATAATGTATGGTTGTCGACTAACTTTCATACGATGTCACTGTCTTCATCCTCGGTAGTAGCAACACGTCTGTGACTGATTTGAGATTAAACCTTTGTTTTGTTTATATATGTACCTATCGATCCATTCCTGACATTCATATCTATCGATATCATGTTACCAATAGAACATCTCAATTTTATACAAAATGATAATATTTTGTTAGCAACAAACCGTATCTGTTACGCACTTTTGCTGAATATACTAATATCGGTCGATATCTGATATTCATATCTATTGCTACGAAGATATCGGTCGTGAATTTCAATGCAACCTACATCAGGGTTACAAATAAGGTGAGATACTACGATTTTTGATAGTATTAATACTTATACATGCCTACTAATTCATACAACAAATAATACATTGTTGTTTATGTTTATACTCTAAATAGCTTGGGAGTAGCAACACGTCTGTGATGGACTTCAGATAGAAACCTTGTGCTATATATTATATATGTATAAGTATATATCGATCGATATCTTTATATGATATTTATATCTATCCATACGAAGATATCGGTTGTACATCTCAATATTATACCAAATGATAATATTATGTCTGCAACTAACCGCATCTGTTACCTACTTTTGCTCAATTTACCTTACCTTTGAATATTCTGATTCATAAGCAATCCATCGAACGAATAGCGTTCAATCAACAGATAATATCGAGTATCCACTTAACACGTCAGCCTGCCCGCAACTTATCGTTCCATACATACATTACTCGCACGATAGAGCTTTGGCTTCATAATCGATGCAACCTACATCAGCGTTGCAGATAACGTGAGCTACCGAGATTTTTGATTTTAATAATGCCTATTCATGATATATACGTGTTAACAAAATAAATAAATAAATGTATGGTTGTCGACTAACTTTCATACGATGTCACTGTCTTCATCCTCGGTAGTAGCAACACGTCTGTGTCTGATTTGAGATTAAACCTTTGTTTAGTTTATATGTGTATCTATCGATCCATTCCTGACATTCATATCTATCGATATGATGTTACCATTAGAGCATCTCAATGTTATTCGAAATGATAATATCTTGTCTGCGACAACCCGTATCTGTTACGCACTTTTGCTCCATATACTAATATCGACCGATATCTGATGTTTATATCTATTGCTACGAAGATATCGGTCGTACATTTCATTTATAATACAGAATGATATTATCTTGACTGTCACAATATCTGGTACCTATGTAACTTTGAATATTCTGATTCATAAGCGATCCATCGAACGAATAGCGTTTAATCAACAGATAATATCGAGTATCCACTTAACACGTCAGCCTGCCCGCAACTTATCGTTCCATACATACATTACTCGCACGATAGAGCTTTGGCTTCATAATCGATGCAACCTACATCAGCGTTGCAGATAACGTGAGCTACCGAGATTTTTGATTTTAATAATGCCTATTCATGATATATACGTGTTAACAAAATAAATAAATAAATGTATGGTTGTCGACTAACTTTCATACGATGTCACTGTCTTCATCCTCGGTAGTAGCAACACGTCTGTGACTGATTTGAGATTAAACCTATGTTTAGTTTATATGTGTATCTATCGATCCATTCCTGACATTCATATCTATCGATATCATGTTACCAATAGAACATCTCAATTTTATACAAAATGATAATATCTTGTCTGTAACAAACCGTATCTGTTACGCACTTTTGATGAATATACTAATATCGATCGATATCTGATATTCATATCTATTGCTACGAAGATATCGATCGTGAATTTCAATGCAACTTACATCAGGGTTACAAATAAGGTGAGATACTACGATTTTTGATAGTATTAATACTTATACATGCCTACTAATTCATACAACAAATAATACATTGTTGTTTATGTTGATACTCTAAATAGCTTGAGAGTAGCAACACGTCTGTGATGGACTTCAGATAGAAACCTTGTGCTATATATTATAATAATATATGTATAAGTATGTATCGATCGATATCTTTATATGATATTTATATATATCCATACGAAGATATCGGTTGTACATCTCAATATTATACCAAATGATAATATTATGTCTGCAACTAACCGCATCTGTTACCTACTTTTGCTCAATTTACCTTACCTTTGAATATTCTGATTTATTAGAGATCCACCAAACGAGTAGCGTTTAATCAACAGATAATATCGAGTATCCACTTAACACGTCAGCCTGACCGCAACTTATCGTTCCATACATACATTACTCGCACGATAGAGCTTTGGCTTCATAATCTATGCAACCTACATCAGCGTTGCAGATAACGTGAGCTACCGAGATTTTCGATGTTATTAATGCTTAAACACATATACGTGTTAACACAATAAATGATGAGTGGTTGCCGGCTAACTTCATCCTCGGTAGTAGCAACACGTGTGTGACTGATTTGAGATTAAACCTTTGTTTTGTTTATGTATGTATCTATCCGTCCATTCCTGACATTCATATCTTTCGATATGATGTTACCAATAGAACATCTCAATATTATACAAAATGATAATATCTTGTCTGCAACAACCCGTATCTGTTACGCACTTTTGCTGAATATACTAATCGATACATTACGATCGATACATACTTATACATATATAATATATAGCACAAGGTTTCTATCTGAAGTCCATCACAGACGTGTTGCTACTCCCAAGCTATTTAGAGTATAAACATAAACAACAATGTATTATTTGTTGTATGAATTAGTAGGGATGTATAAGTATTAATACTATCAAAAATCGTAGTATCTCACCTTATTTGTAACCCTGATGTAGGTTGCATTGAAATTCACGACCGATATCTTCGTATCAATAGATATGAATATCAGATATCGATCGATATCTTTATATGATATTTATATTTATCCATACGAAGATATCGGTTATACATCTCAATATTATACCAAATGATAATATTATGTCTGCAACTAACCGCATCTGTTACCTACTTGTGCTCAATTTACCTTACCTTTGAATATTCTGATTTATTAGAAATCCATCGAACGAATAGCGTTTAATCAACAGGTAATATCGAGTATCCACTTAACACGTCCGCCTGACCGCAACTTATCGTTCCATACATACATTACTCGCACGATAGAGCTTTGGCTTCATAATCTATGCAACCTACATCAGCGTTGCAGATAACGTGAGCTACCGAGATTTTTGATTTTATTAATGCTTGTACCTATTTATATACTACAGAGAATAATACATGTTTTTACCTATCACCCTATAGTATAAAACAAAGTCGCTTCTCGCTACCTGTCCCTATGTATGCTTAGATCTTTAAAACTACGCTACGGATTTTAATACAGTTTTTTGAAGTGAAACTTCTTTATCGGGGTTGGAAAAAAATTTAGTGTAACATTTTTTCGTTATGCGCCATCTTTTTCTGTTACGCGCCATCCTTTTTTTCCGTTACGCGCCATCTTTTTCTTATCCCTACCACGCGTGATATTAGATAGATTATTATAGATTAGATTATTAGATAAAGTTTAATAAAAGCCGTTTATTAAACTTTATCTAATTTAACTTTATTTAACCAATTTCTGTATAGTTGCATATAGCAAATTATTTTTTGAAAAATAACGTCATAAAGAAGTTTCACTTCTTACGAGTGTACGCTAGCACACGCATACATTTTTTTTGATAGATACACTGCATTCAAGGGGAAGGTTTTTATGTACAATACATGTATAATATAGAGATATGGTAATTTTAGATTTTTGGCTTTTAGGCGGAATGAAGTTCTGCGGGTCACCTAGTGATAATATATAACAATAAGATACTCAATAATGCAAGAACCGCTGGTCCGATTCACATGAAATTTTGCATGAATGTCGCTTATTTAACTGCTCGGTATATATGTAGTCTATAGAGACTACATATATATTTTTAACTATTTAAAGATGGCTACTATTTTTGTGTCATCAATGTCCCGAAGCGAAGCACGAGTAATTCAGCTAGTAGTAAATAACCACGACCCTTCGTCATGATTTTATCCCTTATTCACCTTATACGACTACGGTATTCAAAATCAAATCATCAAACGGCACTTAACAAGTCTTGAAATGTGGTAGAACCAGTGTAGTTCGACCGGGGAATTACCACCGCCACACCTATTTCTAGCGTGAAGCATTTATTGCGTTTCGATTTCGAAGGCTGTGGTTGCCGGCACACTTCCACATGAGGCGACCATCAAAGTCCTCGGGAGTAGCAACGCATCTGTGATTAACTTCAGATGGAAACCTTGTTCTGTATGTAGTTGATTACAGATGTCCATGGGCGGCAGTGATCACTTACCATCGGGTGGACTGCATGCTCGTTTGCTACTTCAGTCAGATAAAAAATTAATAATGTTTATATAAAATTGTACAATAATCTAACTTTGTCAAAGAACAAATTTTGAATATGTAGACAGAAAACGAATTCAGCAACAGTAAAACTTGTCCCAAAGGAAGTAGTCGCAACAGTTAAGTACTATAAAGCCACTAATTAACGAGTGTCTAATTAGCGCGTCCCAATTATTTATGCTACAAGGCGAAATGCAATTATTTCGTTTTAACAATGTTTTGGAGCAAGCGCTGGTCTAATTTAGATGAATGCTTTCATGACCTGGGTTCAAATTTAGCAAGTACAGGACCATTTATAAGTGAAATTCATGTGCAACAAATTAAGTAATATACTACGAGTACATTGTATAACTTGGCATATTCTAGATATTGAAAAATAAGTTGCAAGATATTTGGCAGAGCTACCATACCGGTCTGACGCGCAATGGGTTCCGGGTTCGATTCCCGGCCAGACAGGTATCTGAATGATGAGTTTGAATTCATGTTCCGGGTCTGGGCGTTTTTGTATTCGTCTTATGTGTGTCCATGGTACCCACGACACAGGAGAAAATTCTAGTGTGGGGCTATGAGTGTAGAAAGCGTGCGTGTTTTTTTTATCTATTCGTATATATCTCTTCCTCATTTTAAATTAGTATATAATAATTATTCAACATTAGAACATATTCAAACTTAATATTCAAAACACCGAAACGCTTAAAACATAATTAAAATTAATAAGCGTTAAAATAAGTGCAGCAACGACATCTCAGAAGTCGAGAAACAAAAGGCTTCTTCCACCTTTAAAACCTTCATATATCTGACAACATGTGCTGTTCTAAAATTATATTAAACTAATATTTAGTAGGAAATAAATACATAATTTCATTGAAATGTATTTTTTTAAAAACCGTTAAACTGTTGGACAGTTTGGCAGACATAAGTGTATGAGTTATTGTATTTTTAAGTGGGAAAAAAATGTGTGCGTGTACTAGCGTACACTCGTAAGAAGTGAAACTTCTTTATGACGTTATTTTTCAAAAAATAATTTACTATATGCAACTTTACAGAAATTGGTTAAATAAAGTTAAATTAGATAAAGTTTAATAAAAGGCTTTTATTAAACTTTATCTAATAATCTAATCTATAATAATCTATCTAATATCACGCGTGGTAGGGATAAGAAAAAGATGGCGCGTAACGGAAAAAAAGATGGCGCGTAACAGAAAAAGATGGTGCGTAACGAAAAAATGTTACACTAAATTTTTTTCAAACCCCGATAAAGAAGTTTTACTTCAACAACCCCGATAAAGAAGTTTCACTTCAATAAATAAATAAAAAAACGTGGTAAATAATTTAATAAATGTAATTCTGATTGAACAGACAACAAAAGAGTCAGTGAAAAATCTTTCATGAATGTATGTTGGAGGGTTTTGTTTTCCCTTTTCCGGTGCAGAACCCTAAAATATCGCAAACCGGCTAAAAGGATTTCCACGTTAAGTATTTCGGAGTCGGAATTAATCATTTCATTTCAGTGCCATACGTTACGTATACAGGTGACCTTTTGAAATAAATCTGATACTTGCTTTTTTAGAGCGTGATTTTCTCTTTACAATCTGGCTTCGTTGCTAAGTGTTTATTTGTACTAGTCACCAGTAGCAGCACCCTGTAGTTCCGGGACCAGAATAGGGCTACGGCATCCCCTGCCTGTCGTAAGAGGCGACTAAAAGGGGCTTCCGGGGTTACGAGCGGCTAGAGTGGGAGCTCGAACCGTTCAGTCAGGTGATCCCGGGAAGGACGGCGGTACGTGTGGTCGCATACCGTCGTAAAGACTAGACGGAGCGGTGGGCCCAGCCGCCCATCTGGGAGGAGCCCGATGGGGCAACGCGCTCAGAGGATTCTGGTTGAAGTCGTTTCGAGATCCCGGAGTCCTCCTTTTTAGCGCCGAGAACGGCCACCGGGGGGGTTTTAGTGCGGTAAAAATCCCACATAACCCTGCGTCGCTCCCACGGCGTCGGGTACCTTTTGAAGGTTTCCCCCTCGACAACAAAAAAAAAAAAGTCACCAGTCGCAACGGTCGAAGTTCGACCGTATTTTAAATTAAAAAACTTAATTTCATATTGTCCAAAGTAGCATTAATATTTTTCTAATTTTAATAAATTGTAATAAGTTTCAAGTTATTTTGAACGCACCCGTTAAAAGTTAAAAGAGGTTTATTAACTAAGCTGTATTTAAAAGCATTAACGGGTAATTTGACAAAGACATCTGACTTTTTTGACGTGATATGTTTTCATAGTAATGTTCTATTTCGTTTATTATGTTTGTGTCAAATGCAGGGTAGTATGTGTAATGTGTTTTTAGTTGATTTTATGTATGTTTCATGCATTATTTGAAAAAAAATATTAGCATTGCGCAATCCTTGTCTACATCAACTATACCCGTGCGTAATTTCATACTCCTCCGCTTGCGGTAAGTATCTTAAAATCTAATCACAATTTTTTGCTTCACATATTAACAAATAGATTGTGGTTTTAAGTGGTGACAGTTGATGTTAGATTACAGGCACACGAGTCATTCTAAGATTGATCTCAGAAGTTGGTTTAATTGCTGTCCAATAAGACTAATTACCTGACCGTGGCAGGAGTAGAAAAATATTAAATAAAAAAAATAAGAAATTGACTCTCTCCCCTCCTTTTTCTCTAATTGCAAATTTTAGTATTATATGGCCTATACCACTCTCCTAACTCAGTTGATTCCCATGATATGTCATGTGTCTATATGTATGTACGTCATGCCGTTTGGGTGATGGCGCGTGCTCAAGAAATGGACATCCATATAAAAATACAAATTAATAAATAAAATTCAAGGTGGTAGAACCAGTGTAGTTCGACCGGGGAAGTACCACCGCCACACCTATTTCTAGCGTGAAGTATTTCTTGCGTTTCGATGGAAGGGGGTGGTTGCCGGCACACTTTCACATGAGGCGACCATCATAGTCCTCAGGAGTGGCAACGAATCTGTGATTGACTTCAGATGGAACCCATGTTCTGTATGAAGTTGATTACAAATGTCCATGGGCGGCAGTGACCACTTACCATCAGGTGGACTGCATGCTCGTTTGCTACTTCAGTCAAATAAAACAAAAAAAAATAATAATACATACGCTCGAAACACTACCCCACCCTTTTTCTGATGCAGTCGGGTCGCAAATACAGCTGGGCTACAACCCATTATTGTCCCACTGCTGGGCACGGTTCTTCTCTCAGAATGAGAGAGTTTTAGGCCATAGTCCACCGCACTGGTCAAGTGCGAATTGGTGGACATCATACACCTCTGAGACCTTTTTTTTAAAAGAACTGTTAGGTGTGTAAGTTTCCTCACGATGTTTTCCTTCACCGAAAAGCAGTGATAATTAATTTCTAAAACGCATATAAGTCACTGGTGCCTGGGTTTGAACCCCGGACCTCCTGATTGCGAGGGCAAGTTTCAACCATTAGGCTATCACTGCTCTTATATATTGCAAAAATAGCTTTAACATGAGAATTGTTTGAACGGGTAAAACAGACAAAAAAGATAAAGAAGAATAAGAATATGCTTCACTGGATGTAATACCAACGTCATTATAACTTGGAGACGGCATGAATATCGCGATTAAACTTTGTTTAAAGGATCTGGAGAGGTAGGTATTTGTTAAATCAGTTATGTTTTGTACAATTTGAATCACAATAAGTATTCACCTATTTTTACTGTCTCTGTGTTAGTGTAAATTTAAAAAACGGGTTGATTTTAGTGTCGTAGCAAAACGATATGATACGGCAAATCTATAATTTCGATTACATTCTTGCATATAATGAGGCACACTAAAGTAAAAGTAGTCCCTGTAGTTCCGGGATCAGAATAGAGCTACAGAATCCCCTGCCTGTCGTAAGAGGCGACTAAAAGGGACTTCCGGGGTTGCGGGTGGCTAGAGTGGGAGCTCGAACCGTTCGGTCAGGCGATCCCGGGATGTGGTCGCATACCGTTGTAAAGACTAGACGGGGCGGTAGGCCAAGCCGCCCATCTGAGAGGAGCCTGATCGGGCAACGCCCTCAGAGGATTTCGGTAGCGTTGCTTTGGAGATCCCGGAGTCCTCTTTATAGCGCCGAGGACGGCCACCGAGGTTTAGTGCGGTAAAAATCCCACATAAACCATGTGTCGCTCCCTCGGCGTTGGGTAACTTTTGAAGGTTTCCCCCTCGAGAACAAGAAAAAAGTAAAAATCTTGCACACAAGCATGTGCAACTCTTGTGTGTCCGTTACATGAAAGTTAGCAAGCGACACTACATAGATTCGGGAACATTTGAGACATATGAGTACCGTATCAAATAATAATAATAATCTTTATTGAACAGAAAAATGTACAACACCTTTTATTACAATGTCTATGTTCTATACAATGTTTGGGTTATAATGGTGGTTTTTTGAACTCTGATACCCATAAGATTAAACTTGAGTTACGGGTATCAGTGCTCTCACAAAAGTATTGGTCGAAATTTATACATTGCATCTAAACGTTCATGGTGAAACAGCGGAGTGTACAATTAAAGGTAAGTATCTTAATTGTGTGTGTGTGTGTGTGTGTGTGTGTGTTAGTGTGTGTGTGTGTGTGAGAGAGAGAGAGCGTATGTATATTTTAACACACTGATATTTTTATAAGTTGCTCAGTCTCGTCATAGTTTTTCGACTGTAACCAACTGCTCACTTCTTTTTTGCATTTATTTCTTGGTAGGGCGTATATATAAATTGCGGCTCTACGGCGTTATAATCTACCCATTAAATAACTTCTATCCAACAGAACTGGTGGAAGAACCAGTGTAGTTCGACCGGGGAATTAGCACCGCCACACCTATTTCTAGCGTGAAGCAATTCTTGCGTTACGATAGAAGGTTGCCGGCACACTTTCTCATGACGTGACCATCATAGTCCTTGGGAGTAGCAACTCACCTGTGATTGACTACAGATGGAACCCATGTTCTGTATGAAGTTGATTAAAGATGTCCATGAGTGGCAGTGACCATTTACCATCCGGTGGACTGCATGCTCGTTTGCTACTTCAGTCAGATAGAAAAATAATATGTAAATTATATTTGTATTTCATTTACGTCATATTACAGGTTTTTAATTAACATTTTAGTATTATATACTAATGTTAATAATCCGTAAGGTTTACGACCTCCTTGAGAATTGCCCGGGTTAAGAAAGGACCTTTCAAGGCCCTAAAATCTTACAGCCCTTATCGACCTGAGCGTAGCATATTGGAGACACGAAGGGTAAGACATCCCAATGTACATAATTACGCACTAATGACTACCTATTTTCAGTACATTCAAAGATATTATAAATAAAAGATCACCTTAGTGCAGTGATAGCCTAATGGTTGAAACTTGCCCACTCGATCGGGTGGTCCGAGGTTCAAACCCAGGCACGCACCAATGATTTATGTGCGTAATATACATTAATTATCACTGCTTTTCGGTGAAGGAAAACATCGTGAGGAAACCTACACACCCGAGAGTTCTTAAAAAAAAAAAAAGTTCTCGGAGGTGTGTGAAGTCCACCAATTCACACTTGGCCAGCGCGGTGGACTATGGCCAAAAGTCTCTCATTCTGGGAGAAGACCCGTGCCCAGCAGTGGGCCAATAATGGGTTGATGCGATAAATAAAAGATAACAAATCTTATTTATTAAACTAATAATTCCTTTAGCACATCCGTCGTCTTCGGCCTACATGAACCGAACTACTCATTCGAGAGATATTTAAAAAAAAGTTCTTGGACGTGTGTGAAGTCCACTAATTCGCACTTAGCCAGCACGGTGGACTATGGCCTATACTCTCTCATACTGAAACAAGACCCGTGTCCGTGGGACAATAACGTGTTGAGGAGAGAAGCACACACTTGGGTGCCAAGTCCATTCGCTTACTTCGCATTTTTGCTCGAAATCGTTTTTGAGAAGTTGCAAAGTGATTTTAATCACCTGTTTTCCTATGATGTTTATAGTTGGCTGAAGGTTGTGGTGATAGCCGAATAACCGGCTTCGACTTTGGCTACATATCGCCCTTCGGTCTGCCACTACTGTATGACGATGAGAGCAAAAGGACATAAATGCGAAATTTGAATTTTCTTCCAGTAACAAAATTGTGTTCGCAGGGCGAAGAATTACGAAAAGAGCGCGTATGTTAAAAACGTAACATTTATATTTCTCCTTATGTAGCATTAAATTGCCATTTAATTTCGCTAGACGATAGACAATGTTATTAAGAGCAGTTTCAAGTATTTAACTCGATTTGACTAAAGTTTGAGTTCAGTCCCTTTCTTTCTTGTGCGGCACTTCCATACTATTTAATTATTATTATTGATTGTGACTACTGGGAATGAATGCAACAAAACAAAGAAAAACTCAAGATGGCCAATTATTTCTCTTTTAAAAGCTAACTCAATTTTCTGTTTCGCTCAGTCGATTGACAAGTTAGTTTAACTCACATATACAAAATATAATTTCCAATGTTTCATAAGTACTTATTATATATAATTCGGACAACCTGCGTGGCGCAGCGGTTACCATACCGGCCAAAGACGCAGTGGGTTCCTGGTTGTATTCCCGGCCAGACAGGTATCTGAATAAAGAGTTAAAATTCTTGTTCTAGGTCTGGGTGTTTGTTTATTCGTCTTTGTGTCTGTCCATGGCACTCACGATATAGGAAAAAAACCTACTGTGGGGTTATGAGTGTAGAAAGCGCTTTTTTTAATATTGTAAAACAAAAGAGATAGTTTGTTGTTCTGTTTGTACGCGTGAACGTCTAATCTCTGGAAGTAGGTACTTGCACGAATATAATAAATCTTTTAAAATATGATACACTATTATGGAATATCATATTCCTCGGACTTTCTTATTCTTTGAGATGAGCAATGTTACTGTGTCTTCAGATAGAACCTCTGGTTTAAAATAAACTCAAAACACTGGTTTTTGCTTCACGTATTAATTATATAGAAAGAAGATTTCGGGTTTTTTTAATCACAGTTACTTAAATTTAGTCCGTGTGAGTTCAGCGTTATATTTGATTGGTACCAGCATATTTTCTTAATTAGAGAGAAAGGTACAAGTAATAACGAAATGAATTTCTATTCGTCATTTAAAATATGTTTTGATAGCAACCCGAATGGCATCTTTTAAGTAATTTCTTTATTTAAAAAACTGCATTTTCATATAATGTTTATTGCATCTCTGTGGCGTGTGGCTGTGGACTTGATTTCTTAAACGCTTTCAATGCATGTTGATATATTACTACGACTCAAATATTTCCTAAGAATGTATACTATTTTGCTTTGTAATGTAGCGACCTCGCGCAACTCATCAACCACCACTATCATCCACTTGATGGTAAGTGGAGACTGCAGCCCGTGCACATCTGTAAGCAACGTCATGCAAAACAGAATCTGAAGTCAATCACAGATGCGTCGATACTCCTGTGGACTATCGACGTATCTGATTGATTTCAGATCACACCCTTCCATCAAAATAGGTGTGGCGGTGGTACTTTCCCGGGCGAACTACACTGGTTCTACCACCTATAAAACTATGAGTTCATAAAATATGTAGTCCTGGACGTCACTCTTATCTACCTCAGCAGTTGCGACTTACCATCAAGTGGTGGACAATTATGTTACGAAAATGCTTTCTCTCTCTCAGATTTTTATACGCTTTCCACACTCATAGCCCCACACTAGGATTATTTTCTGTGTCGCGAGTACCATGAACACACACAAGACGAATACATAACCACCCAGACCCAGAACATGAATATATATGTTACGGTAAATGTGAGTAACCGGTAATTATCTATAATTACCGGTTATCATAGATAATTACCAACGCACTTGGTAAATGTACTAAATTATCCACATTTACCGGTAATTATATAAAACTTCCGCGCGATCGTGGTAAATGTTGATTTAAGCTTTGGAATGGAGAGCGAACGGCGCGGGAAATGGTCCGAAGGAATAAAATCTATTTAGTTTATGAAAAATAAAGCTCATCACTCAGGAATAAGCCGTAGCCTCTATGAGGCTATCCTGCTATAGAAGTAGGTCAATGCGTAAGAATTAAGGTACCAGACGTAGATCGAGCCAAAGCAGATGGCCGAAATATAATAGCCGTTGTAATTTCGATCGAGAATGAAAATCTTTACTAACTTGGTACGAAATATGGAATTTTAAGCCAGTTGTACTCAAGAAACGAATTATTTACTACATTTACTAAAAGAGTATGGTAATTTTGTATAATTTCCGGTAAATGTGGTTAATTCGAAAGTTTTTACAACCTTTACCACGAGCACTGGTAATTATGCATAGTTCCCGGTAATTGTACATAATAACCGCACTATTCACATTTACCGTAACATATACACATCATTCAGATACCTGTCTGGCCGGGAATCGAACCCGGGACCCTTTGCGCGTCAGACCGGTATGGTAACCGCTTTGCCACGCGGGTCGTCAAATCAGATTTTATAAGCTTGCTGACAAACCGCTAATATAGAGTTTAAACACCATGGTATTTTAAATTTTCATTCAACATAGTTAACAACAACTTCAATATCATAATTTGATAACTAACAGAGTCAAAGTACAAAGAATATATAAATATTCAAGCAGGCGAAGTAAAACTTAGTTCTTCTCTTCTTTCTTTTGTCAATTCTTCTTAAGTCGTTTTGTCTAGTCGTTTTAGTTCTCTTATTGGAGAAGCGGATTACTTTGTCGAGCGTTAATGAGTTTGATTGTAGCGTTGCTTTGTAACTGTTTTCTTGATAATGAGCTTCCTGAAAGCTTTTGTTCATTTACTCGTTGCAAACTTAGGTTTTTAGACTCGAGTTTTTGGTGGTAAAATAGCTGTGCAGTTTTATCGTAATTTGGCAAGTCAAGCTATGTGTGCATTTGTTATTTACAAAGTAATATAGCGTTAGTTCGACCGGGGAGGTACCACCGCGACACAGAAAAGCAATTTTTAAGTTTGGGTGGAAGGATGTTTATCGACCCAATTGTATATGACGCAAACATCTCAGTCCTTGAAAGTACTAACGCACCTGTGATTAATTTTAGGTAAGCCCCTTGTTCGTATGAAGTTTCTTATAGATGTGCATGGGTGACAGTGACCATTTACCACCAGGTACCACGAATAGGTAGTCCACATATTCGTTTGTTACTTTAACGGAAAATAAAAAAAGGAAATAATAAGTAACCTTCGGCCAAGCAAAGAGCTTGTGATGAGTGTAGGTCTCTACAGATGTTTGTTTGTTCGTCTTTATGTGGGTCCGTGGCATTTAATACACTAAGTAAGATACTACGAAGTTATGAGTTACAAACCTGCAAATTTTACACACATATAAACATACAGCAAGTGTGTGCTACAATAGTACAATCAAGAGGCTCTATATTAATCATCATCAACCTCTTACAAATCCAATGCTGGGCACTAATCTTCCCTAACTACATATCTTATCTTAATGTCTTGAAGTGAATTAAAATCTGCCACATAATTTGTTCTTCACATACCAACTAATAAGACTGTAATAATCAAAGCTAACTCGTACGGTACACCCGCAAACAAGTAGATTAAAATCCATACAAAGAGTACATAATTGCTAAGCGAAAGCAAAAAAACGTACATTATATTGGATGGAGCTCAAGTGCTTTCATATACGATATTTATATCGTAAACATTAAGCAGGTTCACACGGCAGCGGCAGTGCTCATGGAGAACACTGCTAGACCGTTATATTTTATTTCAGAGTGCTTTTCCTGAAAATTAACGCTACGATACGTTTTGACCTACATGTGGAACGATTTATAGCATTTTAATAAAAACGGTTGAAGTCGTTCGAGTTTTATTGAAACTCTTTTTTCTTTGATTTGATATGTATGAATATCGTAAAAATGATTGCATCCAGATATTAATCACTGCACTGTATGATATGTTGTTACTACTATAGTTTGTTAAAAATATAGTTTTGGCTTTAAAATTACTTGAATCAGGACATCGAAGACTAGGACCGAACCGGTTGGAGTGGCAACATTTAGGAGTGACTTATATACAGCTGTGCACCTCAAAAGGCTAATGGATAGATTTAATAAATAAGTCAAATAATAGATTCCGGTGGTAGCTACCGCTTCCATTGTCCTCTGTAGCCGGGGAGTAGGATACGGCTACGGTAGCCCCTGCCTGTCGTAAGAGACAACTAAAACGGGGCGATTCGATTTCGGTCGACTAGACTGAGAGCTCGAACCGCCCAGCCAATTATCCCGGGAAGGACGGCAGTATGTGTGGTGTGCTATCGTAACACCAGGAGGCACGGTGAGCGAAATGCACACCGGGGAAGAGTCCGAAAGGAGCATCGCGCCCGAAGGGCTCCGGTTGTGTGCCGTTGGAGATCCCGAAGTTCTCCACGTAGCGATGAAGATGGCCACCGGGGGAGTTTTAGTGCGATTAAAATCCCACATAATCCGACGTTGCTCCCACAGCGTCGGGAACCTTTTGAAGGTTTTCCCCTCGATAACATGAAGAAAAAAGGTACCGCCTCCACTATGGATGGATTGAACCCTGTCACCGCTAAATTATTTTCAAGGCTACGTACATACATATTATGTGACCACTTTAGTAGGAATATTACTTTGATGAGAAGATGGTTTTAAATTACCAGCGCTAACGTGGTATTGGTTATTTCATGTAAATTACAGTAATCAGTAATCAGTAATCAGTATTTTATTGCATAAATACAGGTACATTGAGCGATGGTATTTACAAATATTGTTTCAGCTGTATATGCCCTATGGGCGTGCAATTTTTAATAATTTATATACAATATTTAATATTATTACATTTTTAATACTACTTTCATATCAAACATAATTCTAAAAAATCATTTATTCTATGTCATAAATACATTTATATTGATTATAATCTAAATACATTAATAATACAAATTAAATAAAAAATAAGAAAATAAAAAATTATGTCAAAATATCATCGTATCATTCAAGAATTCGTCAACACTGTAATAACATTTATTTACTAGATGTTTTCTTATTTCTGATTTAAAGTATAAAACATTGTGATCTTTAACCGCATCTGGTAAGTGGTTATATATTTTAGTGGCCATATTATATATGCTTCTATTGTAGAGAGCCGTTTTTGATACTTTGTTAGTTAGAACCTTATATTTATTTTTAGCTTTTCTTGGAAATTTTGTGTATCTCACATTAAATAGGTGTAAATTTTCTTTTACAAAAATGCAAGTCTCGTAGATATATAGACTTGGTAATGTCAATATTTGAGTTTTTATAAAAAGTGGTTTGCAACTATGCCGCCGATGAACTCTGCACATGGCACGTATGCACCGTTTCTGTAATCGAAATGCTTGTATCATGTTTACAGAATTTCCCCAGTGAATAATCCCATACCTTAAATTCGAAAGGACATGTCCATGATATGCTATTAAAGCAGTTTGTTGTGAAACGCGCTCGGTCAATTGTCGCAGAGCAAATACAAAACGGTTTAATTTCTTACAAAGGTAACTAATATGTGCCTTCCAGTTTATATTTTTGTCTAATATGAGTCCTAAAAATTTGTGTTCACTAATTTGTTGAATTACATTACCGTTGTGTTGTATGTCTAAATTTGGTTTTGATGATTGATATAATTCGAATTGAATATATTTAGTTTTGTTAAAATTAATTTGTAAATTGTTTTCTTCTAACCACTTTATATTATTACCTAGTGCAAAGTTTGCAGTTTCTTCGTAGCTTTCTAAACATGTTCCTCTTACACTCAGAGTGGAATCGTCTGCAAATAATACCATTTTTTGGTCCGTACTACCTGGAAAGTCATTGATATATATGATAAATAGCAATGGGCCCAAGACGCTACCTTGCGGAACTCCATACTCTACAATTCGTGATATTGATCTTGCATTTTTTTCAATTTTACTATACTTATCAACATAATTTATTACCGTGTATTGTTGGCGATTTGTTAAATAGGACTCTATTAAATTGTATGTTGGACCTCTAATACCGACAATATCAAGCTTTTTTAGTAGCCTTTGATGACACACAAAATCAAATGCTCGTGTCATATCCATAAATATAGATAATATTGGTACTCTATCATTTAGACTTTCGGTAACATTTCTAAGAAGCTCGTATATAGCTAAATTTGTAGACTTATTTCTTCTAAATCCATACTGTTCATTTTTTATTATTCCTGTTTTCTCTAGAAATAAGTATATACGCTTATGAATGATTTTTTCAAAAACTTTCGAAAGGACCGGTATTAAAGCTATGGGTCTGTAGTTATCACAATTGTCTTTGTCACCTTTTTTGTACAGAGGTTTAATAACAGTTATTTTAAGTTTGTCTGGATAGAATCCCTGAGTTAAAGTTAGATTTATTATGTGACTTAGTATGACTGAAATATGTGATGAACAAATTTTTAATATTTTGCTAGGTATACCGTCATATCCGGCACTTTTAGTATTCTTTAATTCATTAATAGTTTTATGAACCTCGTTTGGTCCAGTAGGATATAAAAATATTGATTGTAAATTATGTGATATATTTGTTGTGCATATTGTATTATTGGATTTAGTTTGTAATTTATTTTTCACCATGTCAATATAATTATTATTAAAAGTATTTGCAATGTCATTGGGGTTCGTTATTGTAGTATCGTTATATTTAATGGACATAATTTCTGAAGGTTTCATATTCTTTTGGTTATTTATAATTTGCCAGGATGTTTTCGACTTGTTTTGTGAGTTTAATAGGAGTCTGCTGTTATACATGCGTTGAGATGTTTTTATGACATTTTTAAAAATTTTTGAGTAAGTATTGTATAGGTCATATTTATGTGTATTACGTTTGTTAGCTCTACTTTGCCAGAATAGTGTACGTTTGTGCTTACTCGATTTCCTAATGCCTTTAGTTATCCACTTATGTTTCGATTTTGGACAAATTTTTATTCTTTTCAAAGGAAAACACAGATTAAAAAATAGAAGAAGTATATTATGAAATAGATTAAAAGATTCATTTGCATCTTGACTTTCCAAGACATCCGTAAAATGAATGTTCTCTATGGAATCTATAAACTTATTTATATTTTCAACGCTATAATCTCTGGTCTCTACATACCAGTAATCTACCATGATTTCACTTTCAACGACCGGAAATCCCAGTAGTTGAGCAGAGTGATCCGACAGCCCAAGATGTAGTATTTTAGAGCGACATCCTTGGCCATTATGTGCAATGTTATCTAAACAAGTGTTGCTCTCAATTCTAGTTACACTGTTAAATTCTAGTCTTAAATTATAAGTTTGTAGTAATGTTATAAATTCTAGCGATATATTTGTATTTTTTAATACGTCTATGTTAAAATCCCCACATATAATAACTTTTTGTCTGTTCTTATGACAAATTTTGTTACATAGTATCTTTAATTGTTCCATAAAAATATTTATGTTTTTTACATTTGGCGTCCTATATATACAGATAACAATTAATTTGTGTTCGATAATTTCTATTGCACAACATTCAAATATTAAGTTAATAGAAAGTTCAACAATGTCTGGAACCGTTTTACAATATAAACCTTTACGCACTAAAATACAAGATCCCCCTCGCTTTTCTGGCCGTGAGTAAAATGAGATTAAGTTGTAACCGGAAATATTGATGTTTTCTTCCTCTCCCTGCTTTACAAAGTGTTCAGTGAAACATAACACATCTATTTCTTCTTGTTTTGTAGCTAGTTCGTTTAAAATAATTTCAATTTGGCTTATCTTCGGGAGTATACTTGCAATATTTTGATGAAGGACAAACAGATTTTTTGTATATTTAGGAACGAAAAAAACTTCGCTTTTCCTGATTTCGTGTAGTCTTGAAATAGAAAGTTATTTTATTTTTTTGAGCATTACTCTCTTTTCTCTGTTTTTTTAATATTTCGTCGTTTACATACGTTTCATAGTCTTGTTTATATTTCATATGTAATATTTCCCTTAACACTCTTCTGCAAATATTATTAAAGAAATCATTTTTCGTTGGAATGCTCACGTCATAACACATATCTATAAATATGGCATTTTTATTCATGTTACATTCATATTTAATTTCGTAATTTAGCTTTCGTTCATTTAAATATTTATTGTATGGAGTTTGACCTATTAAAACTGTAGTATTAGGTATGCTTTTCAACCATTTACCTAAACTCATTCTTAGTTCATACGGGTTTTTGTCATATGTACCACCGAGTAGCACTATAAAATCCTGTTTACCTAAATTAGCAATTTCTTGTGACAGGGTTGTCACTATATTACTTATGGTAGCTCCGGGTTTGCTAAAACAAAATACATCATAGCTGGTCCCAAGTAAATCTTGCAATATAGAATGATACTTAATACTGCGGTGGTCCGATAATACAATTACTTTATGTTTTTTCTTTATATTTTGTTGTATTTGTATTGCTGAAGTATTATTCGCATTATTGTTTTTTTTAATATTATTTACTACTTTTGTTTCCTTCGATAATACCTCCGTATTTGGAATTGTGATTATGTTTTGTGTGTCGTCATTGTAGTGTAACTGTTTGTTACAATGTATTATGTCAGGATTTTTGTCAATAGTATAGTTTTGATGAGAGGTTGTTGGCTTATTTATTATTTTTCTCTTTTGTAATCGTTTTTCTTGGCTTAGTGGTGTCTTACAAAGATTTTCAGACACGCCCAATTGCTTAAATAATTCAAGTTTCTTTTTATATTTTGTCAGTTGATTATTTAATTCTGAATTCTCTAAAGATAAATGTTCGATTTCCATATGAGCGCCCTCTAGGTCCACTTTTAATTGACTTATGATAGTTTTTAGATGACTTATTTCTTCATTTTCGCTGTAAGTGTTTGGTAAGCTCCTAATTGTACTGTTGTTACTTAGATTTAGAGATGATTCTGCCTCGCTGCTGTCAGATAAAGATGTTAAGTCGTTATACGATTTGTTCTTCTTTCTTATTGTTATATTTTCCATGTTTACTAGAGAATGATGTATCTGTGATTCCGTTATACTTATTAGCTGTGTTCTTGTGCTTCCTATTATAGCTACTCCCTAATAGATGTCGTTATTTACGATTTAATTTGCATGTGTGTGCGACAGCTTCTCTTGATTTATTTCTATTCATTAACAGATGTCGTTGTGTTACTATAGTCTTTAGGTATGCGTGTGCGCTTGCGGTATTGCAATTAATTCGTCCCTTCAATGATAGATGGCGTTGTTAATGCATAAAATTGTCAACGGTTTTAATTCAAATATTGTTTTACTCAATTGTACGGGATTTATTTTGTATATTGTAAAATTGCACTAAAAGTTTCACTTTCATTAATATCACAGTTTCACAGATATTTTTTATATAGATATTGGAGCAAACAGGTGATATCACTCGTTAATTGGTTTCTATATTTTGCATGTTTTTTAGTCCAAATACTGAATAATTGTTTGAGATAACACTTATACACATCACTGCGAGCACTATAAACCTTTATTTTTAGTTTGTTTCCTCAAAGGGTCAAGATATATATTTTTAATCACTTTTAGATACCAGATCGGTCGTTAATCCGTGTTTACTACTCAGCGCCATCTAGCGATACCAAATAGTTACCAGGTGGTAGACGCATTTTTTGCGTTTCGATGGAAGGATGTGGTTGCCGGTACACTTTTATATGAGGCGACCATCTTAGTCCTCGGGAGTGGCAAAGCATCTGTGATTGACTTCAGATAGAACCTATGTTCTATTTGAAGTTTACAGGTGTCCATGGGTAGCAATGTTCACTTACTATCAGGTGGACTGCATGCTTTGTTTGCTACTTCAATCAGATAAAAAAATACTGCAAAGTTTATAGCGATATGTCGAGATACGGTTATAAAAGAGAAAAAATGGTCTACAACGGTCTAACAGAGAAAAATGAACTGGAGGTAAGGCAGATAAGCTAATCTACCACACCTTGTGAACGGTTTCTTCTTGCCACCGTAGTTTCACCGTAACCACGATTCATATAACTGGGTCAAAATAATTGTAAAATAATTGTAAAAGTAATTCCCAAGCCGCATATCTTGAGTATCCGCTTCATATAAAACGCACCCAATAAATCTTTTCAATAAAAAAACACGCTTTCTACACTCATAGCCCCACATTAGTATTTTCTCCTGTGTCGTGGGTACCATGGACACACACAAAATGAATACACAAACACCCAGACCCAGAACATGAATCTAAACTCATCATTCAGATACCTGACTGGCCGGGAATTGAACCCGGGACCCATTGCGCGTCAGACCGGTATGGTAACCGCTCCGCCACTGGGGTCGTCTATATCAATAACTTCAATTTCAATAAATATAACTTAAAAAATCATTCAGTTCCATCGCACATTTTGTTTCAATAAATTCATCATATCTCATATCAAAGTATTCAATGGATATGTAGCGGCAGTGCAAGTACCGCACAATATTTATATTCTTACTACCCCCGGCTACGGTAACAATGACTTGCATCAAGTACCAACATAAAATTTATTATGCAACTACCCCGGCTATGGTTACAATGATATTTTGATTTCTTCCGAAGAAGAAACCATCTAAAGACGTTCTGAATAATTTGTTTTCGAAACAAGAAACAACTTCATCGTCGGCAAAATATCTTCAGCTTCAAGATTATCCATATAATCTTCATCACGCAGCATCATCGCCGGAACTCGCCGCCGCTTTCTTGGAGCACTCGCCGCCGCTGAGAGATGTCCACACGTCGCCGCCGCCGATCCGAGGATGCGCGCGCTAGCAACCCGCGCTATATTTATAGCAAGCCGGCAGCACAAGCGAGACGGCCTAGATTTCTATTTCTTTCTAACATTTCTTGTAACTACCTTATCTATTATTTACATTTTTATTTATTCATTATTTATAATATTATTTACTTAGTTACTTAAGAATTATTGGTAAAAAATCCTTTTATTTTATTGGTTTGTATAATTATTTAAGTCATTATTGGTCGATCAAAATTGTAGCCGGGAATATAAATATAGGGTGCCTTCCTTAATAAAGCATTCCATTCAAGCCTCAACCTTCTGAAGAACCAGTAGTTTCATTTAACCGCCACTACAATACCTGGAGTCAGTAGGACACCGCTACACCCTACAGTGGTGATCCTACAGTGGTGACCCGAGCTCGAACACCGAGGACCCCGTTCTGGAACACCGAGGAAGCTCTGCAACAATCCAGCGAGGAAGCTCTGCAACAATCCAGCGAGGAAGCTCTGCAGCAATCCAGCGAGGAAGCTCTGAAGAATTTTGAAGATCAATCCCTGCAAGTAATCAGTGTAACCTATTGCCGACACTATGGAGGAAGCCTTAAAGAAAAAAGAAGCGTTGCCGACAACGTTACCTAAAGAACACGAAGTCGCCGGTATTTCTCTGTCGTTGAGAATCCCGCCGTTTTGGAGAGATAAACCTAGACTATGGTTTGTCAGTTTTGAAGCAGCCACGGACGGTTTGAAGAAAAGCCAAGCACAACTAGCTCAGATGGTCATCGCGCAACTTGAGAAGCAAGATATCGAACAGATCGCCGACTTGTTGTACAATCCACCGAATACCGATCAATACAACGTGTTGAAGAATCGTCTTATTTCTGTCTTTGAAGAATCAGATAGTCGCCAGCTTCAGAAACTGCTGTCAGAAATAGAACTAGGAGACCAGAAACCATCACAACTACTACGCAGAATGCGTACATTGGCAAGAGATAAAGTCCCAGATTCGACTCTTCGATTGATGTGGACAAGCCACTTACCCCCGCACGTCCGTTCAGTCCTAGTAGTGAGCGAAACATTTAGCACGCAGACGAAACTCGATGAGCTCGCACTTCTAGCAGACCAGATGATGGAGAACAGCAACTGCTCACAAGTATCGATGGTTCAAGGCACTTCACCCAAGACCAACGATACCCAGTTTCTTGTCGAAGAAATTAGGCGGTTATCGTTAGAAGTTGCCGCGCTGAAAGCAATGCAGGAAACCACGTTTAATCAGTACAACACGCAAAATCACCATCACAGAAGACCACCCTATCGTCGCAGCCGTTCTACAAGTCGAAGTCGTTCAAGCTCAAGAAATTCTCTTTACTGCTACTACCATCGTCGTTTCGGTCATGAAGCAAGAAAATGCACATCTCCATGCTCATTCAAAACTGAAAACATGAAGACGAACTCGGAAAACTAACTTCCACGCTCGATGCGACGGGATCTGGCGTCACGGAAAAATCCTACCGTCTATTTGTGACCGACAAGCGAAGCAACCTCAATTTTTTGATCGACACTGGAGCGAATATCTCAGTTATTCCGCCGCAACAGAAGATGAAGCCACTGGAATTCAAACTCTATGCCGCAAACAATACAGAAATTCCAACATACGGAGAGAAGACAATGGAACTCGATTTAAATCTACGTCGACCATTCAAATGGAAGTTTATCATCGCGAAAGTCAGTAAACCTATAATCGGTGCTGATTTTCTAACGCATCACCAATTAGTTGTCGACATTAAGAATCGCAAGATCATCGATGGGAAGACCAATCTTTCGTGTAACTCGTTCGTGCAAGCAACAAACCTTCCTACTATAAGAAGTATAGACGTCGAACAGCCATATCATAAGCTACTAGCTGAATTTCCCGGAATAACAAGATTAACTTCAATGAAGCTCACACCGAAGCACAACGTGGAACACTTCATTGAAACAACCGGCCCACCACTTCATTGTCGCGCACGTCCAATCGCACCACACCGCTACGAGCAAGTCCGAAGGGAATTTGAGAACATGATAGAACAAGGATTATGCCGCCCAAGCAAAAGCCCTTGGTCATCACCACTTCACGTCGTACCTAAGAAGAATGGTGAACTACGAGTTTGTGGAGACTACAGAAGACTCAACTCTGTTACAACTCCTGACCGCTACCCAATACCGCGAGTCAAGGACTTCACTCATCATCTGTCGGACAAGAAGATATTCTCCACAATCGATCTCAACAGAGCCTACCAACAAATTAAAGTACGCGATGAAGACATAGACAAGACTGCAATAATCACACCTATGGGATTATTTGAATTTCCACGAATGACACCTGGATTGAAGAACGCCGGTCAAACCTTCCAAAGATTCATACACGAAGTACTTCAAGGACTCGATTTCGTATTCGCATTCATCGACGATCTTCTAGTTGCAAGCCCAGATGAAGAAACTCATAAGAAGCATCTACGTATTGTTCTACATCGACTAGAAGAAAATGGCATCACTATAAACCCATCAAAATGCATATTTGGACAACAAGAAGTTCAATTTCTTGGTTTCACCGTTAGTAAGGAGGGAATCAAACCGCCTGCAGAAAAAGTCCGAGCAATTGTCGATTACGCCAAACCACAAACAATTGAAGAACTCAGAAGATTTCTTGGAATGTTAAATTTCTATAGAGAACACATTCCGAATGCATCCGAAATACAAGCACCGCTTCACTCCTACCTTCATAATACAAAGAAAAGAGATAGAACTATAATTGAATGGAACGATGACGCCACGAAGGCATTCGAAGCTTGTAAAGTCGCGATTCAAAATGCAGCTTTACTTGCTCACCCATCACATGAAGCAACACTTGCTATCTTCAGCGACGCGTCTGATAACTCAGCGGGAGCCGTACTTCAACAACATATTAATGGAAAATGGCAACCACTTGGCTATTTTTCGAAGAAATTCTCCGATGCACAACGCAACTACAGTACATTCGACCGAGAGCTACTTGCTATCTACATGGCTATTAAGCACTTCAGAAAAACTTTCGAGGGAAGAAACCTGATAGTTTTCACCGACCACAAGCCATTGACTTATGTACTTCAGAAGAAACCTTCAACATCGGAAACACCACGTCGTGCAAGACAACTAATTTTCATCAGTGAATTCACAACTGATATTCGTCACGTCAGTGGGAAAGACAACTTAGTCGCCGACGCACTCAGTCGCACACGGATCGACAGTGTATCATGTCCAACGACAATCGACTATTGCAAGATAGCAGAAGCGCAAGACAGAGATAGAGATACGATCAAGCAACTATCGAACCAAAATAACTTATCTATCAAGCAAGTTATTTTACCGATGTCACATCTACCTATCTATTGTGAAGCTTCAACATCTACTATGCGTCCATACCTACCTGAAGAATGTCGTCGTGAAGCATTCAACGCTCTTCACAACATTAGCCACCCAGGCGTCAGAACAACAAAGAAGCTCATTACAGAAAGATTCTTTTGGCCTTCAATGCAAGTTGATGTCGGAAACTGGACGAAGCAATGTCTACAATGTCAAACATGCAAAGTACAAAGACATACATCAAGCAGCCCATCTTCATTTCCACCATCGGATCGATTCGAACATCTACACATCGATATCGTCGGACCACTACCTACTTCACCTCAAGGATATCGATACCTCGTTACGATGATCGATAGAACAACGAGATGGCCTGAAGCAATACCTACAGATGACACTTCAGCAGAATCTGTTTCGAGAATTGTCTACGAAAATTGGATTACTCGATTCGGTTCACCAAAGATAATTACAACCGATCAAGGAAGAAACTTCGAAAGCAATCTCTTCAAAAAATTACTTCAAACAATGGGTATTGAGAAGACTAGGACAACGCCGTTTCATCCATCTTGCAATGGAATCTTAGAGAGGATGCACAGATCGCTCAAAAATTCTATCAAAACTCGTCTATCTGAACATACAACGTGGATTGATGAGTTACCTACCGTATTAATGGGTCTACGAGCAGCACCTCGCACAGATACTGGTATTAGCGCCGCACAACTCACATACGGATGCAGCCTACGTCTACCATGCGATTTCTTCACTTCAACATCAATAAACAACCAAGAGATGGACACCGATTACGTCAATCGACTTCAAGAATCGATTCGCAATGTATCGCATCAAATAACTTCGCACAGAAATAAGAAGCCGATATTCATCCATCAAGACCTACGTAACTGCAAAGAAGTTTTTATTCGCAACGACGCTGTAAGGAAACCATTCCAACCTACATACGACGGACCGTATAAAGTCCTAGAGCGAGATAGCAAGACTTTCAAGTTGGAATTACCCGGTCACAGATCATCCGTTATCTCAATCGACCGACTCAAGCCTGCTTATACTATCAATGAGGATACTTCGGAAGACCTACAGGTACCATCACGTCACCCACCAGAGAGGAAGCAAGACAGCCCATCAACACCTACATCAAGTCAAAGAAAATCTATCTTGAAGACTACAAGATATGGGCGAGCCGTCAAGCCTCCGGTACGCTTTCGCTAGGGGGAGAGTACTGTAGCGGCAGTGCAAGTACCGCACAATATTTATATTCTTACTACCCCCGGCTACGGTAACAATGACTTGCATCAAGTACCAACATAAAATTTATTATGCAACTACCCCGGCTATGGTTACAATGATATTTTGATTTCTTCCGAAGAAGAAACCATCTAAAGACGTTCTGAATAATTTGTTTTCGAAACAAGAAACAACTTCATCGTCGGCAAAATATCTTCAGCTTCAAGATTATCCATATAATCTTCATCACGCAGCATCATCGCCGGAACTCGCCGCCGCTTTCTTGGAGCACTCGCCGCCGCTGAGAGATGTCCACACGTCGCCGCCGCCGATCCGAGGATGCGCGCGCTATTTTTTTTTTTTTTTTTTTGGCAAATGTGTAGTTACTGTTGGCCCTAGTGGCCTTTACAGCTTCACCGAGTTTTTTAAGGCGAGCCTAAAGCTCTAGCCGGGACAAGAAGACTTTGGGCTGGAAGGGAGGGATAGCTTTGGTCCCCGTTTCCGGTTTCCTCGACCTTCCTCCTTCACTAGAGGGAGGGACGGTTCCGGACCCGGCTAATGCCGACGTCCTGGCCTTCCACCTCTGGTTAAATAGGGATTGCGGCTGACCTAAGGGCACCTCCTGTGAGGTACGGACCTCGGCTTAGGTCAGTTGCGCTAATGTGGGGCACTGGCGATGCACGACCGATCACGCGGGGATACCTTGTGACGGTTGTGCTGCAATGGGGTCCTCGTCTCCGCCGGCGGGGACGGTGTGTGTAGAATCTGTTGTTGTTGAGTATGTGTAACGGGCGGGGAGGGGGTTCTCCTTGCCGATGGGCGATATTTGCAGTGATCTTATCATCAGGATAGTCTAGGACATGTTTTGGGCGTCTATGTAGAGCGGGTGCATCCTTATCAGGGATGTACCTAGCTGCATTGACCACAAGCTGATTGGGATGGTTTTCAGCTGTTTCAAAATAGCTTTTAGAAAGCTGCTTCATGTATTGAGCGATGGTGGGCAGCTCAAGATCTTTATGGAGGTCTACATTGCGCACGTACCACGGGCAGCCCGTGGCCATTCGTAAGAATCGATTCTGAAGCTTTTGGTATCTGTCAATGAGCCTTACATGTGCGAAGACTACACTGGCGTAAGTCATAATGGGCCTAACGCAAGCTTTGTAAAGGGTCACTTTATGACGAAGTGCCATTTTACTCCTCTTGCCTAACATATGATACAGTCGTCCTAGTACGAAAGCGGCTCTGTCTCTCGTTATTTTGATGTGCTGAGCGAAGGTTAACCTATTGTCTAGTGTGACACCTAGGTATTTAGCTGACTTAGCCCAAGGGATGGGCTTACCGAAGAGCGATACTTGTTTTAGTATCTGTCGGGTTCTGTGGGAGCAGTCCTTTTTACCCGAGAGGTAGTAAGCCCTTCTGGCGAAGTGGACCGCTTGACTTTTATCGGGATTTACCTCTATTCTCCATTTCCTAAACCATTCGCCTAAAGCGGTAGCCGCGGATTGGAGCTTTGAGGTGACAATTGAGGGTTTTGGGTGAGTGTAGTAGAGAGCGGTGTCATCCGCAAATAGAGCTAGTTCCACGTTTGGGTGGCGAGGGACATCGCTTGTATAAAGCGTATACAGAAGTGGGGATAAGGCGGAGCCCTGGGGAACTCCAGCTCTTAATGAGCGAGGGGATGAGCGTGTGCCATCGACTCTGTAGCGGAATCGGCGATTTGATAAAAAGTCTCGTATGATGTTCACGAGCCTATCCGGCACTCCAAATTGGTAAAGCTTATAAAGCAAGCCTTTGTGCCAGACTTTATCAAACGCCTTAGCTACATCGAAGAAGAGAGCACCCGTGCCCCTAGATCTTTTTCTATTTAACCCTACTAGGATGTGCTCCGTGAGGCGGTGTACCTGCTGTACGCAGGAGTGCTGGGCTCTAAAGCCAAACTGCTCATCTAGTAGTAAATTTTTAGACTGGACGACCGCTCTGAGTCGTTTCAGAAGTAACTTTTCATAGATTTTCCCTAACGTGTTCAGGAGGCTAATGGGACGGTAGCTCGAAGGCATTGTCCTCGGTTTGCCGGGCTTTGGGATTCCTATAACATCCGCTTCCTTCCAGGCGTCTGGAAATGAGCAGTTGGATAGGAGGGCGTTGAATATTGCGACTAGAAGTCCTAATAAAAATGGAGGAAGACGTTTTACCACCTTATTGGTAATTCCGTCTGGGCCTGGAGCCTTTCTGACATGCATGTCTTTAATAACTGCTTGCACTTCATCTAACGTAATTGGCGATAGTGGAGGGTCGGTTGGCGGGCGGCCAGACCGATCCTCGACTTCACCTTCGACTAGGGCGATGTGTGATTGGTCTGTAGGTTGTGTACTTGGGGTACATTGGCTCTCTAGACTGTCAGCCAGGTATTCGGCTTTATCCGAGTCATCGAACGCTGGTGGTAAGTTCGGTCTAGTCAATGGAGGCATTGACACTACAGTCTCTGATCGGAGCGATCTCGCCAGATTCCAGTAAGCCTGGTGGGATGGCGAGATTGCTTCAACCAGCGAACCCCAATTGTTATTCCGCATCTCGTTTATGCTTTCCTTTACTTTCCTTTGGTAGAAGTTTAACTTCCTACGGTTTACGGGAGAGGGAAAGTGATCATATTTTCGGGTGGCAGCATTTTTAGCTGTAATGAGGGATTTTATTTCGTCAGGGAGTTCGAAGCGTCGATCGCTCGCCGCCTTTGCGCGCGCTAGCAACCCGCGCTATATTTATAGCAAGCCGGCAGCACAAGCGAGACGGCCTAGATTTCTATTTCTTTCTAACATTTCTTGTAACTACCTTATCTATTATTTACATTTTTATTTATTCATTATTTATAATATTATTTACTTAGTTACTTAAGAATTATTGGTAAAAAATCCTTTTATTTTATTGGTTTGTATAATTATTTAAGTCATTATTGGTCGATCAAAATTGTAGCCGGGAATATAAATATAGGGTGCCTTCCTTAATAAAGCATTCCATTCAAGCCTCAACCTTCTGAAGAACCAGTAGTTTCATTTAACCGCCACTACAATACCTGGAGTCAGTAGGACCTACCAATACACCCTACAGATATATTCGGAGAGCAAAGTTCGGGCACCATTGGCTTACCCACACATTTGTGGGTCATCTTTTATTCATCGAACACGCACCGGATGTACAGCTATTTCATGGTAACGCTGGTTCAGGGGATTTTGGGGTCTTACACCGGTATTTATAGTGGTTTACGAAGGGTGGTTTATTCTTATAGCATGCTAGTTTATGCCTCGACTTTGTATGCGTAGACTATAATACATACATTTAAATAAGTTTCGAGTGACATTAAAAATATTTCTATTGACATCAGCCTATTACGACATCAACAAATTTATAAACTGTGACATAGATATTTAGACTAATTGTAACCTTATGCTGACACTATTTGACTTAACAAAAAAATTGTACACCCACATAGGGTGGACTGTTGTGGACTAAATTATGATTTGTAACACCATATTGTAAACCAACAGTGAACAATAAATAATAATTATTATTATCACTAAAGGCATGGAGTACATATATTGATTACGGCTGTCCATAAACGTTTGAACGTACGTACGACGGCCAAAATAGTCGCTTTATATGACAATGAGCCAAAGAACCTTTTCCACCGAAGCGCAAGAACTGCTTTACACGTATTTCCAGCGTGCAGGATATCTTGCGTTTCGATGGAAGGTTGTGGTTGCCGGCACACGCTTATATGAGGCGACCATCATAGTCCTCGGAAGTAATAACGCATCTATGATTGACTTCAGATAGAACCCATGTGAAGATTGATACCCTATATCAAGTTGTTTACAGATGTCGCAGGCGGCAGTGACCACTTACCATCGAGTGGACTGCATGTTCGTTTGCTATTTCTACCAGACGAAAACTAAAAATAAGTGTAGGTAGGAGGATGGTCACTCCCTGGTCGAACTATCCTATTTCTACCATCTATTTTAAAAACATTAAAATCCTTCGGTTTTAATGTTTTTAAAATCCTTTATAAAAACAAACTGCTTACATGATTACCTTTCAAATATGATTCTAAAATGATGACACAAACTTTTGAAAGGTAAAGTCAATCAATACATATTTGACCAACGCATACTAAATAGAAAATGTGGAAGAATGATGGATAGTGGATGGATTATACTTTGTACTACTAAATTCTTTTTCCTTACATAATTTGTTCTCTTAACCCTCTACTTTTGTTGAACAACTTCAATTCTTAAAAATAAAATCCGTAAATACACAAATAATAAGACAATATCCAGGCCATAAGAAATATCAGTTAGCAAATAGCACTCAGTTAAGAGTGCGCCGTCTATCTGTTTATCTTAAATCAACACTAAGTAAATATCTCAATTTTATTTGTTTTACATCTAATTAAAGATATGTAGGAAATGTTCATCTATTTGTAATTTTCTGATGTGTACATGTGGCATCTTGAATAACGTTACTCCCTCTTTTCCCGTGAATACCTATTACAGGAGCCGACTAATAGAAAAAGCCTGGACTTTTTCTCTCAGGCAGCAGCTTGTTCCCTTTATTATCAACATCCCCTGCAGTCACGGATATGCATACCTGACAAGACTAAACTATAATGAATATAGTAAACTAGTGTAGGCTACGACCTATATGTTATCAAATGATAAACTCTTTTTTATAACATTGAAGTAGCAAACGAGCACGCAGTCCACCTAATTGTAAGGTACATAAACGTTCGAATCATATGACGGAAGCAAAAATAAAAAGTATAACTTTGAAATTGCCTCGGGTCAATATGACCCAGCGTCATTGTTGCCAGGTTAAAATGAATGATTGTCCCTGTAGCTCCGGGATCAGAATAGGGCTACGGCATCCCCTGCCTGTCGTAAGAGGCTACTAAAAAGGGCTTCCGGGGTTGCAGACGGCGAGAGTGGGAGCTCGAACCGTTCGGTCAGGCAATCCCAGGAAGGACGGCGGTATGTGTGGTCGCATACCGTCGTAAAGACTAGACGGAGCGGTGGGCCCAGCCGCCCATCTGAGAGGAGCCCGATGGGGCAACGCGCTCGGAGGATTCCGGTTGAAGTCGTTTCAAGATCCCGGAGTCCTCCTTTTTAGCGCCGAGGACGGCCACCGGGGGGTTTTAGTGCGGTAAAAACCCCACATAACCCTGCATCGCTCCCACGGCGTCGGGTACCTTTTGAAGGTTTCCCCCTCGACAACAAAAAAAAAAGGTTAAAATGAATGATAAACTCCCCAAGTTTAGGCTATTTTAAACTGCTTTGACATTTTCAATACATTGCATGTGTACTTGCACATTAGTACATAACATATTTATATAATGAGTTTGTTTTTCTGTAATTTTCCGTGTACAAATCATATAAATTAATAAATAAAAATACATTGCATTACGTTTAGTTTTTGATGTTCTATTTTTAGCCTTATAAATCATATACATTCAAATAACTTACAAAAATCCTTTAAGAGTATTATCAAAATGTTCCTTAAAAGAAAAATTCTTAGACGAAAAGCTTCTCCTCAAATAATTAATTTGGAAACTCTCAAGCGCTTTAATTAATTACTGAAACTTTAATGGATTGGTGTTAACAGTTAGGTAATTAAATGTGATGTTATACAAACAAAATCACTGATAGTACGTCAAAAATATAATTTATTTGCAATAACATTTTATGGGGTATATTATGTTTCTGGTATTTTTTATAACATTGAAGAAGAAAACGAGCCTAATGATATGTCACTGCTGCCCATCGGTATCTATGAACAACTTCATACAGAACAAGTGTTATATATAAAGTCACTCTGGAGACGCTGGACCCTGAAACACAGTTTCGACTACCTCAGGGACCAGAGGCTTCAAATGACTGAAATGTACTTACTTTTTTGTGTCAATAAAATTATTATTATTATTACTCTCAGATGCGTTGCTACTTTCGAAAACTAAGATAATCGCCTTGTCCCTGTAGTTTCGGTATCAAAATAGAGCTACGGTATCCTCTGCCTGTCGTAAGAGGCGACTAAAAGGGGCTTACGGGGTCGAGGGCGGCTAGAGTGGGAGCTCGAACCGTTCGGTCAGGCGACCCTGAGAAGGACGGCGGCATGTGTGGTCGCATATCGTCGTTAAGACCAGACGTAGTGGTGGGCCCAGCCAGTCACCAGAGGAGCCCGATGGCGCAACGCATTCGGCAGACTCCGGTTGCGTTCCTTTGGAGATCCCGGAGTCCTATTTGCGTACCTGAGATCACATATTCTTTACTACTTAAGGACTAAGCTAAAACGACTCTGATAGTAGATTTACTTAGCATACCATTCAAACCAAAACCTATCAGTGACTTTACTTTTGTTATTATAAAAATATTTATAGGTATGACGGTGGCGCTCATCAACCTTCTAAGCAAACTTTTAAAATCGGCAAACTATTTCTTTATGGTTGAAAGGAGATCCGGTTTCAGTAAGTAGTTTTCTTGTTTCCTGTTATAATGAAGTGACAATTTCTTCGAAGCCTTTATTTTCCTTTCTTAGTCTAAGCTATTGATAAAACAACCGTACCACTACGCCGTCAATACCTAAGTTTTGCTTTGATACACAATAACTAAACAATTCATCCAAATATGACCCTTAAAGCCTCCCACCATAGTTACAGTTCTGCTCAATTAAAATTCAAATGCACTGACTAGAGGGAGAGGGATGGAATTAACATTTTCAAAGTTTGAGCACCTTCCGTTGTTACGCGATTTGCAACTGTATCGTAACGGCGTAGGTTTTTAAGCGCGGGTTGTTTCAGTTCATTACAAAATGAAAGCTATATCGGCAGCTGTAGTGCGCATGCGTGGAAGCACTCTCACGTCAGTAACGCGACGACCGCCTCGTCAGGCGCTCGCGTAGCGCCGCCACGCGGCAGCGGACAGCACTATGAAATTCAAAAAGTGAACGCTCACGAATTACTACCCTCAACCGTTTTGTTAAAAGTGACTCTGTGAACACTGCAGTACGTTAGAACGAATGTGCAAGGTTTAACACAGGTTCGTATAATTACTAAGTCGCGTGTTTAGTTAAACTATTTGTGTGAAAGCCTGCCCAAAATGGTTGGCGGGCTATAAACTTTATTAGATATTAATCGCTGAAATGTGCGGGATTGCACGAACTGTATGTTCGTATATAAAACGAACAATTGTTAAGACTTCAGCCATAATTGTTCCTGTGTTTTCTAGGTCACGGAGCATTAAATAGGCATACTATTAAGTAGCGTAACTTACATGTAAGCTTTTCGGCGGTACTCGGTAAGTACCTTTTAAATGTTACTACTAAACTGTTTATGCCCCAGCGCTGGGCATGTCTCACAATATGAAAAGGCCATTGTTAACCATGTTGACCCAATTTTAATAGGTATGTTAAACAATTCAAAATTCAATTCAAAAACACTAGGTACTAAATTCACAAAAGGAATTGCTTATTTATTTGAGTTTACTTAAACAAAATGACTACAGACTTATATCTAATTGATATATTTGTGTATTTATTTATTTAAGACATCGAATTTATTACATATACATATATAATAATTTAATACACATATAATATTCTAGTACCTAAAAATAGTAATATTGGTGAAGTTTTCACTTGCTAATGATAATAGCACAAAAAGGTGATTGTGTTTAAATTTTTAAAACAAAATAGAGGACAACAATTATAAATACGTAGTAATAGATTTCCAAAAAGTTGACTAGTGTTAAAAGGCGAAAACTACTATATAAACTAAGTTTCGATCAAAGTTGTAACGTACCAAAATTGTTAATATATTATTACATTAATCTAAATTAAAATAAAACATAAAGCATAACACATGCCTTAAATAATTACAAATATTATATACTTAGATACCTAAAAACCAGTGAAACGTAATGAAATAATATTTATTTACCCCACTGTACTCTATTACCATTGTTATTTAAAGGAGTAATAATAATATCGAACAAATTATAAGCACAACTTTCATTATTACTATAACTTCTACCAGAAAATAAACATTTTCGAAGCGGTAAAAACAAAACATTTTTTAAATAGGTATACCTACTGTTTAGATAACCAACGGATAAGCAGTCTTCCTTCCAAACAAGGAATACAGGAATGAACGCTAAAAATGTTTTTTTTACCTGAAGCAATCCACAGTCGCTTTGCTACCCCTGAGGATTTGTCGCTGTAGTTTCGGGATCAGAATAGGGCTACGGCATCCCCTGCCTGTCGTAAGAGGCGACTAAAAGGGGCTTGAACCGTCCAGCCAGGCGATCCCGGGAAGGACGGCGGTATGTGTGGTCGCATACAGTCGTATAGACTAGACGGAGCGGTGGGCCCAGCCGTCCATCTGGGAGGAGCCCGATGGGGCAACGCGCTCAGAGGATTCCTTTTGCGTTCCTTTGGAGATCCCGGAGTCCTCTTTGTAGCGCCAAGGACGGCCACCGGGGGGTTTTAGTGCGGTAAAAATCCCACATAACCTTACATTGCTCACACAGCGTCGGGTACCTTTTGAAGGTTTCCCCGTCGAGAACAAAAAAAAACCCCTGAGGATTAAGTTGAAACGTCTTGGCTAAGTATGTCTCCATTACCACACTCATCCATTTCAAACGGCCACAAATTCAAATTCAAAATTCAAATTCAAATGGTTTATTTGTGTAAGCACAGGTACAAAGATGACATATTTCAGTTAAGATTATAAAACCCGTTGTGCTTTGCCAATGTTGGCGTACAAATATTAGTTCAATATTTATTTATAATTAAAATGACGGGAACATTATGTAGAACCAAACATTAAAATCATTAAAATAAGTAATAGCTCCACCATAATAATTCTGTATGTTCATTAAAATAAAATCCTATATAAATTATGATCATTAATCAGATATAAAAAATAAAACAATTATAAATTAAAATCATTAACATAAATAACAATCAATCTAAAATAGCAATAAATTATTAAAACATAATATAAATAAAATTCCCACATCTATGTCACACTTAAAATCTAACACATAAAATTCATTTAGTCAATAATATATTGTCGAAGTTGAATAAAATCAATAAAGTATAAAAATCATTAATTAGTCATTCTAAAATAGTAAGAAAGCCTTAAAGTATGTATTAAAAATTAAGACATGTCAATTTCATTCAATTTCATATTTAAAAACTCTTTGATTTCGTAAATACATTTCTTCAGAAGCCATATTGTTATTTTATTTTTAAATTGATTGTATGTCAGCGTTTTAATAGAGTCCGGTAATCTATTATAAATTTTAATTGCCATGTAATATGCATTTTTTTCTGTAATTTGTGAAGTACACAAAAGCGTTTAACACAGTTATTTTTAAGCAGAAATAGGTGTGGCGGTAAAATGTTAATGAATCTTATATACGATCTTTTATTTGGGTTCCGTATTCAAAGGGTAAAAACGGAACCCTATTACTAAGACTCCGTTGTCCGTTTGAGTGTGTCTGTGTCATCAGGCTGTATCTCATGAACCATGAAAATCAAAATTTTGAAATATGATGTACCTATTTCTGTTACCGGTATAACAAATACTAAAAACAAACTAACATAGATAGATCGGTACAAACAAACGGTGGTAGAACCAATGTAGTTCGACCGGGGAAGTACCACCGCCACACCTATTTCTAGCGTGAAGCATTTCTTGCGTTTCGATAGAAGGGTGTGGTTGCCGGCACACTATCACATGAGGCGACCATCATAGTCCTCGGGAGTAGCAACGCATCTGTGATTGACTTCAGATGGAACCCATGTTCTGTATGTAGTTGATTACAGTTGTCCATGGGCGGCAGTGACCACTTCCATCAGGTGGACTGCATGCTCGTTTGCTACTTCAGTCAAATAAAAAAAAAAAAAAAGATCCCCCATCTATGTCAAGGGGAATCCCATACAACAAACAAAGCTTTTTGTCACATTTTATGGGTAGGGAACACTTCGTTTGCGAGTTCAGCTCGCACTTACTAGGTTATATTAATAGATGGATCAATAACCAATAACATACAAATATCATTGACAAATTTCTGTCCCCGTTGCAAATCTCGTCTTTTTAAGTTTTCTTAAATAGCTAAAATCTGTGGTAATAACTGCATCTGAATTCTGCAACACAAAAAACGATGTCAAAAATATCTCATTAGATTTTTTAAGGATATAGTTAAATTTAACACCAGATGTGACGATTCTTCATAATTTGTTTGCTAAGTAAATGAAATGATCATCAGAAAATAATTATGAATTGAAGAAAAGCTGAATAGTATCAAAAACTTTAGCTTAAACGTTTATCTTTCAAAAATCTTTGAACTGATTCCAAGGTGTTGTATGAAGGTGAATGAAACAAAAAGAAATACAGTCATCTGGAACCATTGTGAATGAATAAACAAACAAGGACATTTTGCTTCCAACATTGATTTCGTCGTCAACCAACCTCGAGTTAGAACTAACTATGGTAAAAATAATTTAACTTTTGTGGGAGCACAATTATATAATAAATTGCCTAAAACTGTAAGAGATGCGACTTCACTTAGAATTTTTAAGAAAAGATTGCATGAACATATTTCAAATAACGATACATATTGCAAATAAATAAATTAAATTGAATAAAAATACCGTAAGTTTCTAACTTGGACCACAACCCAAGCAAATGTGAATTCGCATCTTACCCACAACTAGTGTACGTCATTGAACATTATTTTTTTTTTCTATCTACCCGCACCAGGGTAATTATTTCATAATTATTTCTTTTTTACTTTTATAAGCCATTGTTCTCATGTAAGTGACAATTGTCTTTTATGAGAAATAAAGATCTTTAAACCTAACCATTATTGTCCCTCTGCTGAGCACGGGTCTTCTCTCAGAATGAGAAAGTTTAGGCCATAGTCCACCGCGCGGACCAAGTGCGATTGGTTGAAAATTAATTTATTAGCACATAATTATAAATATATCACACATTACTTAGGAAAATAAAGAAAGCGGTTCCTCCTGTTGTCTAATCAGTATATACTACTAGGTGGTAGAATAGTTAGCCCAGGGAAGTACCGCCACTCCTATTTCTAGCGTGAAGCAGCTTTTGCATCTCGATGGAAGGGTGTGGTTGCCGGCTTTTATATGAGGCAACCATCTTTATCCTCGGAAGTAGCAACGCATCTGTGATTGACTTCAGGTAGAAACCCATGTTCTATAAGTGTAGTATAGTTTGTCTTTTTTCTTTGTATTACTTTTTTTCTACAATCTTGTTTTTAATGAGTAATGGTTTGACGACTCCAGGACAGCAAAACCATTTATGATAATTCCTTCGCTAGTAACTATGACGTCTTCAGACACCTTGCGTACCACCAGCAAGAACCATGTTCAACATTATGTCAACCCATTATTCTGTCTTTTCTGGGAACAAAAAAGTTTTAGGCCATAGTCCACCGCACTGGCCAAGTGCGAATTGGTGGACAGTGCGAATTGGTGGACGCTAGTATCTATGACGTCTTCAAACACCACGCGAGCAGTACCATGTTCAACATTAACAATATTAATTTATACACGTTAAATTTATCTCACACCTAGTTTCAACAAAAACAGTCTATACAAAGAATCAACTGAAAAATAAACAATCCATTCCTTCACGCAAACGTTACTTCTGAAATAAGTTGGAAATGTAAACAACCTATCCGCATCGAAACTCCGGAAATTTTCAAACGGACTTTTGACATTGGTTTGTTTTTGGAAATACTAGACAAAATAAAGAGTGATTTCATGATTAACTTCTTCTGCAAAATAACGGAAAACTACCTGATACAAGTATTATGTTTTCCTTTAAAAATATCAGCTATCAACTAAAAATTTCCAAAAAATACTGATTGGTGCTTGACTCATGTTTCCAAAATTTAAGTAAATGTAGTATACGAATATGGAGTAAGGTAAGCGGTCAGTACCGCCTGTGATGTATCTGTAATCAATGACAAATAAGATTATAGTCCTTTTTTTTTTTTTTTTGTTTTCGACGGGGAAACCTTCAAAAGGTACCCGACGCCGTGGGAGCGACGAAGGGTTATGTGGGATTTTTACCGCACTAAAACCCCCCCGGTGGCCATCCTCGGCGCTAAAAAGAGGACTCAGGGATCTCCAACAAACACCACCGGAGTCCTCTAAGCGTGTTGCCCCATCGGGCTCCTCCCAGATGGGCGGCTGGGCCCACCGCTCCGTCTAGTCTATACGACTATATGCGACCACACATACCGCCGTCCTTCCCGGGATCGCCTGGCTGGACGGTTCAAGCTCCCACTCTAGCCGCCCGCAACCCCGGAAGCCCCTTTTAGTCGCCTCTTACGACAGGCAGAGGATACCGTAGCCCTATTCTGATCCCGGAACTACAGGGACGAAGATTATAGTCCTACTGGTGATTGGCCATAAATTGTTGCTTCCTTCGAGGATTAATTTGGAACACCTTGGATAGGTACATATGTAAATGATTGTCCCTGTAATTCCGGGACCAGAATAGGGCTACGGTATCCTCTGCCTGACGTAAGAGGCAACTAAAAGAGACTTCCGGGGGTTGTGGGTGGTAAGAGTGGGAGCTCGGATCGTCCAGCCAAGTGACCCCGTGAAGGACGATGGTATGTGTGGCCGCGTGTCATTGTAAACACCGAGAGCTACGGTGAGCAACAACTGGTCTTCGAGGTAGGGCCCGAAAGGGGCATTACGCTTGAAAGACTCCGGTTATACTCCGTTGAAGATCCCGGAGTCCTCCACGTAGCGGTGAGGTCGGCCACCGGGAGGTTTTAGTGAGGTAAAAATCCCCCATAACCCGGCGTTGCTCCCACGGCGGCGGGTACCTTTGAAGGCTTCCCCCTCGATAACAAAAAAAAAGGTATGTAAATGATGTATTACTGGTGGTAGAACCTGTGTCGTTCCACCAGGGAGGCACCACTGTCACACTTATTTCTCGCGTGAACCAGTTCAGTTTCGTTGGAAGGGTATGGTTGCCTGCTTATTTTCATATGAGGTGACCTCGTATATAAGTGAGCCGGTACTTTTACATTAAGAGTCCTCGGAAGCAGCAACGCATCTGTGATTAATTTAATATAGATGTCCTTTTCTATATGAGGTTAATACCAAGGTAATCAGCTGACTACTGCTGTTACACAGTAGAAACATACGGCTTTTATGCCTCAAGATTCTACAACCTTTATAATTTTAATCCGTATAATATAACTATTGCAAATTTGTAAATCATTTTGCAACAAAAATTTGGAGCAAGGCTGCCAACAAGGTGTAGGACGTCTGCAAATATAAAACTGAAACCTGCATCTAATTTGAAACATATCTAAAGTTTATAAATATATATTTACAATGACCCTTTATGTTTGGATGCAGTACTACCGTCACACAAACTTCTAGATGTAGTAGTAATGCAGCGTTGTCGTAACCTAACACATGAAAAAGTTCTATTTAACATAAGAAAAAGACCTATTTAAGACTTATTAGCAGATAGCATGCATCTATTTATTACTCATCCGCTATTAATAATCAGATATGATAATTATTTCAGGTTTTAGCAGATGCATATCTCAAATTTTCACCATCAAAGTAGTTCTAATGAAGTGACACTAAAAGGCAGAAGACAGATTTGTGAATGTAATTAATAAACCAATTACGGAGTTGTGATTAATTTTAAACCCAGCGGTCTGACAGTGGCAGGCGATCAATCAAACCAGTTTGTATGTAGGTATAATTATGAATTTGTAATGGTAGCCTTTGGTTGACTCAAGAATGAAGCATAGCGGAACAATTGGTTTGATTTGTATTTTGAATATGGTCAGTAAATGGATGTATTACCTGACCTACTTATTAAATTATGTCAATCGTTTTTAGGGTTCTATACCGTAAATTGTCATCAACCTATTATTGACCTACTGCTGGGCATGGGTCTTCTCTCAGAATGGGAGAGTTATAGACCATAGTCCACCGCGCTGGCCAAGTGCGAATTGGTGGACTTCACAGACCTCCGAGAACTTTTTTTTAAGAACTCGGGTGTGTAGGTTTCCTCACGATGTTTTCTTTCCACGAAAAGCAGTGATAGTTAATTTCTAATACGCACATAATTTTAGAAAAATCAGTAGTGCATGCCTGGGCTTGAACCTTGGACCTCCCGATCGAGAGGGCAAGTTTCAACCATTAGGCTATCACTGCTTTAGAAGCGTAAATACAAAATCCTATTACCAAGCCGCTGTCCGTCTGTCTGCCTAGAGGCTGTATCTCGTGAACTGTGATAGATAGACAGTTTAATTATTTACTGATCATGTATTTCTGACGCTATAACAACAAATACTCAAAACAGAATAAAAATAATATTTACGGCTTACATACAATAAACGTAATTGTTTTTGCGGTTTTTATAGAATGGTGCATGAGTACGACTCGCACTTTGCCGGTTTTTCAACAGAAAAAAAGAATGTTTTAGCAACTTTGTTGTCTAAATCTTAGCCAATTTTGAAGCAAACGTTATTTATCTCCAATGTTTTGTAGCTAAAACTAGAAATTGGTATAAAAACAAGAAACCCGACTGCTAAAACTGTAATTTTTAGTCTGGTAGATATTTTGTTTATTGTTGAGTTTGCGTCATTACTAAGACTCGTCTGCTCGTCTGTCCACTTGTCTGTCAAATGAGAATCAGAAGTGGGATTTTAACCTTGGACCGCTCGATTTAGAGGACGAGTTTCACCCATTAGGCTATCACTACTTTTGTCGTCAACCCATTATTGTCCCACTGCTGAGCACGGGTCTTCTCTCAGAATGAAAGGGTTTAGGCCGTGGTCCTCCACGCTGGCCATTGGAGGACAAACTGTCACTTCTCTTATTTACCTACATTTGCAAGAAATGTTAGCAGCGTATTACCAAACGATAGAGCCACAAAACTTAAGTATTGTTACTATTCTTGTTAATTCAACAAAACGGGCCAAATAGCACCGTCGGAAATAGGACGCGCCTAGGGCTAACGAGGCACCATTCAGCTAGATCTCAGCTCTAAAAAGATTTCACAGACTTAAATGACGAGGCAAGTCTTAATTTTTAAACTAATGTTTTCTTCAAGTATTCACAGAGTAACGTTTTGGTTATGGTAATATTTCTTGATTTGTTATTGCCTCGTAATTAAGTTTTATAGGTGGTAAAACCAGTGTAGTTCGCCCAGGGAAATACCACAGCCACACCTATTTCTAGCGTGAAGCAGTTCTTGCGTTTCGATGGAATGGTGTGGTTGTTGACGCACTTTTATATGAGGCGACCATCCTAGTCCTCGGGAGACGCAACGCATCTGTACTTGACTTCAGATGGAACCCATGTTTTGTATGAAGTTGATTACAGATGTACATGGGCGGCAGTGACCACTTACCATCAGGTGGACTGCATGCTCGTTTGCTACTTCAATCTTATAAATAAAAAAAAAGTTGCTGTTGCTTGGAGCTGCAAAATACTTCTGTAAGGTATTTTATGTAGAAGTCTACCTGAGGTTAGTCAAAACTTAATTGTTTTGACTAACCTCAGTTAGACTTCTTACTTTATTGGGGTCAATTTAATAATACCAAGGAACGTTTCACGTCATTAAGGATGCGCACTTGTTCCCAACCTTCTTTAATTTTAATATCCTAGACATGTCAGATTAAATAAAAAATATGATGATTTTTAACTAAATTAAAAAGAATTGACAAAGACAGTGTCCCTTTCCTAAACTCCTTCTCTTCCTAAACTCCTGCTCAGCAATGGACACAATTGTTCTAGTTTGAAATGGTAAGATATGATATGATATGATACGATATATGATATGATACCTACGATATATGATATCGTCAATGGAAAGAAAATAATAAATACTAAAGCGACAAAATATTTGTATTTTTACGGAAAAAAAATGTCTCCTTCATTTTTGGTAGGATCATGTTGAGTAGTATGTACTCCTAACAACAAGATGCAACTAAAACTAAAGGTGACATGTTTTTTTTTGTAAAAAAACATCAAATCATTACACACAAATGCTATTTTGGCGCTGTAGCATTATTTCCTTTCCACTGATGATATGATATTTTTGCAAAGAGAGATCTTCAGAGGGAAGGTTCAAAAAACTTTAATAGCGTGAGTTGAAATAGTAGTAGTGCCATTTTTTAATGAATTGCGAGAGTTCGCCACAATATGTTACGATATGATATTATATGTCATGATACGATAGAATACGTTATGATATGATCATATAAATGAGAAATTCTTCAAAGAAAAGCATTTATACATTTTCCTCCGAGGTATTACACATCTGTGGCCAACCTCGTAAATTTTACAGATGTCTATCCGGTACTACCTAATCAATTATACGATCATTAGATGACTTGAATACTTGATTGCTATTTGAAATACAAGAAGTTCAAGTTTAAAAATAAAATTATATACGTCATGATGACATGAGTGCAAGAACATAAGAATCCAAAGTAACAGTAATACCCCCCCAGGATGAAAGTTCTAAAAACGCAGAAAGTCTGGATTTACACACAATAGAGCTTTAAAAGCTTTGATGGTCTGCTGAGTCTAGGATTTCAATTTCGCGCCGAGCTATCTTTTGTTGATGCCACTTGTGCTCAAGGAGGAAGAGTTTAGTTGGAAAATATTTGTATTGTACACGTGCTGTACTTAAATTTCAAGCAAAACTGTTACGGTTACACAGATATAGATTTTTCAGTTGGCTATTAAGGCAGAAGCATCTTTGAATGCTGCATCACTAGCACCTAGTTCTGTTTTATTTTTTACTGGCTGACCAGGCGAACTTCGTTCCGCCTAAAAGTCAAAAATCTAAAATTATTAGTGTTCCTCTACTATGTTATACATATAAACCTTCCTCTTAAATCTCTCTGTCTATTAAAAAATCTGTATTAAAATCCGTAGAGTAGTTTTAAAGATCTAAGTATACACAGGGACAGACAGCGCGAAGCGACTCTGTTTTGTACTACATAGTGAAGATTTCGTACCCAAAGGGTAAAGATGGGACCCCTTACTAAAACTCCGCTGTGCGTCAATCCATTTGGCCGTCAGTCTGTTTGTCCGTCTGTCTGTCACCAGGCTATCTCATGAACCTTCATAACTAAACAGTTGAAATTTTCACAGCTGATATGTTTCTGCTGCCGCTATAACAAAAATACTAAAAACAGAATAAAACATATTTTTAGAAGGCCTCCCATACAACGAAAGTGTTTTTTTACCGTATAATGGTATAGAACCCTTCGTGCGTGAGTCTGACTTGGCCGTTTTTTGTTTACATTATGAAAACAGTTAATAAGTTTGTAACTCTACGAATTTTTGATGGGTTATATGTTATATGTATGTCTCACTTACCCCATAGGTAATGGTACCATATATATATATCTCACTTACCCCATAGAGAAACGATCCCCTTTCTAGATTTATCACAGATACATTGCTTATTATAAACATGTTAGAATGTTTGATGTTAGTGTTTCTACCTAAGTCCATTAAATATTATAATAAGACAGCAGATTCACACCGCCGTTGTAAATAAAAAAAGATGATTATACTATACCGCCACTGTAGTCGAACTATAAATATTTTAACCACCTTAAATCAGCAGTGATAGCCTTTTTTGTTCTCGAGGGGGGCAACCTTCAAAAGCTATCCGACGCCATATGAGCAACGCAGGGATATGTGGGATTTAAACCGCACTAAACCCGCCCGATAGCCGTCCTCAGCGCTACAAAGAGGACTCCGTTTAAAGGTGGTAGAAACAGTGTAGTTCGACCGGAGAGGTACCACCGCCACACCTATTTTAACGCGAAGCATTCACTGCGTGTCGATGGAAGGATGTGGTTGCCGGCACACTTTTGTATAAGGCGACCATCCAAGTCCTCGGGAGTGTGCGTCCTAGTCAACGCATCTGTGATTGACTTCAGATAGAACCTATGTTCTATATGTAGTTGATCACAACGGGATCTCCAAAGGAACGCAACCGGAGTCCTCTAAACGCGTTACCCCAGGTGAGCAGCTGGGTCCACCGCTCCATCTGGTTTTTAGGACAGTATGCAACCACGCACATGCAAGCATACACACATACACTAAACAACTTCACCCTGTGCTTAAGACAGTTAGTCATGAAATACTTTTACAGCACATACAAATACTTTTCGAATTTGCAGATACAAACAATATCCCGCCATTTAAACAGTAAGTTTAATCTTTCAACTTCTATTGCGAGGTAGCTTTTTCTCCATTCGCATTTACGGCTTGCATTTCATTTATTTTAAATTAAGCGCATTCTTAGGGGATTCCTATCTTTGCAATGAATTTTCTAGCTAACGACTTGTATCTTAAAACTAAATCGGTAAAGTTCGCAGTTCCTTTCAAATACTTAACGTATAAGACGGGGTGTTAAAGAAATTGACTCGCGAACGTAAAACAGGTCTTTCAGTGGATTTTGAGTCTTGGTTTGGATTTTAGTGAGTTCTTTTATGTGAAGGAACATAATGCATGCTCACTTGATGTTAATGACTACACTGCAGTTATCATTAAGCCAAGATAAGTGACCATTTATTTTTTAAAATGTAAGTAGACATGCAGTCTACCCATCTGTAATGAACGCCGATGCGATGCTACCCCTAAGGAATAATTTGGAACCTCTCCCTAACAATCAATATAATAAAAATCAAAAAGAACCTGCTGTGTAGTGCTAGGCACGGGTCTTTTTTCAGTGTGAAAGAAAGTAGGCTATACATTTTAATACTTTACTTTAGAATATTCTTTTTGGCAATATTTCGACCCAGTTGCAAGGATCGTGGTCATGGCGAAACTGCGGTGGCGTGAAGAAATCTTTGACAAGCACTACTGGTACACTGTACTATCTACTCACTATACTATCGAGTTCGGTTTTCTTTTTTAAGGTACATATCACACGCTAGTATGGCGTAATGAAATTTAACATATTATGTATCAGTTGTCGGAGTGATCCAGGATATATATTTTTTGAATAATTATGGCAGTCGCAGATAGAAAAGAAGAAAATTTAAACAAAGAAAAATTACAGATAAGTAAGTTTGTCACGACGTGTTCCACCTTATAATACATGAATTTGATATTTCATTATTGAAATACCTATTTTCCTCTTACAATACATGTTGGTACGTCGTAGACTCTTATTGTTTCTAAATATTTACCTAAATAAAAGTACTCTTAAATAATTTTATTTTGAACTTCGAAAATATTAAACTAAAACGCAACCAAGCTCGGACAAGTTTTGCTTCCATCTTATAACTTTAAATGCAAAAGAAACTCTAAGGTATTATGATAATATTTAGTTTCACGAAAGAACTTGGGAGAAATTTTGTATTCAGGTAATATTTTATTTTCCAAACTTATCTAGATAGCTGTCACAAAAGGGTGACAATGTATATGCGGCTGGCATTAGATAGGACTTCTCGCAGGACCTTCCTAGAACTACCTCTATTAGGGTTGACGTCCATAATAAATTTGCCACAACGTTTGTATGAAAAATATAAGCATGAAGAACATAAAAATATGTTGGTGTTTCGTAACCGTTGTTTAAAATCAAATTAGCTTAATTCAATCGAATGATTTTAAATTTGCTGGCGGGGTTGGATTCTTCAACCAATAGCAGAGCATTATTTACAATGCTCATACGGTCCGTCCAGTCGTAAGGTAATATCCCTCACCATGCTCCGGTAAAGCAGTATGGCGGCGTAAGCGTTGTTAAAGCGACCGCTGGTAACCGGCTCGAACAAAATTCGTAAATGTGGAACTTAATACCTTTAATTTTCGAGTGTATTGTGAAGATATAAACTATTTGTGTACTCTAAGCGTGTGGACTAAGTCGAAGCCTTCAAATTCATCGCTGGTGTGTGGGCACGTGTTGTCGACCGCGTGGAGCCTTGCCAGAATCCTGGAAGAGAGAGGAGCCGCGGGCGGACCGTACGTGGCTAATCGTAAGTAGAAAGTAGAATCCGTATTCCGACAGCAAGTTAGGTAGCCCCAAAATGATGTGGAACTGCCTATGACCTCCCGAGGTCTCGTTTGACCGTCTTTTAATTCCCCGGGACATATGGGAAGGCGGTTCTCGCACAGTTGGATTGAAAGATAATGAAGAAAGTATACTTTAGCATTGATAGCATCTTGAGTGCCTGAAGCCGAAATTGCTTGAGCAATGTGTATTGCCAGTGATGATCTATGGCACCGCAACTTGCTCTTTTACTGTAAGCCTCATTTGAAGGCTCAGAGTAGCTCAGCGTGCTATGGCGAGGGCTAGAAATTTTGCTATGATACATGATACACAGCGATGAAATCTGTAGACGAACTAATTTTACTAACATAACACTCAAAGTTTGCAAACTGAAGTGGCAATAGGCTGGCCATAGCTTTCGAAAAACCGATAACCAATAGGGAATAAAGGTTCTCGAGTGGCGACCACGTTTAGGCAAAAAGAAGGACCGGTGACCTGAAGAATACAGTGAAAACCCTTTGGATTCAGGAGAAACAGAACCGGTTGAAGTAGCGCTATTTGGAATAGATTTATGTCCAACAGTGGACTTCAAAAGGCTGATGAATGGATAGATGGACTGAGAACATAGTGAAGAAAAAAATTCCTTGACGATTAGAAAAAAACACGCTTTCTACACTCATAGCCCCACGCTAGGATTTTCTCTGTGTCGTGGGTACCATGGACACACACAAGACGCATACACAAACAACCAGATCCGGAACTTGAATCTAAACTCATCATTCAGATACCTATCTGGCCGGGAATCGAACCCGGGACCCATTGCGCGTCAGACCGGTATGGTAACCGCTTCGTCCGGGTCGGCAAATAAGAAGAAAGATGTAGCGCCAAAGTTTCAGGAAATTCCGCTCACCATTAATAAAAGCTTGGGGATCCTGGGAGTTGACATATCGTGTGATGTGCAGTACCGGAGTCATTTGGAAGGCAAAGCCAAGTTGGCGTCTAAAAAACTGGGCGTTCTTAACAGAGCCAAGCAGTACTTCACTTGGGGGCATCTTCTTCTGCTTTATAAGGCACAAGTAAGGCCCCACATGGAGTACTGCTCGCATCTCTGGGCTGGAGCGCCACAGTACCAACTTAACCCACTTGACTCCGTACAGAAGCGAGCGGTCCGAATCGTCAACGACCCAAGGATCGCCGATCGGTTAGAACCCTTAAGCTTGCGGAGAGACATAGGTTCCCTTTGCGTGTTCTACCGGCTTTATAATGGTGAGTGTTCCGAGGAACTGTTTGATCTGGTGCCCACATCACCCTTCCTTTAACGCACCACTTGCCGACGGATGAGGTTCCATCCGCATCAACTGGACTCGTGGCGGTCATCCACGGTTCGGTTTGCGCGCTCGTTCCTGCCGCGGACGTGCAAGATGTGGAATGAACTTCCTCCTGAGGTATTCCCGGGGCGCTACGACATGGGGTTCTTCAAGAAAGGTGTAAAAAGAGCTCTCCTCCAAAGCCGGCGATGCATTGGTGACTCCTCTGGTGTTGCAAATGTCCATAGGCGACGGTGACTGCTTTCCATCAGGTGGCCCGTCAGCCTTATCGTTAGGTCTTAATATAAAAAAAAAAAGAAAGAGGAAAATAAAGTAAGCAAAAACTTTTATAATTGAAGACGGATAGTTAGGGAAATTATAACTGATAGATGGTTTATTCGAACAAGATTAGCTTATAAACAAGTCTGATTCTCGCGGAAATACACATGATATAAATACATGTTTTGAATTTTGTTCTTTAATTATTTTTAGTAGGTATTACCACTCAATCAGTTTCAGTGACAGCCTTTACAGAAGTTCTTTTAGTGAGAGATGATGTTAACATTTAAATTTACAATATTAACGCCCTTGATTGAATATTTAAAGTTGTTTTTCTAATTATAGCGTGAAACTATACATTTATATAATGTTGTATGAAATTAAATAATTGTTTTGTTTTAAATATTGTTATTAAGCAAGGTGGTAAAACCAGTGTAGTCCGACCGGGGAAGTACTACCGCCACACCTATTTCTAGCGTAAGGCATTTTTTGCGTTTCGATGGAAGAGTGTGGTTGCCGGCACACTTTCACATAAGGCGACCGTCATAGTCCTCGGGAGTAGCAACGCATCTGTGATTGACTTCAGATGGAACCCATGTTCTGTATGAAGTTGATTACAGATGTCGCAGGGCGGCAGTGACTACTTACTATCAGGTGGACTGCATGCTCGTTTGCTACTTCAGTCATTTCAGTCGCTTCAGTCGCTCTTGCATAGCTTTTATCGCGGGCTTTAAGCGCAGCGACCGAATCAAGATATTCCGTAACGAGAAAAACCTAACACTCCCACTCCGCCTATCATGTAGCACAGTTCGCTTAACGTGTATGTATATGATACGACAGAACGAAGCTCGCACGGATCGAGACGAGCTGTTCGGAAATCGAACGAACACGTAAGCAGCTGTTTGTGGGAAGTATATAGAATCAAAGAAAAAAAACTTGAATTTAAATAAAAAAAAACTGCATAAATAAATTAATAATTATAATACGGCAAGCCGAAGTTTCGTATTTTTCTTATTTTTGTTCAGCTTTACGGAAGCCAAGGTATCTTTAATGTCACAATCACCAGATCAATCAAACAACTTCCACACTTTACACCTTTATTCCTTTTACGAGAACATGTCAATTCATCCGAATTATACAACAAAAGAAATAATTTCTTTCGAATGAAAGCGATTTGCGGATCAGTGTTCCGGGAGTGTCGTTTGATCACGATTACGAAGATAAGAATGTAACATTTCATTTCATTACACTATATTACATTAAAATATATTACATTACACAACCTTAAATTATATTAAGGTGAGATGACTGTCATTTTTGAGTAATCTTTTATTTTATACTAGTTAACCCGGCGAACTACGTTCCTTCTAAAAGTCAAAAATGTAAAATTATCAGTGTTTCTCTACTATTTTATACATGTACTATTCATAAAAACTTTCTTCTATATATTAAAAAAACTGCAACAAAATCCATAGCGTAGTTTTAAAGATCTAAGCATACGTAGGGACAGACAGCGGGAAACGACTTTGTTTTATATACTTTGTAGTGACGACCCGCGTGGCGGAGCGGTTACCGTACTGGTCTGACGCGCAATGGGTCCCGGGTTTGATACCCGGCCAGACATCAGAATGATGAGTTTAGATTCCTGTTCTGGGTCTGGGCGTTAGTTTATTCGTCTTGTGTATACATGTAGTAAAGCTAATAAATTCATTTCGTATGTTATTCGTCATTAAAGACAATCGATATTTATATTCGTAATCATAATTTACTTCGACATCAATGCGTTTTCCGGCAGAAATTGAACAACAAAAAATACAAAAAATCTTTTAGGCTAACAATTTGTGAGGTTCGTACGTTCCCGGTCGCTTCACAATGGCTTTAGACCACCTTTGAATTGAACACCATTATATTCCATTCAGCTCTATACTAGGATGGAATTTCATATATCGCTGAAACAAACAAATATAGAGTACCTTTAGAATATCAACGAAATGTTTTTTTTTTATTTATCTGACTGAAGTAGCAAACGAGCAAGCCGTCCACCTGATGGTAAGTGGTCACTGTATGGACATCTGTAATCAACTTCATACAGAACATGGGTTCCATCTGAAGTCAATCACAGATGCGTTGCTACTTCCGAGGATTATGTGTCGCCTCATGTGCCGGCAACCACACCCTTCTGTCGAAAGGCAATAAATGATTCACGCTAGAAATAGGTGTGGCGTGGTACTTCCCCGGTCGAACTACACTGGTTCTACCACCTTGGAGATGAACTTCATACAGAACAACGTTTTGATTGGCTTCAGATGCGTTGCTACTCCTGAGAACTATGTGGTCGCCTCATGTGATAGTGTGCCGGCAACCACACCCTTCTGTCGAAACGCAAGGATAGTTCCCCGATCAAACGACACTGGTTCTACCATCAACAAAATGTGTTAGAGCCTTTTGTTGAATTAAAAATAAAAGCGAATATTTATAAGTTTCGGCCTCAAAGGCATTTTGCTACCCAAATTATCCAAACTCTTGTATTCACTCAGTCACCTCTTACGAAATAGGAAAGTGAGTGGGTAGGCTCTTAGCCCCAAGCGAACATGGCTTAAATTAATAAAGAGAATACGAATAAAACATCAAAAGGTTCACTCATTGTGGTACACCCACGGTACTCTAACTTGATTATCTTTTAAGTCTTTTTAATATTGAAATGAAATAAAGTTATTTTTTATTATACTGAAGATGGCAAGTCTTCCTGCGTGTTTAAGGACAATTTTAGGGCAATAACACACCGGAATGTGATAAAATCATTGTGAAATATATTATTGTGAAATGAATGCATATGTAAATTAAAAATAGTGCAGTTTGATGCGTAATGACAAGGTTAGTGTTGTGAGTGATATGGAACTCAAGAAAGAGAAACGAACTAGATGGAGGGTAGATAGGTTATCTCATGCCGCCGTAAAGACAAGAAGAGCCTGAAAGGGGCATCACGCTCGGAGGACTCTGGTTATGTTCCGTTGGAGATCCTGGAGACCTCTACGCAGCGCTGAGGACGGCTACCGGGGGGTTTTAGTGCGGTAAGAATCCCACATAACCCGCGTCGCTCCCACGGCAACGGGTACCTTTAGAAGGTTTCCCCCTCGTAAAAAAAGATAAGTTAATCTATCACTAGTACTTGTCAACGGTTTTTACTCGCTTATGCAGGACCAAGTTAAAATGACTTAAGTAACTTTTACCTCAACACACAAATGTAACCTTACTTATGTGGCTGGTTCACTGTTGATCAGGTGGTAGAACCCCCTGTTCTATATGAATTACTAACAAAAGTTTATGGGCAGTAATGGCCACTGATTGCATTTCGTTCGTTTGCTACTTCAATTGGATAAAAAATCCCTATATCATTATTATATTTATTCGCTAGCATGTGAGTAAAAGCATTCCACTCTCACACTTACAATACACCCCACCCATACACACACACACACACACACACACGTTCTTGCTTATAACTTACTTATTAAGTTGATCATACTTAGGTACCTTTAGTAAAACATTGTATTGTTTAGTTGATAAATTGATTAAATTATTCATCACCAGGGCAAGTCCCTGGTGATGAGCGGGGTACCCAGTAATACGGGAAACCATCCCAGTACAGGGGCCCTTGCGTCTTGTTTTGCAACAGTTATTTGATCAATAAAACATTTTTTTATACTTTCTATCAGAATGAATTAACATCCAAATTTCTCACTCCGAGACTGGTTTTCATTCACATCCATATCAATTATTTATGTTCAAATCTACATTTAAAGTCAATATTATACTTCTAACCACTTTTAATCTTTCTAGAGCATCCAATCAAATTTAATGAACGCAAGACTTTTAAAACTCAGCTTTAAATTAATGATAATGGAAAAAATATCGCATGTCAGAATAGAAAATAGGTCGGATTTTTGAAAAGAAATGAAATAGCACACATTCATGTTTGTTCTGCAACCTATTGACATTTCCAACTTATGTAGAACACTTCCTAGAATTAGATATTGATTTATCGGAGCGACAAGTGAATAGCAAAATCGATTATGAACAAATAGATTGAAGAGCACATACATATGTAAGTCAGCTGGTATACCTATTCGTTATTTTAGTAGTATTTTGGTTCTTCTATTTTTTATAAGATTGAAGTAGTAAACGAGCTTTCAGCCTACCTAAAAGTAAGTGGTTACTACGACCCATGGACATCTGTAAGCAACTTCACATAAACAATGTCACTAAGAGATCTATCTAAAAAAAAATAGTACAACATAACAAAAAAGACAAACCCGCTGAGTTTCTTGCCAGATCTTCTCAGTTGTAGTCGTGTTCCGATCCTGTGATAGTGTAAAAAAAATGTCTAACTGACAATTTGTACGTACCCCCGTAGTCCTCTTTATAGCGCCGAGGACGGCCACAGGGGGATTTTAGTGCGGTAAAAATTCCACATAACCCTGCGTCGCTCCCACGGCGTCGGGTACCTTTTGAAGGTTTCCCCCTCGAGAACAAAAAAAAGGCCTATACAAAATAAAGAGATTTAATTTCATCTAACGAGGCCTAACACGGTCGCCTCCTAAAAAAATTAGCTACCACACCCCTTCATGGAAACGAAATACTTTACACTAGAAATAGGTGACCTTCATTGAAACGAAAAACCACTTTACGCTAGAAGTAAATGATCTAGTTTACAATTTACCATTAAGGTGTCTGCCTGTTTAATAGTCGTTCATACATAAGATTGTACAATGGCTATTACAGGAAACAAGTCCTAAATATCATAAGATAAATAAAATCTAATAAAAAAATTCTCTAAGAAAATAGAAATATTTGCCAAGCACAAGAAATATCAGAACATATGATATCAGCTGACATATATGATTTACAATGTCCATGTGAAACAAAATCCTTTGAAAACATGCTGAAAACACGCTTTCTACACTCATAGCCCCACAGTAGGATTTTGTCCTGTGTCGTGGGTACCATCGTGGATACACACAAGACGAATAAACAAACGCCCAGACCCAGAACAGGAATCTAAACTCATCATTCTGATGTCTGGCCGGGTATCAAACCCGGGACCCATTGCGCGTCAGACCGGCACGGTAACCGCTTCGCCACGCGGGTCGTCACTACAAAGTATAAAACAAAGTCGCTTCTGTCCCTATGTATGCTTAGATCTTTAAAACTACACTACGGATTTTAATGCATTTTTGTTATAGACAAAGTGATTCAATAGGAAGGTTTTTATGTAAAATACGTGTACTATATTAAGTAGGGAAACACTGATAATTTTAGATTTTTGACTTTTAAACGGAACGAAGTGCGCCGGGTCAACTAGTATTACATAATCCGTAACATAAACATCAAAGATACGAAATCAAACAGACTGGTGTATGGAAATTCTAATACAGATGTGGTAACTAATGCTAGTCAATATCCAGTAAGTGATGCGGTTACTGACGTTAACCACATTGCAACCGCCGACGCATCGACGTTGCGAAATATCGATACAAAATTACCTGAACTAAATTTCCGTATTACATTGGAAGCCACGGAATTGGGTTGTGCTTAAAGTTAGGTTTTAATAGAAGGTTCATATTATTTTGTGTATCGATTGTTACCATTTTTGTACAATAGTGTTGTTAATGATATGCCGGATAAAATTAATTAAGACTGGATTATTAATTAAGACTAGTCGCCCGTCGCAACGATGAAATTTGACCGTAATTTAAATTAAAAAATACTAAAAAAAAATGGGACCCTATGACACGCACTACCTTTCAAATAAAAAAAAAATCATCTAAATCGGTTCACCCAGTCCGGAGAAATGAGGTAACAAATATAAAAAAAAAAAAAAAAAAAAATACAGACGAATTGATAACCTCCTCCTTTTTGGAAGTCGGTTAAAAACTAAATTTCATATTGTCCAAAGTAGCAACAATATTTCTGTAACTTAAAAAAAACAATAATTTTCAAGTTATTTTGAACGCACCCGTTAAAGATAAAAAGAGGTTTATTAACTAAGCTGCATTTAACTAAGCTTGCATTTAAAAGCAACAGCGGGTATTTTGACAGAGACATCTGACATTTTTGACGTATGGGTTTACATAGTACGACATTGCATGTTCTATTTCGTTTATTATGTATGTGTTTGTGTCAAATGCAAGGTAGTGTGTGTAATGTGTTTTAGTTGATTTTATGTAGGTATGTTTTATGCATTATTTGAAAAAAATATTAGCATTGCGCAAACCTTCTCTACATCAACTCTAACCAGGCGTAATTTCATACTCCTCACAAGTTTTTTCTTCACGGATTAATATATTAATTTCTGTTCAGTGTCTGGTGTTTGCGTTTTCTTTGTAATTATCTTCCTTTTTTCCATGTAAGAAAATTTAAATGTAGCTCACGTCATAATTAACGGTCTTTTCATCAGCTTCCTAATGTACCATCTATATCTGCTCCTTTTTATTAATTTCCCTTTTCTCAATTCCTTATATCAAATTTATCCTATACATCATTGTTTATTATTTTTTTACTATGTTCAACGGAATCAATAGAATTGGAATATTGATACTAACTTTTTGATACAAATCCTCTCTAAGCTATGACCACTCTAAAATTAACGTCATGAGTATCTACCCACCAACGCACTATTCCGAAAGATATATACTCGGATTGCATCATGAGTGTTATTTGTCGGTAGGCATGACGTTATTGTATTGGATAACGTAACGGATGTTTTGGTGGATTTAGTAAATCATATGGTAAGTTAATAATAATAATAATAATATACTTTATTGTACCCAGAAAAAAGAAAAATAATACAGTAGATTACAATAATAAAATACAAAAGGCGGCCTTATCGCTCAACAGCGATCTCTTCCAGGCAACCTCACGGTGCGGAGTTAAGTTTTAGGGGAAAAATAAAGAGAAGGTAGGGTGCAAAAGTTATGGAAATGAGTGCAACATACAAATTAAGAAATTAAATTTCAGAGAAAATACTAAATAATAATAATAATAATAATTAATATAACAATAATTGTAAAAAGAATAAGTTTAAAGATAGCAAAAGCGTAAGGAGAGGATTGGTAAACTAGAGCTTTAAGTAAAAGGACTTCACAAGATTTTTAAACGAATGTAGGGATTGGGCATAGCGAATAGATACAGGAAGGGAGTTCCACAACTGAATGGCTGAAACAGTGAAGGACTTTTTGTAAAACGAAGTTGAGTGGGAAGGAGTGTAAAGACTAAGGTTTTGAGTGGAGCGAAGGGATCTATCATGGGAATAGTTAATCTATATCTACACCAATATTATAAAGAGGAAAACTTTGTATTTTTGTATGTTTGTCATGAATTAACTTAAAAACTACTAAACCGATTTTAAAAATTCTTTCACCGTTAAAATGCTACATTATTCCTGAGAAATATAGGCTATTTTGATTTCTAGAAAATATAAGGCGTCTTTGCTAAAACTTGAGTAATGTGATTCAAAGTGTCAAAAATTTATTCAAATTTTTTTTCATTGCATACACTACGATATCTACCGATAATAGAACAAAAAAATGTTCTACAATATAAAAGAACTTATCAATATCTACGAAAGACTTGGACACCGCCGCCGCACAATGATCAGTGTACCCTTACGCAAAGCAGTCGGCGCTAAATTTTTTTGGGACTACTATCGGAATAGCATCAATATCCACTACGACTATTGACCAAATCCCCATTACGGATGGGAGATGGGAGGGACATGTCCAGAAGAGGTGCTCAAATGTATAATGGTTGAATAAATTACATTATAGTCTGCGGGAACGAAGTCACTGATTATGTGCATGATTCGGAGCAGTGTAAATAAAACTGTATTGAATTTAGATTATACTACAGTTTCAATATCGTTTGAAGAAGTACTCTTGTTATGAGATGATGACGATTATGTTTTAATGCATGTCGTTGTTATTGATCAATCCTGTATAAATCAAGTTTCATCTTAAGCGGTTTTACAGGTACTTTCAGTGGTGATGGTAGAAACAGTGAAGGTAGACAAGGGACAAGTCGACAAGTATCACTGCCACTCATATTTCTAGCGTGAAATATTTTTAACATTTTGGTGGAAGGGTGTGGTTGCCAGCACACTTTTATATGAGGCGACCATCTCGTTTCTTGGGAGTAGGAACGCATTTGTGATTGACATGAGGTAGGATCTATGGTCTACATGACGCTGCTTACAAATGTCCTTGGGCGGCATTGATCACAAATAGGTGAACTGTATGCTCGTATAGAAAAAGCTGATTATTAATGTGGGAAATCCTCATATTATTATCAACATTATCACGTTCTTAAAATTCGACATTTGCAATACTAACTTCGGTCCTAACTTCGGAAAAGCAGTGACAATTAATTTCTAATACGCATATAATTTTAGAAAGATCAGTGGTGCCAGGGTTTGAACCTCGGACTTCCCGATCGAAAGGGCAAGGTTCAACCATTAGGCTTTATTTAATTAATTTGGGAAATCCTCATATTATTATCAACATTACCACGTTCTTAAAATTCGACAGTTGCAATACTAACTTTGGTCCCTCCATATCAAAATTCATTTCTATCTATCAGCAGTTTAAATAACGTTTTCTATAACATTACGTAAATACCCCAACATCTATATTCACGACAAAGCGAATCAATAAGTCTGCCTGCGTTGCGTGTGACCCTCACATAAAAAACATCTGATAAAGTATCTACCGCTCACGTGTTTATTGTATACATTAGTTTAGTTCTGTGCGTGGGGTTCCGCTTTGACCGAGTTAGGAAAGTTTCGTGAATAGTATTTGTAGAACCTTCTGCTTCCCTTCCTGACCATTTAGGGCCATTAGCAACTATAGCTGTTATGTTGCGACCTTTTTGTTTGTTACTAAGCAAAACATTAGCATAGCTCCAAGGTATTAAAGTAAAATTCCTCTATAGATTTAATTTTTTTTAATGCAAAGGATTGTAGGGTACGTCGTCGTCAACCCATTATTGTCTCACTGCTGGGCACGGGTCTTTTCTCGGAATGAGAGAGTTTTAGGCCATAGTCCACCGCGCTGGCCAAGTGCGAATTGGTGGACTTCACACACCTCAGAGAACATTTTTATAAAGAACTCTGGGGTGTGTAGGTTTACTGACGAAGTTTTCCTTCACCAAAAAGCAGTGATAATTCATTTCTAATACGCACATAAATCAGTGGTGCCTGGGTTTGAACCTCAGACCTCCCGATTGAGAGCGCAAGTTTCAACTATTAGGCTAGCACTGCTCTTATCTTCTGCTCTGTAGTTCTTTGAATGTGTTAGAATCTCACTATATACGCACAATTACTAGATCATGAATGTTTAAATTAATGTTTCACATCACTCTAGCGTAAAGCATTTCTTGCGTTTCGATGGAAGGATGTGGTTGCCGGCAAACTTTTATATGAGGCGACCAACATAGTCCTCATGAGTAGCAACGCATCTGTGATTGACTCTAGATAGAACCCATGTTCGGTATGAAGTTGATTACAGATGTCCATGAGCGGCAGTGACCACTTACCATCAGGTGGACTGCATGCTGCATTTACTGCTTCAGTCCAGATAAAAAAACAAAAAAATGCAATTATAACTGCGGAATTGCGTGAAAATAAAAATGCATATTACTTGATAATTATACATTCACCTCTGTTATTATGAATTTAGAATTCTGCAGTTCTCTAATAATATAACAATAGTACCTGGCGCATATTTCCATAGTAAATACTCGCCGAGAATAATTGACATCTTTGTATTATTCAACGTCTTAGTGTCATTTAACTTCAAATTTCATCATCTATAATATTTATCGATTACTAACTCTCAGAAATCGTTATTACCAAAAATAAAAATAAAACTTTTCGAATGTAAGCTTCCCAAAAGATATTACTTATATATCGGACTTGGCAACCGTAGACCTTCGGGATGCAATGATGCAGAATTTATGGTATAAAGACGGTACCTGCTCCCAATGGTGCTGTAAATTGTACGAAAGCATTTTAACTTCAATCTTTTTCATATAGTTCTGGCGTATAGTTACAACGTACTCGTGGCTAGTATGATCAAGTGGATTTATATATAAATATGAGAGCAGTGATGGCCTAATGGTTCAAACTTGCCCTGTCGATCGGGTGGTCCAAGGATCAAACCCAAACGCACCACTGATTTTTCTAAAATTATGTGGGTATTAAATATTAATTATCACTGCTTTGTGAAGGAAAACATCGTGAGGAAATCTACATACCCTTTAAAAAAACGTTCTCGGAGGTATGTGAAGTTCACCAATTCGTACTTGGCCAGCGCGGTATATGGCCTAAACTCTCTCATTCTGAGAGAAGACCGTTCCCATCAAAAACAGCTGAGACCGTGCCCAGCAGTGGGACAATATTGGGTTGACGAGAGAGAAACAAATATGATACTATTAAAGGCAGAAAAATTTTAAGTCGTAGTTGAAACTATTTCACGTCAGTTGTATACGAGTACGGGTAAAAATATTTAATAACGGTAGTCAGTTTTATATTTTAGGTACCTTGCTTGATAGTTTATTATCTTTATCATATTTCCATATATCCTTTAGTTACTTTTGTGATCATAATAAATAACCGTTCATGAGTGATACGAAGTTCACCATCCATGGAAACATAAAGTAAATTCCAATATTCTGCTCCCAAAATAATAGTTCATGATTTTGCAGTTTGCAATATATGGATGAAAATTTCTCTTCAGGATGTATCACGACTAGAATCTTCAATAGTTTAAAAAATGGGCAAAATAAGTTTCCCTTAAAATATACGATTCATTGGTCATTTGTTATGTTACTACAATATTGTAAGAAAAGACCACTAAAAAAAAAAACGTCATCAAGTCGCCGCTAAAGTCACTTTTAATAAAAGCCTCAGTTCCTATAACTTTAAACTATCATCTAGTAACTAGACTTCCTTTGCCTATTCACCCTCAGTTCAAAACTACGATACTTACATAAACAAATCTATGTAATGATAGTTTGACGAACTCTCAACATAAGGCCGCTCGTAAAATCTGTACTTAGTTTAATCAGTCTTACAACTGCCTGAGCCGGGTTTTATCTCCCATGAAACAGTAATTGTAAATTAGTTTCAAATTGAATTGCTACTGGAACGACAAATGAATGTTGCTGAAGAATGAAGGTGCTTGAAGTTGAATGATAGCTACATTCAACTTCACCTTAATGTTTATTGCATAAAGTTTTATTAGATCAAAAACTATAATTACTAGACTTGTGAAGTAATATTACTTCTTAATATTTTTTCAGTTGTCTGCTCATTTTAGACGACCCACGTAGCGGAGCGGATACCATACTGGTCTGATACGCAATGGGTCCCAGGTTCGATTCCAAGCCAGACAGTTATTTAAATGATGAGTTTAGATTCATGTTTTGGGTCTGGGTGTATGTGAATTCGTCTTATGTGTGTCCATGGTACCCACGACACAGAAGAAAATGCTAGTGTGGGGCTATGAGTGTAGAAAGCGTGTTTTTTTTAAGGAAAGGTCACTCGCAGCTTAGCTCGCAAATAGTGACGCATATATTGACTTCAGATAGAATTCATGTTCTATATGAAGTTTCTTACAGATCTTACGGATATCTAAAGGGTGGCAGTAATCGCATATGCTTCACTGCATTCTCGTTCGCCGCTTCATTCTTATGATAAAGAAAAAAATGGAAGCTTTGACTTATTTGACTTTATCTTTCATTTGTTATTTGTACGATTACTTGTTATTTTTTTAGTTTAACATATGTAACACCTATTTCTAGCGTGAAGCAGTTTTTGCGTCTCGATGTAGGGCAGGGTTCTGGAGCTAAGTTTTGTTACCCATGTAAAAACAAGATGGCAAATAAAAAAAAATATACAAAGAAAAAAGACAAACCCACTGAGTTTCTTGCCACTGAGGATCTTCTCAGTTGAGGTCGTGTTCCGATCCGGTGGTAGTGTCAAAAAAATATATATATATGTAAGTGACAATTTGTAGGCGCCCCCGAAGGCCTATGCAAAATAAAGACATTACATTTCATTTCATTTCATTGCATGAAGGGGTGTGGTTGCCGGCACACTTTTATATGTGGCGACTATCTTAGACGTCATGAGTAGCGACGCATCTGTGATTGACTTCAGATAGAACCTCATGTTCCTTATGAAGTTGCTTACAGATGTCCATCGACGGCAGTGACCACTTACCATCAGATGGACTGCATGCTCGTTTGCTACTGCAATCTTATAAAAAAAATGTAATGTCTACATAACTATGATATATTCGATATGCATAGAAGTATCAGTCAAACCTTTTATATTGTCAAATGTGATTATTTGACCTAATGTTGACCTACATTACCTTTCTATTTCCCATAAAATACCAGTCCCCCAAACAATATTGGTCATCAAGTATAAACCAATCGTATAAGGAATAACCTTCATATCGCCTACATGCCATTAAATTTTTACGACTCAGTACATCGACACCAGTGGAAGAACTTATAAGCCATAAAGCGACAATTTATGATGGTCGATATGAAACACTTGACTTAGGTTACCTAAAGTACGTAAAATTAATGATAAGAAAGTATCCGTTGAAATTATAAGATAATTGTGAGTAGTCATGTCCTAATGTTTGAAACCCTTTCTTTCAGTTCAAGATTCAATTGTCCATCATAAAATATGAAAGCAAGTGCTTAATAAAAAATGTATTAGCATTCCTTTATGGTGAAGAATATGGGCTTAAGGCTATAGTGAAGAATCATTGTGAAAAAAACTGTACTGAGTCCTTTTAATAAAATCTTTCAACGGCCTAAAACTCTTTCAGTCTAAGGAGAGCAGACCAGTGCTGAAGGAATTATTAAATGGATTAATTTATAGATAATACACAGCTTCAAGAAATATGATATCTAGAAATACTTATAAGACCTATGTCCAGTAGATAAAGCAGCTGAGAATAATGAATGAGATAACACAAATAAAAATAAAAAAGAGAACGCTCACATTCTTCTAAGAGTTATAGTACTGTGGACAATTTTAAGCGTCAAGAACGGTGACTACTGATAATGATGAAGAGTGCAGACTTTAATAATGAGACCTTTTTTTTTTGTTTTCGAGGGGGAAACCTTCAAAAGGTACCCGACGCCGTGGGACGACGCAGGGTTATTTGGGATTTTTACGGCACTAAAACCCTCCTGGTGGCCGTCCTCGGCGCTATAAAGAGGATTCCGGGAACTCGGTCCGACCGCAACCGGAATCCTCTGAACGCGTTGCCCTATCGGGCTCCTCCCAGATGGGCGGCTGGGCCCACCGATCCGTGTAATCTTTACGACGGTATGCGACCACATATACCGCCGTCCTTCCCGGGATCGCCTGACCGAACGGTTCGAGCTCCCACTCTAGCCGCCTGCAACCCTGGAAGCCCCTTTTAGTCGCATCTTACGACAGGCCGGCGATGCCGTAGCCCTATTCTGATCCCGAAACTACAGGGACGTAATAATGAGACCTATGTTCATAAGTGAATAAAGAAGAAAATGATAATTAAATTAGTTAAATATACAAGTACGTAGAACTACAAACCAGAAGAACCTATTAAATAAATGGATTGATATTTTTTTTGCATTATTATAGTTATGAAAAAGCAATCAAAGGTAGTAAAAACGCAACGCTTAATTCTAACTACATTTTGATCTGAACATAAGATGTGTTTGAGACAAATATCTATTAAGGAGTATTTAAATCCCGTAATCTGATTTCAGATAATCTAATTTTAAATCTAATTTTAAATTAAGTCCCAATTTGGACAACCTAACGAACCTAAATCCAGATTCGTTGTGTCGGGTGTCCTGGGAATGAAAATAAACGCCTCACTAATTTTATTGCTTTTTTGCTGTGGTCTAAAGTGTTTATCTAGTCGAGCACAGCACTAAATAATTTAACGTAGTGCATTTTTTTCGTACGATTCCGTACCCAAAGTGTAAATACGATAACTAGTAATAGACTAAGATTTCGCTGTCCGTCAATCCGTTTGTACATCACCAGATTATATCTCTTGAACCGTGATACCTAGACAATTGAAGTTGTCATAGATTATGTGTTTCTGTTGCGAAAAGAAAATGTTTTAATAAAATATTTAAGACATAGAATAAAATAAATGTTTAAGTAGAGTTCCGGTACAACAGACGTGATTTTTTTGTTTTTAAAGATCACGGAACCCATCATGCGCTAGTCCGACTTAGCCGGTTTTATTGTTTTATAAGTGCAGTTTACCTGATGTTAAGTTGTATCTGTCTTCCATGGACATCCCTAAGCAACTTCATTTGGAACAGTGTCTGCCTATAGTCAAGGTGGTCTGAAGATGGTAGAACCAGTGTAGTTCGACGGGGGAAGTACCACCGCCACACCTATTTCTAGCGTGAAGCATTTCTTGCGTTTCGATAGAAGGGTGTGGTTGCCGGCACACTTTTACATGAGGCGACCATCGACCATCATAGTCCTCGGGAGTAGCAACGCATCTGTGTTTGACTTCAGATAGAACCCATGTTCTGTATGAAGTTAATTACAGATGTCCATGAGCGGCAGTGACAACTTACCATCAGGTGGCCTGCATGCTCGTTTGCTACTTCAGTCAAATAAAAAAAAAACACAGATGATGCGTTGTTGCATACCGAAGACAAAGATGGTTTCACGCATATAAAAATCTGTCAAAAGAAGCCGGCAAACACATCTGGCAACTTCCACTACATGGACGTAAATGTATGCGAACTTTTTAACCGGCTGGCAACTAAACTCGGTGCCCACAGTGTAATAAATAAGCACGGTCTTTATCGTCTTAATGCTATTTTGGTACGATCAGAGGATAAATAAGTTTGGCCCATAATTTTTTTATTTAGTTTCAGCTAAAAATAAGCCAAGCATTACCGGTGCATTGCATCGATTCTAAGTTCTGTCATCATTATAACTACGTATAATATAGATATCAGGCAAAAATACCATTTATGGCATGCTGTTGAAGGACTGCTCAGACTGGAGACAGAAATAGTAATCTTTAAACGCAACAAACACACATACATGCTTACAAACTTTCACATTTTTAATATTAACAAAAAATAAGATAAGGTTACCATTAATATACACTTCTCTGGTGTAGAATCATATTAGTCTAATTTTGATTTCAATTTGAAATCCAAATGAAGCAACGATCTCATAATTTGCGGACTCCGATTCTCAAATTGACTCCGTAATTATTTCAAAGCACTCATGAGATTAGCACATCACTCATGCGTATAAATAAATTCATGACGATTCGTGGCAGCGTATTCCGGATTGATTCCTAGAATCTGTTCAAGAAGATTGCAATTGTTTACTTGTTTTACAATCAAACGGGCTGCGTGTTTTTAAAAATAGATTAGTTGTTTTGGGATATTAAGACCGGATCTTAGTTGATAATTGAGCTTACACTCATTATCCGCTCTTTTATATTATAAAACTTTTTTGTCAGGTGTTATAAATTGTGTTTTCGATGTGTTCTACCGGTGGAATACCCTTAGAATGATTACGTATTGTGAGGTACAAGCAACTAAAATAGAAATGTATAAATAATAATTAAATTAAAGTCAGTAACAATGTGAGGTAGCAGAAATCGTTCTATTTCTATTAACTATTTATTGAGAAAAGTTTTCTCTAATACCTTGAAATAGCGTAGCAGAAGGTAAACGAAATGGAATGGCCTTCGGAATGGAACCACAATGGGTTGCCACCTTCAAATACAATGAATTGCATGACATCATTCATTCATTCACCTTGGACCGTTGAATGTTAGCTCAAAAAATGTTCTAATTATTTTGCAAACGTTTCTTTTCCTGATCACAATATGCGAATCGAAACGAATGCCAGAAACAAAAGGTGATACAAAATTGTGTATTTACACACATACGAAAGTTTACGATCCAATAATGTTTAATCTGCGCAGTAAAATGAGAGATTTTTGTATCTTTACGAGCTCATAAAATGGGCTAGGCAGAGTCGTTAACGTGTGGTCCAAACGATTGGATGAATAGTTTAATTGGATACGTGTCGCTGGAACCATATATCCAGATTCATCCAGAGATTGCTAATTAAACGATTGACGGAGCATAATTTATAAATCGTTTAATTCTCAGAGCTCTTTATCTTCCTCATGGTGTTACTTTTATCACTATACCAGTGTAAACTTCGCCTTAAACTCATTAGGGTTCCACTGATGACCACGACTTTTTTTAATGTGAGGCTAGGCCATAGTCCACCTTACTATGTGTGAAGTGATAAACTTCACAGTCCTTTGAGTATTTTTAAGAACTCCCTATTTTGCAAGTTTTCTTTCGACCTTTAAGAGCGTGATAATTGCTTTACCCACATTACTTAAGAAAAATAAAAGAGAATTGAAATGCAAAGTATCTAACCATTAAGATATCTGCTCACTTTTATTTCTCCTTATTCCTGACCGTGTATCCTTCTAGGACAGCAGTACTCAACCTTTTTATTGTACGGGCCGCAAACGTTTCAGCGGAGTGATACCAGGCCGCAAGCAGTGGCGTAAAGTGGGGATGCCCGGGGCGTAACACAAAATAAATAAAAAAAGGGTCGCGAACCCTATTTAATCCAAACGTCAACGAAAAAAAAGACCAAATATAAATTTAGCTGGGCCAATCAAAAGGGCCCGGCGGGCCACAGGTTGAGTATAGCTGTTCTAAGACCATCGTAGCCCAAGCCGTAAACGTTATACCATAAAGTTTTCTCGACTTAGGCGATTTACACACGGCACCGCACACCGCCGCGTTAGACTGTGAAGTAGATCTTACGTTGTACAGTCAGCAGCAAATAGTTAGTGGCGTTCAAACTGACCATATTGTTAGATACAATCAAAGTGTTCAATAATATCGGCACAACCTACTACATATAGTCCTTATAGTCCACAATGGTATTTCCAGTATCGTATTTATGCTATAGACAAACACAAAGACGAATACATCAATACCAATTCTCTCAGATATTTGGTCGAGGTTTAAACCCAGTACCCATAAGTGTCAGACCGGTACGGTGAAAGCTCCTTTAAGAACCGTCAAAGTAACGTTAACGAATACTGAAATAACATCCATTAGTTTGATCTATTATAGCACTGTAGATATTTAATTTCTCTTTGAAATTAAATTTGATACTTTACATTAATCCGTTAACTCAAAGTTTCAATGGCAAGGTCAGTTCTTAGTTTATATATCAGATTGAATATCTAATAGCAAGTACTTTTGATGAGATCATATTTCTTTGAGATTGGTTGATACTGAAGTTTAGTTATTAGTTAAATATAATGAGATTGTATTACATTAAATAAAAAAGTAAGTGTCTATATTGGACACAGACAAACACGAATAAGTATCCTCACAGACTTAAAATTCTAAATTCTTCGAACCTAACCTAACCTAACCTAAATCGAACCTAACATCCATTGCGTGTCTGACCTTATGATGGCCACTCCACACGTAGTTCATCAAGGCAAGAGTTCTATAATCTTCAAAACTGTGATTTACTTCTCCATGTATTGAGAAATAAAAAATAAAATTCTGTCACTAATCCAAAACCAAGGATATTCAGTAATTCCCTTAATTAACCCTTACAAGTGGAGCTAAATTAAAACAGAGATAAAAGAAATTTCAGTATATTTTCTGCCATCCGAATATTCGTAAATGTGGTTTGCTTCCATTCGAAAGTATACTTTCAGCTCTTCGTGAAATGAAATCGACTTATATTTCGAGCTCATCTCGTTACGTAAGACACTCAAGATATTAAAACTGTTTCCAAGACGCTCGCTTCTTATAGGTTGCCTAATTGTGTAGGGAAAAGGATAGCTTAAAAGAGACAGTTTCCTCAGGTTTTTCGGATTTTAATAAGGTTTTTCGTGACGTACATATAATTTCCCGTACGCTGTCACATGGAGTTTTTAGACGTCTAATTACACCTTAATGATTGAAAAAAGGTATACCTTGTTTTTAGAATCTTGTATGGATTTTTTTATCTTACACGTTTGGCTTTGCATGCTTTGGGACTGCATGTTCGTTTGCTACTTACGTTAGATAAAAAAATAATCAATTGGATTAGTCAATAAAACGATTCCAATCAAGTTTTTCGTCGTTACTAATGCTATACCACATTTTTTCGACTATTTCCAAAAAGGTTACCATCGAATATATTGTCTACGATTAGATTAGACGTTCCGTAATCATTATTACTCAACAATCTCTCACGAACATGATTACGAAAATCCATAAAAATTGCCCGTTTAGTACAAAAGTTAATCTCAGATCTAGTTTTGTACATACTTTCATTATTCGCTCCAGCAACCCCAGATAAAGGTGGGGTCGCGCTCCGTTGAATCCTTTATTCAGAACTACCTATGTCTGACATTAGCGTTATACCCTCGGGCGGTGAGAATATCTCGTTTCTGTTTCATTTTCAAAGAGCTTGGCATAATTTTGTGTTTCCTCAGCTCTTAATTACATTTTAACACATGTTCAGCTCATTTTATACAAAATTGTCGATGTATTCCTGCAGGCTTTAATCTGTGAAAATTATTGTATGGATTGGTTATTGTTCAGACATAAAATAATAGTATACTTATACGTAGTAAATTTAATACATTCATATTAAAAGTCTTTTTATAGTAATTGGTTATTGCAACAGATGTCTGAAAACGACTGCAAAAACATTGAATCACCATGGACGTTGTCCATAAATGCTTGCTGATTCGGAAAATCAATTTTAAATTACTCCCATAAATCTTACAACCACCATTAAACCACTATTAGAGTTTCGATTATTAGTCTATTAAGCGTAATAGCCAAATGGTCGACATTCGCTCTCTTAATCGAAAGGTCTAAGGTTCAAACTTCTCACGTACCAATGTTTTTTCATAAAATTGTGTGCTTATTCCCCTTCGAGAAATATCAATAAAAATAGCTCTTACGAAATTAGATACATTCGATTTACAAACTTCATATACCTACTGCTACGAGTATATTATTTAAGATAGCTTTATTTGTCATAGCGTTATTTATTTATTGTTATTTATTTATTTATTAGGATTACTAACATAAAATACAACAGTTCACTTAAAGGTATATACATTTTTATACATATAAAATAATTAACTGTTTTTACAATTACAGGTAACCACAACATGCATTCAATATATTTGACATTATTTTACTTACAAACTTATTTGTTATATGAACAAATATATACTTAGCCTGGTTATGACTTTCGATACACTAGCCCAGAACTTCGAAGGCACCGTACGTATCGATTAAAACCTTTTCTTAGAAGTGACAAAGGCCCGAGTGCCTAAACATAAATGGGTCAGGTTACTCGTTGTTAAAACCGAGCGTTTGCTCCTATCAACCCTAAATCTAAACGGTTTTTGGTACCCTGACAGCCATTGATATACTAGCTAGCTCGGTAAGTTTATCGTGTAATGTTATTTTATAGATTTTTTGTTTCTCGTTTGAAGTAGCAAATGAGCATGCAGTCCACCTGATGGTAAGTGGTCACTGCCGCCCATGGCCACCTGTAAGCAACTTCAAATAGATCATGGATTCTATCTGAAGTCAATCACAGACGCGTTACTACTTCCGAGGACTAGGATGGTCGCCTCATATAAAAGTGCACCGGCAACCACGCCCTTCCATCGAAACGCAAAAAATGCTTCACGTTAGAAAAAGGTGTGGCGGTGGTACTTCCCCGGTCGAACTACACTGGTTCTACCACCTGGTAAAAAAAAAGTAAAGAAATGGCACGGAATAAATACTTCCTTTGCTGTTAACAGTCACAGAAATACCTTTTAATGGTTAAGTAACAAACGAGCATGCATCTAGAAGATGGTCACTGGTGTAGTTGCAGTATTGGACTAGTAGGATTGAAGAAGTAATGACTATTGCTGAAGATGCAAGACAGTACAATGTATGTACCATACATACCTCCCTGGATGTACCCATCCAGGGAGGTACTACCACTTCTACTTCTAGCGTGAAGCGATTCTTGCATTTTTGTGGAAGAGTGTGTGATTGTCGGCCTTTATATGAGGCGGCAACCTTAGTCCTCGGGAGTAGGTGCAGTGCATTTGTAATTGACTTCAGATAAAACCCTCTTTCAGTAGATGTCCATGGGCGGCAGTGACCACCTACCATCAGGCCTGTTTCGACACTTGAATCTTATAGAAAATACATTTTATTTGAGAAGTAACTGTGTTTAAAAGCACTATATTTATGACCTTTTTAATTACAGCATTCGAATCATGACTGAACTGTTGTTATAAAACAAAAATATGTACGTTATACCTATATATTTAAAGGTGGTAGAATCAGTGTAGTTCGACCGGGGAAGTACCACCGCCACACATATTTCTAGCGTGAAGCAGTTCTTGCGTTTCGATAGAAGGGTGTGATTGCCGGCACACTTTCACATGAGGCGACCATCATAGTCCTCGGGAGTAGCGACGCATCTGTGATTGACTTCAGATGGAACCCATGTTCTGTATGAAGTTGATTACAGATGTCCATAGGCGGCAGTGACCACTTACCATCAGGTGGACTGCATGCTCGTTTGCTACTTCAGTCGAATAAAAAAATATATATATATAACTCTTAGAAGTCTTGCCTAAAATGAAAGGGAAGCCTTCACAGATGCGTTGTGAAAAAGAAAGGTGTCAAGAGACTCTTTTATATACTTTTGCTAAATATTTTGGGAAGTTAAATTAATATAGGGCTGTGGAGTTATTAGTGTGGTATTCAAAAGTTTTATAAAGAAAAAGGAATTCGGTATTATTCATTTTTAAACATTCTATTGTAGGTATATACAACGAAATGTAAAGAATGCCTCGTCGACCCCACATATTAATGTTACATCACAATTTTAGTGGTGATTGCCGCACGTGTCAACTACACGTGCATTAGTATTTTATATGCACATGCACATACGTCGCAAAGAGACTGCAGCAAGTTGATGTAAATGTTCGTGAGACGACCCGCGTGGCGGAGCGTCTGACGCGGAATGGCTCCCGGGTTCGATTCCCGGCCAGACAGGTATCTGAACACTGAGTTTAGATTCATTTTCTGGGTCTGGGTGTTTGTGTATTCGTCTTGTGTGTGTCCATGGTACCCACGATACAGGAGAAAATCCTATTGTGGGACTATGAGTGTAGAAAGCGTAGGAAGTGTAGAGTACGGACGAAACTATGCGGGACAAGATAGTCGATCTTACTTGAACATTATCTGTTTTCATACATTTTTTTTAATCTCACAGATATAAAATAATTATGAAATACACGCCATCTCTTAAATTATTATACATATTTACATCATTATTAAATAAACAAACTTGGTCTCAATTTTAATATCGGAAGTAAAAAATATATATATTCAAGATAACGCAATTTTGTTCTATACTTGCAACACCCTCGTTGAGAGAATTTGCATAATTATGCTATAGGGGATTGGTTCAAATGATCCCCTCTTAGAGGATAATATTGTCTTCTAACCGTGTTACCTAAATTGTTATAAATATCTTCATCCTGGTATATAAACATACTGGAGACCAAAATATTGATTGTATGTACAACTAATACCTAATGTGGGACAGTATTATCGTAATGGAAAAGGAATTATTTCCAAGATATATGTAGTTTTGAGATAAACGTTTCTACATACTTGTAATGAACTGAACTTATCTAGCAAGGAACAGACTTATCTAGTACTATTATGATTAAGGTAGATCGACTTACGAATAATCTATATGATATTAGTACTAAATATGTATTCTTTATGGAGCAGAGGGGTATGTTTATTATGAAACCTTTTCAATATAAAATAGGTCGCATTTTACGATCACGAAATATACAAAACTGGTTTAAGTAGTATTTTTGACTTCTTCATTTTTTTTTTCTTTTTCAGTATTTTTCGTTCCTATACCACAGAGATTAATCAATAGATGATCGTTTTTCTAATACTTTTGGTGTAAAAAATCAATATTGCAAAACTGATTTATTCTCTATTATATCTTGTGGCATTGATATAAGACTCTAAAGTTTATAAGTTAATAAGTTACGTACACCTACTGATTATTGAAATAACAAGGGATAATGAGTTTCAATGAATAGAAGTCACATATATTGACATATGTACATACAATTCGAAAAAGGCTAACTAAATTGAAATAACAGAAAATCAAGGCACGAATATTCTACATCACCCTCACAAATCTATCTTTTACACGACCCCCTTTTATTTCTATCTTTTGTCCCATCTAGCTTACGTTTTCTTCTCTTTATCTATTTCAAATCACTAAGCACGCAGGTAAGAATCCCAAAGCGAAACAACTCAAGTGTAACTATTCAGAAAACTATTTAGATGAACCGATAAGGGCAGGCACTCGAAACGGTGGATAACCTGCCCTATATTTTGCATAATCTTTTGCCCTTACAAAAGGTTAGTTTTCTCGCTTCATTGTCATGTTAGGGGCCTATCAGTTTTTATGGCGCGTCGTTTGAATATCCAATAATATATTTTGTGACGATAAAACTATGTTATAGGCGTTGTCACACCTGAGGGCTATAAACTATTTTTTATGTTGAGATATATATTATTCTGATTGCGCAAATGTGATTTGTTTTGTTAGAATAACATAAACGAAATAAAAAAAATGTCTGAACAACGTATGTTTATCTCGTGTTCATCTAGAACTCGTATTTATTCTCTTCTCTTATCACAATCTTTAAAACTGAGCCGGCACACTTTCACATGAGGCGACCATCATAGTCCTCGGGAGTAGTAACGCATCTGTGATTGACTTCAGATGGAACCCATGTTCTGTATGGAGTTGATTACAGATGTCCATGAGCGGCAGTGACCACTTACCATCATGTGGACTGCATGCTCGTTTGCGACTTCAGCCAGATAAAAAAAAACCTATATTGACGAAACTGTCAGAAAGAATACAAAACATAAAACCCTGATTACGTTAAAAACTACCATTCAAACACTAACGGTAAGGCTTACTTAACCTATAGCAACAAATACGAATTTTCTACAATATGTAAACTTTTAATTGAAATTTAAATTTAAATTTAATTTTAATTGAAAGAGTTTTCATTTAAATTTGCGATTGCTAAATACATCCTTAATTCCGGTTCTAAAACCAGGTGATTCCCAAGTTCAGTAAGAAATACGATGGGGTACAAATATAACTATGCAACGAGCTTAAACAAAGAATTTTTTAGGTTAACAAAAACAAGAAATCTGGTGGTTAGTTTATGTAGATCACAAATAAAGTAAAAAGGGAGCATAAGGAATAAAAGAAGTCTGTGTCGTGCCGTAATATGGAACCTAAAAGCGAAAAACTTTCTAGACGTAGATAGATAAATTAATCTACCATCCGACACCGCAGTTTGGCCGTGACCACGAGCCACGTCACGTGTCGAAATATCGGTTACATTGTATATATGCACTTTTTAGCTGTAATTGAGGTAACAGTTAAGAAAATTTTTGTTATAACTATTTCCAATCTACCTACATATTAATACGTGAAGCAAAAACTTGTGATGCATTTTTAAGTAATATGCCGCGGATGGATTAGTATGAAATTTTGCACGATTATAGTGGACGTAAAGAAGGAGTGCAGAATGTTAATATTTATTTTAAATAATGCATGTAACATACATAAAATCAACTAAACATACATTACACACACTAAATTGCGTGTCACAAACACATAAATAATAAACGAAATAGAACATTGAATCGTACTATAAAAAAAATAATGCCAAAAATGTCGCTGTCTTTGTCAAAATACCCGCTATTGCTTTTAAATGCGGTTTAGCTAATTAGACTTCTTTTTATATTTAACGAGTGCGTTCAAAATTACTTTAAAAATACATTTTATTTGAATTTGGGAAATAATCGTACTAATATGGACAATATGAAGTTTATTTTTTGAATTTTGAAATTACGGTCGAATTTCGATCGATGCTACGGGTGACTAGTACAATGTAAATGTGTAAACTTTATTGGCACAACCGACCAGATAAATAAATTACAATTTTTTCGCATTATAAAAGATGTCTATTTACTTTCTTTACTATTTTCTTAGCATCTCGCATTGGATATGACATGACCTTTTCGCCCTGATCGGTACAGGTCTTATAATAAATGGACTAGTCGTTTGCGACGATGGGCCTATATGCCTGCGACCTACATTCACGAGTCCTTACAACATCAACCCCTATCTTTTTAGGGTTGAATCTATAAATATTTCAGCCTCGCAAGATTGTAAATCTATTTCGTATTAAAGGAGCCTTAATTCTGTAGGCATAACCTAGTGTGGGTCTAGATTTTCTATTAAGATCGTATTGATCTTTTAATTTACAACCCTGAAGGTATCGGGTCTTCTCTCAGAATGAAAGAGTTATAGGATATAGAGAGTCATAGTCCACCGCGCTGGCCACGTGCGAATTGGTGGACTATGTTTTATGACCTATCTAATAATTGGAATAAATCATTGTTATTTATTTATGTCTCCATTAATATTGAAAATAATTTTCATTCCGTTAAGTTCAATAAAGCATTTCATATAGCCATCTAATAAAGCCATGTATGTGTTAAAAATGTTCTTGATAAGTAGAGACAAACACCATAAGGAACGGACTAATCAACCGACTGTCGAACTGAAAAACAAACAGAGAAAATAAACTGACACCAAATATAATCATATAGACAGATATATGAACAAACATATGGCCATATGGAGAGTCATGGAGGAAAAAACGAGCGACCTTGACTCAGTAATAGTCCCGCAAAACCACAAAAAATCCCGAAAAAGTTACCACAACACAAAATTCACTGTTATAATTCACTCAACGAAAATAGCTACCAACTATCTCGTAGCGTAAATATTTATCTCTCGAGGTTAACTCTCTGTGCGCGTAAACAAGCATTGATGTAAACAATGTTTTTTTCTAGAAATTTAGTTTGTTACGAAATTTAATTTGATAGACCTTTCTGTTTGTGTTTGCTTTTTGTGGCCTATTTAATTAATCTGAATTGTTTTTGGTTAACAGGTACGAATTTTACGCGAGAAAATTTTGCAACTTGATTTTAAGGTATGACAAAAAAATTCTTCAAATAACACAAGCTTTCTACACTCATAGCCCCACACTAGGATTTAGTCCTGTGTCGTGGGTACTATGAACACATACAATACGAAAACACAAACACCCAGACCCAGAACATGAATCTAAACTCATCATTCAAATACGTGTCTGGCCTGGAATCAAACCCGGAACCCATTGCTCTTCACACCGGTATGGTAACCGCTGCGCCACACGGGTCGTCAACAGTAGTGTTATACGCTAATGTATTCTGGTCTGAAGGATGTGGTACGGGAGACATAGATATCTAAGGCATTCTAATTTAGGCCTCAATGGTAGCAACATATATATAGCAAATCGTAGGTACTATATCAAGTAACTTTGTGAAATTATTAATACACTAGGTAACCCGGCAAACTTTGTTCCGCCTAAAATTATCAGTGTTTCTCTACTATATTGTGCATGTATTTTATACATAAAAATCTTCCTCTTGAATCCCTATATCTATTGAAAAAACTGCATTAAAATCCGTAGCGTAGTTCTAAAGATCTAAGCACACATAGGGACAGACAGCGAGAAGAGATTTTGTTTTATACTTGTAGTGATTCATTATTTCATCTTCAATTCATTGTTTTTACCAGAATTCGTCAGAAGGACCGTAATGTTTTTCGATGTATTTCTGATACTATTACGTCACCATCCATAGAGACGCTCAAAAAACATCTCCCTCCTAACGCAATCGGGCAAGGACAAGTGACAAGCGCTACGTTATGCTTTAGAGGATGTAATTAGGCACATGAAGGGTTGCATCTTAATCCTTGAAATCCGCAGCACATCAGTCATTGATCACTGGTAATATTGACGTCCTACTCGTTATAACTTAATCCTTAGGGGTATTCATGGTTCAGTCAACAACCGATAGAGACGTGATAAACAGAACGGATTACATTGGGTGCAAGTCATTATTGTCCTACTGCTGATCACAGGTCTTCTCTCAGAATAAGAAAGTTTTAGGCCATAGTCCACCGCACTAGCTAAGTGCGAATTGGTGGACTTTCCACACCTCCGAGAACTTTTTTGTATGTGGGTAGGTTAAGAACTCTTGGGTATGTAGGTTTCTTTGCGATGTTTTCCTTCACTGAAAAGCAGCGATCATTATTTTAATACTTAATGGGTATTCATGATATGCGGTTTTTGTATCCTTTTCGAATTTATTTTGCCGATATTTCGACACAGTTGCATGTTTCGTGGTCACGGCGAAACTGCGGTGGCGGGGAGAAACCGTTGACAAGCACTAGTGATAGATTAACCTATCTACCCTACGTCTAGTTCGGCTTTCTTTCTTATTTTCAGTCCCCCCAAACATTTTTTTGCAAATCAATAGAATCTACAGACACACAATTTTATCATAGATATGAATTAAAAATCAATAATCCAACTTATAGACAGCATTAATATGACGTGATCTTTAGCGCCCGTTTAATAACCGATCGGAAAATAAATTCATAGGAATGCTAATTTTATGAATTTATAAACTTAATTGAGACCAAAAATATTGAGTTGTTAGAAAAAACTATCGACTCATGATACTCAATTATTGATTAATGAAAAAGTAATGCGTAATAGTTCCTTCCATTTGTCAATCGGGCTATGACATATAAATAAACAAGATGGCTGCCAATCACCCACAGTTGTGCAAACAGACAAACCCGATCTATGATGGCTTTTCATATTTTTTAATACGTGATTTTGAACTAAAAATACTGCAAAATTGAAGTTTTATATTTAACGAGTTCTAGCAATATGCGGGATTATATATATTTTTTTGATATTTCGAACCAATTGCATGGTCACATCCAAGCTGCGGGGGTGAGGAGAAACTATCGGCAAGCACTAGCTATGCAATAATCTACCTACACTATGACTAGTTCCTTTTTATTTTTTAAGTAAATGAATCCTTTTATGTCGTGACATAGAACCTGAAATAGACAAAAAGACAAAAACGAACTAAACGTAGGGGATAGATAAATGTACTACTAGAGACTACTTGACGGTAGAAATAGACGGTCTTATCTCCTCGGAATAATTACATTGGTTTAGTCACAATTCAAACTAGGGTTGTTACGGATGCAAAATTTTACACATCCGCGGATGCAGATGCGGATGCGGATTATTAGAAGTTCACATCCGCGGATGCGGATTCGATGCGGATGCGGATTCAATGCGGATGCGGATGCGGATTTAAAAGGATAATTATTTAAATTTTGAGTGCATAAATAGCAAAAAATCAATTTAAAATTAACTTTATATTTATTTAATCGTATTTCTAAAATAAAATTACACAAGTCTTTAGTTTTACTTATGACACAACAGAATTTTGAGCTTCAAAAAAAAATCTTTGTTTAATAATTAAACTTAAAAATTGGTAAATTATATTTAATAAATAGCAATATTGCAGTTTTCTCAGCTTCCAACCTGTTTCTTAGCGGATTATATATTAACCCAGCTCCACTAAATAGCTGTTCGCGTGGAACTGTGGCTGGTGGTGGTGATAAATATCGGCATGCTAATTTGGAGAGAATTTTAAATTCACAACGGTTAGCTTTCCACCAATTAAGTGGATTTTTATCTAAATTTTTTTGATGATTGTAGTTACTTGTTGATGTGAATCTGCATCCGTTAAACTCCGCATTGATTGATGCGGATGTGAATGCGGATGCAGATGTCTGAATTAATGCGAATAATCCGCATTTGCGGATGCGGATACGGATATTCGTAACACCTCTGATTCAAACTACTAGTCACCCGTCGCAATGGTCGATATTCGACCGTAATTTAAATTAAAAAACTATATGGTTTAAGAAATTTATTCTCATTAAGAATACATATTCACTTTCATGAGAACTTAACTAACTTAATCTAATTATAATATTGATAATGCACAGTTGAGCGTTTAAGGTACAATAATAAAAACATTATTTTCTACTGGCTTATTAAAATATGAACTGAGAAGGTAGAAGGAAAACAATACTGCGTAGCAACCGATTAAACTTCATATTTTCCAAAGTAGCACAAATATTTCTCAAATTCAAATAAATTATAATAATTTTCAAGTTATTTTGAACAAGTTATTTTAGAGGGAAGTAGAGGTTTAATTAGCTAAGCTACATTTAAAAGCAATAGAGGGTATTTGACAAAGACATCTGACATTTTTGAGGTTAGGTGTTCATAGTAAGGCATTGAATGCTCTATTTCGTTTATTATGTCAAATGCCAGGCAGTGTGGTATGTGTTTTTAGTTGATTTTATGTATGTTTCATGAATTATTTAAAAAAAATATTAGCATTTGATAATCCTTATCTACATTAACTGTAACCGTGCATAAATTCATCCTCCTCCGTCCGCGGCAAGTATCTTAAAAACGAATCACAAGTTCTTGCTTCACCTATTAATATATAGATAGTGTATTTTTTGTTATAAATATTCTTGTCTATTGTTAAAATCTACGATAACCCGTCATCTCATGCGTCTACGGTGACATTTAACAAATACATTTGAAGTCTCGCACTTGGAATAAAGAAAAGGATTTTGAAGCGCGGTATGGGGGTCTCTAGGGACCATAGGTGTATTTATTTAAGTACAAATACTCCCATTCTCTTCTCAAGGGAAATCTTAAAAAAGACGAGGACAGAATAATACTTTTATTTCACGGGATTTGACGTTAGATGGCGTTATATACCGTATAATATTATTAAACGTACCCGTATTATTAGACGTACCCGTCATAATATTATTAAACTCTCTTTAGATGAGTAATGCTATTTGCAATATTAATAGCAGCGTGCAGTCTAACGGGGCATACAGAAATTACAGATTAATCCACTATAACTATAATTTTCACTGCTATATCATAATACAAAATTACTATTTTAATATATGATAATTCATTATTGTACGTAGGTATTTGGTTTCCTTTTCTATTTAAAAATTTTTGTGCTTCGTTTGTTTTTATAGTAATTTATTCACTTTTAATTTAAAATTATTTTGGATATAAAATATCTAAAATGTATCATAATCAAGGCAACTCATCAAAGTGCGCCGCTGCATTCTGAATCACTCTATCAAAGTTTTTTCATTACCCTGCATATATGCAAGTTTCGAAAAAAAAGACTATTGGAGCACGGCCGCTCCTCAGACATGATGACTAGCTTGGCAGGAGATCACCATTTCTCATATCAAGATAAAATATTCTCCATGTTGGTTATATTCGGCTCAGATTGCTGCATGACGCATGGCAGAGCTGTCATCACGCCACGCTGATACACAGTACATAGCAAATACCAAGAAATTAATAAGAAATCAACACCTTTTAAATTACACCAATTCCAATGTCCACCAATTCGCACTTGGCCAGCGTGGTGGACTATGGCCTAAGCTCTCTCATTCCGGGAGAAGACCCGTGCCCAGCAGTGGGACAGTAATGGGTTGACGACGACGACCTTTTAAATTGCTAGAGTTTAAACGGTAAACTATTTTTTATCTGACTGAAGTAGCAAACGAGCATGCAGTCCACCTGATGGTAAGTGGTCACTGCCGCTCATGGACCTCTGTAATCAACTTTATACAGAACATAGGTTTTATCTGAAGTCAAACACAGATGCGTCGCCACTCCCCAGGACTATGATGGTCGCGTCATATAAAGTGCGCCGGCAACCGCACCCTTCCATCGAAACGCAAGAAATGCTTCACGCTAGAAATAGGTATGGTGGTGCTTCCCCGGTCGAACTACACTGGTTCTACTTACTTCTTTATTACAGTTTCAAGCAGTTATTTGACTAAATTTATCAAAATTTTGAGTTGATCCCTTTCGTTATCGCGATATAAGAGTCTTCTCAATATAATTCTCCTTAAAATATTTTCCTTCGCCATCACATCTGGTGAGAATTAGATTCCCGAGCCGCTATATGATAAATCTTATTTCCTCTCATTCAATAATTTCATGAAAGTGTTCCAACATTTACATAAGCACTTCCAAGGCTAATATAATAGAAGGAGCGTAAAAATCCAATTTATAAAGACAAGAGAGGAATATAATTTTTCATGGCATAATGTATAAGGAAAACATCAGACTCCGTCAAACCAATCTTGAGGGCAAACAGTAAGAAATTGGTTACGTTCAGGGGTTGTCACGAAAATTTCCATTACTATTGACAGACAAGGGCGGTTCCCCTAATGGGTTGGGTTTGGAATCAAAACTATTATATTACAATCTGTCTAAAATGCTCGATCATTTTAAGTCTGGCAGCCAAATCGCATTTATCTGTTTAACTAAAGGAGATTGATGTTTGGTTATCAAGCGCTTGTTATCAAGTCTTACAAATGTAAGCTTATGTAATTGGTGGTATACAAATAATATACATTTAGAGCAGTGATAGCCTAATGATTGAAACAGGCCCTCTAGATCGGGAGGTCCGAGGTTCTAAACCCAGGCACGCATTACTGATTTTCGGTGAAGGAAAACATCGTGAGGAAACCTACACACCCGAGAGTTCTTTAAAAAAAATTTTTTTCGGAGGTGTGTGAAGTCCACCAATTCGTACTGAGCCAGCGCGGTGAGCTATGGCCTAAACTCTCTCATTCTGAGAGAAAACCCGTGCCCAGCAGTGGGAAAGTAATGGGTTGACGAGAAGAGACGAGAGGAGAAGCAAAAAGGGATAACTACTTAAAAGTCAAAGTTGATACTTAGATTTATAACACAAATCTCAAAGGCTTTTTTACGATTTTTATTACTATCAAAACACGCACACCTTTTCTCTACTCATTTCTTCATAACTTAATGCCTATCTCAAGAAGATTTTCCAATTACATCCAATTATAAATTATTGTTGATTGAACCAGCATAATTATTGTTCGATGATTTCAAAGGAAATCAAATCAGAATACAGCAATGTTTAGAGGCAATGAGCTACAAAGACGAGAAACAAATGAATTGATTGAGAGCGCTTCGGGTTCTGTCTTTGTTCTGATTCTTAATTAATTTGCGTTTCCGTACCTGTTTCCAAATAATAGGCCCATGGCAACCCTTCAGAATCTACTGTGGGGTACGAGGTAGTTTGCATAAAAAGGTTGGTTATCAGGTCTCCGTACCTGAAGGGTAAACGGAACCCTATTACTGAGACTTCGCTGTCCGTCTGTCTGCCACCAGGCTATATGAACCGTAATAACTAGACAGATGAAATTTTCGCAGATGTTTGCCAGTCTCCGCTATAATAATAAATAAATAAATAAATAAATAAGCCTCTTATCCTGAACTGCTTTCTTCGTTTTTAGTATTTGGTTGATTTTAATTATAGAAAATCTCTGAGTTCAGTGTGCCTCTTGGCAAAGGCCTCCTCTAACAATTTCCATTGTACTCTGTCTCTAGCAACCCTTCTCCATTTTGGGCCTGCCGTTAGATTTAGTTCATCTTCCCATCTCTTGTTTTGTCTTCCTCTGTTCCTTTTCCCATCTCTGGGATACCAGTGAGTTACGATATTGCTCCACTTCTCTTGTGTACCGCGCAACATGTGCCCAGTCCACCTCCACTTCAGACTGTCTATTCTTGTAAGTATGTCTGTGACTTTGGTCTTACTTCTTATGACGGTGTTTCGTATCTTATCTTGTTTCTTAACACCTATCATACTTCGTTCCATGGCTCTTTGACAGTGTTCCAGCATGTCTCTGTGATGTTTCGTGAGAGCCCAGGTTTCACATCCATAAGTAATACATGGGAGAACGCAGGTATTGAAGACCTTTCTTTTAATACCAATACTAAGATCTGTGGATTTCATGACCTCTTTAAGTGACCAATATCTTTTCCACCCATTAGCTACTCGTCTTTTGATTTCTTTTGTGGTTGTGTCTGTGTGTGAGATGATTTGTCCTAAGTAGATATATTCATCTACATATTCAATAGGTCGGTTCTTTATTTTTATTTCGCATTTGCTTGAGTTCGTTAATAGCTTTGTTTTGTTTATATTCATAGATAGGCCTACTTTCTCACTCTCTTTATTTAGATCTTGTATCATTTTTTCTAGGATCCCTGGTTGTTCTTCAAACAAAACAATATCGTCAGCAAATCTGAGATGGTTTAATTTTTGACCATCGATATTTAGTCCATGTTGGTCCCAGATTAGCTTTCGAAATATGTTTTCCAGCACCGCCGAGAACAGCTTTGGGGACATCGGGTCGCCCTGTCTGACCCCTCTCTTTACTTGGAATGCCTCGCCCAAGGTTTCCAGTTGTACTCTTGCCTTAGTATTGGAGTAGATGTTTTTAATAGTGTTTATGTACACTGTCGGGATTCCCTGGTTTCGTAAGCTTTCCCATATGGCTGTATGACTAATGCTGTCAAATGCCTTGGAGTAATCGATGAAAGCCATATATAACGGTTTATTGTACTCATTGTATTTTTCCATAATTTGCTTGACTGTGTGGATGTGGTCTATCGTGGAGAAGTCTTTCCTAAAGCCAGCTTGTTCCTTTGGTTGATTTTCATCAAGTGAGTTGCATATTCGATTTAAAATAATTTTGGAGAAGATTTTATAGATGTTAGACATCAGACTTATTGGCCTGTAGTTCTCAATGTCGTCTTTCTGTCCTTTCTTATGTATGAGAATGATGTGAGACGTCTCCCATTGTTCTGGGACCTGTCCTGATCTCAGGATGCCATTGAATATTTTAGTTAAAATAGGGACCAGTTCTTCTACGGTTCCTTTCAGTAGCTCGTTTGTGACTTTATCAGGACCTGGAGCTTTGTCTAACTTTTGGCTTAGTATGGCTTTCCTAGTTTCGCTTGGTAATATTTCAGGTTCTGGGTTCACTAAGGGCAGATTATAAATTGGGGTTTCTCGAGTTACATGTGTAGTGGTGTCTTGGTTGGAATATAGGTTGCGGTAGAATTTTGTAGCTATTATATTTATGTTTTTTCGGCCTGTTTCATTTTTTTGGTTATTTTTCAATTTCGGGATCCATTGGTTTGATTCCCGGAGTTCTTTTAGAGCTTTTCTAGTTCCTCCCGTCCTCGCTATATGTTTTTCTAAGGTTTGCAACCTTTTGACTTTCCTGTCTCTTTTGATGGCTTCTTTGATTTTTTTGCTTAAGTCAGTTATTTCATGGATGTTCTGTTTCCTTACTTTGCAATCAAGTAACCTTTTTCTATTTTTTATAAGTTGCAGTGTTGAATTACTTAAGTTGTATTTATGCTGTTTTCTTTTTTGGTTTTTTTGACATGTAATGTTGTTTTGTAGTTTGTTGTAACTTGTTTTTACATCTATTGCATCGGTTTCTAATAGTTCTCTACTAAGTAATGACAGGGAGTTCTCCATTGTTTTGTTGGATTCTGTGCAGCATATCGGGAGTGTGTCATGTATAGCAAATTTTCTGGATCCTTTGGGTGGTATAGACTTGAGTGACGCCCTTACCATGCGGTGATCGGTATTAAAGTTTAATCTTGATATAACTGCTGTGTCTGTAAAAAGATTTGGGTGGCTGCTCATAATATAATCTAATTCGTTTTTATGATTTCCGCCTGGAGAGATCCAGGTCCACTTGTTGTTTTTCTTTTTCTTAAAGATACTATTTAGGAGGGTTAGATTGTGTTCTAATAAGAATTCAACCAGCCTTTGCCCATTTTTGCTTCTTTTGCCGTAGCCAAAGTTTCCTAACACATACTCTTCTTTACATTGTTTTATCCCCACTTGCGCATTAAAGTCTCCCATTAGTATGATTATATTTTTTGAGTGATTACTTATAATAGCTTGGGATAGGTCATTGTAAAAAGATTCATGTTTCAGTTCATTTGCTTGCTCCGTAGGAGCATAAGCTTGGCTAATGGTCCATATTTTTTTGAAGTTAGGTAGTTTAATGTTGAGTATGACAGTTCGGTCATTAATTCCAATGAATTCTATTATGTGTTTTTTTAGATGCTTTTTAACTATGAATCCGACTCCTCCTTGTCCTTCAATGTCTCCTTTGTTGAATAATACGAAGTCCTGGTGCTCTTCAATACATTCTCCTGTTCTTCTCATTTCGCTGATACCTAAAATATCCCATTTTAGGTCCTTCACTGCTTCTTCAAGTTCTGATAGAGATTCTGGTGTTCGTAGAGTTCTGGTATTTAGAGTTGCTATGTATAACTTGTTCTCATTCCTTTTGTTTTGTGTTCTTGTTAGAGGGTGATGGTCTAAGTCTTCCGCGGGGACCAGCCGTGGTGGGAGACATTTTGTTGATTGTTTGTGTATATAATTAATTGTTGTTGTATTTATATTTTGGTAGCGGTAGTCCGGGGTCCTATTTAGTTTTTTGAGAGATTTAACTGTGGATCGGAGCTTGCTCTTTCTCTCTCTACATAGTTTAGTATGTTGGGTCTCATGATTTGTGTTTTGGGTAGTGTGAGTGATGGGTTGTTCAGTGTTGCTTTCTTATTAGTTTTCTTTTCTGATGGTGCCTTAGGTGAGTTGGAACTTTCTCTTTTCCTCTTCTCTCTATTTTCTTTTGGCTTCTTTACAATGAGCTTGTCATATTTTATATAAGCGATGTTTCCTTTCTTTATTTCTTCCTCAACTTGCGGCTGTAATTGTTTACGTTTGTCTAGGATTTCTTTGGGGTAGTCCTCTTTTATGTTAACGCCTTGTGGAAGGTCCGACTTATTTTTCAAAATGAGGTGTTTTTTCCATTGAGTTGTGATGGTGACTACCACTGGACGGTTTTTATTTTCGGTTTTCTGCCCAATTCTATATGTTTTGCTGATTTCATGACTATCTATATGAACTCCCATACTCACAACTATTTCTTTGATAAAATCCACTAATTCCGTTTCGAATCTAATGTTTTCATTGATTCCGAAAAATACTAGATTGTTTTTTCTCTTTTCTGTCTCCGCTCTTTTGATTTTAGATTCGAGTTCTGAAATTTTTTCCTTGAGTTTAGTATTTTCCTCCATTATAGTTTTCATTTTTTCGTCTAACGCTTCCATGACACTCTTAGTTACGGAGTGTGCTATGAGTTCGGTTTGATTTTTAAATTTCTCGTCGAGTTTATTTAAAAGTAGTTCCATGTTTTTATCCATGTCTAGGGAAATTTTGTTTTTATCTGGCAACACTGTTAGCAATGTCACTGTTTCACTGTCGTAATGTTGGTATTGTACTGAGACGAGTCTATTGTTTATGGACCGTGACTAATTTTAGGTTATAATATCGATTGTGTTTTACAACAATTATCGCACTAATTTTAGCACTTTCACTGTGTTCTTTTATTAATAGTGGTTAATGAACCTCGTTTTAATGTTTTTACGTTTCACAGCACGAAAATGTCACTTTAGAGCACTATTTTGCGATTAAGATACGCGAGCGACGTTGACGTAGTGTTATCAGTTTGACCGCCGGAACCGGAACCAATCCTATAATAACCTCCGCTATAATAACAAATACTAAAAACAGAATAAAATATATATTTACGGGGGGCTCCCATACAACAAACGTATTTTGTTTACCATATTTTATAAATAACTAAATGACCCGGCGAATTTCGTTCCGCCTAAAAGTCTAAAATCAAAAATTATCAGTGTTTCTCCACTATATCCTCTATATTTTACCAGGTGGTAGAACCAGTGTAGTTCGACCGGGAAGGTGCACCGCCACACGTATTTATAGCGTGAAGCATTTCTTAAGTAGTAAGTGGGCACTGCCGCCCATGGACCTCTGTAAACAATTTCATAGAGAACATAGGTGACCTGCGACCCGCGTGGCGCAGCGGTTATCATACTGGTTTGAAGCGCAATGGGTCCCGGGTTCGATTCCCGGCCAGACAGGTATCTGAATGATGAGTTTAGATCCCTGTTCTGGGTCTGGGTGTTTGTGTATTCGTCTTGTGTGTCCATGGTACCCACGACACAGGAGAAAATCCTAGTGTGGGGCTATGAGTGTAGAAAGCGTGTTTTTTTTTTTTTTTCTATCTGAAGTCAAACACAGATGCTTTGTTACTCCCGAGGACTGAGATTTTTGCCTCATATAAAAGTATGCCAGCAATCACACCCTTCCATCTAAACGCAAGAAATGCTTCACGCTAGAAATAGGTGTGGCGGTGGTACTTCCCCGGTCGAACTACACTGGTTCTACCACGTTGAAAAATCCAAATGTTCTGCCACAATCCAAACGGTTCACTCTGTTGTTGTCGCTTGAAGCCAACACTTTCCTACTGGTGTACACGTGAGCTATTTTTAACCGACTTCAAAAAGGAGAAGGTTCTCAATTCGGCCGGTATATTTTTTTATGTATGTACAAGGATTACTCCGCCGTTAGTGGACCGATTTTAATTATTCTTTTTTTCGATCATATTTTATTATTTTCACTTTGATTTTTATTATTGTTCCCATGATTTGGTTATGAATAATTTGTGTAAGATTCAGTTGTAATTCGTTAAATGATTTAAAACTTATTTAAATCGAACCCTGTTTTTTTTACTTGTTTTCTTTGTCTCTGCTAGAAATATAATTTGCCTATACTTATCGTAGCGTCTGGTTTATAAGCCAGTAGTAAAATACATTGCAAGTTATTCGTTCAAGAACATCACTTCGTAGACAGGCTACCCGAAGCACGGGGAGCGAAAAATCTCATTAACAACCAATTAATGACCGTTCGTTGCCTATCGATCGTTTCTTTGGATTGGAAAACAATTTGTATTCGTCAGACGAACTTTTTGTAATTGTGTTGTATTTGGAAATCGTGAATATAATTAAAATGTTATTTTGTTGTAAGCATTATTATATTATAATTCAAAAATTCTATTAGTTGTCTGCCTCGAACAAACTGTCGCTTTTTGTTAGTAGGTATATAGCTAAATTATGTATTACTGTAGGTGCAATAAAATAAAAAATATATTATAATAAACTCATATATGTTGTTTCTTATATTTTTAAAATCTAGTATGTAATTCACCACCTATTCGCACTTGGCCAGCGCGGTGGACTATAAGCCTAGAACTTTCTCATTCTGAGAAAAAACTCGTACTCAGCATTGGGACAATAATAGGTTGTACCCCATATATTATTACTAGCCGTGCCAGCGACTTTGCCCGCGTGATATGGTTTTAATACATATATTTTTGGTATCTTGAACCGTTTTCGCAGCGCACGCAATGGAACTAATGGAAGCCCTCAAGGATGAATAATTTTCCTTGTGTGGGACTGTATGGCCACGTGTCCCACCCTATTCCTGCATTGGGAGTTACTGCCACCAGGATGTTAAATTAAAGTCCAAATCAATATAGTTCACTTTTGTATTTCCAATTTTACCCCGAAACGAATACACATGCATTCGCGTCGGTTAGTGCGCAGTAACTAACTCGACTCCTCACATACTTCACACTTGCATACAAACTTGCTTACTCAGCCATTCATACTTACATGGTCCATACACTTGTTTTTTTTACCATTTTCCATTATTTCTTCGCTCCTAATAGTTGCAGCGTGATGTTATATAGCCTTAAGCCTTCCTCGATAAATGATCTATTCGTCATAAAAAGAATTTTTCAATTCAAACCAGTACTTCCTGAGATTAGCGCGTTCAAACAAACAAACAAACTCTTCAGCTTTATAATATTAGTATAGATTAAGCACAATACAAGTAATTTTAAAAATTGTTTAATGTTCAATAGATCTTAATTAAATCATCTGTCTTATTATAATCTATTTAAAGTTAAAACAGTTATGTGATCTGTAAATGTAAAAAATAAGAAAAAAAAGTGGTGAAAAATACTTCAATTGAAATATTTCGTAGTTTGTTTTCTTTCTTTTAAAGATAAGTTGTTCCTTTATAAAGAATGAGGATTAAATTACAAGAAAATAAAACGTCAAGATATGGTAAAAAGAAACATCATGTGAATTGAAGATAGCCCTTTTTTAAAAGTACTATTAAAAAGTACCATAAAAGTTCGCTTTATTCAGATCGACAAAGTTCCAGGCAAGAGGAGTTTAAGAACAACTATCTGAGAACAACTCCAACTACACTTTGAAGTATTAACACTGAACTTTAAAATGAAATTTAAAATTTGAAGACAGTTATGTAAGCTTAATAAACGTCTTTGAAATAAGACTTCATACTTAGAGAAAAACTTAAAGAATATTTTATGATATCTGAAATTGTAGAAATATTAACAGGTTAAGGTTTTATATTGGGCAAAAGCTTTTATATTTTCTTGCGCTATACAATTTGACTATTATTATCGAGGATTTCAACGCAAAAACACAGGACAGAACAGGTACATTTTTGATTATAATATCTTTTCGGGTCAAGGAATTTTAAGATATCAATATTTTAGAAGTCACCTATCTAAACTAAATATTTAGGGATTACATTTGGTTTTTTATTAGTCCTTAATAAAATCCTAAGTGTTCTAAACTTAAACACAAAGTGTCTATTGTGAAATATGTTAGAACTTCCAATCAATAAGAGCTATCACAAAGAACATGGAGTAAGTTTTACCTCAACAAAAAAACACGCTTTTTACACTCATTGCCCCACTGTAGGATTTTCTCCCGTGTCGTGGGTACCATGGACACACACAAGACGAATACACAAACACCCAGACCCAGAGCAAGAATCTAAACTCATCATTCAGATACCTGTCTGGCCGGGAATCGAACCCAGAACTCATTGCGCGTCAGACCGGTATGGTAACCGCTCTGCCACGCGGGTCGTCAGCTGAAAGTCACGTAGTCTTAGTGACTGAAAGTCATTAAGAGCTATCAGAAAGGACATGGAGCAAGTTTTACCTCAATAATACCTAAAGTTTTCTCAGAAAAATTAAAATCACTATATACTTGTTAATAAAATACTTGTTTGAGATCAACGTCACTTAAACTGACAATTTTACTTTAATACCATTGAATCTTATCCGGGTTCTAAGCCCTCATCAAAAGCGATAAGGCGGCCTTCTTAAGCGAAAAGTGTGCTTAAGACGAAGCTAATCGAATAACCTGACAAGCTAATTAACACCCTTTTATAAATAAGAATACACTGATTTCTTAGAAATAGACGTGCAGATTCAGGCCATTAGCATAGCAAGCCCCGGAGCGCCCTGTATGAAAATTAGTTGTAGGCCCAAATGAAGGCTAAAGATTAGTCACAAAAAAATATATGGGTTATTTTGCCGCCCCCCGAGTTTCCTTTCCCCCCCCCCTTTTCAGCGAAAGATACAAACAAGGTCGCCAGCACTACTACAACTTTTTTTTTATCTAACTGAAGTAGCAAACGTGAATGCAGTCCACCTGATGGTAAGTGGTCACTGCCGCCCATGGACGTCTGTAATCAACTTCATACAGAACATTCCATCTGAAGCCAATCACAGATGCGTTGCTACTCCCAAGGACTAAGATGGTAGCCTCATATAAAAGTGTGCCGGCAACCGCACCCTTCCATCGAAACGCAAGAAATGCTTCACGCTAGAAACAGGTGTGGCGGTAGTACTTCCCCGGTCGAACTACACTGGTTCTACCACCTTCAAAAGAACTACTACAACTGTCTCTGCAAATTGACCAAAAACAACACGGACTTTTGTTAGAGCAGTATCGTTAGTACGAGTTTCTTGCGTTTCTTCAAAACAATCAATGTTTGTGTCATTTCTCATAGATTGCAATGAAAATTGTACGGTTACTTTGCAATGATGGGCAAAAACGTCAACTTTTAAAACGAAAAGAAAAAAAAATAAAAGAAATAAAGTAAAGAAAAAAAAAAAGAAAAAGAAAAAGAAAAAAAGAAAAAAGAAAAAAAGAAAGAAAAAAGAAAGAAAAGAAACGTAACGTAATAAAGAAACGTAATAAAATCGTATTAAACGCACCGGAAAATAAGATTATGTCCTTCTCTCTTGTCTGTGCCGGAATATGCATATGATTCGTAAGCAAAATTATACAGATTTGTCGGGTACTTTGTGTCCTAATAATTGAGGGCTTACCCTTGTCACCCAAAACAATATGTTTATTCACCCCGATATAGACAAATACGGTTTCCATAACCGCACAAAAGGACAGGAAGACAGAGAACATTTGCCAGGTAGTAAAACCAGTGTAGTGTGTTCGGTAGAAGGGTGTGGTCGCAGGCTCACTTTTTCATATCAAGCAACCATTGTAGTCCTTGGAAATAGGAACGTTGTTGTGATTAACTTCATATAAGCCCTTGTTCTATTTGAAGGTGCTTCCAGATGTCCAAAGGGTGTAGAGCCCACTTTGGGACTTTAATGGGTTTATAGAAAACTAACGAGACCAGTACCTTTTCTGAGTCCCGGGTTCGATCCTTGGCCAAGTCTCGTCAACCCATTATTGTCCCACTGCTGGGCATGGCTTCTCTCAGAATAAGAGTTTAGGCCATAGTCTACCGCGCTTGTCAAGTGCGAATTAGTGAACTTCAAACGCCTCCGAAAACTTTTTTTTTTATAAAGATCTCGGGTGTGTAGGTTTCCCCCTCCTCTTCTGTTTTCTTACACTGAAAAGCAGTGATAATTAATTCCTAATACGCACATAATTTTAGAAAAATCAATAGTACGTGCCTGGGTTTGAACCTCGGACCTCCTTGGCCAAGTAAACATTTAAATAATACACACGCTTACTACACTCATAGCCCCACAGTAGGATTTTCTCCTGAGTCGTGGGTACCATGGCCACGCACAAGACGAATACACGAACACCCAGACCCAGAACATGAATCTAAACTCATCATTCAGATACTTGTCTGGCCGGGAATCGAACCCGGGACCCATTGCGCGTCAGACCGGTATGGTAACCGCTCCGCCACGCGGGTCGTCAAATAATAAAAACAGATTTCTATTCTAGTCTGATTGTTTGTATACTTATCTGTCCTTGTGACACCCACTACAAAAAGTCATACTATTGGGCTATGAATGTAAGATTTACAACATGTAGTATGTTATAATAACAGGTAATAATATTACGCTGCTAATCTGGGTTATTTTACTGAAGACACTATCTTCAGTTGAAGTCGCCTCTTGGAGCCACTTACTGCGAAGGCCTCTTGAATTACACGGACAGTAAAAATATAAGCGTGTGACTTAAGTCAGTACGCGAAAAATTGTAATAATACGACGATGCGCGACGGAACGGACATACATATCAGTCTGATATGTATGTCCGTCCGGACATACATATCCGTAGCAGGGACTCAAAAATCATAGATAAGGAAAATTGCACGTTCGAAGTGGCCTCCGGAAAGAATTAAATCGCAACTTACAATAAAAATAATGTAATTAGAGTGTAGTGTCCTTAGAATTATATACAATAGCTTAGCATTATACGTAAAAAAAAAAACAAAATTACAACATCTATGTACAATGCACTGAATTATACATACCATGTAAATAAAAATGATGAATGGTCCTATATATATATTAAGCGTAATTGTAAGATTTCTTTAATTGCCAACGTTGTCACCACCGCACACGACAGTGTGATGGTGACAGCGATGGCCTAACGTGGAGCTAAGAAATAAAGACTTATTTTTTAAAAAAAGAAGAACTATTGTGACAAAAGGCATGGACGATCAGTCTGTGGAGTTTTTGTGTTATAATAAAAAATAAAAAAAAAATCAGTCTGATATGTTAATGGTTTCCACCAATTCGCACTTGGCCAGCGCAGTGGACTATGGCATACACTCTCTCATTCTGAGAGAAGACCCGTGCCCAGCAGCGGGACAATAACGGGTTGACGAGATGTTAATGGTTTAAGGTTCGATCCTCGGTTATGCAGATATCTGAATGACGAAGTTTAGATTTCTGTTCTGAACGTGTTCTGTGCCATTCCGACGTGCAGTGGCGAAGTACCAGCGCCACAAGAGGTGGTAGAACCAGTGTAGTTCGACCGGGGAAGTACCACCGCCACACCTATTTCTAGTGTGAAGCATTTCTTGCGTTTCGGTGGAAGGGTGTGGTTGCCGGCACACTTTTATATGAGGCAACCATCTTAATCCTCGGGAGTAGCAACGCATCTGTGATTGACTTCAGATAGAACATATGTTCTGTATGAGGTTCCAGATATATATCCATGGGCGGCAGTGACCACTTACCATGAGGTGAACTGCATGCTCGTTTACTACTTTAGTTAGATAAAAAATGGGTTCCAGGTTTGATATCTGGTTAGCTTTTCCTCAACTTAGCATATGCTTTCGGAAATTTTGGAAACTAGCCGACTATCTGTTCTTGCCGACCTCTGTCAAACTCTTCCTGTAACAAGGCTATTGCAACTCCAGATGTGAAATACATTTACTACTTATACACTACAGTGTACAAGGAAAATTGAAACAACTCATGCAATAAACAAACTAATATCGCGTATATCTCCTCAGAAGTTGAAGAATATGAGCAAATAATATTTTCAATATGTGCGAATACTTCCGCTCTCTGGCTTCTAGCCAGAATAGTTAATTTGAAATGATTTTCCCTAGAGACATTATAATAACTGCATGAGAATTTCATTAAAGATATTTTTTTTCACTTCTATACTGGAAGAAAAGTGAGGAAAATGTTAATAAAAATGTGTATAATACATAATACCAGGTAATATAATATATCGTCCCTGTATTTCCGGGATCAGAATAGGGCTACGATATCCCCTGCCTGCCGTAAGAAGCAACTAGAAAGTGAGAGCTTGAACCGTCCAGTCAGGCGATCTGATGATCCAGGACGGCGGTAGCGTCGTAAAGACTAGACGGAGCAGTGGGCCCAGCCGCCCATCTGGGAGGAGCCCGATGGGCAACGCGCTGAGAGGACTCCGGTTGCGTTCCTTTGGAGATCCCGGAGCCCTCTTTTTAGCGCCGAGGACGGCCACCGAGGGGATTTTAGTGCGGTAAAAATCCCATATAATCCTGCGTCGCTTCCACGGAGTCGGATACCTTTTGAAGGTTTCCCCTTCGAAAACAAAAAGAAAAGGTAATATAATATATACTAGGTGGTTCTCGCTGGTTAACCTTCTACCAAAGCAATGAGTTTATCTTATAATAAGTGGTCACTGCCGCTCGTGGACATTTGTGACCAACTACATATCAATTTGAAGTCAATAGTAGATACGTTGCTACTCTCAGGCGGTAAAATAATCGCATCGTAAGTGAGCCGACAACTACACCCTTCCATCGAATCGTAAGAGCTGCTTAAAGCTCTAAATATGTGTGGCGTTGGTACCTAATCAGTGAAACCCTACCCGTCCCATTGATTTACTAAATATACTAAAAGAACAACCATAGACCGTTCGTTCGTAAACCGACAATTGTTATTCGATCAATGAACAGCAGACACGGCCAATCTAATCTTATTTTCACTACATAGTATAAAAAAGTCGCTTCTCGCTGTCTGTCCGGTATGCTTAGATCTTTAATACTACGCTACGAAGTTTAATGCAGTTTAATGCAGCATTAGGCGAAACGAAGTTCGTCGGGTCAACTATGCAATTTTCTATAAAATATTGTAAGGAAATACTGATCACACAATAAAATTAAAAGTTTCCATTCATGAGGACGGATATGCGACTATACCTACGAATATATACACAATTTCAACGTTTTTTTTAATATTATAAGATTGAAGTAGCAAATAAGCATGCAGTCCACCTGATGGTAAGTGGTCACTTCCGCTCATGGACATCTGTAATCAACTTCATATAGAACATGGGTTCCATCTGAAATCAATCACAGATGCGTTGCTACTCCCTAGGAATATGATGGTATGATGGTCGTGTGCCGGCAACCACACTCTTCTATCGAAACGCAAGAAATGCTTCACGCTAGAAATAGGTGTGGCGGTGGTCTTTCCGCGGTCGAACTACACTGGTTCTACCACCTTCAAACCCACATATCATCAAATGCGCGGTTATTACTTCAATGTTGTAAAACTAAGGCCGACGAACAGCCTGGTAGAATGAAGATACCATGCCATATGGTCGTTAACTGTCTTTATAAACTTATATGTTTTAAATATTTATATTATTTATAAAGTAACGTATTCCTATAGGAATAATGGATTTAAATTTATATTCATAAACGGGTCTTCTCTCAGAATTACTTTTAGACCATAGTCCACCGCGCTGGACATGTGCGAATTGGTGGCCTTCAAAAACCTCGTATAACGTTTTTTTTAAAGAACTCTCGGGTGTGCAGGTTTCAATGCTATGTTTTCCTTCACCGAAAAGCAGTGATAATTCATTTCTAATACGCATATAAATCAGTGCGTGCCTGGGTTTGAACCTCAGACCTCCCGATCGAGAGGGCAAGTTTAAACCATTAGACTATCACTGCTCTGTATAAGGTTATGTATAAAACAATGTTTTTTCTTTAAAAAATAAAGATTTTAAAAATATTTTAATTTCAATATTATTTTTAAGTTCAGCAACAAGGCTTCAGGAAATTGAATCTTACAATATCAAGACTGGACAAATACATCTAACTCTGCCAATACAAATCTTTCAAATAACCGAGTTCAAATAAACAGAAATAAGTATTCCTCTGTTAGAAACCATACGCGCGATAATAAGTATTTGTATCAAGATTGGAGCCTCTCCAAATGATATTTTGAAATAATTTTCTATCGTTTGGCGCGCTCTTCCAAAGTAAATGAATATTCAGCCACCTGTCAATAAATTCTAATAACTTTTTCTACTTCATTGCCTTTTATTGTACCTGATATTTATTTAAAAACGAGGTCATTTAAAAATATTTCTTAATCTTAACTTTAAAATTTAAAGCGTGCAGAGTATTATGGCTGGTATAGATTTTTCATATCTACAAAGTTAAGCAATGTGAAGCCCGATCGGGTTGTGAATGGGTGACCACATATTAGTAAATATTTGACAAAATCAACTCTTTATAGTCATGTCATGTCATGAGATGTCATGAGATTTCAATTACAAGAAGATATGACTGTATGGGGAAGGAAGGTCCTCGAGTGGCGAAAAGGAGCACAGGTCGCTCTCAGGTGGACCGATGACTTGAAGAGGACAGCCGCAGCAGGAAACCGTTGGATTCAGAAGGCACAGGATCGGCTGGAGTGGCGCCATTTAGGGGAGGCCTATGTCCAGCAGTGGACCTCAAAAGGCTGATGGATGGAAAGTACTTACTACTTAAAAGATATATGTATATAATCAGAATCATTATGTAAAAGTTAAATAAGGTATAATTATATACATATATATAAGGTCCTATGTATAGAGTAAATATTAAGGTTTTCTGTAAAGCCAACGCTGCCACCACCGCCCTCTGGATGATAGTGACCACGGAGGCTTAAGTGGAGCTAAAATACTAAGACTGACAAAATGAATGCTATATGAAAAAAGGCACGGACGATCCGTCTGTGGAGCTGTAATTTAATTAATTAAAAAAAAGGACTTACTAGTGACATCACTACGATTGTTATTTTTTGAACATTCGCAACTGCGAATATCCCTTACCGACATTCGCTAGTGAAAGAAAGGAAGAAAGAAAACTTTATTTCCAAACGCAACACACATACAACATAAAATAATAAAAATAATAACTTACACACATACAACAAAGATTTTTTATATTTGACTGAAGTAGCAAACGAGCATGCAGCCCACCTGATGGTAAGTGGTCACTGCCGCCCATGGACATCTGTGATCAACTTCATACAGAACATGGGTTCTATCTGAAGTCAAACACAGATGCGTTGCTACTCCCGAGGACTATGATGGTCGCCTCATATAAAAGTATGTCGGCAACCACACCCTTCCGTGGCGGTGGTACTTCCCCGGTCGAACTACACTGGTTCTACCATCTTTTGAATATATACGAATATATGAATTCATATGAATAGTGCGAATGCAAGTGTTTTTTTCAGTCTTGCGAACGCGAATGAAATTATCTAAAAACTTGCGAATATTCGCAAATGCAAATGCGAATGCTCGTAACATCACTAGTGCTTACACAGAACGTTTTACAAATTCACCATAAAGTTACACGAACACCCAACACCAAGTGTAACCTGAAATACCCAAACTAACCACAAATCATCTGAGGATGACTCGCATATGCTCAGGGAATTCAATATACCCCTTTACTCCAAACAACCGGATAGGCGACCCTTTCTTGTCCACAACCCGAACGGCTGGTTACCCTTGTAAATTATTCAATTTTTTTCGGATTTGGCTCCGTTATGCCGCTTTGTATGGAATTGAATGTTATATTGAAGTTCAGTTTATCGTTAATTTAATGTAAAACATAGTTGAAAAAGCACCGATGAAACTTATTTGTTACTCTTTCCATCAAAAGTACATAATTTATAAATAGATAAATAGCGCTGGTAGCATAATTGCAAAAAAGTATAAAAATATATTGTAGTGAAACACACGTCAGTTGGTTTAACACTGATTTATTATGTAAATACCCTCTTAGGTCTAACAAATATACTACATCTTTCCCTTCATAAAGAAAAAAAAACATAGGTACATAAAATAGGTACATAAAAATTTAATAAGGTAACAAAATTATTTTATTTTTAACTAAAACTTTAAACAAGCAAATACTAATAACTTAATATTAATAACTTTAAGAAATACGTTATTCATATATCCTATTTTAAATAGATACCACTGTGCTATTGTTTATAGAAATGTACCTAATAATTCCAGTATCTATCTGTGTATAAACATTTTAACTATGTCATGTAATGGATGAATTTATTATTCTTCAGACGTTCCAAAAATTAAGGTTTTCAGCATTCGTGCAGTTCGTTCTCCAGACCTCTCAGTGATAAATTTAGGCGGAGATGGCGGCGCACTGTTACCACTATTCGTTTTAAAACTGTTAAACGAGCTGTCTAAACTACAGCTTCCAGAACTTGATTTAGATGTCCTATCAAAACTCAAGTCGTGGTTGCTAACATTTGCATCTTTTTTACGTCTACGAGGAATTATTTTTCCTACAGAATAACTAAAACCCACTGATGGCGATCGCGACGATATAGGTAGTTGTACCGACATGCCCTTTCCATTGCCTGCTGGCTCTGCCATGCGCATTACCAGATGTCCGCGCGTACGCCGCAATCTATTACCATTACAATCTTGCACTATAAATGAACGTGGCTCCGAAGAGCGTGCTATAATAGAAACCGGTTTCCTACAACCGTTGTCCAGTAACGTCGCCTTATCACCTGAAGAAATAGGTTTTAATGGTTCCGCGGTCTTATCATAATTTTGCTTATTCCTAGTTCTTTGAACCATTAGGGCTTGATAATTGCTAATATTATTTACTGGTTCACGCAATAACTTCATATTAATCGGTAATTTTGTCCTTAACCTTCTACCCATAAGCATTTGCGCCGGGGAATCCAAGCCATTTCTCGGCGTAGATCTAAAATTTAACAAACTCATATTGAAATCGTCACCTGAATCGATACATTTTTTCAATAAATTTTTGACAGTTTGTACGGTCCTTTCACTTTTCCCGTTCGACTGGGGATAATAAGGAGACGATGTTACGTGCCGTACTTCCCAATCCCGCATAAATTTTTTGAATTCCATCGAGCTATAAGCGGGTCCATTGTCGGTCACTAACTCAGCCGGTATCCCGTGTCTAGCAAATTGCGCTTTCATAAAATTAATAACCTGTTTACTACTCATGCCGGTCATCTCTTCAATCTCCACGTAATTTGAAAAATAATCTACCAGGATAACATATTTTTTTCTACGATACTCAAAAATGTCCGATGCTAGCTTGTGCCATGGTAAATCCGGGACGGCGTGCTGCAGCAGCGGCTGGCGGCGGGGGCGCGGCGCGTGCAGCGCGCAGGCCGCGCAGTGCCGCGTCACTCGCGCCACGTCCTCGCTGAGGCCGGGCCAGAACATCACCTCGCGCGCACGCCTTTTGCACCTCTCGATGCCCAAGTGGCCTTCGTGCACACGTTTCAACATGTCCTCGCGTAGGGCTTTGGGAATAAATATACAATCCCCCTTAAAAATGACTCCATCTATGGAATGAAGTTGTTCGCGATAGGGCCAAAACACGGTAACGTTTCCGTTTACGTCACGTCTATTTCGCGGCCAACCATTCTGTATGTACCTGAACAACTGTTTGCAGTCGCCGTCCACCATTGTCTCATTTTTAATTAATTTGAGTTTTTCATCACTGAATGGTACATTCTCTATAATGAAACACGCTTGCACACCTACGTCATCGGACACCCGATCGTGCATTAGGTCTTCCAAAGGGGCTCGCGACAGCGTGTCTGCGATATACATGTACTTGCCGGGCACGTACTTCACCTTGACGTCGAAACCTTGCACTCGCATCATCATGCGCTGCAAGCGGGCCGGCACAGCAACTAACGGTTTATCGAACAGAGCTTCCAATGGCTTATGATCAGAGTGAATGATGACGTCAGATCTGCCATAAATGTATTGCCTGAAACGCTCTACAGCAAAAACTATGGCTAACATCTCTTTTTCTATTTGAGCGTATCTCTTTTGCGTTTCTGTGAGAGTGAGCGATGCAAATTCAACCGGACGGTCATTCTGCAGCAACACAGCACCGAGCGCGACGCTGCTGGCGTCCACGGACACCACCACAGGCGCCTCCACCGAATACAACGCCAGGACGGGGGCGCTCGCCACTTTACGCTTAAGCGTATCCACCGCTTCAGAATGATGGTTATCCCACACCCACTCGACGTCCTTTTTAAGCAATGTCCTAAGAACGTTAACACACTCCGAACAATTTTGAATAAATTTTGATAAATAATTAATCATGCCTAGAAATCGTTCCAATGACTTCCTATCCGTGGGACATGGCATGTCTAGTATGGCCCTAATCTTAGAATCATCAGCTCTCATCCCGTTCGCGTCAAATTTATGTCCCAAATAAACTATTTCCGAGACACCGAACTTACACTTGTCCCGATTAAAACGAATACCTATTTGTTGCGCTCGTTGCAATAAGGACTTAAGTCTACTATCGTGTTCCTCCTTAGTGTTGCCCCACACTATGACGTCATCAATAAACGATTCGACTCCTTCCAAATCCTCCAAGTGTTGCCGAAGCTTGGCATGAAATATTTCCGGTGCACAACTTATACCGTACGGTAAGCGCAAAAATTGATACCTTCCGAAAGGCGTACCGAAGGTGCACAAATCGGCGCTGGCGTCATCGATCTGCACCATCCAGAAGCCGCAGCGCGCGTCCAGCACGCTAAAGACGCTCGCGCCGCGCAGCCGCGCCGCCAGCTCGCTTACCGTGGGCAGCGTGAACTGCGCGCGCCGCACCGCCTTGTTCAGAGGCCTAGGGTCCAAACATACGCGAATGCTGCCGTCCTTTTTAGCTACCAACACTATAGCATTAACCCAATCGGTAGGATGCGAAACTTTTCTTACTACCCCGAGCTCCTCCATTCTATTTAACTCGACTAATAATTTATCCTTAAGGCCCAGTGGTATCTTTCTAGTGGGAGACATAACCGGTTGTACACTTTTATCTACTACAATGTTATATTTACCGGGTAATTTTCCCAACCCTTGGAACAAATCCGAATATTGATCAATATTTATTCCATCTATGCGATTTACAAGTCCCATTTTAATGCATCCCTCTAAACCTAATACATTTTGACAGTTTAAATCGGCAACCACAAATGGCAAAATGTAAGTTTTCTTATTGTAAGTAACGTTCAGATTACACGACCCCATAATAGGTAATCGATTTCCGGTGAAAGATTGAACCCTCTTTCTAAACGGTTTAAGTTGTCTAACTGATAATCCCAAATCTAAAAACTTACATTTTGAAATCACATTAATCATGGAACCTGTATCTATCTTAAGTACAATACGATTGCCATTGCACGTTACATATTCAATCCATTCTCTTAAAGACTCACCCAAACGTTCATTCTCGGCTATGGTGTTAACGTAAAACACTTCGTCACTATCACATTCCGCTGGATCTACACTTAGATTCAGTACCTTGTGCATGGATTCCTTTCGCTTACACACTCGGGAAAAATGTCCGATATTGTCACACACAAAACACACCGCATCACGAGCGGGACACCGGTTCCCAGAGGAGCAGCGCGCGCTTCCGCAGTGGGCACAGGCTGGGCCGGCTCGTGCGCCGCTCACGCCGCTCCGCGCCGGGCCGCCGAGCACCGAGCTGTCCCGCGCTGGCCCCGCCCGCGCGGTGCCGCCGCGCCGTCCGCGCTCGCGCCGGGCCGCGGGCCGCACGCCGCCGCGTGACCTTGACACTGCATTCACCTGCACTTCTCCCAAGCCACCGTCGATGCAAAGACTCTCTTCTTTGGTTATTTCCGCTGCTTGACATATTTGAATCGCCTTCGATAGGGTCAACTCGTCCGTGCGAAGCAGGCGGTCCCTGACGGTGTTGTTGGCGATGCCGCATACGATCTTATCGCGCAACAAGCTCTCGTGTAAATCACCGAACTCGCACTGTTGACTCAATATTCGCAGAGCGGTAACGTATTGGTCGATATTTTCTTGATCTTCCTGGTTACGCGTAAAGAATTTGTACCGTCTCACTGTGATGTTCGACTTAGCACCAAAATATTTCTCGAACTTTTGTAGTAAGCACTTGATGTCATCCTCGCTTTCATTCTCCCCGAACGTGAATGTGGAATAAACTTCGTATCCTGCCGGTCCAATGAGGTTAACCAACAAACTAGCCTGTACTTCCTTAGGCTCTTTGCTCACTCCGGACGCCTTTAAAAACACCTCGAACAGTTTACGCCATTGCCGCCATGATTCCGACCGCGCGGCCGGACCACCTTCGAGTGATAATTCCGCCGGAGGACGCGCGTGTTCCATTGTGGGCACGTAATATAACTTTTGACAGCACCAAAAGTACTTTTAAACCACTTTATAGCAATGTTTAACGGTATAATTAGTAATAATAACTATAATAAGACACACCGCTGCCACCATGTAGTGAAACACACGTCAGTTGGTTTAACACTGATTTATTATGTAAATACCCTCTTAGGTCTAACAAATATACTACATATATAAGCAAATATTACAAATAAAAATATGTGAAAAATATCCTTTATTGGAATTCTAGTTTCTTGAACTTTTTCAATCTCAAATTTTTAACAACTAATTAAACTACTTAAACTAAATCTGTTTTTTATATATGCCTTAACTTTTATTCATCATAACTTTTTTTTGTTTAGCTAGCGAACAAAAATAATTACTTGAGCTCTTTAGGCATATAGTTTTGTTTCCCGTCTCAACTAAAGACATTGTTTTTTAGAATTCCACCTCAAGAATTGTCGAGCAGAAACCTCACTCAACATATATCTATACATACAAATTTACTACTCCATACCTACATATTGCAGACTGTAGATTATTTTCACATCGAGCACAATATGATCACATTTATAATAGACAAGTATTTCAAAGGCTACATTTAAATTTCGTTTCAACACTGAAATACTTGAACCATAGAATTTATAGGGGTCAAGCATGTCAAATTAATCCATCCATCAGCCTTTGAAAGTCCACTGCTGGGCATAGGCCTCCCTTAATCTACGCCACTTCGACTGGTCCTTAGCCATCTTAATCCAGCGGTTACCCGCCGTCTTCCTTAGGTCGTCTGCCGGATCGGGGGGCGGCCTGCACTCCTTTTGCCGAGACGTGGTCTCCATTCGAGGACTCTTCTACTCCATCGGTTATCTGTCCTACAAAGGATGTGGCCTGCCATTGCCACTTCAGCCTACTAATTCTGAGAGCTATGTCGGTAACTTTCGTTCTCCTACGGATTTCATCATTATATCATCATTTCATATCAAATGCTACCTATCAATTTCGAAATAAGAGAGAAGCACTTGAAACCATAAAATACGCCAAGAATGTAGCTCCAAGAATAAGCAGTAAAGTAGATCAAAGTTTACCAGTAACCAAAACATTTTGAAACGGATGTATTGTGTAAAACACACTCTATCGCGATTTAGGACTTGATCAATTGTTCCACGAAACGCGAATAGCGAGTTGCGAGAAAAATATATGTAAAGTTCAAATAGTACCGAGTAACTAAAAAATACATTATACATTACACATACATGGTACATTTTCAAAGTAATTGCAACAAATGAAAGTAACAGTACTACTTACCTAAGTGCGATGCCGGAGGCATCCCGGCTTCAAGTCGTCGCCAACCTACTATTGTCCCACTGCTGAGCACGGGTGAAAACCCGTTAACTCTCTCATTCCGAGAGAAATCTCGGAATGAGAGAGTTATAGGCCATAGTCCACCGCGCTGGCCAAGCGCGAATTGGAGAACTTCACACACCTCCGAGTTTTTTTTTTTAAAGAACTCTCGGGTGTGTAGGATTCCTCACTATGTTATCCATCATCGAAAGCAGTGATAATTAATTTCTAATACGCACATAATTTTAGAAATATCAGTGGTTTGAACCTCAGACCTCCCGATCGAGAGAGCAAGTTTTAACCATTAGGCTGTCACTGCCGTAAAGTGTCTTATTCGTCTCCTACAATGTCTACGGAAAGAGAGGGAGAGGAGGAGATACGCCGTTCTCTACAAGATTAAAATTGTAAATTAAATTTGAAAAATACGTACATATAACGTATCTATTTTAAGGTTTTTTTCCTTTATTACCTATATTCTGTAAGAATATTATAATATATATAAAATTTCTTCGTTAACCGTTCTAGGTACGACAAGTGTTCTCATACATTTGAATCAATAAATCGATTAACCACTCTCAAAAGATCAAACAATGTTTATAAACAGTAACATTGAGTTACTCGTGTTATTGTAAATAGTTAGTGAGAAGTTTTACTGTTTAGAGGAATAAATAATCGGTCAATAAGATGCTTAGACTTCCGTTGGACCATTATAAAAAGGAGGAGATTTCGATCAAGTATTAAAAAAGAATAAGTCTTGGATCAGTGATCGTAAATACTATCTTTAAGAATGTCTACCTAGAATGTGTCATTGAGTCTTTACTTTTAACTGTAGTTATTCTGAAGGTTATACTGGAGTCCATAAATATGTTTTAAGTCAAAACCGGCTTTGAATTTAGTTCCAAGTGGAATCGAAACTGGATTCGAACCAGAAATGTGAGGTATAATAGCAATCGTAAATTCTGACCTTTCCAAATCGGAGTTGAACCTCCACTAAACGTTATTTTTAACTAGCTGCACCCGCAGCTTCGCCCGCGTTAAAAAAATATTTTTCCCGAGGGAATATGACATGTTCCCACGGTAAAAGTAGCATTTAGAGAGTGTCAGCTAACTCTTTACCAAATTTTATGAAAATCCATCCAGCGGTTTAGACGTGAAGAAGTACCAAACATACATACTCACAAACTTGCGCCTGTATAATATTATTATGATAACAATACGTAAAGTATATAAGAATCTGAGCCAGACTACAGGGTTTCAAATAAAAGAATATGACTTGAATTTACTCCTTAATAATTTAAGTAACACCTCATACTACAAATTCTATATAAATATTTCAATGCTCAACCTAAAGCCCATTTATAAAGTTGAAAGGTTTATTTCTAAGCTATGACGTAAGAAGCCCACGTTGGATTTCTTACACATACTTCGCTTAGAAATAAATACCTCGCAGTATCCGGTTCGATCAGATTGAACGGAAATCGTATATAGAATGTTCCAGCTAGTTTCCACGAAGGCTTATGGCTAATACGATAGGAAATTATGGCTTTATCTGGACAGGCTTTAGAGGATTATTTCACAGTATAATAGTTTGATTTTAAGCTTATAAGTTAAATGACATAGTGATTTACTTTACGATTATCGATACAATTTAATGCAGTTAAAATGTGTCGTGGTTTTGAAATGTATAAAGAAACTGTAATAATTGGCTTACGGTATCCACGCGATATGTATTTATGCATTTGAACAGAATTGTTCTGTATTCCTATGTTCTAGTTTAAGAATAACAATAATGCTTTCTACATACAGTGCTATGGATGCATACAAACAAGAACACAGACACCCAAAATATAATCATTTATTGTCTAACCAGATATCGAACTTAGAACCGATTGAGTGTCTTAGTCAACTTAGGCTATAAGATAACATAGAGTGGCCGGTATTTTATTTTTGAATTTGATTACAATCAACAAGTCAACTGATAATGAATGGCGTCCATGAAACGAATATGAGTTTCCAATTGTATTTGAGGTTACTTACAGATATTTAGCGGTAGTAGTACCTCATCATCAAAATATATACTCATTTTACACTAATTTCCCTCTCATTGCCTGCGTAGAAGGTAAGCAGAGGAAAAAGTCTCTAAAATGGTCAGCTGCGTCTTCCTTCTTATCTGATTGAAGTATCAAACGAGCATGCATTCCAACAAATGGTAAGTGGTCACTGCCGCCCATGGACACCTATAAGCAATTTCAAAAAGAACATGAGTTCTATCTGAAGTCAACCACAGATGCGTTGCTTCACATGATGGTCGCCTCATATAAAAGTGTACCAGCAACCACAAGCGTATACCAGACACTATGACACTAAGAGAATAAGAGACCTATGTCCAGCATTGCACCTCAAAATAAACCTTTCTCGGAAATACTAAAGCTTAGCTAATATTCAACTAGCCGTAACCTAAAAAACAACAGCTCCTATCACGGTAAAGACATACTCGGTTCGTTTGACGTTGAACTTGTCAGACTCTACCGAGTCTGTGAATCATTTCGTAACGTAACACAGGAGCAAACATTACCTAAATGGAAGTGCACTGCTGATAACGAACCCTTGCCCAACCCGACAGATCAATATCGTTGCCCGCACGCTAGCTGCGGTCTTTGATCATTTCAACCGTAAATACATTCACGGTGCCCTTAGTACCTACAGCTTTATGTTTCCTAAAACTTTAACTGTTTATGTTTTCGGTCGTACAATGTAATTAGAAGATTTCATTTTTGGTAGCACGTTCTAACTGCAAACGTATATGTGCAATCGTATCGTATCGGTGAAAATCCATATTATCCATATTATCCATCTTATCCATATTATCCATATTAATATTATACATGTGAAAGTGTGTTTGTTTATTCCTCGTTCACATCGCCGCATAGCTATTATATGATATGGTTTATATGCTGGGAGATAAGAGGGCGGAGAGACTACTTTTTACCGCGCTCTCTCAATTCTATGAGAATATCGACGTTTTGTTAGTCGATACATATTTAGCAGTTCCAGATGTTGTTAATAGATGGCGTTAGTAAAATTCATTTGCAAGTTCAGAATCACGGGTAAGGGCTAGTGTACAAATAAGTGAGCAGAGTGAGTGTGTGTGGCATTGTGAGCAAATGTTATAAACTCACACTACGGGCATAGGTCAGGCCATTAATGTTTTATAATTATAGTGCAATACTATGGTATTGCATTGCATACCAAACTCTTGCCACTTAATGATATAATACAGCTATGGCTCTATTAAGTGGTAAGAGTTTGGTTTATAATTTTTTGGAAATTGGAAGGAACAAATGAACTTGTGAACACCTAATGGTAATCAGTCTTTGCCGCCCATAATGCCACATATGTAGTCAACTGCAGATAAGATAAGATATCCTTCTTTAGGCCGGCCACAGACGGTATAATATTTTTTATCACGCAAAACAGGGGTTTTATCAATCTTACTATACCAGGTGGTAGAACCAGTGTGGTTCGACCGGAGAGGTACCACCGCCATATTTGTTTCTAGCGTGAAGCAGTTCATATGTTTCTTTTTGAAAGGTGTGGTTGTCGGTTTAATGTCGCTTTAATATGATACGACCATCTTAGTCCTTAGTTGAGCAACGCATTTGTGATTTACTTCAGATACAACTCATATTCTACGTGAAGTAGCTTACAGTATGTATTTATGAAAAAAAACGTGCGGCACTCGGGGACTGCTGCGGTAAAACTATTGCATAACATTTTTTTATCAAGTTACGCAATTATAATCATTTATTTACTTATATAGTATTTTTTTTCTTTGATATTAATAAAATTTCTAATTTAAATAATATAAATATAAATAATTTCTAACAAAGTTTTTCGTATTGTCGTACCATATACATACAGGTTAAATGAACGCTCGGCCGCGCTGCATCGTAGGCGGAGTGGGGGGTGCTAGGTTTTTTTCGTTACGGTATTTCTTGATTCGGTCACCGCGCTCAAAGCCCGCGATAAAAGTTATGCAATAGCTTAGAAACCTAACAATATCAGACTAAAACTACCAGATTTAGGTCAGTAATTTGTGCGTGATACAATACATTTAAAAGGCAAAATGAAAAACCCATGCCGTTTGTAAATAAATGAAAAATTAAACGCAATACGATTATTATCAGCACGAAATCACGCTAAAGAATTCCACACACGGTCAAGAATTATATTCGCATTAACACGTTATCACTGATGAAATCTGGGGAAATGTGGATTTATTAAACAAAACCTTACTTTGGGCTGTATAAAGAGTATTCATAAAAATTCAAACCTAGAACAAGAAACTAAAGTTATATATAAGTCGTATGTCTCCCATCTGCCCGTTGACGACCCGCGTGGCCGAGCGGTTACCATACCGGTTTGACGCGCAATGGGTTCCGGGTTCCCGGCTAGACAGGTATCTGAATGATGAGTTTAGATTCCTGTTCTGGGTCTGGGTGTTTGTGTATTTGTTTTTCTGTGTCCATGGTACTCACGATACATGAGAAAATCCTAGTGTGGGGCTGTGAGTGTAGAAAGCGTGTGTGTTAGAAAGCGTGCCTGATCGAATATCAAACTCAGAATTTGCATTACAAAACTATATGGAAATCTGTTTTACTCGGGTTTGTAATTTAAATAATAAGACTTAATAAAAATAAAATCAAAGGACAAATTTGGTTCGACCAATATTATAACAATAAAACCCAGTGGTAGGACCAGTTTAATTCCGTCCCTGTAGTATCGGAATTAGAATAGGGCTACGGCATCCCCTGCTTGTCGTAAGAGGCAACTAAAAGGGGCTTCCGGGGTTACGGGCTGCTAGAGTTCGAACTTACCATCAGGTGGACTGTATTCTTTTATGCTACTTTAATCAGATACCAAAAATAATATTACCTATAAGAACAATATTCATAAAAAATGTACAAGAAATAATATTATACAATCAAAACATATTTAGAATAGTCAATGCATCATTTATTTACCAACAAGCAAGAAAAATATTCCAAAATGCTAGATAATTGAATAAAACGAGAGAAGAAACGCTAAAAGAAAACCTTAATAAACAGAGTCCAGAAAAGCAACAGATGAAACGAGCAATACGTACGTTTGTGAAGATTTATTTTCTTATTAACATATTACTGTGTACATTTGGCGGAAAATGGCAGAAAATCGCAGGGTTTTCCGCTTTTGTGGAACTTGGCAGATATTATCGTATTAAGGGGTAGTTCATGATGCGAAGCGATTTGTACCCACAAACTTCCACCCCTTATTTATTACTATCTTTTTACTCGTGACTACACAGAGAATTCTGTATGTATTTACTCTATTTGTAGTTCGTAACAGATTGAAGGGTGAGATCTTTTTTTTGCTTTATCTGACTGAAGTAGCAAACGCGCATGCAGTTCACATGATGGTTAGTGGTCACTGCCGCTCATGGACATCTGTAATCAACTCCATACAGAACATGGGTTCTATCTGAAGTCAAGCACAGATGCGTTGCTACTCCTGAGGACCATGATGGTCGCCTCATATAAAAGTGTGCCGGTAACCAAACCGTTCCATCAAAACGCAAGAAATGCTTCACGCTAGAAATAGGTGAATATGAGAGACATTTTGATAATAAAAGAAAGACTTGCCCGAGGCATTCCATCTTAGTCCTTATTAAGTTCTTTGATAACCCATATTGTTATAATGGTATAACAATCATCCCTCCCTCACCTTTTTTATTGCAGGCGGCATAATTAACACTTTCACGGTCAGAAGGTGATTGTATGTCATAATTTGAGATTTTGATACAGCACAAAAGCGTAAAAAAACATATACAAAGAAGAAAAACAAACCCACTGAGTTTCTGCCTTTTTTTCAGTTGAAAAAAAATATGGAACTGTCAATTTTTAAGTGCCTCCGTAGGTTTATGCAAAATAAAGACATTTCATTTCATTTCACAATGTACGATGACGTTCAAATATAAAATATTATTTACGACATGGTTTATTCCTGATGAACTTTCAAGTTAAAATGTTATTAGATGTACCACCAATTCGCACTTGGCCAGCGCGGTGGACTATGGCCTAAACTCTCTCATTCTGGGAGAAGACCCGTGCCCAGCAGTGGGCCAATAATGGGTTGATGCGAGATGTACCTTGTGTCACACCCTGTAAGATACTAGAAACTTTACTATCACAATTCTGTCATGACGTCTTTAAAACGTATGACATCATTGGACTCTACGTATTTATACGTCATGTATGGAGATTAACTGTGTCATTCTAGAACACAGACTCAAGCGGTAACGTCTGTGAAAGTGTTAAAAGTTATTACCACTCTGACGACTGAGTCAATAACAATGATATGTAATATGTTATACTCCATCAAGCCGTTTGACTGTAACGCGTGCCAAAGAAAAGGAAATAGACACATTTGAAAAACATTTCTCGCTTTCTGACGTCATCTTGTTAAAATAAGAAAGGTATGACATTACTGTTCATTGCATAACTTGCATAAAATTTCAAAGGTGGTATACCTAAAAAGTGTAGTTCGACCGCGGAAGTACCACCGCCACACCTATTTCTAGCGTGAAGCATTTGTTGCGTTTCGATGGAAAGGTGTGGTTGCTGGCACACTTTCATATGAGGCGACCATTATAGACCTCGGAGTAGCAACGCATCTGTGATTGACTTCCGATGGATGTATGTAGTTGATTACAGATTTCCATGGGCGGCAGTGGCCACTTACCATCTTACATCAGGTGGACTGCATGCTCGTTTGCTACTTCAGTTAGATAAAAAAAAAAGTTGGAGACATACTAATTACACAAAAGTGTAGCGTTATAACCGGCCATCACAAAAATCTACTTACACACAAACCCTTAGTTGTAAAAAATCCCTACGAAATTACAGAAAACGTTAATACAAATAAGGCATTTACCAGATGGACTGCAATTCCATTTGCTGTTTAATTTACATTATAATTAAAAAGTTCCGTTGCCGCGCAACCGAGTTCTTTGTTCGCGAACGCTGCGGAGATTAAATAACTTCGCGTCGGTTATATCTGGGGCAAAGATATTGCATACGACATTGGCAGTTGGGCTTCAACTACACTAAAAACATCAAAACACAAACTATAGGCAATTGTAATTGTTCGGACAAATATCAAATAAGGAATATCATGTGTACGAAAAGAAAAAAAATTAAATGACAAAATAATAATAATTGATTTAATTGTGGTTGCCGGCGCATTTATATGAGGCGACCGTCTTAGTCCTCGGGAGTAGCAACGCATCTGTAATTGACTTTAGACAAAACTTCATATTCTATATGAAGTTGCTTACAGATGTCCATGGGCGGCAGTGACCATTTACCATCAGGTGGACTACATGCTCGTTTGTTACTTCAATCAGATAAAAAAAAACGATGCGGTTTTTTTATTGTATTATAACACAAAAGCTCCACAGACTGATCGTCCGTGCCTTTTTTCACAATAGTTTTTATTTCTTAGCTACACGTCAGGCCATAGCTGTCACCACTGTCGTGTGCGGTGGTGGCAAAGTTGGCTGTTTAAGAAATCTTACAATTACGCTTAATACCTATATACTTAGAACCATTTATTTATTAATTTGTTTCCCTTTTTTATTTACGTGGTATGTATAATTTGGTGCATTGTACATAGATGTGTAAGTGTTATGATTTTTGTAAAAAAAGATGCGGTTTCAAACGAAAAACACAACACGACTGATATAATATAGGCATGTCTATTATTACTTATTCTTATTCATGCAGACTGTCTGTTTTGCAAATTTATGAGGTGTTCTAATAATAGTAGCAATTAATTCTGCTTTAACCATTTCTCAAAGTTACATTGACGCACACAAAACATAACACATGTGTAAATGTTGTTGGCATATCACGTATAAGGTATCTTTGTGTACCCTGACAATGCAACAAGCATTGATCTAGTTTTCGTCCATAAGAAATATAATAAAGTTGTACTAAGGATATTGAGAGTAGAGCAGTGATAGCCTAATGTTTGAAACTTGCCCTCGATCGGGAAGTCCGAGATTCAAACCCTGGCACGAACCACTGATTTTTCTAAAATTATGTGCGTATTAGAAATTATTTGTTATTGCTTTCTGGAGAAGGAAACCGTCGTGAGGAAACCTACACACCTGATAGTTCTTTAAAAAAAAGTTGTCGGAGGTGTGTGAAGTCCACCAATTCGCATTTGGCCAGCGCGGTGGACTATGGCCTAAACTCTCCTATTCTAAGAGAAGACCCGTGCCCAATAGTGGGACAATAATGGGTTGACGAGAGAAGTGTATTGATGTTTTATTTGGAAACAGGAGCAATGCTTGTTTTAAGGAATTAAAAATAAACTCGTATTGAGGGTGTTGATGTTTTATTTCTAAAAAAAAAAACTGTAGTAGGAATTTATTATATTTTCTTAAAACAAGCATTATTCTTGTTTTCGATCGTTTAAAGTACATTGCGAAAACATAAGACAAGAACAATTCTTGTATTAAAGACACAAACTCCTACCGATCGTAATGTTTTTCTAAACAAAATACAACGTTATTTAAAGCTGGCTATCTGATCGCCGGACGCCGCGCCCCACATTGACGTGACACAAAGGAATTTGCATACGGTAATAGTTGTGTCCTACTTGCAAACGGCTTTGTTATCCTTAGGAAGTGGAGTCGGGACCAAAAACATAGGCCATTTAGCGTGTATACACGTATTAAAAGATGGAACTCATTATGGGTACGTCTCTGGAAACACCCCACCTCTTTCTAATCTTATTCTTATTTAAAAGTAGAATAAGTCATTGTGATACGACTTTAAAAATATCACCGTCGCTATTTTTTATACGATTGTAAAACCAACATCAATATTTGATATAAATATTTGATTTGTCAAAATATATTTAAACTATATCCAGTTCATTAATTGAATACTTTAAATTTAAATTAGTTAACTAAGTCTCAATTGATACCCATAGGGTAAGGCAGTACTACATTATGAATAACTAACGATAGATGGCGTTAGCGGACAATACTGCTTTACCCTACGAATCAATAAGCGTTTGCAATGTCAGAATCGAGTCATTCCGAGTTCAGCTGTTGAACTATAAGCATATTGTAAAAGTTTAACGTTAATAAGTAAGTTATTCAGTTAACTACAGTCTTTCATTGGTCCGATGGGCCAACACGATTATAATAGGAAAAGAGGAAGAGAAAAAGAATAATTAGAATAGTACAAGATCACAATATTCGTTAACAGAAACTGCGTCAGTTCTATTTGCCCATTGCCAGTTTCAAGCTGGTTGTTAGTGGGCTTTTATCATACTAATATAAAGGCGAAAGTTTTGTGAGTGTGTATGTTTGTTACTTCTTCACGTCTAAACGGCTGAAGCGATTTCACAAAATTCGGTAGGAAGTTAGGTGACACTCTGGATTAACATATAAGCTACTTTTTACTGTGGGAAAATATCTTCTCCCCACGGGACAATCGATACATCGATTTTTTTAACGCTGGCGAAACTGCGGATTCAGCTAGTATGATTTAAAAGGCAATTTGTTATTATTACTAGTAGTACTATGTAGCAATCACTGTTGAAGTATAAATAGTTAGACTAGGCTACTGCCTATATAGATCTCTTTGAGATTAATTTAGAAAGTAACGTAAAAATACATTTACAGAGCGGTCCATATTTATAGCTAATACTAGTAATTGCGTTTTAAAATAGTTTTAAGTCTTTATGTATTTAAACTTTCTTTTTCTTATCTTTAGATTACCTAATCTTACTCTAAATCCCACAATAGTTCGAAATACAAATTACTTGCTCATAACTTTTTAAAAGTGTTCAAAAATATATTTTGTTATTTATACAATACTAAAGCTAGCTTTCTTCTCTGCGTTAAAAAGATGATATAAAATTTAAAAAGTAATTACGAAGAATAAAACTAACCCGGTGAATATCTTGCCAGCTTTTCTCAATTCAGGCCATGTTCCAATCCACTGGTGCTGTAAGAAAAAATTGTGTAATTAATACTTTAAACTTACCCCGTAGACCTATGCAAAACAAAAACATCATATTTAAATTAACAAAATTCAAAATACGTATCAACTCAAACCCATTTTACACACTTTCTACAATCATAGCCACCTATAATCTAATAATTGTATCCGTAGCGGGGACTCAAACATCATAGATAAGGTAAATTGCACGTTCGAAGTGGCCTCGGAAAGAATTAAATCGCAACTTACAGTAATAACAATGTAATTAGAGTGTATGTCCTTAGGATTATATACAATAGCTTAGAATTATATGTAAACAGAAAAATCATTACACTTATACATCTATGTACAATGCACCAAACTATACATACCATGTAAATAAAGAAACAAATCAATGAATAAATGGTCCTTTATAGGTATTAAGCGTAATTGCAAGATTTCTTTAATTGCCAACGTTGTCACAGTGACAGCGATGGCCTAACGTGGAGCTAAGAAATAGAGATTATGTTAAAAAAACAGGAACCATTGTGACAAAAGGCACGGACGATCAGTCTGTGGAGTTTTTGTGTTATAATAAAAAAAATCTAATAATTGATACGGTTTCAAACAAAAAACGACTAATATAATATATTTATTTATTTATATGTTAATTGCACCTTTATAAAATTCACAATAACAAACTTAATGCCTGATGGCATTCTCTATCAGTCAACCCTGGGTGGCTGGAAAATTTGTGGCAGATGTTAATTTTACACGCATTACTATTATTACTAATTCTTTATTAAAAAAAACCATTTCTATACCCATAGCCCCACGCTAGGTTGTCCTGTGTCGTAGGTAGCATGGACATTGTCCCTGTAGTTCCGGGACCAGAATAGGACTACGGTACCCTCTGCCTGTCGTAAAAGGCGACTAAAAGAGGCTTCCGGGGTTGCGGGCGGGAAGAGTGGGAGCTCGAATCGTCCGGTCAAGTGATCCCGGGAAGGACGGCGGTATGTGTGGTTGCATGTTGCCGTAAAAACCAGAAGGTGCGGTGAGCGGTTCACGCCCACCAGAGAAGAGCCTGATGGGGCACACGCTGAGGACACCGGCCGGGGGGGGGGGGGGGGGGTTAGTGCGGTAAGAATCCCACATAACGATTACACAAACATCCACACCCAGAACATGAATCTAAATTCATCATTCAGATATCTGTCTGGCCGGGAATCGAACCCGGGACGCGTCAGACCGGCAACCGCTCCGCCACGCGGGTCATCCATGCTAATATGGAGTATATATTGCGCAATTTTCCGGTCAACCGGTCTCCATGGGCTAATGACGGGACTCAAGTGGACGGCTGGCATTTTGCCATTGTGAATGCTCTGTGAGCCGCATATATTTGCCGATTGACATTTGAGGGCAATTATTACAATTAATGGGACCTTTCGATATAGAGTTCTTAAATTTATTCGTACATATTATTATGTAGATTTTAAGGGCCCTTTTCTAATAATAAGATTTGCATTTACATAATGGGTTGTAATAACATAAATATGATGAATATGTAATTAAGACTAATTTCCTTTTAGTACAAAAAGTTTTAGCTATAAATCATACTTTTTTTGAAAAAAAATCATCCTTCAAAAAACAAACCGAGCATTTACTATCAAAGTTTTCACAAAATATAAAATACAAAAATGTTATTCAATAGAAAAGTTCACCTACTTGTTATAAAAATACAATGGTACAAAGTAATAAAATGTCGCCTAAATTGTTAATTTTATGTAACACATAATCTCCTTAAAATAGCCTAGCGTTTATTACGACAGACCTAACATAAATAAACCTTATTATTTATGCCCTTCGAACAAAACATACTAGAATCCTGTACCACACATATGTACATCGTAGCAAACTAAACGACTCGTAAACATGCAAAATTCAAATTGTCGTAACCCGTAGCGTCGCTACATGCTACACGCGTAGCAGCGTAGACACCGCGTAGCAGGCTAGCTGTGATCGAATACGTGACTGAAATGGAATAGACTGAGTTTCTGCTTGGAAATGCATTTTCTGTGTGACGTCGGAAAAACTTGATGTTACTTTATGAAGGTTTGTAGGTCGTAGGGAACTTTTTACTAGTAGTACTTTCATTTTATTTTAGTGAGACGCATATTTATAACATTTTATATTTTAAAATTTCGACTCTTTGCGTATAAAAATATTTTCTAATTTAAATAATATTATGCATTTTTTCCATTCTGACATCAAAATTCTACAAAGTATACCAATTATATAGTATACTAGCTGTACCCTGCGCGCGTTCCTACGCCATCACAAGAAAAAAACACAGAAACCTTCGCGAGCTCATGAAAAATAACTTTGCTAAAGATAATTACATGATTAAATAAATAGGATATGTTTCTATAGAAGAAATATAGACATAATTATAATACATAATCTATAGAGGAAAAAGACAAGGTGGTAGAACTAGGGAGGTACACTAACTACACCCATTTCCAGAGTGAGGCAGTTCCAGCCTTTCCGTAGAAGGGTATGAAGCCGACCCATTTTCATAGTCAACGAGAGTAACAACTTATTTGTGATTGACTTCAGATAGACCCCTTTTTCTTTACGAACTAGCTGGCAGTTACCCATGGGCTTGCCAATAGCCACTTCAATCTTATATGAAAAAAATGTGATTTGGTCAAACTCGTTTACCATATTGCCCACTTAGACTTCGTTTGCCCACCCTCTCCATTCTCTCCTAACAGCATAGGTTTTCAATCTAGCATCACTTTATCACTGTAAACCCAAAGCACTATAAACAGAATAGACAAGTTATTTTATATTTCTTAATTCTTGGAACTTAGCCAAAACATTATTCATCATTAATGACACATTAGTGTTATATATTTATTCTGATTGTTAGATATCTTTCCAATCATAGCAGTTTACCAGTGTTTGCTCCATCAATAACAAATTGAGGTCAATATGTGCTTCAGCCAAACAGTCATTAATCTTTTGAACGCTTGGCAAAGCCTTCTATGTATCAAATATTCAACAAGTATATACTATACTTCACTGTCAAACAGGTCTGAGTTTTGTCTCATGTTACTAAAGATAGGATAGATTTAATGCTCACCTAAAGCGCCGCAAATGTAGTAATTTATTGGATTATTTGTTTAGGTTATAATACTTAACGGGTACTCATGATATGCGGTTTATGAATTCTTATAGAATTCTTTTTGCCGTTATTTCGACCCAGTTGCATGGATCGTGGTCACGGCCAAAACAGTCACAGTCTAAAATCATATATTTGTTTAGGATTTCGCAAATGAGATCGCAATGAGATATGTCAACCGGACTGATCCGTGTCTCCCGTGACCAAAAAACTAGCGGCTACTTTGCACACAGGCCGTGCTTTGCCGTACAAGGTAATACCACCAGTGTAGGGAGTTCCACCAGGAAAGGGGTAGTGCGAAAATAGACGAGTGCTAGCCAAATATTACCAATCACATCCTAGTGCATAGTTTTAAGCTATTGCATAGCTTCTATCGAGGACCTTGAGCGCGGGGACCGAATCCAGAAATTCCGTAACGAAAAAAAAAAGTGTTGCGTCACAATGATTTTTGTATAGAAAAATTAACTAAAATATTTCAGGTATTATAGCCAATTTCCTGGAAAAATCCCTTTGGAGTTAATTTTCTTAAATTAATAAGTATCTAACTTTACTTCCATTTTACATGTGTTTGTTTGTGTGCGGACGCTCAGAGTAGTATGTGATAATAAGTGACACTTACAAATGTAATTTTTCATTGTTGAACTAAGGTCCACGAGTTTTGTATTTAAAAGATAAAATGGGTCCATATTTCGTTTTTTTCCGTTCATTTTATTTTAAAAATCGGTTATATTACCGATTCTTGACCATTTGTACGGATTTGGGTACCCTTTGAAATAACACTCTGTATAATCTATTTGAAAACTGTTAGACATTATGGATTTACCTTCTCTAATTTGCACCAATGTGACAGGCCATTAGCCTCCTGAATCCTGTGGTTCACCACAGTATCATTGGGTCATTAATTTCGGTCGGAATTATAAATGGGTCTTTATATATCAGTGGTGGTTTGGAACTATCGAACCTAACCTAACTACTATTCAAGGTGGTTTCTTGAATATACTGTGATTCAGCCTTTAGTTAGCTTTATTGTAACTATGAATTACTACATAGTATAAAACAAACTCGCTTCCCGCTGTCTGTCCCTATGTATGCTTAGATCTTTAAAACTACGCTATTTTGTTGCAGTTTTTTTATTGGATAGAGTGAGTTAAGAGGAATGTTTTTACGAATAATAAATGTATAATATAGTGGAAGAACATGATAATTTTAGACATTTAGGCGGAACGAAGTTCGCCGGGTCAAAATAGTTTGATTTTACAATAAATTCTTCTTCCTGCTACTAGACATACATTATTCAGCTGCGTGTTGAGTAAAGTTAAAAATATTTTATCTAAAATTTATTAATGCCAGAACTCGTTTCGTACGTCCACTATTGCCTTCCGCTTTGCAAAGCATTTGGCTTTGGAGAAACGCCGAAAGAAATACTATGTGAGTACATGTTTTATGAGCAGTGATAGCCTAATGGTTGAAACTTGCCCTCTCAATCGGGAGGTCTGAGGATCAAACCCAGGCACGCACCACTGATTTATGTACGTATTAGAAATTAATTATCACTGCTCTTTGGTGTAGGAAAACACCGTGAGAAAACTTACACACCAGAGAGTTCTTTATAAAAAATATCCTCGGAGGTGTTTGAAGTCCACCAATTGGCACTTGGCCAGTGCGGTGGACTATGACCTATGACTCTCTCATTCTGAGAGAAGATCCGTGCCCAGCAGTGGGACAATAATGGGTTGACGACGACATGTTTTATATGATAACATAAAGTGAAAATATAAATGTTACACTGCATTACTTATCCATTAATTATAATAAAAATGAAAATCCGAAAGTCAGCATTGCATTTGCCATAAGTATTGTGAGAGGAGGATTTCTATAAGTTTTGTCTGTCTGTTTGCCTCTGTATTTGATTCGCGTGAAATGAATCATGAACTCAAGAATTATACGTGTATTTCAATTTTAAATTGTCTTATTCATTTTCTTTTTACCATTTATTTTACCCCTTCATACCTATTGTTTTGCTCCACGTCACTGTAACCATGCATTTTAGTGAATTATTTTAGTTTAAATATTTTAGTTATTAGTGAAAACTTTATTGATATGTGTCCTAATTTTAGAACCTATCTATAAGTCTTAAATTGTATTGTATGTTTCCCAAACTAAAAAATAAACTCCGTATCTTGAGGCAACAATGACTCTGTAATATATTACAATCCATTCTATTTAACGCCACTGAAACCTCGGAGCACAGCTTGTGAACAATAAATCATTTATTGTGGTTGGAGTTATATCACACATGCGTATTCATTTAAATAGCTATTTACATAGTAATACATCTTATTACGCATACATAGAGCAGTGATAGCATAGGGTTGAAATTTGCCCTCTCAATCGGGAGATCCAAGGTTCAAACCCAGGCACGCACCACTGATTAATGTGCGTATTACAAATTAATTATCACTGCTTTTCGGTGAAGGAAAACATCGTGAGGAAACCTACATACCCGAGAGTTCTTTAAAAAAAAAGGTTTTGGAAGGTGTGTGAAGTCCACCAATTCGCACTTGGCCAGCGCGGTGGACTATGGCCTAAAAGTCTCTCATTCTGAGAGAAGACCCGTACCCAGCAGTTGGATAAAAATGGGTTGTACCCCAATCTTAACGTACTTAATCTGGTGTAGTTTACTAATCATATTTGGTTATTTTAGTGTAAAGTGAACACAGTCCCCAATTAAGTGATAAATCGACATTAAACCCACGCTTACGTAACTTTTAGAGCAGATTTTATATTTTTAACATTTCTGTTTGAAAACATTTTCTCATAATGTAGATAAACATAATTTATGAATTAAATGTAATGTATAATTTGTATATGCTTAACTTAAATACTACTAAAAACTAAAACATAATTATAAGAACACTATAGTAAAGTAACAAGTACTTTCTAAAATCCGAGTCAATGTTTTAAAAAATCCGAAAATTACAACATATTGTTGAACCGTGTATCAGATCACTGGGTCACTAGGTAAACTGTATTCAAAGATAAAATGAAATGGCTTTAATCAATCTACCTTACACCTTGTATATTTTTCCTTTTTACATGTTTTTTTTTATTAAAGTATAATAAAAAAAAAACGCTTTCTACACTCATAGCCCCACAGTAGGATTTTCTCCTGTATCGTGGGTGCCATGGACACACACAAAGACGAATACACAAACACCCAGACCCAGAACAAGAATCTTAACTCATCATTCAGACACTTGTCTGGCCGGGAATCGAACCCGGGACCCACTGCGAGTCAGACCGGTACAGTAACAGCTGCGCCATAACTGCGCAACATAATATATGTAATAAATCTTTTATCGTCGCGATCAATAACGCTTATAAAGTTTATAAGTTAATCAATTACTTTTCCATCATAACAAAAGCACAGTGTTCGCTCAATCAATAGCGGATTGAATGTGTGCGTTGATCAAACAGCCATTAATCTTTTGCTGGGAACCAGTTTATTTATTTACCCGATATGTTTACTAGGTTTATAATTACTTCGATAAAACTTCATTATTAAATTATGGTTTAGATTTCGAGAGCCTCACATATTACTTTCTTATTGATGGAGTTCAAGATGGAAGAAATTGTACTGCCGGGGTTACATAAATTACATGCCGGGGTTACATGTCAATAAATAAATAAATAAAATAAAATAAATAAATAAAATATTGCTGCCGCTACAGATTGCTAGTGTTATGCATTTTTCTCGCTACGTTATAAATATTATAGGTGATAGAACCAACGCCCTGTAGTTCCGGGATCAGAATAGGGCTACGGCATCCCCTGCCTGTCGTAAGAGGCGACTAAAAGGGGCTTCCGGGGTTGCAGACGGCTAGAGTGGGAGCTCGAACCGTTCGGTCAGGCAATCCCGGGAAGGACGGCGGTATGTGTGGTCGCATACCGTCGTAAAGGCTAGACGGAGCGGTGGGCCCAGCCGCCCATCTGGGAGGAGCCCGATGGGGCAACGCGCTCGGAGGATTCCGGTTGAAGTCGTTTCGAGATCCCGGAGTCCTCCTTTTCAGCGCCGAGGACGGCCACCGGGGGGGTTTTAGTGCGGTAAAAATCCCACATAACCCTGCGTCGCTCCCACGGCGTCGGGTACCTTTGTAAGGTTTCCCCCTCGAAAACAAAAAAAAAAAAGGTAAACTGTATTCAACGATGAAATTAAATGTCTTTAATCAATCTACTGTACACCTTGTATGTTTTTTCTTTGTATATGTTTTTTATTAAAGTAAAACATAAACATAATATATGTAATAAATCTGTTATCATCGTGATCAATAACGCTTATTAAGTTTATAAGTTAATCAATTACTTTTCCATCATAACAAAAGCACAGTGTTCGCTCAATCAATAGCGGATTGAATGTGTGCGTTGATCAAACAGCCATTAATCTTTTGCTGGGAACCAGTTTATTTATTTACCCGATATGTTTACTAGGTTTATAATTACTTCGATAAAACTTCATTATTAAATTATGGTTCAGATTTCGAGAGCCTCACATATTACTTTCTTATTAATGGAGTTCAAGGTGGAAGAAATTGTACTGCCGGGGTTACATATTGCTAGTGTGATGCATTTTTCTCGCTACGTTATAAATATTATAGGTGATAGAACCAGTTTAGTTCGCCCGGGGAAGTACCACCGCCACACCTATTTCTAGCGTGAAAAAGTTTTTACGTTTCGATGGAAGGGTGTGGTTGCAGGCACACTTTTATATGAGGCGACCATCTTGTCCTCGGGAGTAGCGACGCATCTGTGATTGACTTCAGATAGAACCCCGTGTTCTGTATGAAGTTGCTTACGGATGTCTATGTGCGGCAGTGACCACTTACTATCTGGTTAACTGCGTGCTCGTATGCTACTTTAATCTTAAATTATAAAAAAACGTTGAATTTGTGTATATGCCGACTGACTTAAGTTTGATGCATCCTTCGTATGTCCGTCCTCATGAATAGAAACACATTTATGATCGATAATATTAAAAAAATGAATATAAATAAGAAAAAAAGACAAACCCGCTGAGTTTCTTGCCGGATCTTCTCAGTTGAGGTCGTATTCCGATCCGGTGGTAGTGTAAGAAAAAAATGTAACTGACAATTTGTAAGTGCCCCCGCAGGCCTATACAAAATAAAGACATTTCATTTCATTTCATTTCATCGACCTCAAGTTGAAAGCTTGCTCCATAAAACATAGTGATAGTTACAGATGTCTACATTATGCGCGACACTAGTCACTTACGATCAGGTGGACTACACAGTGTGAAATCGTTTGCTACTTCGATCTTATGATTCATGGACAATATCATTTATGGACATCGGTAACTAATTCCAAATATTTAGTATTAGGGTTTTACCTGACTTGTGCAGACTGATTTGCCCTGAGAATTAATTTGCCTTGTTCATGTATACCAAACATTATTGCTAGAAACAGAAACTACTACGCAGTCGTACGCACGTAATAAGGGCTTCTTACCCTCCGGGCCTCTATGATACGGCTGCGTTTGCATAAAGGCGTTGGGTAGGAATTTTCGGGCCTTGAGGGTATCCTCTTTGTTCGAGCGATTCTGAAGAGGGTCAAATATCTGCCGGAACCTTACATTTGTCTATAATAATACAATGTTAAATATATTGTAATATAATGTACAAATGTAAAATATATGACCAGCCACAGCGTTAGGTACTTATACGTCGTTACGGAGCTAACGATCGGTCTTATGGTTGTGGGTCATCAAACCAGTAAGTTCCCGCGGAAGTGGTAGCCCTCCAAATAGTAATTTGTGTAGGGCCGTAAAGTTCGTCCCTGTAGTTTCGGGATCAGAATAGGGCTACGGCATCCCCTGCCTGTCGTAAGAGGCGACTAAAAGGGGCTTCCGGGGTTGCAGGCGGCTAGAGTGGGAGCTCGAACCGTTCGGTCAGGCGATCCCGGGAAGGACGGCGGTATATGTGGTCGCATACCGTCGTAAAGACTAGACGGAGCGGTGGGTCCAGCTGCCCATCTGTGAGGAGCCCGATGGGGCAACGCGCTCAGAGGATTCCGGTTGCGGTCGGACCGAGTTCCCGGAATCCTCTCTTTAGCGCCGAGGACGGCCACCGGGGGAGTTTTAGTGCGGTATAATTCCCACATAACCCTGCGTCGCTCCCACGGCGTCGGGTACCTTTTGAAGGTTTCCCCCTCGAAAACAAAAAAAAAGGGTTGCAATCTCAAAATATTCGTGTCAAAATATTGGTAGTCACCCAAATGATGTCGAACATATCGTCACAAATAATACGAAATATTAAATAAATAATGGCGTAAAGTTACTCCAGCTTATAAAAACATTCTCACCAAAACAGCAACAAAGTTTCTAACACAAAATGGCTCAACGGAACTACTGATACTTGGCTAACAAGAAAAACAGATTGAAAATCGATGACATGGGGCGCGGACACATTGTATTGAAAGGAGAAAGACATTTGATATTTTTATGTTTGGATAACATAATATTATATTTTGACCTCTACTTCGTGAATACGACAGAAATAATTGTAAAGACAGTTAACATCATAGAGGTTAGAACGAGATTATATTTTCGCAAAAAAAAATGTTTTCCACCTAATGAAAATTACATTGTAAATTTAAGTTTTATTTTTTGGTCATACCGTACAATTTACTTTGAATTGATAGGCGAAAATGTAAACAATCATTGTTTTAAGGGAAGGAATAAACTTATATGATAACTACAAATTAATTAGCGCATGTGTGTCTACATATAAAAAGTTTAATTATTCTGTTTTTATTTCAAGGACACCTATGCCAAAAGAAAATACTCATAATTTTGTGTTAAATAAGACTAACTTGTATTTAAAAATAAACGGCTGGTTCTGACTTAAACCTCAGGTTAAGAAAGAGTATTATGATATAAATCTTAGCCGTGTATTCTAAGTGGTGTATTTTAAGATAAAAATAGGAGATCAGTAGGAATCGTGATTCAGCACCTCCTAAATTATTGCCACTTTATTTATTTGCATGGACATGGGTATGCAAAATGTTCTACAATAATACGTTATAAATGTATACATATAAGTTCGCCAAGGTCCACCTGTCAAGGCGTGCAAATTTATAAAATATACAAATTTAAATTACATTAACTTACAATTAGACAAATCATTAATAGAATCAAATGATTACAATATTTAATTAATATAAAAATCTATGTCAATCAATGAAATCTATGTCAAATTCAGATACCTAATAAATTATAAGACTGAAGCTCGTAATCGCGTAATTATGATCCTGTCTTCATGCAACGTTATTTTTGAACCATTTTTTCTCTGTATTAAAAAAGAGAGCTCATGTCACATGCATGGAGTCAAAGCCGGATATTGCATAAATGCGTAGTGTGGTGACGTCATAAGCAATTTTCCGTCCCGTGAACCAAGTGGAAGTGTGCACAGCGCTCCGAGCAAACATTCCGCCCTACGGGTTTACACGTGTTGTGTACCTATTTTGTTTGGCTGCAACCCATATCCCACTTATAAGCGTGTATCACCAAAACATGCTTGCGTTTACTAAGATGGTTCGATACAGGTCAAAATGTCATCGATCATGAATTATGTTATTGAGATATCTTTTTCTGGGTATAAGCCTCTAAAAAAACGCTTTCTATATTTTCTATCCTCACCGTAGGATTTTCTCCTATGTCTTGGGTGCCATAAATACACACAAAGACGAATACACAAACACCCAGACCATACCTGTCTGGCCGGGAATCGAACTCGGAACCCACTGTGTCTCAGACCGGCATGGTAACCGCACCGCTATGAGGGTCGTCTCTAAAGAAATATTACCCTTATCCTAAAGCGAGGTTTGTGAGTTTTTGCGGGTTTAGATACTTGTGGAGTGCCTTCAGCTGTAAACGCACCGATAAATATCTTTAGCTGTTTTCGGTATCGTCAAGAATACCCATCTGATGATCAACCCTTGCCTGCATCAACCCTCTATTTCCCCACTGTCGGACACGGGCCTTAGATAGATAGATATAGGGTATAGTTCTAGGTAGGGTTATAGTTATTCTCCACGCTGGACAAGTGCAAATTGATAGACTTCAGACATCATTGAGAACTTTTTTAAGAACTCAGATTTACAGGTTGCTTAATGACGTTTTCTTCATCGTAAATTATATACACAAATCAAAATATTACGCTTCTGAGTAAGCGACGACCATGTTGGTTGACAATAATTCTCAAAATTGATCAAGATATTAAGAAAACTTAGTAAGAAAACTAAGTTGAAATTATTTTGTTGTGTCCGAAGATATTCATAAGAGCATGAGAGAGAATCCACATTAGAGAGTGAAGGCACATATGAAGATACTGTTGTCCATGAACTAAATTCAATCAAGTAGGCGCTCCCTAACAACATTCATACGAGAAAACCAAATTATTCTATTTTAAAGCACTACATCGCAACGCATGTAGTAGTGGCTGGCCTGCTTCCGGGAAATTACGTAGTATCTTCTAGTTCACAATTGCTCAGTGCCTGAAGTCGAAATTATTCGAGCAATGTGTGTTTCCAGTAATGGTTATACTCGAAATTTCGCTATGAGACAAGATTTGCGACGATGAAATCCGTAGACAAACGAAGTTTGCTGACATAGGTCTCAAATATAGCAAGCTGAAGTGGCAATGGGCCGGCCACATCGACCGATCGATAGGTAGGACCGATAACCGATGGGGAAGAAAGGTTCTCGAGTAGCGACTACAATTAGCCAAAAGAGTATAGGGCGCCCCCCCTACCAGGTACACCGTTGACCTAGAAGACGAAGACAGCGGGAAACCCTTATATTCAGAGGACACAGGACCGGTTGGGATGGGGCCATTTAGGAGAAGCCTATGTTCAGCAGTGGACATCAAAAGACTGATGGATGGATGGACGTATAATACAATAATTGCCTATGATATCCGCAAAAAAAGGATCGTGAGGACAACACATTAAATTACTTTAATGGTATATGGCAACATTTAATTTCGTAGTTTATAGGCTTACTGACAAACATTTGATCAAACCCTTAACGACCAATACAAACACTTGATCAAAAGGTCAGATTATCGCGATCAAGGGTTTGTTTATAGGGTGTGAGGGAAATCGTTTAGCTGCCATTTATGCCATTTATCACAATCGCCATCGAATGTTAATTGTTGTTGATTTTCATTTCGATTGGTGGCATTTAGCAAAGTAAATTTGTGCCTATTGTGATTTGGCGTCGCATCAATGATTGCGTGGAGACAATGTTGTGAAACAATTTTGGTTAATTTTCAAAATATACAGTGTATTTTTGAGCTTTTGTGAGCAGTTTAATGGTTGAAACGTGCTCTCTCGATCGGGAGGTCCGGGGTTTAAATCTCGGTCACGTACCACAGATTTTTCTTAAATTATGTGCGTATTAGAAATTAATTATCACTGCTTTTCGGTGAAAAAAATCATCGCAAAGAAACTCACACATCTTTTTTTAAAAAAGACGTTATCAGAGGTGTGTGAAGTCTACCAATTCGCACTTGGCCAGCGCCGTAGACTATGGCCTAAAACTCTCTCTGGTTTTTTTTTTGCCTCTGGACTTTAATGGGTTGACGACACCGTGTACTTTTTGATACCGTGTGGACTTGATCCTGAATAGCTACAATCCCTCTCTTTTCGTGGATGTTGTAGGAGGTGACTAAGGGACAACATTCAGCATGAGTAGCAGCATTACACTAAAACCTACTGTGGCCACATGTATTATAGGCGCGGTGATTATTGATGAAAGTCCTCATCAGGAAAATCATGTACATCATATCAATACCAAAAACTAAATTGATAAAATTTTGTGGCACGTACGAAAACTGTGTGAGTTTGATTCATAAAAAGCCAATTCTAATTTGTACCATCGCGTAAGGGTTTTTGAAGTGAAACTTCTTTATCGGGGTTGTTGAAGTGAAACTTCTTTATCGGGGTTGAAAAAAAATTTAGTGTAACATTTTTTCGTTACGCGCCATCTTTTTCTGTTACGCGCCATCTTTTTTTTCCGTTACGCGCCATCTTTTTCTTATCCCTACCACGCGTAATATTAGATAAATTATTATAGATTAGATTATTAAAGTTAAATAAAAGCCTTTTATTAAACTTTATCTAATTTAACTTTACTTAACCAATTTCTGTATAGTTGCATATAGTAAATTATTTTTTGAAAAATAACGTCATAAAGAAGTTTCACTTCTTACGAGTGTACGCACTAGCGTACTAACACGCACACATTTTTTTTTACAATCAGTCCCTAAAAGCGTAAATCTAAAATTAGTGGCATTATTTAAAATATAGACTTTTCAGTACTTGACAGACCTGTTGACTAGTTTCATAAGCCCCTGTATCCACAAAATTGTTAACTAGTTGCTCCACCGCTCATCAGCTAGTTGGCTACGACGGAACATGTGCGCCAACCCTCGTCACTCACTGTCGAGTTTTTAACGAGATGAATACAATGTGCTTTATTAGGCCGCCCTCACAAAGGAAAGTATATCACGCTGACCGATGAAAGGAATTTTTAGCGTTTGGTTTAACAATTTTTCTTTGAAACACAGAAGAAGTTAGGGTTGTATACCTTAGATTTAAGATATAATATTGAAGTAACAAAGTAGCATCAAAAGATAGAACGAGTGTAGTTCGACCGGGGAGGTACCAACCACCTTCACACCTATTTCTAACGTGAATTCCTTGCATTTCGAAGGAAGGGCGTGGTTACCGGAAATCTTTTATATGAGGCGACCATCCTAATCCTCAGGAGTAGCAACGCAACTGTGATTGACTTAAATTAAACCTATGTTCTAAATGAAGTTGCTTACAAATATCCATGGGTGACAGTGACCACTTACCATCAGGTGGACTGCATGCTTGTTTGCTACTTCAATGGAATAAAAAAATACGAAGTCGTCTACCCGTATTGTTCCACTGCTGGGCATGTGTTTTCCCTCAGAATGAGAATTTGAGGCCACTAGCTTAGTGCGACATGATAGATGATATACGAAATAACCTGTTAGAATGGAAAAGATCCATTCCATTTAATCTAGACTTTAATAATAAAACTGCATTTACAGTTTATCCCCCAGGGAACTACGTTTCTACAGATAGACTAACGAGCAAAAATGTGTAATCATCAGCCGCCCTATTTTTATAAAGTAACATTAATACAATTGTCATTAGGATAAAGGTGTGGCGACCTCCCACTACTCATCAAGAGATGGCGCTACTAGTATTCTGAAACACGCTATCGAAGTATTTTGGGGTTGCGGACGGCTAGAGTGGGAGCGCAAACCGTCCAACAAGCAACCTCGAGAAGGACGGAGGTATGTGTGGCTGCATCTCGCCGTATGCACCGGATGGTGAAGGGTGATGGTACTCGTCCGTCAAGAGGTGAGCCCGTGAGGACACCGATGCGATAAATTGGAGATCCCGGGGTCCCCTACAAGCTCTGAGGAAGGCCACCGAGGAGATTTTTATGAGTAAAAATCCCACATAAACCGGAGTCTCTCCCAAGGCTTCGGTATAAGGTATACCGAAGCCATGGGAGGTTAAAGGTTTCCTCACAAATAGCCTAGCCTATAAATAGGTTAGCCCTAACAAATAAAAAAATCTGATCGTAATTGTGTAGTCAAAATGCCTAGTTTTGCATATTCGAGAATCTACTATGGAAAACTGATAACTTCTGATACAATACAATACAATTGAAGGATATATACACATAAATCGCCACTGACCGTTCTACGCGAGAACCTGGGGCGCACTGAAAATCGGCCGTCGTGGATGCCGCACGGGATCCGCGGCTTATGTCGAGTGCGACTCCATTTTTGTCTAGTCCTCGCTGCAACCTCAAACTTGTAGAAATAAAATTTTGTACCTTATAAACAGACCTGTTGTAGTGAAAACTGACGAAATAAATATTTTTTCTTTCTTCTTTCTTTTCTTTCTTTCAATATAGCAGACTTAACGACTTTATTTGTTGTTCTTTCACTATTTTCAAATCAGATGCCTAGTCGAGATTCGAACCTGGAACCATCTGACCGGCTCCATATCGTCCATTATAAGCAAAACGTTTAATGTTTATAGGCTATTGGTTCAGAAAGTCATAGTCACTTTGAAAAGGCTGTCAATAATTATGAAAAGGGGCGTTGTAAGCTATGCACTTGTGCGTGATAAAATTGTTCACTGAATTTCAGGGAAGCCAATGAATATAATTACATCGTTGAAGGTAGATTGTATAGTTCGGCCGGGGAGGTACCGCCGTCACACTTATGACTGCGGTGAAGCAGTACTTACGGTTCCGTGTTATGGTCTACCTTACTTTAATATGAGGCGACTATTTGGTCCTCGGGGGTAGCATATTACATTCAATAGACTTAAGATGTAACTTTTATATAAAGTTGTTTACATATCCATGTACACTTTCCTTTTTGTTTTTATTCTCGAGGGGGATACCTTCAAAAGGTACCCGACGCCGTGGGAGCGACGCAGGGTTATGTGGGATTTTTACTACACTACCGCACTATAGGTGGCCGTCCTCGGCGCTACAAAGAGGACTCCGGGATCTCCAAAGGAACGCAACCAGAATCCTCTGAGCGTGGTGCCCCATGAGGATCCTCCCAGATGGGCGGCTGGGCCCCACCGCTCCGTCTAGACTTTACGACGGCCACATATACCGCCGTCCTTTCCGGGATCGCCTGGCTGAATGGTTCAAGCTCCCACTCTATCTGCCTGCAATCCCGGAAGCCAATTTTAGCCGGGTCTTACGACAGGCAGAGGATACCGTAACCCTATTCTGATCCCAGAACTACATGAACGAGCCAAGTTTACCCTACTATCATGTGGACTGCATACTCGTATTTTAAATAATAAATATATTTCACATTCACGCCTAATTATCATTTGTAAGTACATACACGAATTATGGAAATTAATTTAATATATGACATTTACGTCAACCTTCAGAGTGGTTGACATTTAGTTAATTATTAATGTAAGCTTATAACCATGCTTGTAACTGTTAAAGTTAATATTAGACTTTGCAATGGCAGTAATTTATTAATTATGAAATTAATGTACATTGGAGAATTATTTTTAATATGAAATGGATACCCACGATATACGGTTTTAAATTTTTATGTAAATCTATTTGTGATTTACATAAAAATTGGTGCAATCTGTTGTGTATTGTGATGAGGGACCTACAAAAGAAAAGGAAACTAGATTTAGAGTCGATAGATTAATCTATCAATAGTGCTGTACTACGGTTGCTCTCCGCAACTGCAAATTGTCCTAGACCATTATCCATTTAACTGGTTTAAAATATTGGCAAAACAATTAGAATACCGTATATCATGAGGTACTCATAATAAGTTAAAATTCATAAATAAATCATATAGTAGACCACATCTATACAGTACGGCAGATTATACAGAAAACTCATGAGTATAATCTGCCTCTTTGTCTGGCGTTTGTGGATTACGAAGAAGCCTTCGACTCCATCGAAATCTGGGCTGTTCTGGATTCACTGCAGAGATGCCGTATAGATTGGCGTTACATAGAGGTGTTGAAATGTCTCTATAAAGCTGCCACGATGACCGTCCAGATTCGAAACCAACAGACAAGCCCTATCCAACTGCGTCGAGGTGTGCGGCAGGGCGATATAATATCGCCGAAACTGTTTACGAACGCGTTGGAGGACGTTTTTAAAACGCTAAACTGGGATGGACGAGGCATCAACATTGGCGAGTACATTTCTCATCTCCGATTTGCTGATGACATCGTCATCTTGGCGGAGTCTCTGTAGGATATCGAAGAGATGCTGTACAGCTTGAACGATGTATCCCGACGTGTTGGTCTTGGTATGAATCTCGACAAGACAAAAGTCATGTTTAACGAGCATGTCATGCCAAGACCGGTGGTCATCGAAGCGTTGGCTATCGAAGTTGTGGATAATTATATCTACCTGGGTCAAGTCATAAGACTCGGCAAAAACAACTTCAATAGGGAATTCGATAGACGTATACAGTTGGGCTGGGCAGCGTTTCAGAAATTTTGTCAAGTCTTCTCGTCACCATTGCCTCAATGCCTAAAGACTAGGGTCTTCAACCAGGTGTGTCTTGTCAGTCATGACCTAAGCAGCCGAAACGTGGACTCTGACATTGGGACTAGTCCACTAGTTCAGAGTAGCTCAGTGAGCGATGGAACGAGCTATGCTTGGCGTTTCTTTGCGGGATAAAATCCGTAATACGGAGATCCGGCAAAGAACCAAGGTAACCGACATAGCCGTACGAATTATGGCCGGATGGCCGATGAGGCAGACGAGTTCTCGAATGGAGACCACGATCCGGCAGACGTAGTGTAGGACGCTCTCCGGCTCGCTGGACTGAAGACCTTAAGAGGGTTGGAGGCAGTGGTTGGATGAGAGTAGCTGATGACTGAGCATTGTGGCACAGTATGGGGTAGGCCTATGTCCAGCAGTGGAATGACAAAGGCTGATGATGATGATGATGATGATGAAGTATTTATTTATTTCATTAGTTTCGATCCGAAGTATATTCGTTATGTTCAAAAATTGGCTTGTGTAACAACAACTCTTTACCTATTTCTACAAGACATCAGCTTAAAAGTCTTCTGAATATAATAAGCATACCGACTTAGTCTTCAGGGATCTAAATATCTTAACCAACTTTAAGTAGGACTTTATTTTAGCAAACTTATTTATTACAAAAAAGTATTTGAAACAGGATTCACAAAGTCAAATGATGAACAGGACTAAAATGATAACACTCTTAACCTCTCTCATGCGTGATAACCCTTATTCCTTTTCAAAAGTACGATCTAACACGTACCTCATTCTCGTTTATCACTTTTTGTAAAGTAGCGTCCACAAAATCTAATTACCAATAAGACCACAATGACAACACTCTCAAACCCTCTCTTGCGTGACAATCCTTATTCCTTTAAAAAATGATTTAACACGTATCAAATTCTCATTCATATTTTTTGTAAAGTAGGGTCCACAAAATCAAATTATCAATAAGACCACAATGACAGCACTTGACCGCTCTCATGCATGACAACCCTTAAATTCAACCTCGAACTCTCCAGTCAAGATGTCACCGAACGATTAAACGATTATAATCAACCCGACTGTGAAAAGATGTGGTGTTAAAGTCATTTTGAATGTTGATTGAAATTTTTTCTATATATAATTAAGTGAAGCAAAAATTTGTGATTCGTTTTAAAGATACTTGCCGCAAACGAAAAAATGAAATTACGCACAGTTATAGTTAATGTAGAGAAGGATTGCGCAATGCTAATGTTGTTTTTAAAGAATGCATAAAACATACATAAAATCAACTAAATCACATTACACTCATTACCTTCCATTTGACCCAAACCCCATAATAAACGAAATAAGACATTAAATGTCTTATGAAAACACTTAACGTCAAAAAGATGTTAGACGTTAGATGTCTTTGTCAAAATACCCGCTATTGCTTTTTAATGTAGCTTATATAACAACCTCTTGTTCCCTTTAACGGGTGCGTTCAAAATAACTTGAAAATTTATTAAAATTAAAGAAATATTGGTGCATCTTTGGACAATATGAAGTTTAGTTTTTAATGTAAATTACGGTCGCATTTCGACCGTTGCAACGGGTGACTAGTATATTTATTTTTCGCTTATTACCAGCAGAAAATAGTTTTTGCGTTTGGAAGGAAGGGTGTGGTTGTTTAATGAGATACTGAGGCGACCTTATTCCTTAGTAGTGTCGCGAAATATTAGTTGTGTTTTAAAAGTTCCGTTAGAACAGTGTATAGCATTTTATACCTTTATGTGACAGTAAATACGACTCAATAAAACCATGGAGAAATGTTCTGCATAAAATAATAAAATTCACTTCAAAATATTTAGAACTAATGGGCCGTGAAACTTACTTCCTTAATTTATGAGTCGTTACACTTAATTTTCGAATTGAAAGAGGTTAAAGGTTAGATGAAATTTTAACGAAAAGTAAGAGATAATTATTTCTCTAATTTACATTATTTTTCCTCCCTTTTACCATACTTAAAAAATTACCGAAACAAGAGCTTCGAACCCGAATTCACACCGGAATTACCAATCCCCCAACACCATTATACTTAGCACCATCAAATAATCGAATAAAAATCGCCTCAAAACATCTGCTTCGCTGAATGAGCCTTCCCATAAAAGCTCAAGAGCCAAATGTAAGAAAAGCAATGAATGCGAAAAAGGTTTTATTTTTTATGAAATATTTTAGAAAATACAATTGTCTAATAAACTAATGACAATAAGAATTATTAAATAGACAACATAACATTTATATCTATACTAATATTATAAAGCTGAAGAGTTTGTTTGTTTGTTTGAACGCGCTAGTCTCAGGAACTACTGGTTCGAATTGAAAAAAACTTTTTATGTTGAATAGACCATTTGTCGAGGAAGGCTTTAGGCTATATAACATCACGCTGCAACAAAATGGCGTGGACAAAGTCGCGGGTAACAGCTATAGTTTATAAAGCGTTTGCAAAAATAAATGACGCCCAAAATAACTATTCCACGCGGACGGAGTCGCGGGCACAGCTAGTTTGAATATAATATTTAACGTTTTTAAATTGTTACTTAGAAAACTTGTTTTTGGAAGTAGCATTTATAAATACAGCTTCCAGTGAAGCCATATAAGACTTAAAATATAAAAAAATGTACTAGTTTCATATAGGTCTAGGTGGCACTTACAAATTGACAGTTACAATTATTTTTCTTTCACTGAAGATTACTTAAAGATTAAATACTTCGAGAAAATTATCTTGTAGACTACAAAAAGAAGTGTGAGTTCAACTTCCATAATATACTTTTGTATCAATGTATGCATACAGTCCACCTAATGGTAAGTGGTCACAGCTGCTCATAACATCTGTGAGCAAATTCATATGGAACATGGATTTTATCAGAAGTAAATCATAGATGCGTTGCTACTCCGGAGGACTTTTTTTTTTTTTTTTGTTTTCGAGGGGGAAACCTTCAAAAGGTACCCGACGCCGTGGGAGCGACGCAGGGTTATGTGGGATTCTTATAGAACCAGGACTCCGGGATCTTCAAAGGAACGCAACTGGAGTCCTTTGAGTGCATTGCCCCATCGGGCTCCTCCCAGATGGGCGGCTGGACCCACCGCTCCGTCTAGTCTTTACGACGGTATGCGACCACACATACCGCCGTCCTTCCCGGGATTGCCTGACCGAACGGTTCGAGCTCCCACTCTAGCCGTCTGCAACCCCGGAAGCCCCTTTTAGTCGCCTCTTACGACAGGCAGGGGATGCCGTAGCCCTATTCTGATCCCGGAACTACAGGGCGTACTCCGGAGGACTAGGATGGTCGCCTTATATACGCTACGCTTTCTACACACAAAGACGAATACACAAACACCCAGACCCAGAACATGAATCTAAACTCATCATTCAGATACCTGTCGGGCCGGGAATCGAACCCGGAACCCACTGCGTGTCGGACTGATACAGTAACCGCTGCGCCACGCGGGTTGTCAAATATATAAAAATATGTAAAAGTGTGCTGGCAATCACATCCTTCCAGCGAAACGCAAGAACTGCGGCGACATCCCCGGTCGAACGGGTACTCCCACCTGAACAGTCACCCCATGTAACCCCATGTTTGCATAAGGAAACAGTTAAAAATCATTAATTTTAAGGAAAACGCCTTTACTGAAGTAAAAAAAATACAAATTAATATGCGGTCCAGGCTGGCATACCCTAATTTATTTTCCAATAAGAATTGCACCTTTTTTCAACAAGGCTCTCAAGCTAAGGGCGTAAAAGGGAGCCGGGCCCCACAAAATGGTTATATTTACGACTCCTTTTCCTTTTCCCCGAGGGATTACGGCTGGTGTAATTTTTATCCGACATAGATTACCCAGAATGATAATGTGATTACAAGAAAACCATCCCTGTAAGAGCTTTCTGCCTTAACCTTGTTTCAGGGAAACGGGATATAATATCAACGGACGATTTGTATGTTCACGTTTTTTAGGATACTGTAAATGTCATTGTAGACACTACGATAAACACCCAGACCCAGAACAATCTAATTTCATTGTTATTGGCAGTTGAATCTATATTATACTCCTTTTTACCGATGGAGCGTCCTTGCTCACTTTAGAAAAAAGTAGAATCGTAAATTGTTAAAATACCTGACTAGTTAAATAGCTGATTGCCGTTACTTTCAAGTGTTTTTTTTTAAGCAGTTGGGTTGTAAGGTCGTAAAAATAGAAGGAGCGGTGAGCCCAGGCGTTCACCTGGGAGGAGCTCGATGGGGCATCGCGCTCAGAGGTTGCGTTCCTCCGGAGATTCCGGATTCCTATTTGTAGCGCCGAAGACGGCCACAGTGAGGTTTTATTGCGGTAAAACTCTTACACACAGGAGTAATAGAGTCGGTTGGAGTGGCTCCATTTAAGGGAGGCCTATGTCCAGTAGTGGACCTCAAAAGGCTGGTAGATGCATGGATGGAAAAATTCCACATAACCCTGCGTCGCTCCCATGACGTCGGGTGTCTTTTGTCGGTTTCCCCCTCGAAAACAAAAAATACTAGGGTCTTCCCTAATGGGATATATAGCTAACACCACCATTGCGTGTGGATAACTGCAGTGGATGTTGATGTTACAAAGGAAGACAATGTCCGCCTCCCGGTTTTTTCTGTTAGTCGCCTCCGTCTAAAGGAAAAAAGTGGTGCTGGTTCAAGATACGAGACGACACCTTTCTTCATCCTGCATGTCCATGATTTTAGTAATTCGCTGCTATCTCCTGGTATAAAGCTGAATGCTTATGAACTTAACGATTTTCTAATAGCAAAAAAATCTTCTAAAGGAAAACTCAAGTATATTACGCTCTTATCATAATTCGCTGTGATTTGAAAGGTTCCTTAATTCCTACTTATAACGCACCAATAATATTTAATGTTCTTATCTCTGATATTCAATATCATTCAAAGTGATTCCAATCTGATTTTATTTAAATTCTTAAAGTATTTGAGTTTAGAAGATTGAATTATGAGTAGTAAAATTTAGTACAATACAATACCTAGATATAATAAAAGTGACAAACTAAGGGAAAGTCGCGTTTTAAGAAAATACAAATAATTTCAAATAACCATATTCGATATTGTTGATTGGTTTTAATGCATAGCTATATTTGAACATAAAAAAATGCGACACTCGGGGACAGCCGCGATAAAGCTATTTCATCGTTTTTTTATCAACTTATGCAAATACTTATTTATTTATGCACTATTTTATTTGATATTAATTCAAGTTTTCTTCTTTGATACTATATACTTCCTACAAACAGCTGCTTACATATTCGTCCGATTTCCGAGCAACTCGTCTCGATCCGTGCGTGCTTCGTACTGTCGTACCACATACATACACGTTAAGCGAGTGTTAGATTTTTCGTTACGTAACAATCTACTGAAAGTAACGGCAATCAGTCGTTTGTCAGCGATTTCTCGTTTTAATAAATCATCAGTGTACTTGTTTTACATCGGTTCTAATACCTGGTAATGTGTCAAAATTTAAAACTAATTGGTATTTTGGAAGCCTGATATGTTTACACAAAGGCCAAAAGGAACTGACATGGTTATTGTATATAAAATCCTATTTCATTATTTATTCCGTTTTATGATAATTATAAATATCATTGGAATAGAACGTTGTATTTGTGTTTTAAAATATCAACAAAATAGAAAAAAATAAAATTTCATTACCCAAATGTATCTATTCTTCACGTTTGAAAAAAGTTGCAACAGTGCCAAATTGCGATTGTAAACGGAATCACTTACTCTGTAAACATTCACAAAACTAAAATGAAAATTTAGTATCTCGTTCCGCGATCTGGACTATTCCCAAAAGAATACATTACTTGGCCACACTAACCTCCCATCTGGCCGGATAGAGGCAAAAAATAGATCGCGGGGAACATTTACGAATACGAGGAAATAGCGCTGTTTTGTTTATTAGAGAATTTCTTTTACATCGAGCCACCTCATTAGGAGTTTATCAAAGTATAATAAGGTTCCATTTCCATAAGTACGCTTTCGGAATGTTCGCTAAGCTGTTATAATAGAACAGATTGGCTGACTACTATTATGGATATGTTTTTCATACTTATTTCATGAGACTTTATACTTATTTTCATGGAAAGCAACTATGTTATTGGTGGCAACCCATTATTGTCTCATTGCACGGGTCTTCCCTCAGAATGAGAGAGTTTTAGGCCAAAGTCCACCGCGCTGGCCAAGTGCGAATTGATGGACGTTATTACTTTACTACTATTTCTAGCGTGAAGCATTTCTTGCGTTTCGATAGAAGGGTGTGGTTGCCGGCACACTTTCACATGAGGCGACCATCATAGTCCTCGGGAGTAGCAATGCATCTGTGATTGACTTCAGATGGAATCCATGTTCTGTATGAAGTTGATTACAGATGTTCATGGGCGGCAGTGACCACTTACCATCAGGTGGACTGCATGCTCGTTTGCCACTTCAGTCAAATAAAAAAATAAAAAAACTACTATTCTGTTATCTATTTGCTGGCATTCCCAGGAAGGTATTAGTGGCTTTCATTCATCGAATTCTATGACGTGCTGCTCCAACTAAAATTAAAAAACAATCGTTTCTATCAGAAGACATTGAGAGTTCTGTTTCACATTATTATACTTTCTTTTCTTTATGAATCTATTAGTTGACCCGGCGAACTTCGTTCCGCCTAAAAGTCAAAAATCTAAAATTATCAATGTTTTTCTACTAAATTATACATGTATTATACATAAAAACCTTCTTCTTGAATCACTCTATATATTAAAAAACTGCATTAACTTCCGTAGCGTAGTTTTAAAGATCTAAGCATACATAGGGACAGACACTTTTAAATAAGGCGACCATCATAGTCCTCGGAAATAGCAACGCATCTATAATTGACTTCAGATGGAACCCATGTTGCGTATGAAGTTGACTACAGATGTCAATGGACGGCAGTGATCACTTACCATCGGGTAGACTGCAAGCTCGTTTGCTACTTCAGTAAATAAAAAATAAAAAAAAACGTAAATATGGGGAATATTTATTATAATTTCCCTTCACGTTACAAACATCATAGGGAAACTACAAACTTATGTTCCGACCGTATAAACAAAATTGCGTGGTAAGACCAAGTAAAATCCTTTCTTTGTTACAATTTATTCAAAATATGGGCAGGGCATTGTGTTTTCCTTTTCTCGGCTTTGTTATTCATTTCTTTGTTCATACTGTCCGTGCGAATAAATTTATTCAAAATGAAATATAAGGCCGTTGAGGAATTGGTGGGTCTTATCCCACGCAGTCGATTATTTCTTGTCCCAAAATATTGTGATTTTATGAAGTGAAAGAAATATAATAAAATAGAAAAAATATTCATTTAATGATTTTCATGACCTTTCCTCAATATAGTAAAATAAAAGTTACTATTCGTTACTATTTGTACTAATAATAAATAGAATCATCCTATACCCACCTGTTTCTCCGAATGCAGGTACGATATGTAAAAAATAAAATAGCCTATGTCACTCTACATACTGAAACAATTTTAATGATTTGTCATATGGCACAATCATTTGGTATGTTCCCAGTGCTAAAGAATACATACATATGTACAAGTTTCAGATAAAACAACAACAAAAATATTACCCTCCTTCTGACAAAGTCCGGTAACACTTTGACATGAAGAGACCATCTGGTCGGCGGAAGTAGCAACGCGTCAATTATTGACCTCAAATTGAATCCATGTTATTTATAACTTGTTGACCCGACGAACTTCGTTGCGTCTAAAAGTAAAAAATCTAAAATTATCAATGTTTTTCTACTATATTATACATGTATATAATGTTGAGAAACCTTCCTCTCGAAGAGCTCTATCTGTTAAAAAACAGCATTAAAGTCCGTAGCGTAGTATAAAGATCTAAGCATACATAGCGGTAGACAGCGCGATGCGACTTTGTTTTAAACTATGTTATGATGAAGCGGCTCAAATTTCTATCGGGGATATTGGCCATACTTGCCATCTGATGAACTGCATACTCGTTTGCTACTTCGATTTGCTACTTCAATTCATTTGGATAAAAAATAGCAATACGCGATTATTCATAAAGTATAACAATTTCTATGGAAATAAGTATGAAGTCCCGGGCGAAACTAAAGTTTTCCTGTCAGCAAAACATAAACATAGTAGTAGTCATTCAATCTCAATAAAAGTCTATTCTATTATAACAGCTTAGCGAACATTCCAAAAGCCTACTTATGGAAATGGAACCTTATTATACTTTGATAAACTCCTAATGAGGTGGCTCGATGTTAAAGAAATAAACTCTAATAAACAAAACAGCGCTATTTCGTCGTATTCGTAAATGTTCCCGCGATCTATTTTTTGCCTCTATCCGGCCAGATGGCGGGGGTTAGTGTGGCCAAGTAATGTATTGTTTTGGGAATGGTCCAGGTCGCGGAACGAGATACTAAATTTTCATTTTAGTTTTGTGAATGTTTACAGAGTAAGTGATTCCGTTTACAATCGTAATTTGGCACCGTTGCCATTTTTTAAACATGAAGGAAAACACAATTTGTTTTAAGCAACACATTCATTCTATTTCGATTTGTATCGATGTTTAGAAATACAAATATATTGTATGCAATCATACTTAGATCATAATATTATCATCGTATAGGAACAAGCGTGATACTCTAAATAAGTTATATAAAAATCTGCGATATTAATATTTGCTATCTTCACAAATATACCTACTTAACAATACAACTTACTTACAAATATACCTTCATAAATATACTAACTTCATATTTTATCAATTTATTAACAATCAGATTAATATGTATGATAATAAGGAAAATGTAAGTTGACAACATGCCTGGTATATAAGTACATAAATAAGGTTTTATGTAGGTTTATATATATAAATAAGGTTTTATGTAGCACTAAGATGGTTGGTGCCAACCTATTACTGTCCCACTGCTGGGACGAGACCACCGCGCTGGCCAAGTGCGAATTGGTGGACTTCACACAGCGTTTTTTTAAAAAGAACTCTCGTGTGTATTGGTTTCCTCACGATTTTTTTCCTTCACCGAAAAGCAGTGATATTTAATATTTAATCCACACTTAATTAAGAAAAATCAGTGGTACGTGCCTGGGTTTGAACCTCGCACCTCCCGATCAAGAGGGCAAGTTTCAAGCATTAATTTCTCTAAGCTTTTCAGAATAGATTTTAGTACGTATTTTATTTTACTAATAATGGCCAAAGTTTGTAAGATAGCTGCAATTTGGTACACAGATATCTTGGCACGTTGATTAACACTTTAGAATGGCAAATGTGACAGAAGAGGGTAGAGTTACAGGCATAAGCTAATAGCTATAGCATGAAATTTTAACTCGAAATCCTCATTTTAGCGTCCGGGTGGACTATTGCGAGAATTAACCCGATTTGATCTCGCTAACTTCGAATTTTGGAGCTTTCGACCAAATTTTACAAAATTGTAATAATTAGCCCCACATTTCGCTCGCCATTCGCCGGCTGCTTAATATTTCAAATATCCGGGCAAACATTTTGGTTGCTAATTTGTCTTTAAAAAAGTCTGTTGGAAGAGGCGAAATAATTTAGACAATAAGTTTAAATAACATAAGCTGGCTTTACTTAAACAAAATATTTAAATAGAATATAGTCACTTTCTATCAAACAGAAATCTTACCAGATGTATGTAATGATGTTTTTCGTTCATCAGTTTGAATGATGCAACAACATGCTATTGCTGTCTCACTGCTGGGCACGGGTCTTCTCTCAGAATGAGAGAGTTTAGCGCATAGTCCACCGCGCTGGCCAAGTGCGAATTGGCGGACAATAAAGCCAAGACAAGAAATAATATTTAATATTAACATAATTTAAATTTATAAAATGTTATCTAAATTTATTAAGGTAACAGGTTTTGTTAATTTTGTGTCACATATTTGTTTTGGAATGATGAAATTTAGGGTTACTGTTGATATTTTAATTTAACCATTTAGTTAGTAGGTGGCAGAACTAGTTTCATTCGACCGGGAAGTTAGCAGTTTATATATGAGGCCTATCTTGGTCCTCGGAAGTAGCAACGCATCTGTATTTTACTTTCGATAAAATCCATATTCAAGATGAAGTTGCAACAGATGTCCATGGGCGGCAGTGACCACTTGCCATTAGGTGGACTGTATGCTAGTTTGCTACTTGAATCAGACAAAAAAATAGTTTAAATTGTATTTGTCCAACAAAACCTTCTTTACTCTTATCTTCCTCTCTTGTCTCATAATAATGCAATGAAAACGCCTTTTTCCGTTCTGTAAGGGTACTAAAACAGAGATAAATCAATCAAACATTTGGCATTGGTTTTACATGGCCCCGTTTTTATACGATCACGAGAGTAAAGGAGAAAAAGAAAAAAAATTTTTCGTGTTAATTTTTTCCTGCCTGTTTCTCCTATTTGGAATTGCAATAAACCAAACCGAATAAATTTAATTTAACTAGGCAAACTTCTGTGCTCCTAGTGAAAGCGCGTATAACTTTAAGCTTGGCTGTTAGCAAAAATCTGTCATATAATTATAGTTATAATCGGGTTTTGCCAGGACTATATATAATTCGCCTTAATACCCGTTTTGCACCAGGGGAACCGATTTATATAGTCCATATATTAATGTAGTCTTTATTTCATTAAAATCAGTCTAGTTTATTAAAATGTATGGTACAATATTTGAAACGCAGGCGGAATGTAGTAAAAATAAAAAAACTTAATTTCAAATTTTATCCTCCTAGTACACTAGATGATTAACAATTTTTTACCTGAATTATTGAATGAATTTGTTTTAACTACTATTTTGCAACGTAGAATTCACAATTGGTGTTAATTGAATTCAAATCGTATACACTTGTTAGAGAAAATAATATTTTAAATCCATTTATTTCGCAAATAATAAATCATCTGATACTACGTCCTAATGAAACGCTCCTAACACATATCCAATTTTAGCTCAAAACTTTAAATTCGAAGTAATTTAGGACGAAACTATTCTCAAAAGTTTAATTATTATCCCCTACTCCGCAAAATTACTTCTAATTTTGAATTTAGATTATACTTTTTAAGTGGAACTTTTTTTGATGACATTTTTTTGGTGTATCTAACGCATGTCGCATTACACACGACTGCAGGGTAGGAAGAGTGAAAAACGCGCGAGAACTGTGTGCCCTAACATTTATGCTTTATAAAACAGGGCCAGTGGTCTAGTGGCGAAAGACTGACGCTACTCCCCAGAGTATCCTGGTTCGAAACCGTCTATGCTAACAGCATGTCCTACCACTGAATCGTAATCCCTGCTTCACAGTAGAAAAAAGTTGCGGTGGTACAGTCAGCAGCAAATAGTTAGAGGCATTCAAACTATCCACATTGTTAGATACAACCAAAGTGCTCAATAATATCGGCACAATCTACGCGTTCTAATTGTTCACAACATCATAAACTTCCAAATGACAGAACATTCTTAAATTCATAATGAACCAGTCAAATTGTCACAATTAAAGCATCTGTTACGACACCAGCGGTAACCTAGCAACGAGACTTTTCGTAAATATAGGTACATTTTATAATATTATACCTTATGTTGCGGATATAAGGTTCCTGATCACTTACCGTATAAGACATGGTAACAATGACTCTTCTCTTCTCTCTTTTTTATATTAATAAACTATCCTTTTCATATCTTGCAATGACGTCATTGACTGTCATTGTCATAGAATCGGTCTAGGGGAACAAGAGGCATGATAAGACAAGACGAGAGGACGGACGAGTAAGACGGGTCATGCCCACATACCAGAAACTAAACGCTTTTGCGATATGGTGCTGCAGCCCATCAGAAGCTGCTTTCAAACAATACTCAATGAACCACGACAGTTGATTTACAATCAAATTTAGTTTAAATGCATAATTGATGTAATATTTTTTTACCCTTAATAACTACAGAAACAAGTAAGAAATAGTATTGAATTGATGATTATTTTCTCCTTTATTTTACGTTTTCCTTAAAGTTGATGGGCAAACTTAACACTGCTTTAGTCTTACCGTTATTTTATATTTTCTTTTAACATAGTAATCAGGGCAAGATGCGTAAATGTCACGGGGCACAATGGGATACACCATTATATTGCATTCTAATAATTCTATCGACAGAGTTAGTATCTCATCCCGGCTCAATTGCGTCAAGTGTTGTTAATGTTCAGTATATGGAAACATACCCATATATTGCACCTGAAATACTTACCACGTCAAGTTCTACAAACCTACCCTCGTCAAGAGAAAGAAGGCCTAAGTCCGTTCATAACACACTTGAAAAAGAACAAGTTCAGTCGATTGATTCTTCTTCCTGTTCTCTCCGGAAATAAACGTTTGCCAGTGACACTATCTGATGCTGATTCACCACAACAACATTGTTCACAATTATTTGACGTGCAAAAAAGAAGTTCCTCAGAAATTCGTTTTCACATACGAGCTTAAAGTTATTCGATCGTAACTAGCAAGGATGTTCAAAGGGTTTCAAAGGATGTATATTAAAAAAAATTAAAGACCGATGTATATTTTTTACAAACAATATATTTTAGCTAAAATATAATGGTTTTTCTGTTACCTCTACGGTTTTCTCATTTTTAAACTGATGAAAAGTATCTTCATTAAATTTTAAAACCTTAAATGAGATAAACATATGTCAATATTATAATTGCTCGCACAGTAAGTGATCCTTACAATATATTCGCAACATAAAGTTTAATATTTTAAAATGTACCTATATTTACAAACAGTCTCGTTGCTAGGTTACCACTGACGCCGGAACATTTGTGACAATTTGGGTGGTATTAACATTATGAGTTTATGAACGTCCTGACATTTGGGAGTTTAATGTGTTGTCAACTTAGAACACGTAGGTTGTGCCGATATTATTGAACACTTTGATTGTATCTAACAATATGGACACTTTGAACGCCACTAACTATATGCTGCTGACTGTACGTCCCTGATCGCACCATACTATTAAAAAAATCTTACTAATATTATCAATGTAAGTTACTTTTAGAAATAAAATTGAATACTTGTTAAAAGTAGAAATTGTATTAAAAAATATATTTTGGCAGACATAACAGTTTGTCAAAAAAATCAAAAACCAAGGCATTATCGCGAGCGAAGCCGCGAGTAAAAACGAGTATATTTATAAAGGCTTTATTGGACAGATATAGGCTTACAATATATACGAGTATTAATGTGAAGGACTCTGCAATATGATCTATCTGCTATCTACACGAACGGATATGAACAAAGCTATTAAGAACGCTCTGGTATGTAGGTTTCCTCGTGATATTGTCACCTGTTACACTATAAGATGATTAATTTCTAACAAATATTGAAAATATGCGCTGTATTTGCTAGGAATTCTTATAACAGATTCGTGAGAGGCCGAAATTCAACCCACAACCTTTATGTGGATTACTACTGTTTGGCGTTGCCTAAGATTATATATTGATTTACTAAATGAGATTTTCATACGCCATTCGTGTAAATAACAATATAAAATAATATAAATTTCTATTTTGCACTATTTTTCGTAGAATTATCAAACATATTTTCTTTTTTTTATATAAGATTGAAGTAGCAAATGAGCATGCAGTCCACCTGACGGTAAGTGGTCACTGCCGCCCACGGATTCCTGTAAACAACTTTATATAGAACATGAAGTTCTATCTAAAGTCAATTACAGATGCGTCGCTACTCCCGAGGACTAAGATGGTCACCTCATATAAAAGTGTGTCGGCAACCACACCCTTTCATCGAAATGCAAGAACTGCTTCACGCTAGTAATAGGTGTGGCGGTGGTACTTCCTCAGGCGAACTACACTGGTTCTACCACCTGCACACTGGTTCAACCACCTACGTTTTCTTAATGCTCACTTACCTACACTATTTATAGACTTAATCATGCGTGCAATAATTTCACGATTTTATGGATCTGTTACTTTCCTCTTATTAATAAATATATTTAAACATAGGTGGTAGAACCAGTGTAGTTCGCCCGGAAAGGTACCGCCGCAACACATAATTCTATCGTGAAGCATTTCTAGCGTTTCGATAGACGGGTGTGGTTGCTGGCACACTTTTATATGAGGCGACCATCTTAGTGTTCGGGAGTAGCAATGCATCTGTAATTGACTTCATACAGAACCTTATGTTATATATGAAGTTGCTTATATGTATGTTTATGTGTGTGTGTATGTGTTTAAAATAATATGAACTTGACTTTAGAATTTTGGGAGTCTATATTACTCTCAAGAGGTGAATCTTTTTTACTGAACGCGCATAAAGATAGGTATGAAATATTTAGTGCCAGCTCTGGGAGCGATATGTAAGAGTAACCATATTGTACCGACATAGCATGACTGAAGCGAATTGAAAATGATGTCTGGGATGAAAGGTCTACTAGATGCTACCTGTAGGGTATTGGGTAACTTAAGCTTAGGGTTATATTCACATCGCTATATTTAACATATGGCGTGCAAATACAATTCGATTTTATTTGGACAATCATTATGTATTTAATAGAACAAACAATGTCATTATCAGTCTGAAATTGCTTGGTTATTATGCAATGTTGTTTAACCGAATAGTAAGTCGAAAGTACATATACGAGGCATTCATATTTGGACCTTAGATATAATATCACAACTGTGACCAAACTTTACTACGAATATTTGGGGTTTTTATTCATCGACGATTGAACACAATGATTGAATATATCAAGAGACGGCGCTACTAGTATTCTAAAACACGCTATCGTAGTATTCTCAATACCCCGCATACAAGTTCCGAACAACGACTGTCGGTCGGAGCACGGTCGCTCCCCAGGCATGATCACCTAGCCTGGCGGTAGATCTCACTATGCCAAAAATATATTGAAATTATATATGTCTATACTCCATACCGATTCGCGCTTAGCTAACGCGGTGGACTATGGCTTATAACACTCTCATTCCGAGAGAAAACCAGTGCACAGCAGTGGGACAATAATAGGTTGACGACGATGTCCATGTATATAGACATTGATATATTATGTCTATCGTGTATAAAAAATATATTTCGCGTGTCTAAACACATATTTGTAAAGCAAGGAGGACTGTAAAGAAGTAATAAATTAGTAATAGAGATTACTTTTATCTTTATTTATCTGTAAACCATAATTGCTGCAATTAAATTTAATAATTCACTCTTATATTTCGTATCTTGAGATAGCATTTGGTTTTTTTTTTTTTAAACTCATCCACTCTTTCAAATGAAAATTTGAAGTTACGTTACGTTTTTAAACACAATTCGGACGACAATGCCCAATTAACACATAGCACAAGTAAAAATATTCCCCATAATTACCTGATTAATATGAGACCGACATCGTTGATGCAGTATCAAGAAATATTATCAAGACTGCACTACCTAATTGAAACTTCGCAACAAAATTTGCAACAGCATCGCAACGGAGAGAAAAAAATACAGTTGCAAGTTGTTAATGGAAAAAGTTCGTAATAAAATGCGGAATGACCTTTCCCGAACTCATTTACTTGAGCTATCACGTACTTGAAGTGAGAGAAGAAAGAACTTCATACTTCTACTGAATGAAGTTGATTTCAATTGAGTTTTTTTCTAAGTAATTACTGTATTTTTTGCTTATCATCATACTAATCATACTATCATAATATCATACTAATATTATAAAGGCGAAAGTTTGTGAGTGTGTATGTTTGTTACTTCTTCACGTCTTAACGGCTGGAGCGATTTTCATAAAATTTGGTAGGGAGTTATCTGATACTCTGGGTTAACATATAGGATACTTTTTACTGTTGGAAAATATCTAATTCCCACGGGACAATCGATACATCGATTTTTTTAACGCGGGTGAAGCTGCGGGATTTTGGAGAACAAGCATGCAGCCTATCTGAGTGCAAATAGTCAAATCAAATCAATTTTATAAGGATTCAAAAACCGCGTATCGTGAGTACCAAAAATAAATATTAAAATCTATCAATTCCGCGATAATTACTACATACTATAAAAAAATCGCTTCGCGCTGTCTGTCCCTATGTATGCTTAGATCTTTAAAACGCATTTTTTTAAATAGAGTGTAATTTGTAATAGACTAAACATACAGAAATAAAAATTAATCATTCAGACATTTGTCCGGCCGGGGATCGAACCAAGAACTCACAGCGTGTCAGACAAAGATGAGTAGAAATTTGAATTAGACGATATACATGAAATACTCGTACACTGTTTTTGAGGCAGTAGAACCAGTGTTGTGTAACCGGGGACTAAAGCCACACCTATTTATAACGTGAAGCATTTCTTACGTTTCGATGAAAGGGTTTGGTTGCCGGCACACTTTTATATGAGTCCTCGGAAGTAGCAACGCATCTGAGATTGACTTCAGATAGATCCCATTTTCTATATGAAGTTGATTACAGAAGTCCTTGGGCGGCAGCGGCCACTTACCATCAGGTAGACTGCAGGCTCGTTTGCTCCTTCAGTCATATAAAAAAATGGACACTACATGCAATACTAAGAAGTAGGCTACCAAAAGGTCGAATAAAAAGATATAATTTTGTTCTTTAAAAGGTATTTAAACTTGCGAATTACAAACCTTTTAAAGAGGTCAGACTACCTTTGTGATATTTCTCGGAAAGATTAATCATCTCCCCTTATTCATTTAAGATAGCCTTAAGAATTGTGGTGTATCAATTATTCAAGTTACCAAGATACGATAGAAATTAAAAATTCATTATAAAAGCTCTTTATTGGAATAATTAATTTTTGGCCTCATTTCTTAGGACGGACTTTTTCGGATCTTATTTTGTTTTGTTGAATTTTGTTGAATGTTTTGATTATAAAGTATATATTGGGTTATTTAAGAAACGCGTAGAATTTCAATTTTGCTAATGTAGCAGTTTTTGTGCTTTTGTATGTTAAGAGCAGTGATAGCCTAATGGTTGAAATCAATCGGGAGGTTCAAGGTTCAAATCCAGGCACGCACCGCTGATTTATGTGCGTATTAGAATTTAATTATCACTGCATTTTGGTGAATGAAAACGTTGTGAGGAAACCTACACAACCGAGAGTTCTCGGAGGTGTGTGAAGTCCATCAATTTGCACTTGGCCAGCGCGGTGGACTATAGCCTAAAACTCTCTCATTCCGAGATAAGACCCGTGCCCAGTAATGGGTTATGTGATGCGATGATTTATGTATGTATGGTTTGACCGGAGAGATTTTACGGACGGCATTATATCTATCATAAAGCAGTTCTTTCGTTTCGTTAAAAAAGTGTTGCGGCAGACTTAAATTCGTGACGACCATCTTTGTCCCCATTAGTGACAATACATCTATTATTGAATTCAGATAGATCCCCTATCTGAATTCTGGAGTTGGTTGAAGGTGTCCATGGAAGGTGTCCCCAGTGGGCAAACTATTAGCGGCGTACTGAATTTACGACGTATCGGTTTACGTCCTTCCATTTGTTGCCTACTGGAGTCACAGCCTAAGCAGTAGCAGAAAGAGATAAATGAATTAATAGTTGAAAAACATAAAAGAAGGAAAATAAAGAGGACATTACCTTTTTTTTTTTTTAAAGTGGGTAATCCTCATGGATACCCAGCCACCCGGGGCGGTAGCTGGGTTATGCCGGACTCTTACCGGCTAAACCCCCACTGTGTTTTCTTCTCGCACCGTACGGCGGGAACCCGGGTAAGCTTTCGCAGTCATCCGCGAACCCGCCGGTGCATTGCCGCTCCCGCAGCCCCTCCCCGCGTGGAGCATAAAGCTCCCCTCCAACAGCAAGGCGCGCCAGAAAACACAAAGACGCGCCTTACCTCCAAGGCCCCATCCGCAGGGCGACGGTCCAACCCCGAGACCGCCACCCAGGGGCTGTGGGCATGGCAAGCCGACACCCGCAAGGCATCCCTACAGGCATCGACCCCCCACACCCAGTGGCGGATGGCAGTGACCAAACGGCCGCAGAGGATAGGGAGGACGGCAACGACACACCGCATCTCCTCTTCCTCTGCGGCCCCACCGCCAACGCATCTGACGGTGCGCCCCCGTTCGGTTGCGGGAGATAGGGTGCACGGCAACGACACACCGATACACCTCTCCTCCCACGACCCCTCCTGGCGGCAGAGGCTAGAAAACACCGACCTCCACAGCCCCCTCGGATGCGTCCGGAGCGGGCCCTCAGCCAAGCCCGCTCGGAGCGTCCCCTCCCTGGGATCCCTCTTGGCTTCACCGCGGCGCCCCCAGCCACGGTTACTGAGCCCCCTCACCACGACAAGGTGGAGATCCCTTCGAGGGGAAAAGAGGACATTACCTAAAGAATGTGAAAAAAGAGAGAAAGCTAAGGCAATGGTGAATTTATGTATATAAATTGAAAAATATTTAAAAAGACAAGATATAATAACTTTTTAAGGTGATAGAACGTATAAAATTCTACCGAGGAGTTACCACCGCCAAAGATATTTCTAGCTTAAAACAGTTCGTGCGTTTCGATGGAAGAGTGTAGTTCAAGGATCACTTTAATATGGGGGTACCATTTTATTTGTCGAGCGTAGCAATGCATCTGTTGACTTTAGATAGAACCCCTGTTCGAATAAAAAGACGCTTACAGATGTCCATGGATATTAACAAGTACAGTCAGCAGCAAATTGTTAGTGACATTCAAACTGTCCACATTGTTAGATACAACCAAAGTGCTCAATAATATCGGCACAACCTACGTGTTCTAATTGTTGATAACATCTTAAACTCCCAAATGACAGGACGTTCATAAACTTAATACCAAATTGTCACAAATATAATAGCTCCGGCGTCAGTGGTAACCTAGCAACGACTGTTCGTAAATATAGGTACATTTTATAATATTATACTTTATCTTGCGAATATGTTGTAAGGATCAGTTACTGTGCGAGCAATGATAATATTAACATTTGTTTATCTCATTTAAGGTTTTAAAATTTAATGAAGTTACTTTTCATCAGTTTAAAAATGAGAAAACCGTAGAAGGAACCGAAAAACTAATATATTTTAGCTAAAATATATTGTTTGTAAAAATATACATCGGTCTTTAATTTTTTTTAAATATACATCCTTTGAAACCATTTGAACATCCTTGCTAGTAACGATCGAATAACCTTAAGCTCGTATGTGAAAAAGAATTTCTGACGAACTTCTTTTTTGCACATCAAATAATTGCGAACAATGTTATTGTGGTGAATCAGCATCAGATAATGTCACTGGCAAACGTTGATTTCCGGAGAGAACAGGAAGAAGAATAAAAAAAAACACGCTTTCTACACTCATAGCCCCACAGTAGGATTTTCTTCTGTGTCGTGGGTACCATGGACACATTCAAGACGAATACACCAACACCCAGACCTAGAACATGAATCTAAACTCATCATTCAGATACCTGTCTGGCCGGGAATCAAACCCGGGACCCATTGCGCGTCGGACCGCTATGGTAAACGCTCCGCCACGCGGGTCGTCAAGAATCAATCGATTGAGCTTGTTCTTTTTCAAGTGTGTTATGGACGGACTTAGGCCTTCTTTTTCTTGACGAGGGTAGGTTTGTAGAACTTGACGTGGTAAGTATTTCAGCTGCAATATATGGGTATGTTTCCATATACTGAACATTAACAACACTTGACGCAATTGAGCCCGGATGAGATACTAACTCTGTCGATAGAATTATTAGAATGCAATATAATGGTGTTTCCCATCTTGCCCCAATTACTATGTTAAAAGAAAATATAAAATAACGGTAAGACTAAAGCAGTGTTAAGCTTGCCCTTTCTTTATGGAAAACGTAAAATAAAGGAGAAAATAATCATCAATTCAATACTATTTCTTACTTGTTTCTGTAGTTATTAAGGATAAAAAAATATTACATCAATTATGCATTTAAACTAAATTTGATTGCAAATCAACTGTCGTGGTTCATTGGGTATCGTTCGAAAGCAGCTTCTGATGGGCTGCAGCACCATCTCGCGAAACCGTTTAGTTTCTGGTATGTGGGCATGACCCGACTTACTCGTCCGTCCTCTCGTCTTGTCTTATCATGCCTCTTGTTCCCCTAGACCGATTCTATGACAATGACAGTCAATGACGTCATTGCAAGATATGAAAAGGATAGTTGTTAATATAAAAAAGAGAAAAGAGAAGAGTCATTGTTACCATGTCTTATACCGTAAGTGATCAGGAACCTTATATCCGCAACATAAGGTATAATTTTATAAAATGTACCTATATTTACTATCAGTCTCGTTGCTAGGTTACCACTGACGCCGGAACTGTGACAATTTGATTGGTATCATCATTATGAGTTTATGAACGTTCTGTTTATATGAATGTTCTATTTGGAAGTTTAAGATGTTGTCAACAATTAGAACACGTAGGTTGTGCCGATATTATTGACCACTTTGGCGTATCTAACAATGTGGACAGTTTGAATGTCACTAACAATTTGCTGCTGACTCTACTGGTTAAGTATCAAAATCTAATAAATAAATACATAATTTATTAGTCTTGCGATAAATATTGATTCAAAGAAAAACAACATTTTATGTTGTACGTAACATTTATTACTATTACAGTGTATTAGTTTATTAAATCCATTAAATTAAACCATTAAAAATGTATAAAGCTTGTTTGTATTGCTCTCTATTGGCTGCAATACTGTCCTTTAAACGAGGCCAGTTATCAATTAAAACAGACAGATTCCAAATTCAAAAGCAATTTTTATTTTTACAAAAGTATTTATTGCCAGACTAAGTAGCACTTGGCTATTTGTTATTAATTATACTACACGAATACACATGTAGAAACAGGCCATTGAGGACAAAATAAATATGAATGCTCCCAAACAAACATTTTGCCGATTCCAAAATAAATACGCAACTCGTAACTCAAGGAGTGTACGTGTTAAAATGTTGACAATGGATTCAGGGATGTCAACGGATTTTGTGAATGTTCTAAGTAGAACCAGCTTGGTTCGACCGGATTGTGACTAAGACACACATACTTTTATAGACAAGCAATTCATACATCCATATCCATACTAATATTATAAATGTGAAAGTGTGTCTGTTTGTTCCTCTTTCACGTTGCCACATACCTATTTTATGCTGGGAGATAGTTAGGAGGGCGGAGATTGACATAGGCTATTTTTTCCGCGCTCTCTCATTCCTTTTGTTAGTTGATACATATTTAGTAGTTCAAGACGTTGTTAATAGATAGCGTTAGTAGAATGCAAGTTCACGCTGTCAAATGCTAACGTTAATTCTCTTTGACCGTGCGGGCAAAGCCGCTGGTAAGCGCTAGTTTTTTTTTTATAAAATTGAAGTGTCAATAACGCCTATGAACATCCTTAAGCATCTAGAACATTGGCTGTACCTGAAGTTAATCACGATGCGTTGCTACTCCCGAGGACTACGATAGTCCTTTCATATAACTTAGTTAACTTAACTTAAACTAGTTAATAATATAACTAGAAAAAGTAGTTACTTTGCCTTGTTATATTATTATAACTATAATTAACTTAATTTTACCAAGTTATTTATACATATCTAGGCTAAATACTTATTTAAGCTAACGTTGAAACTAAATTATGTATATATTTTCCAGACGTACAACATCAACTAGTATCTAGAAATTCAAGACTTTTCCACAAAATCCCAGCGTCTTTTTAGCAAAAATATTTTTCACGTAAGAGAATTGTCAGCATAAAGAATCCACGGATCCTCCAGGATTTGGGAAAGGATAGTAGCGGTGATAAAATAAACAACGCGGACGCCCTTTGCTAAATTGTGTGACACGCCAGCGTATCCTACGTACTGGATAAGCCCTTTTTACCTAAATAAGAAACCTACAAAAACGGGCAAATGGATTTATATCCAACATTAATAAAACCAACAACATTTTCAAGTTGATGGAATTGTTCAACTTGGAAAAAGGGATGAAGCGGTTCTTGGGTTACGGTGGAAGGTATAGTTACCAACGCATCTATGATTGAATTTAGATGGGATCCCAGCTTTATATGAAGTTGATTGAAAATATACATGGGCGGCAGTGACTACTTATCTTTCTGTAGTTCCGAGATCAAAATAGGGCTAGGGTATCCCCTGCCTGTCGTAAGAGGTGACTAAAAGAGGCTTCCGAGATTTGGGCGGCTAGAGTGGGAGCTTGAACCGTTCAGCCAGGCAATCCCGGGAAGGATGGCGGTACATGTGGTCGCGAACCGCCGTAAAGACTAGACGGAGCGGTGGGCCCAGCCGCCCATCTGGGAGGAGCCCGGTGGGGCAACGCGCTCAAAGAATTCCACCAGGCCACCAGGGGGGTTTTAGTGCCCTAAAAAACCCACATACCTTGCGTCGCTTCCGCGGCGTTGGGTACCTTTTGAAGGTTTCCCCCTCGAGAAAAGCGTGAGCAGAGCGTAAAAGGCATGCTCGTATGGTACTTGAGTCTTATACATATACAAAAAGTCGATAAAATCGTTTAAAATACTTATACTTATACTAGGTCGATTTATACTTTACACGCTGAAATAAACTTCTAATAATTATATTCTATTTACCTGGCTAATAAGATAAATAGATGGCTGCCTTTATTTAAAACAACTATTTCTAGCGTGAAGCATTTCTTACGTTTCGATGGAACTTTCACATGAGGCGACCACCATAGTCCTCGGAAGTAGCAACGCATCTGAAATTGACAGATAGAACTCATGTTCTATATGAAGTTGATTACAGACGACTATGGGCGGCAATGATCACTTACCATCAGGTGGACTACATACTCGTTTGCTACTTCAGTCATATAAAAAATGAAATTTTAAAAAGGACTCAAATTCCGAGGGTGTACAAATAGATAGCAAAGTTGAATTTGTCGTGAATCGACTATTGTGGCACCAACGTCATACTTATTTTTGATATCAAGGACAAAACCTCATGTTTATTATACGTGTACCCTTGTTGAAAATATTAAATTATTTAATTTATGAACCCATTCAATAAGAAATTTCTACATATCTTCCTTGTGCCAATACCCAATATTGCATAACATAAGACAGAGGAACATTTAATTAAACTGTAGTAATACATACATATCGACAGCTTTGTGGCCAACTTCGATTGGATTGTTGTCGGAATGCTTCTGATAGTGACAGTCTAATAAGACCCGGATGCGTCTGTGGTAGTATTTATTGAGATTTTAAATTAAAACAAGGAAATGAAGTTGATAATGTGTGGGCATTTTGCAATGAAATAGAAAAGGAAAGAAACAAATGTTTGTAAAAGTTACGTAAAAGGTTAATGTTTCTAAGAATCTATAATTTCTAGTCCTAAAGGTATATACAACCTATCTCGTAGCTGATAAATTTAATTCAAATGGTACGTCTTCGTCAACCCATTGTTGTCCCACTGCTGGGCACGGGTCTTCTCTCGGAATGAGAGAGTTTTAGGCCATCGCCCACCGCGCTGGCTAAGTGCGAAATGGTGGACTTCACACACCTCCGAGAACTTTTTTTTTAAAGAACTCTCGGGCGTGTTTCGGGCGTTTCCTTACGATGTTTTCCTTCACCGAAAAGCAGTGATAATTAATCTCTAATATGCACATAAATCAGTGGTGCATCCCCCCAATCGAGAGAATAAGTTTCAACTTGTATACATACTGAAAATAAAAATCTTTAAGATATCCATTGGCTAGAACCTTACGTCTTATAAGTCCTAAGAGTAAATAAAATGGACAAACTAGAAACAAAGAAACATATAACGCGCCTGAAGTTAAGCCGTATTATTTACTATTGGGAATGCCAGTAAGTAACAAAGAGAACAAAGAAATTAAATGCATAATGTTATATACCGGATGGTATCAAGATTTTAATAAAAAAAATATCTCGCTGCATCATCATTTACCTCTCGAATTGATTCACTTTTGATATCTCAGAACAACTTAATTCAATTGGTAATAAGTAAGGATGATACTTTTCTTCCCAATGACTTGAGAGCTGTTAGGTTGTAGGAGGAAGGGGTGAGATATATTTTAAAAGCTTTTATTAAATTTGACTACATCTCACCAAGGGGAAGGGGGAGTAGAAAAATCGCCAAAATCACATATAATTGGAAAGCCCCCTTAAAAGACTTCCGCAAGCAACTTAGTAGTTGATGCATTTTACATCCATAAACGACCTTGAGTATTGCCTTCAAGAACATTGTTTTATGATTCGAGTCTCACGACCAAGACCTAGAATCAAAAATTTAAATCATCCACTAGCATTGTTACGTAATCGCCTTCACCTTGAACGAGTTGTTTGGTCCCGTTGCTGTGGCAACGCCGCAACCAACTGACAGAACGACAACCTACTTAACGTGGTGTCGATCAGTTCAACCAGCAATTTGCTAGTTCGATTAAACCGTTTGACTGTCGAAACGACGTGCTTTCCTCAGACCAATTGCATATTTTCTTCTAACGATTATCTTTTAAGCTAAGCACTCTAGTACCCCTTTTTCATTTGGTCAAAATTATTTTCTGCATTATAAGCCACTGTAAGATTACTTTTATTTACATAGCTTTAACCTAACACGACTTGAAGTTATATACTCATATCAAGATCTATAGCAATCTTAATGCGTTCCTTCCTCCAATTATAGTTATAAACCCTCTTTTCGCATCTTCTATGTCAGTATACAACATCAGCATGGGTGCTAAAAATAATTTTAAGTATAATATTTGTTTGATCAATTAAAAATATCTATGGGTATATGGTAGAAATTGATGCGAGCAAGAAACTGTTTATTAAACTCCTTCGACTTTCAATGCCATTCTGTGTCCTTTCTAAACACTAACTGAACGCTAAAGACTCATTTGTCACTAACATGAAAAAGGGTCATGAAAATAAAAATAGTCATGATAAAAATATAACTTTTAACAATAAACGAGCGTTATACCAAAGTTAGCTTAAAATGAACAGTCCAATCGATACCACGTCGGGGGAAGCGTTCCGTTAACGTCAGGGACAAACGGACATTGCTTATAATTGAATGTGCTAAGACCATATTACCGATATTATTGTGGCTAAACTTATCTACTGATGCTGCGTTCAGTAATTTGTAAGTGATTTTAGAAAATTTCAGTTCATTTTGATGAATCGAAAATCTGTTCAAGGTTATAGAAACAAAATGTAACTTTGTTCGTATTAAAGAGTAAGCCTAAAAAATCATCATATATAATAATACAACCATAGAATTTTTAATCGGAACTTAAAGATTAAAACAAATTACTGTAATATTTATTAGTCAGTGGTTCTCTTCATGGTCAGTGGTTGTCCACCAATTCGCACTTGGCCAGCGCGATGGACTATGGCCTAAACTCTCTCATTCTGAGAGAAGATCCGTGCCCAGTGTGGGACAATAATGGGTTGACGAGAGGATCTCTTCATGCTTGGGAGAGGCATGAAGCATATTTCACCATGCTGCTTCTAAACAAATTGGACGGTAGTCTGGATCAGAAACTGATTCGTATTTAATGTTTTCAAAGAGCGTATAAGGCCTCTGAGAAGTTCTCAATACTGATTTAATAGAGAACGCAAGGTGGTAAAACTTGTGTAGTTTGACCGGGGAGGTACCACCGCCACACCTATTTCTAGTGTGAAGCATCTTGCGTTTCGATGGAAGGGTGTAGTTGCCGGCACACTTTTATATGAGACGACCGTCATAATCTTAGGAGTAACAACACATCTGTGATTGCCTTCAGATAGAGCCCGTAGCCTATTTGAAGTTTCTTACAGATGTCCATGGGTGGCAGTGATTACTTTCCATCAGGTGGACTGCATGCTCGCTTGCTAAAAGCTTTTCAATCAGATACAAGAGAACAATAGCTTTACGTATTCTTCACAGCATGTAAACGTACTATAGGTATTTAATCAATAACATTCACCCATCAAACTCCTAACCAAGACCATATTATAAATTATTTAACGTTTGTAGAATGGGTGTGATCAAAAGCCGCGGGGAACTTCAGGTACATATTAAAGCATAATTAAGTTTTCAAACTGTTCAATCGATGTGACTAACGCGATCACTGGAGAACCTATATTAACGCTGCGACAAAGACGATTATTCGGGAAATTATGGATTGTCCCGTGCTAATTATTGTTTGCATTATATTGAGGCTCTAATGTTGTCGAGTATTGAAATTGTTTTCTATTTATAGGTATAAAGCAGAATACTTTAACGCTTAGGTCTTTTTTTTTTGTTGTCGAGGGGGAAACCAAAAGGTACCCGACGCCGTGGGAGCGACGCAGGGTTATGTGGGATTTTTACCGCACTAAAACCCCCCCGGTGGCCGTCCTTGGCGCTGAAAAGGACGACTCCGGGATCTCGAAACGACTTCGACCGGAATCCTCCGAGCGCGTTGCCCCATCGGGCTCCTCCCAGATGGGCGGCTGGGCCCACCGCTCCGTCTAGTCTAGACGGTATGCGACCACACGTACCGCCGTCCTTCCCGGGATCACCTGACTGAACGGTTCGAGCTCCCACTCTAGCCGCTCGCAACCCCGGAAGCCCCTTTTAGTCGCCTCTTACGACAGGCAGGGGATGCCGTAGCCCTATTCTGGTCCGGGAACTACAGGGTGCAACGCTTAGGTCTACCACGGTAATGAGTATCCTATGTGTATCTAGAACATAAACTATATCATGAATTCGAACAGTGTTTTTGCGTGACAGAGTAATTAATACACCCATACATCCTTACATACTTTTGCATTTATAATCTTAACGGAAAAAAAATTGGACAAATTAAAATCCATATTTTAATACGTGAAGCAAAAACATGTGATCCGTTTTTAAAATACTTGCCGCAGACGGAGGAGTATGAAATTACGAACGATTATAGTTGATGTAGAGAAGCATTACGCAATGCTAATATTTTTCTTAAATAAGGCATAAAATATACATAAAAGCAACTAAAACACATTACATACACTACCTTGCATTTGACACTACTATGAAACACATAACGTCAAAAATGTCAGATGTCTTTGTCAAAATTGCTAACAGGTGTGTTCAAATTAACTTGAAAATTATTCCAACTTATTTGAATTTGAGAAATATTCATGCTACTTTGGACAATATGAAGTTTAGTTTTTTAATTTAAATTACGGTCGAATTTCGACCGTTGCGACAGGTGACTAGTAAGTATAACTACTTAAGATTTTTAACTGCATCACCGCTACATCTTGACATCTTGAAAGTAAAGCGCTCATTAATCTTATGAAAGGACTTCATTTCTACTTAAAATTGGTTTAAATGTTTATGAATAGCACCACTCAATATTAAATAAATTGTGTGCCTATTACTTGTTCCAGTAACTATAAATTGCTTGGGATTTCTTATTCTCGTAGAGATTCGAATTTAAGAAATATTATAAAAACAATTCTCGAGAAGATTATTGGACTTATCGAAATTGACTGTACATTTAAAAGATGTTAACGTAAAAGAGTTTGCGATATTTTTTTCTCTGAACTAATTACTAATTTTTTATTATCAATCTTTTACTTAAATTTAACGTCAGATAAATTTAACGTTAAGCGCATTGTCGCCACAATATCATTAGACACTGTAGATGTACTGATAAATGAGATTAATGACGATCGACCATCCCGCAGGGCATTTAAATATATTATTACAAAGGTCAGAGGTCAAATACACAAGAGACGGCCGCTCAATAGGACGGAAAAGCGCTTTGTTTAGCCATGATGCTGTTGGAAATGAAAAAAGTTTTGTTTCTGTACTCCGATGTTCAGGTGAAATATAAATAATAAATATTATCTTTATAGAATATTTGGCTGGGCCGTCATTTTTTAGGAAGTCCGTCTATGACTTTATGATGCGGTGGTTTTAGTAGTGATAACTATCAACATGTTTATACCTCGGTAGCATTTAAATCATGAAAACTTATCCGATTTATTTAAACGAAATGAAATGAAATACTTCTTGTTTTCTTAGTATCTATTTATAGTGCCTTTCTTTCAATAATTCGATTTTACGCTTATGATGGACTTATCGATTTCCTTATAAAATTACATCTTCAAATTCCTACTGTAAATATGTAATATAATACATAAAAGGGATACATTTTTCATGTACAAGGTAAAAGTTCTCAGTGTAAGAGGACTAAGCGTGTAACACCACAGTGCTTCGGCTCCTAAAGTAAATATTATACAACTAGTTCGACGAAAATAAACCTGCCAATAACTTGTTGTATGTTTCCTTGTTCCAGGATATAACGGCAGCCTACCAGCGATGTCACGGCAGGAGAAACAGAGCAGGCTAGAAGATGACTATATAGAAGTTATGTGGAGACGCGGCCAGAGCCGGTCACCGTAGCGCTGTGTTTCTTCTGCGATAAAGAGGAGATTCTACGAGTGAGTTACCCAAAATAATTATTATAAGGTTCCGTATCCCAAAGGGTAAAAACAGGATCCTATTACTGAGACTCCACTGTACGTCTGTCTCATGAACCGTGATATAGACAGTTAAAATTTACACAGATAATGTATTTTTGTTGCTGCTATAACAACAAGTAAAATAAATATTTAAGGAAAGCGTCTATATAATAAAAGTATTTTTTTGCCGCTTTTTATAAAAAAATGTTACGGAACTCTTCGTGCGCAAGCCCAACTCACAATTGGCCGGCAGTTTACGAATTGAACACAGTCTACTAGATTCTAATCATAGCCACTCATATAAACTAGTGACGAAACCGTGGTAAGAATAGAATTTAACCTAAGGTCAACCATAAATTTGTTACTAACTCTAAGATCTAAGTTAAACACCTTAAATCGGAAGCTGCGCTTACAATTTGTATTAAGAGGCAGAAATAGATGTGGCATTGCAACTGATTAAATCGAGCCAAACGGGTTCTACCACCTTTAAAACGAATTATCTGTTAAAGATAATGCTAACATTTTCGATAATCAAAATCATATTTCCGACATTAATAGTATCTGCAACCGTTCGTTTAATATTACTGCCGTTAAATTTAAAGGGAAAATTCTCTTTCACGAATTTTACCTTATAATTTTTGACGAGGTTTTTTCATACGAAAAATGAGATTTTAATTCGTATAATTATAAATACGTTAAGAATAACAAAGTCTTTACAACAAAGGAGTTTTCTAATTATCATCAATAATAACAATCGTAGTAACTAGGTTAACAAAAGAGTCTGTTTATAAGATTGAGCCAAATATAATAAAAGATAACAATGGGTTCAACACTCAAAACCTCTCAGTAAGATGTTTTCCTGTGTTCTTACCAAAGATACCCACAAAGATGAAAACACAATCACCCAGATCCAGAACAAAAACTTAAATTCATAGTTTAGATCCGGCTTCCAGCCCGGGTCAGACAGATCCAGAAATCGAAGCAGGAACCTACTGCGTGTCCGAGCGACATGGTGACCACTTCGCCAAACGAGTCGGCAATAATCCTTATTAAAACTTTCTCATCGTAACCAGCTTTACTGGATGTACCCAAAACATCGTTAAAATTTATGATAGCAATACAAAATTATTTGAAGGCAAATTAAACATATCCTACCATTAACATGTGGAAACATTCGGCGCGATCTTAAAAGTTTATGATGTGTTGGGAAGACTAATAAAAGTAATTACTGGAATGGGTTTGACATTGTATACTTCTGTTATTGTTTTTAATTTAATACTTTAACAAGGAATTAACAATGTAAATGATGTTACATTAAAGCCTAATTAACTTTTGACCACAATTATAGATCTAGTTCATTTCACTATAATCACAAGGATAAATGCTTACAAAATGCAAGTAAATATGCATTTATAGTAAACCTAAGGAATATAATTGTCCCATAAAAACAACAGAAGAGTCGTGAAGATTTACAACCCATATTTGATAGACCTGATATAAAATACCTGCCTCAGTCACAAAAATCAGAATTTCCAGAAAGACTTACTCATACATGGAGTCAATCAACCTTACTATTGCCAATCAAAAAAACAACAAGAGTAATCAACTTAAATGGAATCGGTTATAAATATCGGTATTTTAGATTTACGGTTCTTTCTAAACAATGTTGTGCTTCATCAGTAATTCTTAGATCGACCTAAAGAAATAAACTTGTTGATAAATTATTTTCTTCTCAACTTTAACGATTTTAATCTTACTAATATTTTAAATGCGAAAGTTCTTGATGATTTACGTATGTTTGTTACACTTAGGATATATGTAGACTACCTCCATGGCCGAGTGCTCAACGCTCTGACACCTAATCGGTTAATGAAATTAGATTCCAGTTCTGGGTATTCGTGTATTCGTCTATATGTATATCCATGGCAACCGCAACACGGTTAAAATGCTAGTGTGGAGCAATGAGTATAGAAAACATTATTAATCCTTTCCATCGAAAAAAAATTGGGCAAAATACTGGCCCTGTTTTGCTGAAATTGATACCTGAATCAATACATAAAATACTTATTACCTCGGTATACGTGTCCGACTCCAACGGAGCCACAGGCAAAACTACTTTCTCATATAAACGACTTCATTAAAAATCTCTTTAACCACCTAAACCCTATTTCACAGAACCAGCCAATCCTTTTTCACAAAACATTTACCAGTGACTTCTCCACAGAAATGAATCTCCTCAACATGGATGCGGAGAACCGCGTGGTTCTCAACGTGGGTGGCATCCGCCACGAGACGTACAAGGCGACGCTGAAGAAGATCCCGGCCACCCGGCTCTCCAGGCTGACGGAGGCGCTCGCCAACTACGACCCCGTGCTCAACGAGTATTTCTTCGACCGGCATCCCGGAGTCTTCGCCCAGGTTCTCAACTACTATAGGTATGTCTAATCTTTGTGTATGTAACGGATGATCAAGATATGTGGTGTTTCGATTCTCTTTGCCGATCCAGACCACGACCGAGTTACATGGATCGTGGTCTCTGCACATTTCAGGTGGCTAGAAAAGCATTGACAACTGTCTACCCTTCGTCTTGATTGGTTTTGTTTTTTTAGATTGTATATCACAACAAGCAATATTGTATCATTACGTATAAAGGTTGCTGTATCAGGATACATATTAAAACGTATCAATTCTGCAATGTCACTTTTGTACCTCTCGTCAACCCATTATTGTCCCACTGCTGGACACGGGTCTTCTCTCAGAATGAGAGAGTTTAGGCCATAGTCCACCGCGCTGGCCAAGTGCGAATTGATGGACTTCACACACCTCCTTAATTTATAATACGCACATAAATCAGTGGTGCGTGCCTGGGTTTGAACCTCGGACCTCCCAATCGATAGGGCAAGTTTCAACCATTAGCCTATCACTGCTCTTTGTACCTAATATTAATTATTGTCGCAGCTCCCCAAAGAGCCTCTTGACCTCCGATACGAGATTTTGGCAATTAAATAAATTAATATAAAAACAAAAACCCAATTTCTAAAAAAATAAATTAATCTCTGCCTCTCTCATAAGTAATTTATACTGTTTGAGACGAGTCGAAGTGTGGACAACATGGAATATGAAGACGAAAAAGTATGAATATTCAAAAAAGACAAATTGGGAGCAACTTGAGTTTCATACGATACTCAGAGACATGATCATACTCATTATAGAATTGGCGTTAAATCTTAATCTTACCACTTCCTCTATCGATTTTCAACTGACAACTTAGTAAACTAAGTTTCATTACGTCTATCACTTTTTACGCAAAAAAAAATTTAAACAAAAAAATACAACCGACTTCCGTGCCCATAAAAGTAAAAAATAATTTAATTACATGTTGGTTTAGAGCAAACATAGTACTTAGTACATAGTCCCGAAGTCGGCGCTCATCATATTTCGCTGGATCACGACGAAACTATATGTGTCTTATTATCTAAAAAACTCGAGGAGTGGTAAGCATCACAGCATACCCATGTCCAAGAGAAAAAGTTGCGTGATGAAATTTCCTATCAAATGAAAGAAAGAAAATTGAAATCGGTTCAGAAACACCCAAGTTATTAAAGATTTTAAGAAAATGACATTTTCCAATTTTCCGGGAAAACTGCCGGAAGGTTTTCATTTTCCTTAATATGGGACTGCCTGTGAAACTAGCCGCATACAATGTCGTATGAATTGAGTCGGTAGGTAAACGATTTCTGGCCATTATATATATATACGTGACGAATAGATAACCTCTTTCCTTTGGGAAGTCGGTTAAAAATATGTGCCCCCTAGTCACGCTGGATGTAAGTCTAAATTATGCCATCGGCAAAATTAGACTTATTCCTGTCCCTTATTCCTGTCATTATAGTATGATTTTTTCAATGACGATAAAAGGACTTATACCCGTCTTCGAAAAGAAGTAATGGCGAATACATATAAATCACCAGAATTTCACCGATTCCAAAGCCGCTCTCGAAAAACTTTGATCTGTACTTAACCCTCAAGTAAGACCACTTAGAAAACCGAATTCGAGATAAAAGTTTATTACGACAGAACAAAGACTACTACAGAAAGCACATTTGGTGTATAGTAGGTATATATTATAGTAGTACATTTAAGTACTTAGATTAGTTACTCAATCTTAAGAAAATTAAAGTCAAGTTACTAAATCTATCTGAACACATATCTGTTAAAAATTCAATGATCACTTTGTCTAAAATCGAAATTAAATACAAAAGCATGGCACCATCTTTCCAGTAAAATATAATAAAGAAAATAATACCTAAGGTAACGTTTCTTAATTCAGTCAAGTCAAAGAAATAGTTTAACTATACAATAAGCCTGCATTTGACTTGACAATCTGCGTAGCGGAGCGGTCACCATACCGGTCTGACACGGAGTGAGTTTTGGGATTGATTCCCGGCCAGACAGGTATCTGAATGATGAATTTGGATTTCTGATCTGGGTCTGGGTGTTTATGTATCCGTTTTTGTATATCCATAGCACCCAAGACACAGAAGAAAATCTTACTGTGCGACTGTGAGTGTAGAAAGTGTGTGTAAAAAAAATAGGCAATCAAATAACATTTTGGTATCACAACTAAAATGCAGATTTTTCTTTGTACTTACTTGTATTTATATTTTTTTCTTTACCTATACCATTAGTACACTTACTATAAAGAGATCTGCCACCTTCAAAAGTTTATTACTAATATTATCCTGGTGTTATTATTCATTACTTATCGTTATCGTCGTTGCTTATAACATAAAGTTTACACCCGTAATTCGGTAGACACCTAGACGTAATTTCACTATTTTATCTAAATTAATTGTATATTTTACTATATGGGTGTAAATTATAAATAAGTTAATGCAAATACCACATTGTTATGTTGATATTGTTGTATTTATTATAAAAATCTAACAGAAAACTAAACACGAAAGTTATACAAATATGTTTCTGATCTCATTTAAACATTCATTGAGTAAACTATTGGAGAACTGTAAAGGATCAATTTCTATGCGAATAGAAATAGATTCCTATACAAATATTTTCCAAGTGAACAATTCTATCGTTCGTTACCGAGGAAAAAGGTTATACTAACAATATGTCGATAAAATCACTTAATTAATAATGTACGGTTATTTTTAAATGTTTTTATAGTAAGATTTGTTTTAATCAGAAAAATCATCCGTGTAGCTGAGCGCTTGCCATACCTGTCTGAAGTGTCCTTACGGGTTCAATCTCCGGCCAGTTTTTTTTATATAACTGAAATAGCAAACAAGAATGCTGTCAACCTGATAAGTGGTCACTACCAGCCATGGACTTTTGTAAACAACTTCATGTAAAACAGGGGTTCTTTCTAAAGTCAATACTTTTTCAAGGTGGTAGTACCAGTGTAGTTCTACCGGGGAAGTACTTACCACCACACCTATTTCTAGCGTGAAGGATTTTTGCGTTTCGATAGAAGGGTGTGGTTGCCAGCACACTTGCACATGAGGCGACCATCATACCATCATAACTCATGTTCTGTATGAAGTTGATTACAGATGTCCATGGGCGACAGTGATCACTTACCATCAGATGGACTGCATGCTCGTTTGCTACTTCAGTCAGATAAAAAAATACCGATATGTACTCCCGAGAACTGATGATCGCTTCATGAGGGTGATCCGGCAACCCTTCCACCCAAACACAAGAGCTGCTTCACGCTTAAATTGGTTTAGCGGTGACACCACCCCGGTCGAACTATACAGAGTTTGCGGCAAGCTTGCAATCTACATCCCTGTAGTTCCGGGACGAGAATAGGGCTACGGTATCCCCTGCATGTCGTAAGAGGCGACTAAAAGGGGCTTTCGGGGTTGCGGGCGACAAGAGGGAGCTCGAACCGTTCGATCAGACGAACCCGGGTAGGACGGTGGTATGCGGCCACGCATAACTAAAGACCAGACGGAGCGGTGGGCCCTGCTGCTCACCTGGGAGGAGCCCTATGGGGCAACGCGCTTAGAGGACTCCAGTTGCGTTCCTTTGGAGATCCCAGAGTCCTCTTTGTAGCGCTAAGGACGGCTACTGGGGGATTTTATTGCGGTTAAAACCGTTCCTACGGCTTCGCATACCTTTTGATGGTTTCCCCCTCGAGTACAAAAATAAGCTTGCAATGTAAAAACCTGTCAAGAATTATCCTTTTCTTATAATTATAACACGTAAAATCCGAAGACTCAAGTCTCTCCACATTTACGAAGAGAATACTGGCATTTATGATTAAAATGTAATGAAAACATTGCAGAGCAGCTTTCCGAAATTCGCTCTAATTTATTGAATAACGTTATTTGCATACGAATTACTTCATTATAAAAGCAGGAATATAATAATAATATATTACGTAGAACTGTTATGCAATAATTGGGTCATTTGTGCCGTTTATATTGTTTTACTTATGATAGTGGTGGATTTCATCATGGTCGAGGGAGGTTACCACCGCCATATTTATTTTTAAACGAAGCTTATGTTCAACAGTGGAAAAAGAAACAACAGAACTCCTAAAATAAATAAAACTGTTGCTAAATCCTTTCTCAATAACGTCGAAGGTTTATTTCATGTCATTCGAACACAAAAAAGCTTTTAGTCCCATTTACATACACTTAGCCGTTTAGGTAAACTCACATTCCATCGTTCTCCATATATTTTTCATGCATTTCACTGGAATTTAATGATAGGAATTCTTGATATGTAGACATTCTTGTTAAACACAAATTAGCATGTTCATTTCTACATATTTTTGTACCTACAAGAATGTTATTAATGGCATACATTATACTTCATTATCTAGAAAGGAGAGCAGTGATAGCCTAATGGTTGAAACTTGCCCTCTCCATCGGGAGGTCCGAGGTTCAAACCCAGGCACACAACACTGATTTATGTGCGTATTAGAAATTAATTATCACTGCTTTTCGGTGAAGGAAAACATCGTGAGCAAAACCTATACACCCGAGAGTTCTTAAAAAAAACGTTCTCAGAGGTGTGTGAAGTCCACCAATTAGCACTCGGCCAGCGCGGTGGACTAAGGCCTAAAAACTCTAATTCTGTGAGAAGACCCGTGCCCAGCAGTGGGCCAATAATGGGTTGATGAGAGATCTAGAAATGGCACAAAAATTATTATATGTACTATATTTTGGGAATCGAGGTTCAATTACCAACCAAATATACCACTAAATAAAGAATTAACATTTACACAATATGTAAATCTTGACTAGGTTCGATTAAAACAGAAATTGGTTGTTTCAGTTTGGTTTACTTTTTAACTGCATATAAAGTATTAAAAGCAGAAAAAAATTCTACTCTAAGTAAGACTTTTACCAGGTAGAACCAATGTAGTTCAACCGGGGAGTTACATACCACCACCGCACTTGTTAGTGTAAACACTATTTACTTAGCATGAAGCAAATCTTACGTTTCGATGGATGGGTTTAGTTCAACCTTATAAAAGAAAAAAAATACAACCGACTGCCATGCCACAAAAAAGTAAAAAAATAACTTAAATACATGTTGGTTCATACATGTCCACCAATTCGCACTTGGCCAGGAGAGAAGACCCTTGCCCAGCAGTGGGCCAATAATGGGTTGATGAGAGACGTTGGTTTAGAGCATAAACAGTAGGTACTTAGTATATAGTCCCGAAGTCGGCGTTCATATACGACACATGTAGTTGCGTCGTGATCCAGCGAAATATGGTGACCTCCTTATTGAAGTCAGTTAAAAAAGAAACTAACTAACAATGAAATGCCATCAAATAATACAAACATAAAATAGGCAAAGCTTCAGTACATAATCGCAAGATTACAGAGCTCGTACAATATTATGCATAAAGTTAGGGTTAAACCGCCCCGACCATGTTGCAGACCCCTCAAACAGGACCGGGAAGCCTACAATGACATTGATCAATTGGGTGTTAGGGCTTTGATAGATGCGAGCGATGGGTTGGAACGAAATGCTTTGTTCACTTGTGAATAAAATAATTTATATTTATAAAGCACTTAGTTTAATGTCTATGGGATTATATCGTCAATCCATTACGGATTCTGCTGAATATGGTTGGCTCTTAGACCTAATTAAGGTTTATACTATCTAAGGATTTAGGACGAAGTATACGATTTGTGCAGTCCATTTAAACACTGAACTACTTTTCAAAGCATCACCTGATAACATATTTGTCACAGTTAGTGACAATTATAAAGCCCATACGTGATGGAAATAAATGATTTTAGACTAATATTTTCGCGGAATTCGAACATTTTTACACGTACCTACTCACGAAATGTAGGTTTAAATTAGTTTTGCCGATAATTCGACTTGGTTCAATTGATCGTGGTCATGACAAATATGAAGTGATAGAAAGTTGGTAAAAATGTATGCAAAGTATACAAAATGTCGCTCAACGTTCTATCACCCGAATTTCGTAAAGTTACATTACGCGAATATCTCTCCAATTTGTACCCGACTTCAACAAAACCGACAACAGCCGAAAGTGTCCGAATTTACACGATCGTACCCATATCAACGCAATTAATTCGGCAATTCTATACGGGATCGGGGAAAAATAAATGGTGCCCGCGATTCCAAATGAGTAACATTAGGTTACATTGTAGGATAATATTTGCGGAAGATTACTATAATGGGTCTACTGAATTACATTACCGTGGGAGACGATTTATGTGAGACAATTGGATGTGGCTAGAACAGATATTTCTATGTAAATCGCTTCGTAATGGAATTGTTAAAGCAGCCTTTCATAATATTACGTTTTTATATATTTAGATTTCATCCGCAATTTATTCCTATTAAGTAACATTTGAAAGAGGCCTTCGTTAGTATTTTGAGTTCTGCCACTTATTAAGGTTTTTATATAAAGTAGGAAAATTTATTTCCTCTGCATCAGATTGTTGCATCATTTCACCGGAATTAAACGAGTTTTCAAGATTGTAGGACCAGTATGGTCGTCCCTGTAGTTCCGGGATAGAATAAGGCTTTGGCATCCCCTGCCTGTCGTATGAGGCGACTAAAAGGGGCATCCAGGGTTACGGGAGGTTAGAATAGGAGCTCGAACCGTTCGGTCAGGCGATCCCGGGAAGGACAGCGGTATGTGTGGTCGCATACCGTCGAAAAGACTAAACGGGGCAGTGGGCCCAGCCGCTCATCTGGGAGTCTCGATGGAGCAACGCGGTCAGAGGATTCCGGTTTCTTTGGAGATCCCAGAGTCCTCTTTGTAGCGCTGAGGACGGTCACCGGGGGCTTTTCGTGCGGTTTAAAATCCCACAAAAGCGTCGCTCCCACGGCGTCTCGGGTAGGCTTAGAAGGCCGAATTCTTATTTCTACGGAAAGGATGTATTAACTTCCATCTGAGGGAAACATTTTAGTCCTCGGGAGTAGCAAAACATGTCTGATTGACTTAAAATAGAACTCCTGTTCGATTAATTTGCTTGGAGACATCTAGGAGGCAATGATCACTTATAATAAGGTGGACTGCATCTTAGTTTGCTATTTAATTTAAATTTTATAAGAAAAAAGTATTACTCAAATTTTCACGACAACATACTTTGTGTAATCATATCATATGCTTTAACTACTCTTGTAAGACACGAGTAAGTGCAGCATGTTGCCTAAAGAATAAAAGTGCAAAGTGTTTTACCACTTAACTGACCGTCATAACGAGCAAAACATTGTATTATATCATTTAGTATTAACAAAAGTGAAAATATGTGAGAAAAATAACGCATACGTAGCAATATACAGTACCATTAAAATATCTGAAGTTTGGTTGGGTTAGTAATATCGTTTCAATAGAAATATACTCGAAGATAAAGGATTGAGGAAAATCCTTAAGAAAAATGGATATTTAACATCCAAAAAGGTAGTTTTATGTCTTTTTCCTGTAACGGTTTATTCACGACCCAAGTGAACGTAGTTTTCTTATTCAATCAAACTTATTTCTAGCGTAAAGGAGTTCTTTCGTTTCGACAGAAGGGTGTTGTTGCCAGCTCACTTTTAAATGAGTGACTTTCTTAGTCCTCGAGAGTAGCAATGCATCTGTGACTGAATTTATATAGAACCCCTGTTTTATCCATCTGTTCTAGCTATATGTGAATAATTATTATTTCACAATTTACTCATTGGAATCTGTTACAAGACAGTTTCATGGGAAACTACACTATCTGTTGTCCAATTCTTCTACTCAGCGGAATGCAGCTGTCGTTTTCACGCGGTGCAGGGTTACGGCTTGGTAACTCTCTTTTTTGCCTTATTAATAGCATGAAACTAAAAGTGATGAATTTAGTAACGCTTGAAATAGGTGTAGCAAAATTCTTCCCCGATAGAAACACATTCATTCTATTACTTTGAAAATTATCGGAATTTCTATTATTACTTATCAACAGTCATACTAACTTTACTTGCAAATATATGCAAAGTATAGACACGCAAAACTATCATTTCTGTTATAAATAGACTATGTTATTTTAATAGTTTCGACTATTTTGTTTCGACTCATCTACCACGGTAATAAATAAGTACATCGTGTATTAACTGTCATAAACTATATGTGTCCAAATTTCAGCGAAATTGAACCCGTAGTTTTTGCCTGAAAGAGCAACACATACATCGTCACAAACTTTTGCATTTATAATATTAAAAAGAAATAAAAGACTATTGGGCGGTATCAACATCGCCTATGCAAATAAGCTAGCTAGCGATTTTTTTTATTTAGTAGTAGCAAACGAGCATGCAGTCCACTTGATAGTAAGTGGTCCCTGCAGCCCATGGACATCGCCTATGCAAATAAGTCAGCTTTTTTTTTATTAGACTGAAGTAGCAAATGAGCATACCTACAGTCCACCTGATGGTTAGTGGTCACTGCCGCTCATGGACATCTGTAATCAACTTCATACAGAACATGTGTTCCATCTAAAGTCAATCACAGATGCTTTGCTACTCCCGAAGACTATGATGGTCGCCTCATGTGAAGTGCCGGCAACCACACCCTTCCATCGAAACGCAAGAAATGCTTCACGCTACTTCCACGGTCGAACTACACTGGTTCTACCGCCTTGAATTTCACTTAAGCAAAATATCAGATACAAACATTCCGAAGCCAGCTGATCTTCAATACATGCACTTGTCGTATAAAGGCTGAATAATTCATCGATCTTCCAGATCAAAGTATTGAAGTGCTACTAGTACCCGAGTTCAAGTACTAGTATACAAAATAATGACGAACGACCCGACAATAGAACGCCGACCTTGTACCTCGTTAGCAATTCATAAACCTGTCAATATTCTATCGCATTCTGAATCTTTAAAGCCACTGTCAGATCACAAGATATAAAATCTATATATTAATACGTGAAGCGCAAATTTGTGTTTAGTTTTGAAGATATTGGCCGCAGGCAGTATGAAATTACGCACGGTTATAGTTGATGTAGAGAAGGATTGCGCTATGGTAATATTTTTTTCAAATAATGCATAAAAATGACTAATTACTACTACTACTAACTATTAATATTTATTTTTACTGTAATAGAATGAGAGTAATGTTTACCATTTGTATGTATGTATATATATGTATGTTTGTATGTATGTCCACTGATTTGGCACGCGCTACAGCGTAACCGATTTGACGGATTGCAACATATGACATACCTATCATTTGCAACGACTCCGTTGTGAAAGTCACATAGGGTATATAATTTATAATGGTAGGCTATAATATTCTTGAGCTGCGTCGTACCATCACATTACTAGATTATATCGTACAAATTATTAGGGGTGAGCTGCATAATCCCTCAGTGCTTGAACTGATCGCGCTGAACGTTCCTGACGTCTATATATCGTCGCGGCGAAGGAAACTGTTCGCGATACCTAGGTGCAGGCTTTTGCTTGTGATGGAGTATCCTATATATAAATCAATGACACTGCTAAACAGTTTGGAGGCTAGGAGCCAGACTATAGATGTGTTTTGGACGCCAAGAGCTGTACTTCGCAGGACGGCATTTGATCACTTTGCGAAGCTAGGCAAATTAATTAGATTAAGTCTGTAAGGTTCGCCTTAGCATGTAATTGTTAGTAAATAATAAATAAAATAAATAAATAAATATGGCGCCCGCGGTCAAAAAAAGGGTGGGTGTGGAGGGACGATTTTTTTTTATTAGGATAACAAAATGGATATCAAATGAATGCTATTAATTATACCATTACAAATATATAAAACCGTTGACAAGTCTAGACTAGCGTAAAATTCATCTGTCTAACTTAGGCTTAGTTCTTTTGGATTTTTCAGGTTCTATATCACGACGCTGAAAACTAACTGTATCCTTACGTAAAAATGTTCATTATATATGATTTACATAAACTAACAACTGGATTTCACGTTTGCGCTAACCTAAAACAATTTTCTCATTACACAACTTGATCCACAAACCTCATATCGTTTCCACTGAACGTCATTACTTTCCATATTTCATGGTAAAAGCAGTAGACATAAAAAATATAGCAGAAACTGTAACACAGAAGATGGTTTTGAGTTTTTTTTTATTTCACTGAAGTAGCAAACGAGCATGCAGTCCACCTGATGGTAAGTGGTCACTGCCACCCATGGACATCTGTAATCAACTTCATACAGAACATGGGTTCTATCTGAAGTCAATCACAGATGTGTTGCTACTCCCGAGGACTAAGATGGTCGCCTCATATAAAAGTGTACCGGCAACCTCACCCTTCCATCAAAACGCTAGAAATTTTCACGCTAGAAATAGGTGTGGCGGTGGTACTTCCCCGGTCGAACTACACTAGTTCTACCACCTGTAAAGTGAGTTAGCACGAACATGAAAACTAGAGTAAGGACGTTTGGTGAAAATCACAATTCACATCATTACTCTGGATTTAAAGATTGCACTAACTTAAAACCATCTTTTCTTTATGCAACTTGATCCATATTCTTCATATCCACTGAGCGTCATTACTTTCCATATTTAATAATAGAAGAAATAGGCATCAAAAATATAGCAGAAACTTTAACACGGAAGATGGTTTTGAGTTAGCATGAACGTGAAAATTAGAGTAATGACGTTTCGAAGATTGCCAAGAGTTTATAGATGGAGTTGCGAGGAGGGAAATCGAGGCAACTGAGGCAACAGAATAATAAAAAATCAAATTCTTAGGAACAAGTAGGTTGATGTAATCTAAACATCTTTTTTTTTATATTTTAACCTAACGATAAGGCAGACGGGCTACCTGATAGAAAGTAGTCACCGTCGCCTATGGGCAGTCGCAACACCAGAGGAGTCGGTTTTGAAGGAGAGCTCTTTTCGCACCTTTCTTGAAGAGCCCCATGTCATAGCGCTCCGCAATCCCGGGAAGGACGGCGGTATATGTGATCGCATACCGTCGTAAAGACTACACGGAGCGGTGAGCCCAGCCGCCCATCTGGGAGGAGCCCGATGAGGCAGCGCGCTCGGAGGATTCCGGTTGAAGTCGTTTCGAGATCCCGGAGTCCTCCTTTTCAGCGCCGAGGACGGCCACCAGGGGGGTTTTAGTGCGGTAAAAATCCCACATAACCCTGCGTCGCTCCCACGGCGTCGGGTACCTTTTGAAGGTATCCCCCTCGAAAAAAAAAAATGTCATAGCGCTCCGGGAATACCTCAGGAGGAAGCTCATTCACAACTTGCACGTCCGTGGCAAAAACGTGCGTGCAAACCGAAATTATAATACACCTCCCAAAACAAATGAAAAAGGTAACCAAGTTATAATAGCTACGAAACTAAAACGTAGAATAACCGCCATATTCTCTTTCCTGTGTATTTATGTGTGCCTCAGGTGTGTGTGTTAAAACGCTCTAGGAAACTTTTATACGCGGAATGAATATTAAATACTAATTTACATATTATTTGAATATACACCTTCCTAGACGCAGGAAATACAAAAATAGAAAAGAAAATGGAGTAAGGATATGAAGTATTGCTGAGATATTAAATATAGGTATTCTGCGTCGTTCATAAGTAGCAATGACTACTTGTATTTATAAATAGGTTGCAAACTTACAGAAAACATAAAGACGACTCGCGGTGCGGTCACCGTACGGGTCTGACATGTGGCGGTGCGGGCACTGCCCGGGTTCGATTCCCAGCCAGATAAGCATCTGAATGATGAGTTTAGATTCTTGTTCTGAGTCTGGGTGTTTGTGTAATCGTTTTTGTGTGTGTCCATGGTACCCAAGACACAGGAGAAAATCCTAGTGTGGAGCTATGAGTGTAAAAGCGGCTTTCACTAAATTTACCTACTTACTAAGGTGATGTCAAAGATATGGTAACTAAATAAAGAGCAACAGGCTATAAAATAACTCTTTGATATCAAAATTAACCCACTTCTTAGGGTTCCGTACTGAAAGGGTCCTGTCCACTGTCCACCAATTCACACTTGGTCAGCGCGGTGGACTATGGCCTAAACTCTCTCATTCTGAGAGAAGATCTGTGCCCAGCAGTGGGCCAATAATGGATTGAGGAGAACTGAAAGGGTAAAAACGGAACCCTATTCCGCTTCTATCCCTTCTATCTGCCATCAGGCGGTATCTCATGAACCTAGACTATTGAAATTAACACAGATTATGTATTTCTGTACTAAAACAGCCTAACATACATAAATATTTAAAGGGAGGCTCCAATACAACTAATATGATGTCGTCAACCCATTATTGTCCCACTGCTGGGCACGGGTTTTCTCTTGGAATGAGAGAGTTATAGGCCTATAGTCCACCGCGCTGACCAAGTGCGACTTGCTGGATATGATACTTTGTTGTATTTCATAGATAATAGGACGAATCATTTCGTGTGGGAGCTCGACTCGCACTTAGCCGATTTTTTATCCTTTACAATAGTTCTTTTCGTACAGTAGTTTTTTAGTGTAGCTTAACTTTTTCGATACGACAACAGCTTTAAATAATAAATCAATAACGTGACATGACGTGACCAGTTCATTGTCAGATTGTCACGCGATATCAAAAAGTAGATAAAGGATAGATCCAACAGTTAATATGAACATTTATTATTTTACAATTTTATATGTAAAACGGTTAATATATCATAATGTATCACTTTTACTAAAATGGAAATGGTTTCTTTTGTGTTCCTTTGATAAAACGATGTACAGCCTCGGGCAATGAAATGTACACATTGACTAGATTTCATATCTACAATATGCTTCAAAAAACATCCAAAATGCTTCATATAATGAATCATCAAATTGTTTCACAAATATATATGCCTTTTTTTTTTTTTGTTTTCGAGGGGGAAACCTTCAAAAGGTACCCGACGCCGTGGGAGCGACGCAGGGTTATGTGGGATTTTTACCGCACTAAAACCCCCCCGGTGGCCGTCCTCGGCGCTGAAAAGGAGGACTTCGGGATCTCGAAACGACTTCAACCGGAATCCTCCGAGCGCGTTGCCCCATCGGGCTCCTCCCAGATGGGCGGCTGGACCCACCGCTCCGTCTAGTCTTTACGACGGTATGCGACCACACATACTGCCGTCCTTCCCGGGATTGCCTGACCGAACGGTTCGAGCTCCCACTCTAGCCGTCTGCAACCCCGGAAGCCCCTTTTAGTCGCCTCTTACGATAGGCAGGGGATGCCGTAGCCCTATTCTGATCCCGGAACTACAGGGCGTAAATATATATGCCTATTTATTTGATGAAAATTAAATATGATCAAATCATATTCGTTTTTCTACACTAATTGAGATCAGATTCAGATGGATTGTTCCTGATTAGTATACAGGAGCAATGATAGATTAATGGTTGAAACTTGCCCTCTCGATCGGGAGGTCCGAGATTCAAATCCAGGCACCACTGATTTTTTTGAAATTTTGTGAGACATTGCGATGGATTGTGTTCTTCGTTGTTCACAAGTGCTTTAGCAGGAATTAGAATTTTGAATTTACTTTTGAAATTCATGGAAATGGAATGCTATGAAAGATAGCTTATGTATATACTATAGAGCCGGGAAAACTAAAGTCGAAGTATCACATCATATGCACGAAGCAAAATTATACCCGTGAGAATACCTTCCCCACGAAGAAACAAAAAACATACAATGAATAAAATAAGTTGTGAGTAATTTGATTGGTAGAAAAGAAAGAATTGATAGCAATACAACCACATTTTACATACAATATTTTTTATTATTTGCTGTAATTATATAATGTAATTTGCTTCCCGGTGTTAGAACCAGTATAGTTCGACCAGCGAGGCACCACCGCCGCACCTATTTCTTGCATAAATCATATCTTGCGTTTTTATGGAAGGTTATGGTTGCCGGCATACTTTTATTTAAGACGACCATCTCAGTGCTCAGGAGTAGCAACGCATCTGATTGACTTCAGATAGAACCTATGTTCTATATGACCACTTAACATCAGGTGAACCGCATGATCGTTTGGTACTTCCATCAGATACAAAAGTTTTTATATTCATTATTTTTTGTCTATATCCAGGACGGGCAAGCTCCACTACCCCACGGACGTCTGCGGGCCTCTCTTCGAAGAGGAGCTAGAGTTCTGGGGGCTTGATGCCAACCAGGTGGAGCCATGCTGTTGGATGACGTATACACAGGTATATATAGACATATAAATAAGCAAGTGTTATTGAATATAGGTATTGTACGTTATGGAGTTACCTTCAACGTTCCATTATTATAAAAAAAAATCGTGCAAATTTTTGATAACTAGGCCGCTACCATAAAGAATCGGTTTATTCCCCATTTTACTATCAATCTTACTACCAGTAGTAACACGGGTAATTTTATTACCGTTGTTACTACTGCTGCTGCTAGTAGTAGAAAGCACGGGTAATAAAAAATTACCCTTCTTACTACTATCTTAAATCTCAAATAAAAATCCATTTGGGTTATGGGCTATAGAGCAAACCCAAGAAATGGACATTTATCTCGCAAAAAATACCAAGTAACTTGGAGATGTCAAGAACATTGGTTCTATCTGAAGTCAATCATGGATGCGTTGCTACTCTCGAACACTAATATGGTGTTTTTCTTTTTGGTTAACAACACTTTTATAAATTTTATTTTCTAAATTTTGCCATTAAGTGGATTCCATGCTTGTTTGTTACTTCAGTCGCATAAAAAAGAACAAGCTGCGTCGTAAGGAGGGTATTTTTTGGGAGCATATGACAGTGTATAAATGTCCATTTCTTGGGTTTGCTCTACAGCCCAGAGCCCAAATGGATTTTTCATTTGAGATTTAAGATAGTAGTAAAAAGGGTAATTTTTGTTCCCCGTGCTACTACTAGCAGCAGCAGTAGTAACAACGGTAATAAAATTACCCGTGTTACTACTGGTAGTAAGAATGGTAGTAACACGGGGAATGAACCTTCACATAGAACTTTCTTCCTTTTCCCGATTAATAACACGTTGCCACTTCGGTAAACATAGTCACCTCAAATGTAAGCTACCGGGCATGCATAAAAATATATAGATACAATAAGGAAAACATCCGAATACAATAATGAAAGTGCCGGTATAATTTGTTACGAAAATGTAGTAAGATCTCATTTGCGAAAACAGTTATCGTTACGCGCATCACGATCGTTGAGTATCGCCACAGTACTAGTAACTACAGTATTCTAACTTCTTATAAACGCACGAAACGCAAGTTGTACCTACGCGCCACGATTTCGGTATGCACTCGGTACCCAACAGCTAGCGCATGTGCCGTAGTGCCGAGCGGGCGATGTAACGTTTTTTAAGCAGTGGATTTTTTTTAAATAATAATGTAGCGAAGAGCAGTTGTAAACTATATTAGGCTGTTTTTGATTGCTTTAATTGTGCATTAACACGTCCAGTGTTAATAATTTTTATCTTGGTTGGCAAAATATTATTCAGTGTGAAATTTATAACTATTATTTGTGTCCGATTTATTATTAAGTCTCTTAAATATTAAAAGAACGCGTTGTTTTTTACCTTAATCTACTGAATAAAATACATAATAAGTAAGAAAGAAAGTCAAGTATACAGATGTATTAAAATACTTTAGGCGGGTAGCCCTAACGCGAACTCTCGTCCAGCAAGTCTGTAGGTATAAAATTCAAGGACACGGCAGAGTTAGACTACTGTATGATATTAATACTATGGTATCGCTGAGTATCGTTGAGCGGGCGATGGCGTAACGATTTGAGAAGCAATATTTGAGACTCGCGATGAATATAATGTGTACTGAGTTTTTATCGTTAGGGGATTTTTCGTGAATTCTATTTTGCTCTCTCAGCATTTACAGTGCTCACTATTCATTAACTTACTCGGTCACTGTAAGCAATTTTTCGCACTTTAATGGTACGATGGATTTAATATAGCGTTGTTGATGTTTTTACTACAACTTGAAGATTTTCCATAAATACTTTACAATTAACTACAATAATCCAATGGTGACGTCAACCCATTATTGTCCCATTGCAGGCTTCTCTCAGAATGAGACAGTTTTAGGCCATAATCCACCGCGCTGGCCATAACACACCTCCAAGAACTTTTTTTAAAGAACTCTCGGGTATGTAGGTTTCCTCACGACGTTTTCCTTCACCGAAAAGCAGTGATAATTAATTTTAATACCTGCCTAGGTTTGAACCTCTGACCTCCCGATTGAGGAGGCAAGTTTCAACCATTAGGCTATCACTGCTCTTAATCCAATGGTGCAACCCAATGGTGTTGCTGACTTATTCAGTGATCGTCAACAATTTAACAAGGAAACAAAAACTGGTCCAGCTAATTTGCTCGCAAGCCACGAAAAAGAGTTCTAGAAAAACGTGCAGACTGGAACGAGAGTAATAGCATTAATAGCGCATCTGTGATCGATCTCGTCGAACTTTAATCCTTTTTTTTTTGTTCTCGAGGGGGAAACCTTCAAAAGGTACGACGCCGTGGGAGCGACGCAGGGTTATGTGGGATTTTTACCGCACTAAAACCCCCGGTGGCCGTCCTCGGCGCTATAAAGAGGACTCCGGGTACTCGGTCCGACCGCAACCGGAATCCTCTGAGCGCGTTGCCCCATCGGGCTCCTCCCAGATGGGTGGCTGGGCCCACCGCTCCGTCTTGTCTTTACGAACTTTAATCCTACTGGGAGTAGACCAAAGATGATTCTGGCACGAACACCCATACCATCAAATAGACAGCACAAGTTTTCACTCCTTTCATGTAATTATAATGCTTATGCGCCAACATTGTTACAAATATTGGCGTAAGTTTTCACTCCTTCCATCTAATTATAATGCTTAGGCGCCAACATTGTGGCAAATATTGGCGTCAAAGTTTTTATGGGTCTCCAACTTTCCTCATTCGTATATCGAACGGCCGATTTACGAGCACATGTCCAGCTTCGTTGCTTCGTTATTAAATTTTGGTACGTTATGATTCGGAACATTTTCTTCACGAGGACGGCTATTGGTTTTTTTGCACGGACATTTGCCTTGTTAGTTTGTATATACATGTATAGAATATTAGTCATTGTTCTTATGAAGTAAAATTAATAATAATAATAATATTTCCACCACAAATACACAAAGTGCTACAATACTTAGAATTACAATACAATACTTAGTACATTATATAACTAAGAGTATTTGTGGAGGCTGGTCCGTATAAAATATCCTTTTCTTAAATTAACGGTTGTTTGGGACTTTAATCAGCTAAACTAATTTCGACGGAAATATTGTGTTAAGATATAAACATAAATATCACTTATATGGTTCTAAGACTAGCATCCACTTCTTTTAAGTTATTAATTATGTTTGTGTATTTGAAACATTATTTTTCTTATACTTTAGCTGAGTTTGTCTGAATCTTTAGCACGGCTGATATCATTTAATAGTTTTCACGTGCAGATTCTAGAAAGTTTAATTATACGAAAAAGACAGTACTTTTGCAAGGTAGTAGGATGTATGGTTCGACCGGGTAGTTCCACCGCCATGCCTATTTCTAGCAGGAAGCGGTTCTTGCTTGGTAGAAGGGTCTAATTGCTAGGTCACTTTTATATATATAAGACGACAACAAATCCAAGATTGAATTAAGATAGAACCCTTGCTCTGTATGAATTCGGATCAGTTAATATTTACCATCAGGTTAACAGTACGTTTTGATATTTAAATCTTGTTAAAGAAGTTTTCAATAACGTTAATTCCGATTTACATTTCGAAATACATATCGTTTATTTATTTAATTTCCCGCTGAGCTGCAGTAATTGCTCAGTGGAGCTGCGAAATACGTTCCGGTGCAAGCTCACGCTTGTTTATTCGTAAATGGCTGTGAATTTAACATGAATATCTTAGTGATTTATTAAAATCGTAATTCATAAAAATGTAAACGCGAATATAAAACATTACAGCTATCAAGCGCAGAAATCAAATATAATATGAGGTAGTGGTATGTATAAATGCGCCTGAATAAATACTACAATATTCTGTTATAACAATTAAGAACAGCTTATTTTGTACTGTAACATATTACGAGTATAAATAATAGTAGTTTACCGGAAAGAAGACTTCCACAGAAACGCAAGTACTACTTCACGCTAGAAAAAGGTGTGGCGGAAGTATTTACTGGGTCGAACTGCACTGGTTATACACTTGTCGTCAACCCATTATAGTTCCACTGCTGGGCACGGGTCTTCTCTCAGAATGAGAGAGTTTAGGCCATAGTCTACCGCGCTGGCCAAGTGCGAATTGGTGGACTTCACACACCTCTGAGAACTTTTTTTTTTAAAGAAGTTGGGTGTGTAGGTTTCCTCACGATGTTTTCCTTCACCGAAAAGCAGTGATAATTAATGTATAATACGCACATAAATCAGTGGTGCGTGCCTGGGTTGGAACCTCGGACCTTCCGATTGAGAGGGTGAGTTTCAACCATTAGGCTATCACTGCTCTGATATACACTTGATAACCTAGAATTTAAAAACATAAGTTAAAAAAAATATACTTTAAAACACCGAATACCACTTAATCGGCGCACAAAGCCATAATTACTCAAGTGCTTACTTAGGTACCGTTGCCAAAATAAAGTCACAAGCTGATTAAAAATAAGACCTCTTTATAATTCCCTTACCTAATTACTTCGTACCTTATGAATTTTAACCTAACGAGCGCATACGCATAGGGTAACAAAGAAATATATGTAGGTTATAAAATGAATGACATTTTACTCACAGCAAAGTGTCTGTTTTGTTTATACTTTATATTGCTAAACATTTTTATCGTTGTAACAATGAGAGTAAACTCGCTTACTATGTCAATGGGATGCCTCGCCGACGATGCATTAGCTAAAAGGAGGATATTTAAATATGAACTAGGATTATCCTCTATTCACATATTATAAAAGACTCGACTGACTTTTTATTATGTGCTTTAGTCTTTATTTTACATTTGAGTGTCCCTTTGTATAGTTACCGTTACGCGTATCACGACTCATCAAGACGCAATATTTTTGTGAGATTTGCTATGAATATAATGTGTACTGAACTGAACCGAATTTACGAAAAACCCCCTAACCTAGTTAGTTTCAGTAGCTGTTTAGCTCTCTCACATTCACACTTACTCAATATTCACTAATTTACTCGGTCACTAACAAGAATTTTACGCACTTAAATGGGTCGATGGGTGTAATACACTTACATAAAAATTCCAACTTAATTCTCAAGAGTAATCTAAATTATTATACTACTCAACTTTTCTACAGAAAACCTTCAGAATATTGCCTTTCAGAAACAAAAGAAGACTTAAATACTATTGCTGGCCCTCTTAGCTAAATTTTTAATTAATCATTTTTTAATTTCTCTGCGGGTTTGTCAATCGCTGTGAAAAATCACAGATTAGTTTTCATTACATATTTGTGATGGAACTCGTAACTTTAATCGTATTAAGAGTAGACTTTCATTACCATGTAAAAAACATGATTGTAATTATATAAAAAAAATAAAAAAATGGATATAAATATGAAAAAATGACAAACCCGCTGAGTTTCTTGCCGGATCTTCTCAGTTGAGGTCGTATTCCGATCCGGTGGTAGTGTAAGAAAAAAAAATTTAACTGACAATTTGTAAGTGCCCCCGTAGGCCTATACAAAATAAAGACATTTAATTTCATTTCACTAAAGATGACTACACCACCAACATCTAACCTATCGAATAGATAGCATAATTTTTCACTCATTTCATCAACCTGTAATACTTATGCCACAACATTTAAACATAATATATATTGGCGTCAAACTTTTTGCGGGTCTTCAGTTTCATTCGAATATTAAGTAGCAGGTTTATGAGCACATGCCCCACAGGTAGAAACGAGTGTATCGCAAGCTGCGGGTCTCCAGTAAGCTGCGAAAAATTATAGCCTTTTTTAATAAGTAGTAGCAGTAGGAGCAAAATTTGTAATTGACCTTGCAGAATTTTAATTTAATGCTTAATTGGTTGCTAAAGAATTGTTTTTACTCTTCAAGAGAATTTAGGACATGGAAAAAACGTTAATATTAATGATTATAATTATGATTGACAAGTTCTTATATAATTTGACTTGACTTAACTCTTATTTCGCTATTCAATTATTTGACATGATTATGAATTATTTGTATATTTATTGGTTTTGTAATTAATTTAGTGATATTGAATATTGTATTCAAATCCTGAAAATATTTCTGTAATAACTCACAATTGCATACCTTAACCCGTGAAATATCATTGAACTCTAATAATTGTGCAACATCCTATGTTATACCATTTTTATGCAATAAAGAATTATGCAATATATGGCGATTTAAAATAACTGTGCCATCTATCCAATGAATATTGCGTCAACATCAAATGTAACATACTCCTGTCATCTTATAATAACGCTTATACGCCAGCATTGTTACAAATATCGGCTTCAAAGTTTTTACGGGTCTCCAACTTTCCTCATTCGTACATCGAACGGCCGGTTTACGAGCACATGTTCAACTTCGTTGCTTCGTTATTAAATTTTGGTACGTTATGATTCCCAACATTTTCTTCACGAGTGGACGGCTATCGGTTTTTTTCTATGGACATTTGCCTTGCTAGTTTCGTATCGAAATATTTTGGGCAAAAAATATTCCGTCAGCTTGGCGGGCGAATTTTGAATAGAACATTAGTTCTTGTTATACAGAAGTAAACTTAATTGGAGTATATTTCTGTAGATGAAGGTCATTGACATAAACTATATTTATGATACGAGCAAATACCCTTTTCTTTAATTAATGTTTGTCTTGGTATTTAAACAGCTAAACTAATTTCGTTGGAAATTTTGGGTAAAGATGTTATGTGTTAACACATAAAAACAAATTTTACTTAGTATTCTGAATCTATAATTTACATCTTCTTTGAACTTATGTTCGTTGATTTGGAGTCTTGTTTTTTTCCTTGACTTTATATGAGTGCTTATAAATCTTTAACGTAGCTCTGATATCATTCAGACTTTCTTTCACATTATTCTATGTACACATTTAAATTCAATAAGGTTTAATTATGAAACAAAATGATATTTTAGAATGGTGATAGAACGTATATGTTGCAATCTTAAATCGTTTCACGTTGTATAGTCTTAAAAATTCAATTGCTTCTGAATAGCTCACATAAATTCAAATCTAGTTTAATTTTACTCTTACTTACTACGTACTATAATTTGAGCATACGGTGCTTGCCTTAATAGCTTATATACTTCGTTTTTTAAATAGGTTGAGTCAAATTTGTAAAATTAGTATTGTAGCCACTCGCCAACATTTTTTAAAAAATAAATAAATAAAAATGCGACTGGGGAGGTATAACGGCCATATATATTTCTAGCATGAATCGGTTTTGAGTTAAAGAAGAAGATTGTGATTGCTAAATCACTTTAATATAAGGAGACCATCCTAGTTCTTGGGAGCAGTAACTCACGTATGTTTGAATTTAGATAACATCCTTGTTTTATATGAGTTGATTACAGGTATCTATCTAAGCTGGAGTTACCACTTATCATTAGGTGAACTCCACGCTCGTTTGCTATTCAACCTTATTAAAAGAAATATTTCGATAACTTTTGTCTCGATATTAAAAAACGTAAATAAATATTGTTATTTTTTCATATACCTTTATAAATAAATATTGTTTACTTATTAAATTTTCCGCTGAACTGTAATTGTTCAGTAGAGCTGCGAAATACGTTCTGGTGTTTTTCAGCTTACGCTTGGTTATTCGTAAAATGGCTGTGAATTTAACATGAATATCTCAATGATTTTTTAAAATCAAATTTCATAAAAGTGTAAAAAGCTAACATAAAAAATTCCACTACCAAGCAAAAAAAAACAAATATAATATAAGCTACTATCGTCAACCCATTATTGTCCCACTGCTGGGCACGGGTCTTGTCTCGGAATGAGAGAGTTTTATGCCATAGTTAACCGCACTGGCCAAGTGCGAATAGGTGGACTTTACACACCTCCGAGAACTTTTTTTTTAAAGAACTTTCAGGTGTGTAGGTTTCCTCACGATGTTTTCCTTCACCGAAAAGCAGTGATAATTAATTTCTAATACGCACATAAATCAGTGGTTTGAAGAGCCTGGGTTTGAACCTCGGACCTCTCGATTGAGAGGGCAAGTTTCAACCATTAGGCTATCACTGCTCTATATAAGCTACTGGTATGTAAAATTTGCGTGAATAATTGCCACAATATTCTGTTATGGCATGTTCTTACAACTTATTTTGTACTGTAACAGTTACCAAGTGTATGTAGTTCGACCGGGGAAGCACCGCTACACCTTTAATTTTTTTCTTGAAATTACTTTACAGGTAATTCCAATTCGTTAGCGCGCCTAATTATAGCATAAAGCAGTTTTTGCGCTTCAGTGAAAGGGTGTAGCTGCCGGTTCACTTTTATATGAGGCGAACATTTTAGTCCGCGACATTAGCAACGCATCTTGTACGCCTGTTCTATATAAAGTGTCTTACAGATCTCCTTGGGCGGCACCAGCCACTAACCATCAGGTAGACATGCTCGTTTGCTACTTCGATGTAATAAAGAAAGCTGAAAGTGAGCTATGTTTAAAAAGTGAAAAATAAAATACTAATTCCGTGTTCTCCGACACTACTTGTGTATTTGGTAGGAGGGGGAATAGGGCATAAAATCCGGGCAAAAGCTTTTCTGCTCAGCATGGAAAGTTCCTGTATAACAGACATAATATATGATGCGATTTATTTCGCATCTGGCACCAATAATGGGGAGATTATTATACGTTTTTGTGTTCTACTTGGAAAGATGTTACGGGGCATACTTATTAGAAGCGTCCTGGGTTTGATTGCAGATGTCTATGAGTAGCAGTACTTACTCATTTACTTCCATATTACATAAAAATGTTTGGGTTCACTGTCCATCTTAGAAACGTTTCTCCATTTACCTCAAAGAGAAGATACCAGGTTATCTGACGATCAAGCTTCAATAGCTTAAGCTTAAGCATAAGGATCTGTTAGCAAATTCGTTAGATGCGTTGCACTTCCAAGAATTAAGGTTACTTTCATAAGCGGCAACTCCTCACTTGAAAGTAAGGTGGCAACCACGTCCTTTCACCAAAACGCAAGCTTACGCTGAAAATGTGTGTCGTCACGACCCTGTTTGAACTACACCAGTTCTATCATGTTTGGTAGACCTTATATGAAACAAAAACCTAGTATATGCAGTATTTTGTTAAAAAATATATCTTTAAAACACCGAATAACCACAACTCGGCACACACAACCTTAATTACTCAAGTGCTTACTTAGGCACCGTTGCCGAAATAAAGTCACAAGCTGATTAAAAATAAGAGCTCTTTATAATTCCCTTACCTAGACTAATTACTCCGTACCTTATGAATTTTAACCTAACGAGAGCAGACGTTAGCATAGAAATATAGTTGTATAATGAACCACATTTTACTCACAGCAAAATGTCTGTTTTGTTTATGCTCTGTATTGCAAAGCATTTTTGTCGTTATAATAATGACAGTGAGGTCGCTTATTGTGTCAATGGGATGCCTCGCCAACGATGCATTAGCTAAAAGGAGGATATTTAAACATGAACTAGGATTATTCTCTATTCACATATTATAAAAGACTTGGATGACTTATGAACTAGGATTATTCTCTGTTCACCTATCATAAATAACTCTGCTGTGACTTTATCATACATTTGAGTCTCTATTTTATAGTTGAGTTTTCATTTTACAGTTGAGTCTTATGAAATTAAATATTCTTTTTTTAACACCAAAATGACTGAAATACATAGCTTGTGTTAGACGAAATTTAAGAAAACATAGAATCATTTGTCATCGTCACTCTTTTTTTTGTCATATCTTCCGAATGACAAACGGTACATCTTAAGCCAATAGTTTTTCAAACTGTCTGTATACTTTCCCAATACCAAAATACGCAGTACAACATCACCAATTACACTAGTATTGCTATCTCGGTAATAGAGTACCGTATTTGCTTTTACATGTTATAAATTACTTTTAATATTTACAAGATTTTGACCCTCATATTTCTAATTTTCTTACGTTATCTGTACCTGTCATTTGCTATCCACTCCAAATAAGTTCAGAGTCTTACCCGATGTTGCACACAGATGCTAGTCTCTGAAAACTAAATTAAAATGCCTCAGATATATATAACTCTCGCACCCAACTCTTTTGACCATAATACATGTAACTCTGCTGTTTTAAGACGGAAATAGGTACAGCAGTGATTGCTGCACACCGCAAAGGGTACCATTAAACAGGTCGTAATGAAATTAACAAAAAAATGTTGCCTTAAAATTCTCTGCTGATTTCCAGACAAAATTATTTAATTTGTTCACGTTTCGTCACCCGAGGCTTAATGTTCGTACATATTCCGTGGCTTTGCGGTGCGGGCCGAATCAAATTACCCACGAAAACCTAAAAACGACACGGGACATAAGATATTTATTATATTTTTGCAAGGTTGCAGAACGAATATGGTTAGACCAAAGATAAACCTAAAACTCATATTTCAATCTTATTTATTTTATTAATAAATGTAGTTTACAAGATTACAGTTCGCAACAAAGCCTTGCAAACTCAAAAATAATATAATTATACGACATAAAAAGAAAATTAAAAATTAAACATTAATAACCACAATATTTCTTAAAATAAGTCATGCATATTGAAAAAACTTTTTCATAAAATTTACAAATAAATGCATTCAATTTATCATTAAATACGTCAACGTTCGGGACTTGAGTATGAATATCTTATTAACGTGATACAGTTCTTCCAAGTGTTTCGATGATGGTAGAATCGTTGGTGGATCGTCTCCGTAGGCCTCAGCAATTTCTGCTTTATAACAGTTTGGCAAAGGGAGATCTCCTGCCAGGCTAGGTGATCATGCCTGGGGAGCGGCCGTGCTCCAACAGTTGATGTTCGGAACTTGTATATATGCAGGATTCTGAGAATGCTTGGATAGCGTGTTTCAGAATACTAGTAGCGCCATCTCTTGATGACTAGCGGGAGGTCGCCACAACAGCAACATAACGCTGCTATGTTCTGGCCTGAAGGGTGGCCAAATTCTATTGTACTAATTACATACTTTAAATATATACATAAATCTTTTTTTCATTTTACTCTAACAACATGTTTGACCAAATTCTAACATCCAGAAGTTTCCAAACATTCGTCCCGCTTCCTTGATGCCCCGGATTCCATTTTAACATTTTTCCAAACAACAATTTATAAAACCACTAAGGATTGAAAATGGAAAGTTTAACAACATTCTTGTCAGTTACGTTGGTTTAAAACGGCTTAAGTTTTTTCTTTATCTTTAGAAGGACCTATAAAGCGCGATGGTGCAGTATACACACGTAGTACGTGATGATAAAAAGTCATTGCCGCATATATCTATCGAAAAAAATAGTCATAAAGACAAAAAATATATCTGAAATCAGTGGATGCATCAACGATGCTCTTAAGAGTAAAGATAGAATAAATTACTAGCGCAATAAATATAGCTGCAATCTCATTCGTTTAGTAAAAAATACGACCTTGAAATTAGTTGGTAATTATTGACCGGTCCATGATTATGTTTGACTTTAATGGGTGTCTTGAAAATATGCATTCTAGAGTAGTTGAATCTTTCGTAGATTTAAAAAATATAGTAATATTGTTATATGTATATATAGCGCAGTGTGCTCTTCGTTTTCGATAACACCAATTACTCCGACCCATGAATATTGTAGTTGGATAGGCGGAGTAATACCACAACACAACAGTCACCACCAAGTGTTCCTTTATTTATTGGCAAAAGCCTCCAGTAGGAAGACCTTTTATGTATCATAGACCTCCAAAGGCGGATGAGTAGATAGATGTGTGAAAAATCCATGTGTATTTTTTCATATATGACAGTGTAGTTACTGCTTTTACCATAATGACTTCATTTGACTTTCAATTCCACAGCATAGAGACACTCAAGAGACCCTGGCCGTCCTAGACCGTCTGGACCTTGATACGGAGAAGCCGTCTGATGAGGAGGTGGCCCGTAAGTTCGGCTTCGAAGAAGACTACTACAACGGTACCGTATCCTGGTGGCAGCAGTTAAAACCCCAGATGTGGTCACTGTTCGATGAACCTTACAGCTCTAATGCTGCTAAGGTAAGAATGTATTAATTAGTCACAATTTCTACACTCCTTGCTCCACACTAGGATTTCCCATACACTAAAACATACACTTTTCCTTTTCACTTACACTTTTACATTTCACTTACACTCAAAACAAAAAAAATAATTTATCATTCAGATATCTTCCTATTTTCAAACCCAGAACCCATTACGTGTCAGATGACTAGATGACCATCCGTCAAGCATAATTAAAAGTAGGATGTATGAGTGGACGTTGATGTTGTAGAATTATCAGCACTTTTAATTCAGAAGCTTTAGAAAAATTATCAGTACCGCAATTTATGCGGATCATAATCAATTCGCAAGTTAGCATAGTCTGCCACGGTCAGAATACAGATGAATCCTCCACTAGCTGATAAAAATTGAGGGGCAATACATTAGCCATTGGCATTTGACTTTAATTATTAAGCTTTGTCTAAAGCCTCAGGTTCGTAATGAAAACATTCACAAAGGCCCGTTTAATTGCCGTCAGGTTGTATGTACTTGTATTTCTATTCTATATTACTTATATTGTATTTCCATAGTAGTTATCAAGCAGTTTTTGATCATGAGTTGAATTATCTATGGTTCTTGATGAAAAAATACTTTTCTACTGTATGTATATGACGACCCGCGTGGCGGAGCGGTTACCATACCGGTTTGACGCGCAGTGGGTCTCGGGTTCGATTCCCGACCAGACAGGTATCTGAATGATGAGTTTAGATACATGTTCTGGATCTGGGTGTTTGTGTATTCGTCTTGTGTGTGTCCATGGTACCCACGACACAGGAGAAAATCCTAGTGTGGGGCTATGAGTGTAGAAAGCGTGTATATAACAACGAATCAAATTCTTTTTAACAATGGTCCAAATTTACTAAATTGTTAATAAGACATAATTTACGATTACCATATTTTATGTAGATAAGCCTGAACATTTATTTTTTCTAAGTTAGAATTATCTGTATTGTATTAGGTTTACTATTGTCTTTTTTCTTCCATTACTAAATCATTGTTATCACTGAAAATTATTTCAAAGCGGCTTTCCTTATATCCGCTTTGTCACGAAATGAAATAGAATATTTTTGCTGGAAAAATAATGATTGCTTTGGAACTTTTATTACTTGTTCATTACTTCGTACCGTATTTGTTAAATGATCTAATCGACTCTAATTAGCTTTAGCGAGCTTGGAGCAGTTAGCAGAGTCAATAAAGGATCACGATACCATACTGAACTTAATAGATATAATAGAGAGAACAAACAAAAATAAAACTTTAGTTAATATCAGTGAAAGCGATATTTTTATCGACAATATGGTATGTTACACAATCCCCTTACAATTTATTATGACACGTAAGCGTCTACGACTGATGAATGCAGACGTTTATTTCGGTAGATGTAGGAAGAACATAAATAACACTTTGTTTTTGAGCTAATAGAATATCAGCTTCAAAAATAGCATTAAAACTCATTCAATGAGTATTGGATGAAACTTCATTATAGAAAAAGCAAACTCATCCTATAAGAAAATGTAGTATAAAAGTAATATTTGAAATGTTAACTACGACGTAATCCTTTGACTCTGTTGTGTTAATGGAACATCAATCCAGAGGGTTTCTTTAGTCCCCGGCTTTTAAATTCAAATTTGTGCTAATTGAATTGTTTTACGGTCTTAGGCTCCTGTTTTGATAGTATGATGGGGTTGTAAGGTTCTTGTTTTACGCTTAACAATAAAATTTACGTACAAAGAGTTTTCTTCGGTACTTTTTTATATCTTTTACGTCACCATTTTCAATATAGCTGTGATTGTTTATGCAAAAAAAGTTTAATTATGTACTTTTACTTTTCCAGTAAAATAGCTGCTTTAATTGCGCACTTACTTTAAATTAATATATATTTTTACTTGATAGATTAATAATGTTACTTACATTCTTAAGCTTTTAATAGCATGTAATATACCTATTAAGTGTATAAAAAACTTTTTTTCATTTCAGATAATCGGGGTGATATCTGTGTTTTTTATATGCGTATCTATCATATCGTTTTGTCTGAAAACCCATCCGGATATGCGAGTGCCAGTTATACGAAACTATACAGTGACGACGGCAAATCAGACCCAGAGTTGGGCGTTGGACAAAGTGCAAACAAACGCCCACATAGCTTTTTTCTACATTGAGTGCGTTTGTAACGCGTGGTTTACTTTAGAGATCCTCGTGAGGTTCATATCTTCCCCAAACAAGTGTGAGTTCATCAAGTCCTCGGTGAATATCATTGACTATATCGCTACGATGAGTTTCTACATCGATCTCATTCTCCAGAAGTACGCTTCTCATGTCGAGAACGCGGATATTTTGGAGTTCTTCTCCATTATAAGAATAATGAGACTCTTTAAGCTGACGAGACATTCCTCTGGTCTCAAGATTTTGATTCAGACCTTCCGGGCATCAGCCAAGGAGCTGACGCTATTAGTATTTTTCTTAGTACTTGGTATAGTAATATTTGCAAGCCTGGTGTATTATGCTGAGAGGATTCAAACGAATCCACATAATGACTTCAACAGCATACCCTTAGGGTTATGGTGGGCATTAGTCACCATGACGACTGTGGGTTACGGAGATATGGCTCCGAAGACCTACGTCGGGATGTTCGTGGGTGCTCTCTGCGCTTTGGCTGGTGTAAGTATCATTGTTACTTTTAACTTAACTTAGTGACTATTGATGATTGATAACACCAAGTTAAGTTTAAAGGTAGATTAAATCACGTTACAATTCGAATTAATTTTAATTATATTGATATTGATTTAACGAAGTTATCCTTAAACATAAATCGTATACGCATACAAAATTGAACTTAAACTAAATATTGAAAAAAATGTTTGAAATGAGTACACATGCACTCAACACTAAGCATGTCAAGTTAAAGAAATAAATACTCTTAACCATCGATGGTTATCGTAAGCTGAAGAAATTACCTATAACTATATTATTCATTTATGAAAACAGGTACTCACGATAGCGTTGCCGGTGCCCGTCATAGTGTCCAACTTCGCAATGTATTATTCACACACGCAAGCGAGGGCAAAACTGCCCAAAAAGCGGCGAAGAGTCATTAACGTGGAACCGGCTAGACCTCCTCTTCGTAAGTTTAACAAATTCTGTAAAATTATACATAAACATATCACAATACTGAATTAACTTTGAAGAACATATGAAATGTATCAAATGTATAGTATCAAAAGTAATCTTTCATAAAACAAGTATATAAATTAGAATGATATTAATTTATATTATTACCCCTTTAATACAATACGCAACTTAAAAGTGAATAATCAAGGACTTATTTACAAATATTTATGATAAAAACATATAATTTTGCCCTATTATACAAATATCAAAATGATTATTGCTAATCTCGACGAATAAACTTAAATGTTACTTGGACTGAATCTCTCTCATCAACCCATTATTGGCCCACTGCTGGACACGGGTCTTCTCTCAGAATGAGAGAGTTTAGGCCATAGTCCACCGCGCTGGCTAAGTGCGAATTGGTGGACTTCACACACCTCCGAGAACTTTTTTTTTTAAACGACCTCTCGGGTGTGTAGGTTTCCTCACGATGTTTTCCTTCATCGAAAAGCAGTGATAATTAATTTCTAATACGCACATAAATCAGTGGTGCGTGCCTGGGTTTGAACCTCGGACCTCCCGATCGAGAGGGCAAATTTCGACCATTAGGCTATCACTGCTCTAGACTGAATACCTTTTCTCTTTTTCTAAATGGATGGTTTCTACGTGAGATAAAATCTAAGCATTAAAGGTAAGCGCAATAAAATGAGAGAGATTGTGAGTTACCTAGTAGAATTTGAATAAGTTTACGTGAAAACGTTGCTAATAGATGACTACTTTTATCATTAAGTTAATATAAACATAGTTTCATTAATTTAGACATATACAACGATAATATAACATTTGCTTTTAGATTTTAGTTACGTTTTTATTAAGTTTAAGGCCTCAGAATAGTCCCTTGTAATACTCCGTAGTATAACTTTACTAGCAAAATGAATAATACATTTTTAGATTGCTTAATATAATTTATTTGAAAATGTAAATTTTGTTCTACATTAATAAGCTTCAAGAGCTAATATTAATATAATTTGTTTATTAAAAGCCATAGCCCTCCAAATACCAGAAAGTTTTTAACTATGTATACATAAACAGGTGCACCGGGAGTACCAGGGGCTCCTGCGGGTCCGTTAGCGCCGGGAATGGGGCCCCAAGCGGTTAATCGTAGGATGAACGCAATAAAAACCAACCATCCTAAGGATATGATGGGACCTAACATGGGTAAGGCAGTTAAGACTCTAGATAATATATATTGAGTATATGTTAAAGGCCAGTTACTATTATTAAAAAAAAACTATAGAAAATAATGTTAATATCTGGTATAAATATTTTTTATGTAATGTATATCTACATCAATTTTATGTACAATTTTTCCTAAAATAATATATTTGATAGCAAGAGATGAAGTAGAAGGCGAATGAATTTAAAATAATTAAAAAAAAATACGAAATAAATTACAGATGTTTGTTAGTATCACTCGTAGTTGAGCACTTTAACTAAACATTATAAATCACTAGTGTATAAAACATTACATATAAGTATTGGCAATCTGTTTCATAACTAACTAACACTCTTAAAAATTTCATTAATATTAGACATATCCCATGAAAGTTATAACTAATACGTATTATTAAATGACACTCCAAATTATTTGCATTACTAAAAACATTATCTAATACATAACGAATAATAAAATGAGAAAATGAAGGAAGATAATATCATTGACAAGTAATAAGTTTATGAAAGTTAACTATCTATATTTTGGAATGAGTTCAGAAAACGAATTATTCATAATATGTTTATGCTCTTAAATACTCTCGTAATAACAAGCGAAAAACTGTCGATGATAAATCTTCGGAAATAGATGCCAATAACAATAACTGTATAATAATAATAGGTACTCGCCCTACTAACAGCTTATGCAATGTAATCCTCCACAGATGGTGATCGTAGCGAGCTTGAGGCTATGATCCAAACAACACCAAACAACTGCAAAAGAAAAAATTTAAACATGCTTTAAAAAGCGACACTTAAATGGCTGGCTCCAGGAACGGGCTTCTATGTCGCCTGCACAAACGGAATTAGCTTACAGGAATGCAACATAAATAATAATCACTCAGTCGAAATCATTATTCACACTATTCGCACAGCGCACTTCGGTGCGATCCAGTGCAGAGGCGTAAGAGGCCTATCCAGTCCTGAAAAGTGGCAATGCGTTTGTAATCAACCTTTGATGAAGTTGCTTCATTGATGATTGCTTACGAACGAAGTTTGCGTAGGCACTTATTGTCGATAACGTGCCCATTTGCCACTTCATCCCAATCTAATAAGAGAATTGCACTAACGACATCTTCAAGCAGCACGTGGAGTCAACGTCTAGGTCCCATAGCATCATCGATAATAGAGGAAGGTTCGAGAAAAGTTTCAATATTGTGTGGGGCCCTGTCATTAGTTAGTTGCTTGGCTGCTTGCTCCCCGTGGATGTTGTCGTAGATAACCTTTTAAACTACATTTGAATTATTACAATTTCGATTTTTTACTAACCAACAATTATTCTACGGACTTTTTTCATTAGAATCGCATTCATAAACCAAGCATGAGAAAAGTCTTTAGAAAAACACTGCTACAATTCATTACCATCGCCGAATTCATTTTACAGAATATTTGTCTTATGTGTATTTTTCTTTAGTGCCTCAACGTTTTATTTGTTGATCAGTACAATAAACTGATTTTTCAAGGGTTTTCAGGTAATCACCACTACACAACAATTATAAATAACTCTACAACAGAAGCAGCAAAAATACAAAATTCTACACCGGTACACCTTAAATTTTGATAAGATTGCTCACTACTTAATTGTATTGAAATAATAAGTATTGTATTATTAATAGTCTCTAACGCTTTGTACATTTAAACATTTTTTCATATAGTGAGTACTCTTACATTTTAACACACTAACTTTATTAAAAGCAAAATATTTTTTTCGTGTATTCTATAACTTCTATCGTCAGAATGAAGTAATCGAATTAATTACCGGCTTAATCTTAGTTTATACTTATTTACCTACAGATTCAACTTGAAGTGCATCAAACATACAAAACACAAACATATTTTCTAAATGTTAACTTTAATATGTTTTCTTTGTAACTAATGTAATTTTTCTTTTTTATTCTTTTACTTCATTCTTCTTGCCTTTTTGGAGATACAGTCTTAAAAAACACTTGTTCGCTGTCTTTTGTTTATGCGATATCATTTGTGTATGTCGAGTCTTTGCGATAATTGTAAAACCTGTTCAGAATTATCAGTCGTTTGTGCTAAATGTCCGTCTTGTGAAGATTTTATTTTCGTATTGTTGTCAATGTTTTGAGTGTTGAATTCCATTTTAGATAACATGTTAGTATTGTGTACGAAAAGTTGTGTTTGTGTCGTGTTCGTCAGGTTTTTATTAATTACGAGTTGTTGTATTATTATTTTTAATAATCATATACAAGCGCTAATCACACTCATTACATTATTATGTATACCGAGAATGCTAACTGCATGCATTTTATCTCAATTTCTTAATAAATGCTTTTTTATTATTTGTAATATGGAACGCTCTGTGGGTTACAATTGGTAATATAAGTCACGAGGCATAAATAGTGAAACATCCACTGAACAATTAACAAACAACAACATAAACATGCACATACTGAAATATATTAGAGATTTCTGACAAAATTTCCGGTTTTTCAACGAAGCGTAATATAAAACTTAACAGGGCGCTCTATTTCACCCAAACTTTAATTCCAGTCGTACTTACATTGTATTTTTCCGACAGTCGCAACCTTAATGCCGGGGATGGATTTATCTGTCACCACACGCCTCACTCCGAGCCCTCGCGACATGAGTCCCGCTCTTGCCATTGCCCTCCCTATGATGAAGTCCATGAACATTGTTCCAACCCAGTGCTTCGACAACATGGCGTACCACAGCGAAAAGTTCGAAGAAAAGACTGAGAGTAAAGAAGACAGTAAAAGCTCCAGCCGGCACGATTCCATTAAAAGTGATAATACGATTAAAGTTAACAATTTTAAAAACGAAAGGTACATCGATAAGATAGAAGATAAAACGGACGCGAAAACACCTTTACTAAGGGATCATAAAATAGAATCACTTGACGAAACTAAACTTAGAGACAACAAGGTAGAGAAACGTAAATCATCTGCATCGACATAACAGCGACGGCATTTGTCATGTAAGTTATGGTTAAGATTTTTGTTCTACTATGGACAAGAAACAAATTAATTTAACAATACCAAAAGTAAGTTCTTTGACACACATAGTACTAACAGTGCAGCAAATCAGTTTGGTAGGATATTAATAAAACTCCTGTCATGTCAAACACTAAGTCTTTCTTTCTTTACTGGGTATTGTTCAAAATGATTTGTTTCTTGATCACGGTAGGACAATTGATAAAACGAATAAATAATGGTATTGCTAAAATTTTATCAACGAGACCAATAGAACTAAGAATGTTTTCCGTGTTTACTATGGAGTGTTATTAATAATTTCTTTCACAACTTGACAACAATGGGACGATATGAAAAGCGAAATTAGTAAGCAATATTACAAATAGCGAAATGAATGAGCGAGCGTTGCGATGAGCCTGTTATTCTTCTTTTTTATTTCAAAATTGGACGGTTTAACTACGCCGATGAATTTGTTTTGTTCAACAATATTCAGCAAGAAATTTTTAAAACGTACTTTCAGTTATTGTTATAGATTATTAAAGTATACCGTATTCTGAAAAATATTAAATCCTAATGAAAAAAATCTATTATAATATAACGTTGGTGTTAAGTCCAGTACGAAAATATTTTCTTTATTACATTTGTATTGTCTTAATTATACTTACTAAAACTTTAATCCTCTTTGGAAATAGTGCAAATAAATGATTGTTAGTATAAACTTTTGCGTTACTTAACAATTTCGTGAATTGAAAAGTGACAAATATCTGCAAAAGTTAAACAATGATCGCCAAGACGGAAGTAACGTTTAAAATATAATCCCAATTCAGTGATCTTCGTCAAATTTTGATCACGAGTACAATTTTGTTCATTCACAATGTTTTCAAACGTAAACAGAAAATTAATCTCTTGCCTCATCCGCGATATTCCAGTCGTCACAAAGCTTTTTGAAATATTGAATATTAAGTACCTAGCAGTCTCTTTACAAAGAGAAAAATATAAGCCTTCGCAAACACTGTTAGATATAAAATGATTGACGAAATGGAGGATCTTGTTATATCAGACGATAAAGGCCGTGATAGGTGTACGATCTAAGTTAGTGTTTAAGCACTATTGATATATTTTATAACACTTACATGTGTCCGCTTACAGTTACTGCGAGTTGAGATTTGGTTTTGATATAAATATTCATGAACACCACTTCTATAGAAGAAATACTTATTATCTCTATTAATAGGAGCAGTTAGGATTTTTTTATATTTATATTCACATTCGTTATAACACTATTTTATATTTAAATTTTCCTCTTTATCTTTATTAATAAAATTGAATTGATTTTGTTTGTCTTCGTCCCTTTCATTTTTATCCATCTAAGATAAGATTGAAATATCTATTAATTTACCGTTATTAGTATTGTTAACTGGAAATACTTCTTTGAAATTAAACTTAGTATCACAAATGAATCTCAACTCAATGTGTCTTAACTGTATATTAGCAAATAGTTGTAATTTAGTGTAATGCATTGTATCATTTACATGTGGTACCATAATCGTTATATCGTAGACATAAATATTCTCAGATCTTACTGCTTGTGTGTTGTCACGTAGTGATATTCTATTTTTAACTTTATTTTCTCAATATATAAAAGTATTGTCCGAATTGCTTTTGACTACAAAAAAATGACTATATTTATAATACCTACCGTTATCTTATTACAAAATTCTAATTTTTAAATTACTTATTTGTTACTCTTTTATTACCACTATTTTAGTAGGTATCTCAAAATATTTTGAAATATGTTATTTATTTCTCTCAATATTAACTCTTACGCATAGTCTTAATTATACTCTGACGATTTTTTATTAATATAAATGCAGATATAAATAATAACACAATTGCATATCATTTTAGTACTAATGATTTTAGAAATGTCATTGAACTGTGGTGACATAATCTATCTTTTGCATAAATAACGGCAAAAGTACTCGTAATTACAACCATTCAGAAACAGATCCATCGAGCATATGAACAGTGAGGGTTCAACCCCACTTAGACGCTTATAATCTCAGACCCCATTTGCTAAGTATAATAAATATATTTTTATAAAATGGACACGCGTGTAACTCAATTGGGTTGTTAACCATAGTACCTACCACTTCTTTCAATCATCCAACGAAACACACGCAAAATTTATCAGTGACGGTAGTGCTATCCTGGTCCATTCCTGCTGATTGTGAAATATGTCAATACATTCTAGAGAAGGGATTCTTCTGCGACTTTTCGATTGTGCTCTGTGCTTTTTTACTGAAACTCTTGTTTTAACGTTGTCTAAGAAACGTACATAACATCTCAGACTTCTTCATAAAAAGTTTGCTGGAATAATAAATGTATAATAAAATTAATACCAAAATGTTGGGGTTCATATCAGAAAAGTTCATTACTTATATTATCTAGCCAACGAGAGGTCACTCCCCATTTGTCCGAACAAAGCATTTACTGTATGTATTAACAAAGCATTTATTGTATGTATTTATTCATATGTATGTATTTGTATATATATTATATATTTATATTATATTATATATTTATATCATATTTTAACTATAAATATTAATTTCCAGTTGTGCACACCTAATTTGCCTTACAAATGCACACTCCGATCCCAGGGCTGCTGGAAGAAATTTCATCTTGAAATAAGTAGTCCTTTGTACTTAAGTCTATAATGTCTGTTTTTTATGTATTGTTTGTGTACAAAAATTATAAAATAAATAAATAAATAAAAGCATATTTGTACGGGATATCCCTAAAGACACATGAGTAGCTAATATCCCTCGACTCAGTGGGGTCACACCCTAACCGACAATTCACGTTCTCGTCGAGCGCAGTTGACAGCTACAGAGGGGTTGAGTGTCGTGAATTCACGTCATTATGACCAGCTCTGCCCTTTAAAGCCTTGCCCATTTGTGTGGGGTGGACAGAAATAGACGTCCAGGTTTTTGGGTCAACGGGGACGGAATAAGTTAGTTCACTTAGCTAAATGTAGTTTTGTTGTTACTAAGATTGCGTTGGATAAATACGATTATGTGACCTGAAATTTCAATTTTCATATCAGATACATTAAACTGCTAAATCAATATTAGTTAAAGTAGAGATTTAAAAAATACACTAAAACGCGTTAATCTTAAAACTATTATTGTGAAAATACTGAATTTTGCATAACAGCAGAATTGTAATAAAGGTTAATAATTCTTTTTATTATTTTTTTGAACAAAAAAGGATCACATTTTGCATAACCACAGCCGAATTGTAGTCGAAAGCAACTGTTAATATAATATTGGTTAACTAAACTATTATTCTTATTATTTTTGAAACAAACATGGATCATCTGTTATTAAGAAATCAAACATCCCAATTCATCTAGAGCCTTAAATACTCATAAAATGGCTTTTATAAAAATTGTTGTAACTTTACCCGTGGTGTCCCAAGCAGTTTAATTTTTTTTTTATTGCCTTTATTTATTGTGATAGGGAAGTACATTTCCTCCACAGTATTTTTTTACTATTAAAGCTAAGTATCACTTCGTTTAACCTCCGTCAGTGTTTAACTCATTGAGAAAATATTTTAATTCGCTTATGCTCTCCAGGATTGCAGGCCACTTTTAAGAATCGCACAATTCTATATCAATATCGAGTAAGCAAATATAAAATGAATGAAATAACACACAACATTCCAACTTCATCCTAGTTTTATATTAGGTCAGGATGAAAGGGAGCAAACTCAAAATTACGACAATTTGAGTTTAAATACTTGTAACAGCTCTTAATATAAAAGATATATTCCCCACATATCACCTACCAAAATTTATGTGATGACTTCGTGCATGAAAAGGCCAACATAAATCTTATGCCCCTTTAATGACCTAATATTTGAAGAAACTCTCCTGTGCACACAAATTTGGTATTTGAAAAACAGAAAATTTCGCATTTGGTAAATTACCTAATGCGAATCTTTTCCAGCAAGCAAGTTTAAGCTATTACATTTTGGGTTGGATAATGTTTGGATAATAACACATGGGCTACTGTTCATACTTAATATCAGATGGATTGATTTAAAACACCTTACGACAAATCGTAACTACATCGTATCCTATGTTGTGCTAGCGCCCTCTGCCTTGATCATTCAAAGCCGTTCAATGTCTGTTAAATGCCTCTTCATTTAATTTAATAATAATACTATATTAACTACATCATTGTAAATAAAAATTAGCGTTAACAATTTTATATCTCAAAAATTCGTATATAATCACTAGACACATATCATTCGCACTCTTTCATTCTTGGTGTTACATTATTTTTATACGTGTATAAATATAGATTATATTTAATAGTTAAGGGTAGATAGTAATAAATTACTTGATATAACCCATAACCACATTATACACACTCATTGTTAACTTATCCTAAATGTCCAGTAAAATATAATCATGTTCTATACGTAATTATAATTAAATGTATATTAAATATGTATGAAATGTAACTGTAATTATTTAAATACATATAACAAGAATAAATGAAGTTTAAAACGTCCCAACCTCACCTGTATTAAATATTCCTCAATCAAGAGTCCTATTAAAAGTCACAAACGCACTAAATACTGATACTTTTAGTAATATGAAGTGAAACAACATCGAGTGTAGTCGGGTGCTAGATGGATAACCCTTAGGAGCTAAATTACATGCTAGTTTTGACTTACGTATTAAATGTGAGAACATGTATTCGTTGAAGAGGAGTCGTTTAATTTGAGGCCTTATGAGCAGCAAAAACTGTGACAAATTAAATCGTGTCTTCACAAGTCACAAACAAAAGTTCAAAAAGACACAAACGCACTAAATACTAATAATCCTGGTAATACGAAGTGAAACAGCATTGAGTGCAGTCAGGAGCTAGATGGAAGACCGTTAGCGGCTAAATTACACCCCCTTTTTTACTTACGTATGAAATGTGAGATCGTGTATTCATTTAAAAGGAATCGTTTAATCTATTCAGGCCTTATAAGCAGTAAAAAACTGTCCCAAGTTAAACCGTGTCTTTTTCAAGCAGTGAAATGTTACAAACCAACAAGTAGCTTGCCTGGGGTCACTACTGTTAAACTCGTGACTACATTAGTTATAAACATCAATAAGAATCTATATAATGATTGTATTTAAATTGATCGTGCTATGTTATTATAAATATCATAAATCAATAGAAGTCGCATCATAAATAAATGGTTATATAAATAAATATTATAAATGCATATATTTAATTTTATATAATGTAATAGATTAATAGTAATGTTTTTGTCTCTGTGACGGTTTCCTTAACGCCTGCCATTTTTAGTATAAAAGGGAGGGTATTATCGTAATATGGATCATTCTAATAATTCGCAAGTATAAGACGTTACTCTGTCCGAATGTATTCTGAAATTGTATACGTGTAAAATCGTGAGAATATAACAATGTTGTACATAATGTGTCGTTTACTTTGGCCATCCAATTCTACTTCTGTAACAGAACATTAATCGATGGTGGTATGTGCCTGGCCTTCTTTAGACGTGAGGCAAGTGCCTCGAAATAAGACCACAAGTTAAACCTTAAACGGTGTCTTTTTAAGCAGTCAATATTTCATCACCATGGTGGTAAATGCCTGGACTTTTTTAGACGTGAGGCAAGTGCCTCGAACTAAGACAAAAATGTAGCAGCTACTCAAAAAAGCAACTGATTTGAACCAAACACGGGTTAAATCGGTATAGAGTATACACGAGATCCTACACAATCCAGATATCACAGGTCAAAAACTCTCTCGTCAACCCATTATTGTCCCACTACTGGGCACGGGTCTTCTCTCAGAATGAGAGTTTAAGACCACGAAACTCGCTTTTCCTGAAAGATTAAAACAAATAACTTCCATTCTCAGTGGTATACCTTTATAATAAAATTACAGTTACATTTCATATTTAATCAACGTTACGCAAGAACTTTGCACCCATTTAAGTACCTTTCTACCGTTTAAGATATATTTATTGTTCTTAATATTTTATTGATGTTAAAATGTAATTTGTTCTAGTCTCCTGTTATTATTAAAGAGTTTGTTTTTTTTTGGAACGAAGTTCCTTAACGCATATCTTTCAAAGTTAGTTGACGAGGAGCTAACTCTACAATACGCTCATTAGCTACAGTTGCTTAAGCAGTCGATAGCTTTAGCGATAAAAGATTTGTTAACGCAACTGATAATTCTACTGTCGAACCATTTCAGCGACTATGTATTGGCCTATTGATTAACACAGATTCGTAAATAATCGACTGCTAACAGATTATTTTAATCAAATGAAGAAGTAACGCTTGTCGGCCGGTCAAGCGACATATATAAGCAACAAGATGGTCTTAACAGCTATTGCTTAAGCGATAGTAGCCAATGAGCGGTCAGCCTATAACAATGGAAGATGACTTTGATAGTTTAATGTCTACATAATTGATATAGTATGAAATTTTATTAAATTGTTTTACTTCAACTGAGATGGCGAAATACACGAACTACAGTTTACGATAGCGATCGTTGCCAATGGTTATCGATCCTCGACAATCCGTCGTCAGCGGTCGCTCGTGTAATCTCTTATATTATTAAATGTCCAGATTAATGTTGTTATAATTACATTATGATTAATATGATTAACATTTATAGCATTTAAATTTCAAATTATTTTTTTGTTATAGCCTAAAGAACTTCGTTCCTTGCGAGTGTCCTTCGACATCTCACTTTATATCTATTGTAATTACCTCCTTTCCAATTTCATTAATCATTAATTACGTAAGATACGCATAAAATGCAATAATTTTTTAAATAATATGTAGATAGCACGATCTTTGTTTACGAAAAAATGTATGTATATAATTCTTTAAGATTTTAGTATTTGCGTAACTTGTGTATTATACCTTATTGTATTGTACCAATTAGTGAAATAATTTAATTAATTATTTAATCTTAAACACGCGAATACATTTAAAGTGAATTATTTTTTTTGCTCGAATCGCTTGAGCATTTGCTAATAATATAATGATAATTGTATATAAAATAAAGCGGATTATGAGGACCATTTATGAATGTAACATTTAATCTTTATCCTGTTATTATTTACATTAATTTATCCGTTTATTTCAATGAATAATTGTAGGCAAAGAAAACAATAATATCTGAATTCATTACAGTCATAATTGGGAATCTTTGAACTTTAATTAAACGCAAACCAATACCAACATTAAATTAACTGGATTACAAAAAATAATTCATCGACATTTTTTTCAAAATGCATGTTGGGAGCATATGAATATACTCGTTAATTTATTACTAGTAAACAACAGAAAATCGTGTTTCTTGAAGTTGCTTTATCTTTAGCTTAATACTAAGCTATCTTTATTGAATTAAGTTTTTAACAAAAAAATTCAAAAAACACTCTTATTATTAATTTTACACAGAATACCATTAATAATACGAATACCAAGTTATTACCATGACGTAAAGAAATTAGAATTGTTAAAAATCGATCCACAACTGAAATACCTTATTTGTAAGGACTTCTTTATTTTCCTAAAGATCCCTGAACAGTCCAATAAAACCTTCACACTCAATGAAGCAATAACATCGAACCCGGATCCCCTTTGCCCTTTTTGACAGCTGACAAAGGAAAATATATCATCGTTTGAATAATCCGTGAAATATCAAAAATTGTTACTTCCCGTGAACTGATATATCTATGGGATTACGTCAAATCTTCAATAATGTTGGTAATTCGTTCTTATGAATCTTTTATCTGTCGGTGACAACCTTATTTAGTATCCAGAATAGAAGATATAAAATATATATTTTAAAGGATTTCAAATTGAAGCATTTTTGCTGTCTTTAAATGTCACGACAGGCTATTGATAAAAAAAAATAATAAAACACGCTTTCTACACTCATAGCCCCACAGTACCATAGACACACACAAGACTAATACACAAACACCCAGACCTAGAACAGGAATCTAAACTCATCATTCAAATACCTGTCTGGTCGGGAATCGAACCCGGACCCATTGCGCGTCAGACCGGTATGGTAACGGTTTGTGTATTCGTCTTGTGTGTGTCCATGGTACCCACGACACAGGAGAAAATCCTAGTGTAGGGCTATGAGTGTAGAGAGCGTGTGCACGTGACTTTTACAGGAAGAAAATAATGCTAGCTAACCGATATACACATTAAGTTATTAATGTTCAAAGATTCAATATTATCACCCATTTAATAATACCCTTAATAGGTCAATGCCATTTTATAATAAGTACATTATTAACATCACAGTTGAAAAGTATAACCATATATTTTACAAAATTAAAACATAGATAACATTTTAAATATTTCATCGAATGAATGTATTTTTTTATTTATAAAGATTTCCAAATAAATGTATGGTACGGTAATTGGTCCAATACATAAAAGCTATATTCTAATTTATTGCTTGGATTATATATTAGAAATTTAATATGTGGCAATAAATATATACCTAAATATACTATTCCTTTTTCTACTATCTATCAGTATATAATAATTGTTTTACATTGTATATTTACTTTAAAGGTTTGTTAAGAGCACAGCATTGTAGTATAAGGCTTACATTGAGTAAACAGGGCTTATTGTATAGCGATCTATATAATTATACATACATTATACAATTTTGAACAATACAAAAACAAATTATTTGAAATTGTTCATTAAACATGTGAAATTATGGAATTGTTTCATTTTTAACATCATCTCTTATCATCATCAACTATCATCAACTTTCATCATAACATACTTATGCATTATACACATAATTATTTTTTATAGTATTGATTGAAGTAGCAACGAGCATGCATTCCACTTGATGGTAACTGGTCACTGTGGCCCAATAAGATCTGTAAACAACTTCATATAGAACATGGGTTCTATCTGATGTCACAGATGCGTTGCTCCCCGAGGACTAAGATGGTCGCCCCATATAGAAGTGTGCCGGTAACCACACCCTCCCAACGAAACGCAAGAACTGTTTTACGCTAGAAATAGTTGTGGCGGCGGTACTTTCCCGGTCGAAAAACTCTGGTTCTATCACCTTCAAAAGTTATTATTATTATTTTATTACCTTAAATAATTTTGTATCAATATTCAACTGCATTCAATTTAGTTCTTTAGAATATCAAGTTACATACCATTTACGATACCGCAAGGAAAAAAAATACTCTGAGGTGAATTAGAGTGCAGCTTGTTTTTATATAGTAGTATAATGCTTAAATAAATATCAGAATTTCGTATAGAATTCGCATATAATTCATATCAGCCATACAAAATATTAGTAACTTATTCCGCACCTCCTATCCACTGTTCAAAACTGCTGATACAATTTTACAGATCTAGCTGATACAATTTTACAGATCTAGAGGCTCAAATTGCAACATTATATGCAACACTAGTTGAATCCCGCAGCTTCGCCCGCGTTAACAAAAATCGATTGTCCCGTGGGAATAAGATATTTTCCCACTGTAAAAAGTAGCCTAAATGTTAATCCAGAGTATCAGCTCACTCCCTACTAAATTTTATGAAAATCGCTCCAACCGTTTAGACGTGAAGAAGTAACAAACATACACACTCACAAACTTTCGCCTTTATGATATTAGTATGATAACAAAAAAAAAACAATAATGTCGCGGTAGTAACACCACAGATACTGCAATCACATCCCCAAGAGTGCTACAAGAGTGCACTTCAAGTTATAAACAAAAGAAATAGTCTCCATAGGATTAGTACTAGCGTGACACACGAGAGACAGTTCAAATCGACGAAATGACGACCCGCGTGGCGCAGCGGATACCATACCGGTCTGACACGCAATGGGTCCCGGGTTCGATTCCCGGCCAAACAGGTATCTGAATGATGAGTTAAGATTCCTCTTCTGGGTCTGGGTGTTTGTGTATTCGTCTTGTGTGTCCATGGTACCCACGACACAGGAGAAAATTCTACTGTGGGGCTATGAGTGTAGAAAGCGTTGTTTTTTAATCGCTGACAGTCCCCAATGTCTCCATTTAATGGGTATCATCACTGTTTGTGGTCAACGAAAGACACCGCCTGTCATCTAACTAATCGTAGTAGTGGCTTGCTGTTGTTGCATAAATCATGCTAAGTTAATGATGAAAGTCGTTGATCGCTCGCTGTTTGTGGTCAACAACTGACATCGACTGTCACCACCTATCATCAGTAAGTAATGGCAGTAGTTGGTTGCTACTGTTGCATATGATGCAGCAGTAGCAACCAACTACTGATATTATGAGATATTATGAGCAGTGATAGCCTAATGGTTGAAACTTGCCCTCTCAATCGGGAGGTCCGAGGTTTATACATTAATTATCATTGCTTTTCGGTGAAGGAAAACATCGTGAGGAACCCGAGAGTTCTTTAAAAAAAAAGTTCTCGGAGGTGCGCGAAGTCCACCAATTCGCACTTGGCCAGCGCGGTGTACTATGGCCTATACTCTCTCATTCTGAGGGAAGACCTGTGCCCAGCAGTGGGACAATAATGGGTTGACGACTGTTGCATAATCATGCTCAACGAATGATGAAAATCGTTGATCGCTCGCAGTTTGTGGTCGACAACTGACATCGACTGTCACCGCCTGTCATCAGTAAGTAATGTCAGTAGTTGGTTGCTGTTGTTGCATAATCATGCTCAGCTAATGATGAAAATCGATCGCTAGCGACTATCAACGACATACATTGTCGCTCATGGATTACCTCAATACTAAACTACATCTGTCCTATTCGCACGTGGCCAGCGCGGTGGACTGTGACCTAAACACTCTCCTATTCTGAGAGGAGATCCGTGCCCAGCAGTGGGACAGTAACGGGTTAACGACATACTATTAATACACTTTAGGTGGCATATCGGCTTAACAAACAAAAAATCCTGGGTTCGATCCAACGGCAGGCATTTCAGCACTGAATTCAGATTTATTTCACTTCATTCTTCCATAGCGCCTACAACATAATTTCAGCGTAGTAAGCACTTTGACTTTAGTCAAACTTGACATGACATGCCGGACTTACAAGTAGAGGGTCCCAGATTCGATCCTAAACATCTCAGGATCGAATCTATATCTATACTTCTATACTAATATTATAAACAGGAAAACTTCGTATTTTTGTTATGAATTAACTTAAAAACTACTGAACCGATTTTAAAAATTCTTCCACTTTTTGAATAACATTATCCCTGAGCATCGTAGGCTATTTTTATTACTAGAATATATAAGGCATCTTTGCTAAAACTTGAGTAATGTGATTCAAAGTTTCAAAAATTTAGTTCAAAATTTTTTTTCATTGCATACACTGCGATATCTATTGATAATAGAACAAAAACATGTTCTACAATATAAGAAAACATATCAATATCTACGAAAGACTTGGACACTGCCGCCGCAAAATGATCAGTGTACCCTTACGCAAAGCAGTCGTCGCTAATTTTTTTAGGACTACTATCGGAATAGCATCAACCCACTGTTGACTATGACCAAATCCCCATTACGGGTGGGGGAGGTACATGTCCAAAGTGGTGCTCAAATGTATAATGGTTAGATATTATAGTCTGCGCGAACGAAGTCGCGTCGGTTCTGCTAGTTCAGATATATTTCAGCTCCTCTACCCAACACAATCTCAGCGTGGAACAAATATAATATGCACAAATCACCACAAAGTCCACATCCAACAACCAGGGACCATTCGAAAACCCTTTTAAGATAAGCGCAGGGTGTATTTGCTTTGCGGGGTTGTTTAATTTTGTTTAAGCCTGAATGGAGCGACCTCATTGTTTCTACATTATAACCCTTAATGTATAAACCCTCGTTTAGCATTAGAGGTCACGGACAAGGGTAGCAATCCATTATATACAAGATTTAGTTCCCGGCTTTGTTCATAAGTCGAAAAAGACAAAAGAATATTTTTTTCGGGATCCGTACTCAAAGGTCAAAAACCCTATTGCTAAATGTATGCTGTCCTTCATACAGGAATATCACAGGATTCTATCTATTGGACCGTAATAGATAAACTGTTGAGGTTTTACACAATTTCTTTGAATGGGCACTGCGATAACAAATACTAAAAACAAAAAAAGGGTCAAGCTTAAGCTTAAGGTCTAGCTTAAGATAAAGTCCCTGTACGAATAACCATTATCTTTCGGTGTTTATCGATTTTTTTCTATATCAAAAAACTAAACATTTTTGGTATTTATGAGTTATACTTGCATTTGGTGAAATTACATAAAACTTGCTCAACTACATAGTATAAAACAAAGTCGCTGTCCGCTGTCTGTTCCTATGTATGCTTAGATCTTTAAAACTTCGCCACGGATTTTAATGCAGTTTTTTTAAATCGATAGAGTGATAAGAGGAGGATCACTAATTTTAGATTTTTGACATTTTGGTGTAACGAAGTTCGCCGGGTCAGTTAGGTTAGGTTAGGTTAGGTTAGTTCATAATATTCATAAATATGTTCGCTTAAATGGCAATTTAAACTAAATATGAAAGCGTCATCTCTATTTTGTAAATTCTAAAGCACACAAAATCCAACGTATAACTGCGAAAGTTATTCACAACTTTGTTGCATTGGTGTATTCAAATTAATTCGAACTAAGACAAAACCCGGAACGGTTTCTAGTTTTATACAAAACGAAGTTTGTCGAAGTTTAGTATTGAAACAGAACGGCGTACTAAGTTATGATAAACTTGCGTTTCGATAAAAGGGTGTGGTTGCCGGCACACTTTCACATGAGGCGACCATCGTAGTTCTCGGGAATAGCAACGCATCTGAGATTGACTTCAGATGGAACACATGTTCTGTATGTAGTTGATTACAGATGTCCATGGGCGTCAGTGACCACTTACCATCAGGTGGACTGAATGCTCGTTTGCTACTTCATTCAAATAAATAAAGCCTTTTCTTATACAATTGAAGACGCAAATTAGCATGCAGTGCATCTGATGGTAAGTGGTCATTGCCGCCCACAGAGTGCTATAAGCAACTATATATAGAACCGGAGGTCTATTGGAAGTCAATTACAAATACAGTGTTGCTACTCCCAAGGACTAAGATGGTCGCCTCATATAAAAGTGAGCCAGCGGCCACCCTTCCACCGAAACGCAAGAACTTCTTCACGCTAGAAACAAGTGTGACGGTGGTGCCTCTGGAATCAAAACTAAAAAGGTTCTAACACCTTTTGCTACCAGATTCACTTACCAACAGCTGGATTATTTAGTCCGTTTAATATATATCGGGAACTCATGATATGGATCTGTCAGGTACATAGACCGTGGTCACGACGGTCCATATAACTGGATTGAAATATCGGCAAAATTTATATAAATAAATAAATTTTGTTATCAAAAAACATGACAGAACCAATTACACTTATTGACACATTTATAAAATTAAACAAATTAAATATTTCATTACATTAACATGTCCAAATTAGAAATATTAATGAATAGGATTTACAAGTGAGTTATCAATCAATATTTGCAGAAATTATTTAGAATAGAATTAATAAAAATAATACTATAACATACAATAATAATAAAATAATTAAAAAACTTAAAAAAACGCAAGTATTTTTTGCATATTAATATTCCGCGATTATAATATAATATATTATACTTTATCATTCGCTTTATTAATTGTACAAAAAAGTTATATAGTGACAACACATTCTTGAAGTTCATACTGAGTTAACGCAAACATAAGTTTAACGCGTTGAGAAGTATCAAAGTTTTGTATTGAAACGCGTCGCCACCAACAACGGAACGAATTGTAAGAAACACCTTGCTTCTTGTTACAAACTTCACCTGTTTGGTTATTAGCAAGTTGGTATAAACTTTGTATCTTAGAGTATCCATGATCGTCATTTTGTACCCACACGTTTTTTATCAAATTGTCTTTTCATCAAATTGTCTTTTCATCAAATTGTCTTTTCATCAGATTGTCTTTTCATCAAATTTTCTTTTCATCAAATTGTCTTTTCATCAAATTGATTTTTATCAAGTAACAAACGTGCATCCTGTCCACCTGATGATAATTGGCCACTACCACTTTTACATGACGCGACTATCATAGTCCTCGGAAGTAGCAATGCATCTGTGATTGACTTCAGATGGAACCCATGTTCTGTATGAATTGATTACAGATGGGCGGCAGTGACCAGTTAACATCAGGTGGACTGCATGCTCATTTGCTACTTCAGTCAAAAAATACTACCGACCAGGGACATCTGTAAGAAACTTTCAATGGAACAGGAGTTCGATCAGAATTCGATCAGAGATGCGTTGCTCCCCCCGAGAACTTACAAGGCAACCTAATACATAATTACATAAGTAAGCTGTCTGTCGCTCCATACCGCCGAAACGCTAGAACTTTTTCACTTATCAACGTTCATTAGATACCTACCCATATTATCACTACATAGTATAAAACAATATTGCTTCTCGCTGTCTGTCTCTTTTTTCGAAGAGGATACATTCAATAGGTACTCAACGCCGCGGGAGCGACGCAGGGTTAGGTATGTGGGATTTCTACCGCACTAAAATCCTCCCGGAGGTCGTCCTTGGCGCTATAAAGAGGACTCCGGGACCTCCAAAGGACTGCAGCCGGAATCCTCTGAGCGCGTTGCCCCATCGGGCTCCTCTCAGATGGGCGGCTGGGCCCACCGCTCCATCTAGTCTTTACGACGATATGCGACCACAATACCACAGACCACATACCGCCGTCCTTCCTGGGATCGCCTGGCTGGACGGTTCAAGCTCCCACTCTAGCCGCCCGCAACCCTGGAAGCCCCTTTAAGTCGCCTCTTACAACAGGCAGGGGATACCGTAGCCCTATTCTGATCCCGGAACTACAGGGACGCACTGCCTGTCTCTATGTATGCTTAGATCTTAGATAGTAATTTAATTGAGCGGAGATATCTGATTTCAATAGAGAATAATAGTGCGATGAGCCATTAACTAATTTCTTAAGAGATTTTTTAATCTAATCTCTATTATCTTTTTCCATCCTTACAGATACAATCACAATCACGATCTTAAGAATCAGAAATGATTGTTCTAGTTGATTGTTGAATGCAGTTTCCGTTGAATGAGATGCACGCTCGGTTGCATTTTAATAGCAAAAATGAAGATTGAGAGTAAAAACATTGGAAGTACTCCTCTCATTGCAATCAGCAGAAATGTCTAGGATTTTTATAATGCTTTGGTGTAAAATATCAAACGAGTTTACTATAGTAAAAACGTTGTAATAGCGTTTATATCCTTTTTTACGAAGATAAACACAATTTAAAGGTGATTAAACTCTGTTTTTTATCTGATTGAAATCCAACATGCAGTCCAACTGATGATAAAAGGTCTCTGTCACCCATGGACATTTATTAGCAAACTTCATCTAGAACATGGATTCTACTCAGTCACAGATACGTTGCTACTCCTATCAAAACGCAAGAAATGTTCACGGTAGAAATAGGTGTGACGGTGGTACTATATACTTTCAGCAAACAGCTGCTTACATATTCGACCGATTGCCGAGCAGCTCGTCTCGATCCGTGCGAGCTTCGTACTTTCGTACCATATACATATACGTTAAGCAAACGCTCGGCCGCGCTACATTGTAGGCAGAGTTAGGGTGTTAGGTTTTTTTCGTTACTGAATTCGTTCGCTGCGCTCAAAGCCCGTGATAAAATCTATGCAATAGCTTAAAAAATGAAGAATAGATGTCGCATTCTAGAAACTTTGAGAACTTTGAGAATTGAAGGTGGTAGAACCAGTGTAGTTCGACCGGGGAAGTACCACCGCCACACCTATTTCTAGCGTGAAGCATTTTTTGCGTTTTGATAGAAGGATGTGGTTGCCGGCACACTTTTACATGAGGTGACCATCATAGTCCTCGGGAGTAGCAACGCATCTGTGTTTGACTTCAGATAGAACCCATGTTCTGTATGAAGTTGATTACAGATGTCCATGAGCGGCAGTGACCACTTACCATCAGGTGGACCGCATGCTCATTTGCTACTTCAGTCAAATAAAAAAAAAAAACTTCGGATGTTTTGTATGTCAATGAAAACTTACAAATAGGTAGACTGCTTTTGTTCGTTCGATCGTAGTTCGTTTTCTATCTCAATTTTATAAACAATCTATTGAATATTTTGGCGCAATCTATATACTTCGGATTCTTTATATGTCACTCACGTCACTGGCCACTGATACTCTCTTCAGAGGATTGAGTGTTCGCAATACGAATGACGGAACCCGAATCACTATTACGTGACTGACATAATTATGTAAAGATTTGCTACGTGTGGAGTAGTTTTCTTACAACTTGTTTTCGGTCGATTGATTGTTTATTTAGTGTTCGTTTTTAGCTTCAGAACTGAAATGGTGAGGAATATTGGTAATTGGAATAATTGTTGTGTTAGAAAATTGTTTGAGAATGAGATTTTACAACAACACTTACATTTAATTTGATAGTTATAAATTGGCTGTGAGTTAGGCAACATATTGACATTTAAATTAAGTAAATTATTATAAAAACATAAAATCGACTTTAAATAGGAAATATAATATATTATAAAATTACAAACGTACTCGTAGTTATTGTAGATTTTTATAATGTTTGTTTCCTTTATCGTCTAAAAAAATGACATACAAAACCTTAGACCCAGGTGATAAAAGTGCATGAATCATAAGATAGAATCGGACTTAAAACCCTTTTAATTTAACACTGACACGTAGTGACCACTCCATTGCGCAAATCAACATCATTCATATCATTACAACAATTGATTCAATTATAACCAGCCACATTTCCTTTCAACGTTCCACTATTATCTCGCCCTTTGATATATCAGGCGAATCTCTTAAACTTATTATCCATTATCCAGAACCCTTGTGTGACAGAAAATCATTATCACATCCCCTTGGTGAGGGGCCAAGAGTCCATCTGTCTAACGCTCATATATCATCAGTTTCGCTTATCCTAGTCGTTATAACGCGTCACTAAGGTTATAAATGATATCCAGCTTCCCCGGATTATGACCTCGTAAAAGTTTTCGACGGAAAATGTATATTAAACATAGTAGGTCATAAATCATGAGTACATTTATCATGGAAAACTATTGAAGCAGTTTTGTGGTTTTATTTCAATGTATTCGTATCTTGGACATTAGCTACAGGGAATTCTATAAGTTATTTGTATGAACTGTTCTTATGAGTTTGTTTATTGAGTTGTTATGAGTCCACCAAGTCGCACTTGGCCAGCGCGGTGGACTATGGCCTAAAACTCTCTCATTCTGAGAGAAGACCCGTGCCTAGCAGTGGGACAATAATGGGTTGACGAAAGTTCTTATGAGTTTATTAAGATTAATTAAAACCAATACCATTTTATTTGCATCCAAACATTGCGAGGCACATTGCACGTTAACGTTTTCTTTTTGGCAATGCTTTACAATGTTGCTATGTTTGCGAATATGTCAATGGCGATCGTTTTTAAGAAAAGTAATTCTCATACTAAGACTGCCGCGCTTTGATTGGAAAGTCGCATGGTAGAACAAGTCTTTTCCGACCGGAGATACTACCACTTCGCCACGCCTATTTGTAGCGTAATGTACATAGCTGTTGCGTTTCGGAGGAAGAGTGTGGTAGCCATAAGCCATACTTGGCTTTAAAAATTAATATACATTTTGGCTCCCATAGTATACTAAAAAAGCCAGGCCCTATTATCATAATAAAATAGTACGAGTATCTATACGTACTAGTCACCCGTTGCATCAGTCGAAATTCGACCGTAATTTAAATTAAAAAACTAAACTTCATATTGTCCAAAGTATTTGTCAAATTCAAACAAAATGTAATAATTTTTTTGCTTCACGTATTAATATTATAAAAGATGCAATATTGATTACAACACAAATTAACGAAAGAATTGTATGAAATATATGAACAATTTTCCTACATTAAACCAACGCAGTCTTCGCAATGATTACAATACAAACAAACAATTCATTACCCGCAATGGTTTTCTCATTTTCTCTGACACGGCAAATCTGGGCTTAAATTTTCTTGCGAGAGCATTCCTGCCTACCAAATATTTCTGTAGTATATGTTAGTACTACAGTAACTATGAGTGAGTAATTACGTAATTTCCTTGGGATGGCTTGAATATTTTTAATCGACTGCGTCAGCAGAACAATAATGTTTTTTGAACGTATATATTATACTAGCAGAATCGACGCGACATCGTTCGCGCAAACTATAATGACACCTTATATATTCTAGTAATAAATAGCTTATGTTTCTCAGGGATAAGGTAGCATTTTTATGGTGAAACAATTTTTAAAGTCGGTTCTGTACTTTTTAAGTTAATTCATGACAAACATACAAAAATACAACGTTTTCCTCTTTATAATATTAGTATAGATTATTATAGATTTATCTTGGCATGTCTATGTATTTCTTTAGCTCGCCTTACAACCCAAACGGCTCAATCGATGACATATAATTTGAATCGTCGAATTACTAGAGAACATTATAATACATATATTTTAAATTATGACCCGAGAGAAAAATGGAGAAGGCGTATTCTTTCTTTATATCAATCAATCAATATGGTTATCAAATGAAAGATAGTATATTTACCAGTACATACAATATGTAATAACATTTTTATCTTGTCTACTATTTTGCAGCAGTCTTGTATATTCAATACTCGGAGTTGAATGTTGAATATAAAGGACAATAAAAACTTTTTAACAAAAAATATCTACCGACTTCCATGTCACAAAAAAGTAAAAAATAATTTAAATATATTTTGGTCTAGAACATACTCAGTACTTAGTACATAGTCCTGAAGTCGGTGCTCGACATATTTCGCTGGACGACGGTAACTACGTCCTATATGAGCACCGACTTCAGAACTATGTACTAAGTACTGAGTATGTTCTAGACCAAAATATATTTAAATTATTTTTTACTTTTTTGTGACATGGAAGTCGGTAGATATTTTTTGTTAAAAAGTTTTTATTTTACACTTTTTAGTGACTATATTTTTATGTTTGTATTTAAATAAAGCCTCTAAGTTTGCTTTGTGCATCTACATATTCACAAAAATTAAACATAAAACACTTTTACAATTCATACAAACAGGGCGCCCCCTCTGGAAGTACCCCTCCATCATCAGGGTTGAGGAGTTGAAGGTCAAATTTTTCATCTTATATTGTTGCTTAGTAATCTTATAACATATACGTTAGTACCAGGTGGCTAACTTCTATGGCTCAGGCTTGCAGTACCCTGCATCATCAGGGTTTAGGAGTTGAAGGTCAAAATTTTAATTTTGTGCCTCTGTTTGGTATTATTTTTACATACCCGTAAGCACCAAATTGCCAACTCCTATGGTTTAGAATTGAAGTACCCCTTCATCATCAGGGTCGAGGAGTTGAAGGTCAAAATTTTAATTTTGTGCCTCTGCTTAGTATTATTTTTACATAACCGTAAGCACCAAATTGCCAACTCCTATGGTTTAGGATTGAAGTACCCCTTCATCATCAGGGTTGAGGAGTTGAAGGTCAAATTTTTGATTTTATATTTTTGCTTAGTATTTTCTTTACATAACCGTAAGCACCAAATTGCCAACTTCTATGGTTTAGGATTGAAGTACCCCTCCATCATCAGGGTTGAGGAGTTGAAGGTCAAATTTTTCATCTTATGTTTTTGCTCAGTAATCGTATAACATATACGTAAGCACCAAATTGCCAACTTCTATGGTTTAGGATTGAAGTACCCCTCCATCATCAGGGTTGAGGAGTTGAAGGTCAAATTTTTCATCTTATATTGTTGCTTAGTAATCTTATAACATATACGTTAGTACCAGGTGGCTAACTTCTATGGCTCAGGCTTACAGTACCCTGCATCATCAGGGTTTAGGAGTTGAAGGTCAAAATTTTAATTTTGTGCCTCTGTTTGGTATTATTTTTACATACCCGTAAGCACCAAATTGCCAACTCCTATGGTTTAGAATTGAAGTACCCCTTCATCATCAGGGTCGAGGAGTTGAAGGTCAAAATTTTAATTTTGTGCCTCTGCTTAGTATTATTTTTACATAACCGTAAGCACCAAATTGCCAACTCCTATGGTTAAGGATTGAAGTACCCCTTCATCATCAGGGTTGAGGAGTTGAAAGTCAAATTTTTGATTTTATATTTTTGCTTAGTATTTTCTTTACATAACCGTAAGCACCAAATTGCCAACTTCTATGGTTTAGGATTGAAGTACCCCTCCATCATCAGGGTTGAGGAGTTGAAGGTCAAATTTTTCATCTTATGTTTTTGCTCAGTAATCGTATAACATATACGTAAGCACCAAATGGCTTATTCCTATGGTTTTGGCTTTAAGTACCCCTGTATCATCAGGGTTGAGGAGTTGAAGGTCAAATTTTTGTCCCATGAATTTGCTTAACAATTTCATTATATATTCGCAAACATCAAACGACCAACTTTTATAGTTCAGGCTAGCAGTACCCCTGCATCATCAGGATTGAAGAGTTGAAGGTCAAATTTTTCATAGTAAATACCTATATAGTAATTTTATTCTATATTTTACTCAATTGGACTTCTCCAGCTAAGGTTCGGCCGACTATCACTAATTTTATTATTTTGCTCCAAAAAGTTGAAGATCCTATGATTAGAACCTTATCAAACTCTTATCAGACTACCCCTGGAGTACATCCTTTCTAATAAAAAAAGAATCATCAAAATCGGTTGGCGGGATATTGAGTTATTCATACATTTATCGCGTACATTGAAAATGCAAATTTAAGACTTATGCGTTTTTCTTATGGATGCCCTAGTCAAAAAAATACTAAAAAAAAATGGGACCCTATGACACGCACTACCTTTCAAATAAAAAAAAATCATCTAAATCGGTTCACCCAGTCCGGAGAAATGAAGTAACAAATATAAAAAAAAAAAAAAAAAAAAAAAATACAGACGAATTGATAACCTCCTCCTTTTTGGAAGTCGGTTAAAAAACTTGGACTCAAAACTATCTTGCCGAACAGACATCTCGTTTAGTCAACTGTGAGGCATTATACTGAAGCTAGCTTTTATTACCCAAGTAAAAAACAAGTTGATTGAAAAAATAAATGTGTTATTATTATATTATCACGTGAAGCAAAAACTTGAGACGCATTTTTAAGTAATATGCCGCGGACGGATTGCTATGAAATTTTGCACGATTATAGTTGGCGTACAGAAGGAGTGCAGAATGTTAATATTTATTTCAAATAATACATGTAACATACATAAAATCAACTAAAAACACATTACACACACCGTGCATTTATCACAAACACATAAATTATAAACGAAATAGAACATTCAATGTCTTATTATGAAAACAGATAACGTCAGAAATGTCACTGTCTTTGTCAAAATACCCGCTATTGCTTTTAAATGCGGCTTAGCTATTAAACCTCTTATTATATTTAACAGGTCCGTTCAAAATTACTTGAAAATTATTACATTTTATTTAAATTTGAGAAATATTCGTACTACTTTGGACAATATGAAGTTTAGTTTTTGAATTTTGTAATTACGGTCTAATTTCGACCGTTGCTACGGTTGTCTACTACATAGAAATAAAACAAAATCGCTGAGTTTTTTGCCGGATATTCTCTGTTAAGGTCGTGTTCCGATCCGGTGGTAATGTAAGAACAAATTGTAACCTACCATTAGTAAGTGCCCTCGTAGGCTAATACAAAATAAAGTCATTTCATTTTATTCCTATATCTATACTCATATTATACAGTTGTATATTATTATATGAAGTTATACAACATATCATAAAGAAAGTTTTCTGAAGTCGTGATGTTAACTTTGGCATCCAGAAACTTCCTGGCAGTTAGACTTCGAAAAATGTTGTTTTATTTGCTAACGCTTCGTTCTATTTAATCTAACTTCTTTGATAACTTTTGACAAATAAATAACGTATATCTTTTTATTAGAATTGTGGAACAATATCTTCCTTATTATCGGAGCATATGATGTTTCTTAAAGAAAATTAAATAATAAACAAGTTAATTAATACACAACGATTTGATGAGTTTATTATATTTCTTCATAATTATCACCGTACACAACTGTTTTCAAAAAAGAAATGTCGCTATTGCACATTGCTTTACACGGGCGAAACCATAAACTTTGATACTATATACTTTCTCACAAACAGCTGCTTACATATACATCCGACTTCCAAGCAGCTCGTCTCGATCCATGCGAGCTTCGTACTGTCGTACCATATACATACACGTTAAGCGAACGCCCGACCACGTTACATGGCAGGCGGAGTGAAACATGTTACATTTCTCGTTACGGAATTTCTTGATTCGGTCGCGGCGCTCAAAGCCCGCGATAAAAGCAATAGGTTAAAAATAGTACTATACAATACTTATAAAATTGAAGAAACAAACAAGTATGCAGTCAATTTGATGGTACTTGCATACTGCACCATCATTGCCATCCCATCATCTATAAGCATCTTGATACAGAAAATAGGTTATAAATAAGAACAATCACAAATTCGTTCCTACCTAAGATTTAAAGTCGCCTCATTTATAAATAGAGGCGGCAACAACACCTTTGCGCCGAAACGAAACTATTTCTAGCTAGAAATAAATTTGGCGATGGTATTTTTCTCCGTTAAACCATACATTTTCTACCACCTTGCAAACAAACTACTACAGCCAGAAATATCAACAATAATTAACTAACAGAAAACTAATACTTTTTGAAGGTGGTAGAACAATCGTTCGACCGGGGAAGTACCACCGCCACACCTATTTCTAGCGTGAAGCAGTTCTTGCGTTTCGCTGGAAGGGTGTGGTTGCCGGCACACTTTTATATGAGGTGACCATCTTAGTCCTCGGGAGTAAAAACGCATCTGTAATTGACTTCAGATAGAACCCATATTCTATGTGATGTTGCTTACGGGTGTCCATGGGCGGCAGTGATCACTTACCATCGGGTGCTCTGCATGCTACTTTGTTACTTTAATCTTATAAAATAATAGTACAACAAGTTTCATCAACAATAATTAATTAACAGAAACTAAACATTATGCAGGCTAAATAAACTGTAATATTATGCAGTTGAGCAATCAACTGAAAACTCCCTTACAGTCGGACTTTGCAAGAGTTATTTAACTTCGTTATCTGTAGCTTGCATTTTATTTGCTTTTAAAATGGAACTTTCTCGTACTACCAAATGGTGATTTTTAGCATAAACAATGTTAAACTGAAAGTAAATTATCGCGATAATCAGTTCGTCTAAAAAAATTCGTCTAGATTGTATTTATCGTATGAAATCAAGCATAACGCTATTTTGATTGTTACTACATAAGCCTGCCATCCTAGGGCCTGGCGTATGGTCTACTCTGGTTCCTGCTCTAAAGCAAACGGGTACTAACAATATGCGATTTTTAAATGCTTTTTCCCGAAATATAGATGCCAGCAAAAACGATGGATCATAATTACGGCTAAACTCAAAAAAATCGGTTGTTTTTAATGTCGGTTTACTAACGATAGTTGAACGTGACAACTTTATATGTATTTATTTTAAGTATTGTTGTTGTATTTTTATTTATATTATATTTTATCAACGCACCACTCGACCGAGTTACTTGTCGAATTGGGACACACTGAAAATCAGTGGCCGTGGTTCCCCGCGGTGAGGCTGAGTGTGGACCGTTTTGTAAAATTTTACTGCAGTAATGGTCAAATTTAAAAGTAATGTATACTGTTAAGTATGTCTTATTATGTTGTAGTATTTTTTTACAAATAAATATTTCTTTCTTTCTTTCTATTCATTGACACCACATTCACTTTTCACTGCACTTCATACTTGACGAAAACATGTAAATGTATTATTGTATAGCAGCTGTCTGTCTACGTAGATGCATCGCTCACTCAAGTAGGAGAGAAACAGTTGTCGAACTCTGCCGAACGCAAGGCCGATTGTGCCTGTTTGTCGCTCGTTCCACGGTCTCGCTTGCACTTCAAGCCTTAAATGGAACGCCTCAGGGCGAGGTAACGCCGCGTGAGTTACGTTTTATGGTGCGTGCATCCGTCCCCATCGAATTATAAGACGTTTTTACGTCAAAATGAAAATGTAACCCTGACCACCATACATCTGAATTGAATTATCAACAAAACGATACACAAAAACGTTAAGTACCTGTTGTTATCATTCGATAGTGTTAAACTCTGTCGGGATTCTCATAGACGGTTTCATAATATCATACTACCTGGTTTTAACACGTACCCCTCGTCAATAATCGACACTGACCCAGCATGAAAGACTTTACTCAGATATTCATGCAATTTTGAAGCACCGAATTTCGCCTGCACCCAAAAATAAAGCAAAACTTTTCATACAAATTTGAACTGTTTATTTTGCGTTACGAAATCTTCAGTAGGTACCCTGATTTTGGTACAGTGAAAGCAATAATAAAAATGTAATAAACAAGAAAATATGAACCAATATAATTTTATTTGTAGGCTGAGCGATCAAGGCATTGTGTGCTCAGGACAACTCGACATCAAAGAGCATTGAGGTTTTGGAGAAACACGCTTTATAATGAATAAATCGTCCAGTACAACGTCTAGTAAAAAAAATATATGGACAATTTTTTTAAATTAACTATTTTATATAACCTGCCAAATGAAGTGCAGACTTTAAATGCATTTTATCGTCAAGGATTTTTAATTATTAGAAAATTAAAATAGCAAAGAAGTATGCAGTCCTAATTACAACCGTGTTTTCTAATTTTCTACATTATTATTAGTTTGAATTATAATTACTGTTTCTCCTTAAAATACATAGTTTATTTTATTATTTAGTACCTTCTACCCGTGGCTTCGCCCGCACGGTCAAAGGGAATTAACATTAGTATATACTAGCATGATTCAAATGAATTTTACTAATGCCATCTATTAACGAAGTCTGAAACTATTAAATTTGTATCGACTAACAAAACATCGATATTCTCATGGAAATGAGAGAGCGCGGTAAAAAGTAGCCTTGACTTTCCGCCCTCCTAACTATCTCCCAACATATAAACCATATCATATAATAGCTATGTGGCGACGTGAAAGAAGAACGAACAAACACAATTTCACATTTATAATATTAGTATGGATGAAATTGAAATGAATAAGATTACATTTATGCTCAGAATATTAAAATATCACTACATTCGTAATTTTTTAACAAAGCTAGAAATAATGTACTTGATTATTATTATTTACTTGTCTAAGTTTCCATCATATTGGACAGGTGTAATTCCAATCCAATCGAAAATTTCAAGTTTAAATAAAGCTGACCTACATATTCAGACTTCAGAACTCTCAAAAACTACTTTACCACCGAGAAACTTAAGTTTTGGGACAGATGGCAGACTGCATTACGTGTGAATTTCACCGACTTCGGAACTTCGGAACGGATTCCCCAGTCCCTTGTCTTTGGCTCTCGACTCGAGAACCGTTTTGAGCTACGTATTAGTGATGTAACGAATATTCGATCGTATTCTCGTACTTTCGCATGTTGCATCGCAGTAGCATTCGCAAAAATGATTAAATGTTTGGCGAATATATTACTGCAGTTTGACGAGCATAAAGAGGTCACTTAATCTATAGTATACTAATCTATGTAAAAACAAGATGGCAAATAAAAAAAAAATACAAATAAAAAAGACAAACTCATTGAGTTTCTTGCCGGATCTTCTCAGTTGAGGTCGTGTTCCGATCCGGTGGTAGTGTAAAAAAAAATAAAAAAATGTGTAACTGACAATTTGTAAGCGCCCCCGTAGGCCTATGCAAAATAAAGTCATTTCATTTCATTTTCATATTTTAGACAAAATGTCGACTGCAGCCTGACGTCCAAAAAAACGGTCGCCAAATCTAAATTCTACCGCTCTACACTACTTCTATATTTTATACTGGTTAATAGAAATTAACCGGTTATCATAAAATTTAAACAAAATGAACAATCACATCCGCATGTCGATCGTAGAGAATGTTCGTACTAGCCTTTGCGAATATTTAAACATCTGTTACATCACTACTACGTATAGATTGGAAGCAACTATTACGTACGTGCGAATTACTGTGATGCAAACTTTGGAACAAATTCCATTTGTCCTTTGTCTTGTAAGCAATGCTTTGGAAATAGATATGTAATGATTGCACGTGTTTGTTATAGGAGTATGAGTCGATTAAATTATATTGTTAAAGGATATTAATTATGACAGGAAATAAAAAAGGGAATTCGACTTCAAGTCTCTGCTTTCAGATCTGGACTGTACTTTATTCACGTGGGCGGCTTTTAGTTCTTGCGTTTTATATGGAAGGGTGTAGTTACCTACTAATATCGTCCCTTCACAGGAAAGACCAGTGAAAGGCCCACATTAGTCCTCGAGAGTAGCAATGCATCTGTGATTGACTTCGCATCTGTGGTTGCTTACAGATGTCAATGGGCAGCAGTTGTCTCTTAACATCAAGTGGATTGCAAGGTTGTTTGTTACTATAATCTAAATTTAACAAATGGTGTATCTACAAACATTTTTTTAAAATTGGGATTGTAGTATGTAAAATTGTTAAAATACAGTCAAAATCGCAGACATTTTAAAAAGATAAGAAAATATTATAACCCTTACTTTCATTTAGTCATTGTTAATTTTCAAATGCTATTTCACTTTCATAATAATAGCAAGAACAAATAATTATAATAGCCATATTGTATTATTCAGTGCCTAAATAGTCGTACTAATAGTACTCTATATTCAAGTAAAAAAAATGATTCTTATTTACATTTTAGTAATATTACGAGAAAAAACAAGACATCCCCTATAAACAAGAAACCAAAGAAGATAATGAAAAACACTCGAGCAACTGGTCAATCTCTGATACTCGTATCGAACTCGAGTGTTGGGAGAGTGCCATCCGAGTCAAGAGCCACTTGGAAGTTTTTGTTCAGTTTGCAATATTGAATCGCGGGGTTATTTCCATATCTACGTATCATATTGTATTAATTGATGTGTAGTGTTCTGCGGCTTCACCCGCGTTTGAATAAATGTAACGTAACTTAATTTTGTAATAACTTTGGTAGTAGTAAATAGTACATGAGTTTAATTAATATTACACTTTATCTTAATGTTATCTCAATGCTTGTAGAATAAAATTCCTTTCTTTGAAAAAATCAAACAGAATTATTCAAGGCCCCTTAACTCCGTAATTATCGTCAACCCATTATTGTCCCACTGCTGGGCATGGGTCTTCTCTCAGCATGAGAGAGTTTTAGGCCATAGTCTACCGCGCTGGCCAAGCGAATCAAGTAACTACCTAATTGCACGTCTCTAACGCAAAGCGTTTGTAATAGTGCCATACTCTCGCCTCAATGTCAAGCATTTTAGCAAAAATGCGATGTTCAAACATACGGAACTTGAATTTTCTTGGGGGTACAACCCATTATTGTCCAACTGCTGGGAATGAGAGAGTTTTAGGCCATAGTCCATCACGCTGGCCAAGTGCGAATTCACATTTCACACACCTCCTTGTATTTTTTAAAGAACTCACGGGTGTGTAGGATTTCTCACGATGTTTTACTTCACCGAAAAGCAGTGATAATTAATTTCTAATACCCACATAAATCAGTAGTGCGTGCCTGGGTTTGAACCTCGGACCTCCCGATAGAGAGGGCAAGTTCCAACCATTAGACTATCACTGCCCTGAATTTTCTTACATGTATGGAAATCTTGGTCGTCCGCGCGATTATGAACACTTACACTTGCACTGAATAGGTCTATTATCAACTCGCTCCATCCACTTCTCGAGAAGACACTATTTTCTGTACCGGATCTTAAAAGTGGGGCAGAGTACTGAGAACCAAAATCAAATCGTTCGGTTATTATAGTTCGGTATTATTATTACTTTATCGAGTGTTCTATCTTAATCCTTAAAAATATAAATACATGTTAGAAAAGAAAAGAAAAGAAAAGAAAAAAATAAGTTTATTCGTGATAAGTAGGTACAACACATAATCGGTATTACTAAACTGTTACATAACCCTAACGCTGATGCACAGCCCTAGTGCATCGCGTCCCAGCCAGCAACCCGAGGAGCTGACGCAGCACCTACAACGTTCCCACATATCGTGGGAATACACGGGATTCCGAGATCTAACATCGACTTGGTTTCACACCTTTAGTTTTAAGACAAAATGTAGTTGTAATTTTTAGTTTAAAATAAATGTTAAGTATGGTTTTGCGTTTCTCTGCGACCTCCGGCCGCCACCAACATAACTAAACTATAAACAATGTTACGTGTATTTATTTATTTACGTGTATTTAAAGTTATATAATAAACTACCTTATCAATTAAAACAAATAAGGAAAGACCACATATGTGCCACAAAACTAAAAAAAATATATATTTAGAGAAATATAATTACACGTATGACGAATTCTTAAACGATGACTTAAAAATATAAATATACAAAAAATATTAAACTGCTAAAGTTATCAGGATTTTAAAATAGTGTCTAATTGTAAGTCTTTTATTGATAAATACGAGTATGTGAGTGCTATACATTTAGAACGCTTTAACCGGCATATTAATTTCTGGTGCCCTTTTTGAACATCTAATGTAATCAATAATAAAGTAACCCAAAAATTGACTAAATAAAGATCTTTCTTTCTTTCTTTCTATGAACATTCTTACATACACAAATATATTTCTATTTCGACTATGAGGAAAACTGAAAAACCAATAAAATTGTACGAGTAGATATTTAATGAACCCTTTTCCTGCCGATCCAAATTTATTTGGTATAAATATAGCGGAAATGAGAAATCTGGGAATGCCTACATCGTTCTTATACGAAAACAATCTCGATATGTGACTTTGTAACTGTTGTTTCAAAGTTTCTGAGGTGTGGTTGCCGGCATACTTTTATAAAAGGCGACCATCTTAGTCCTCGAGAGAGCATCTGTGATTGACAACATGTCAATCACAAATGCTTAGTAAAATATTATTATTATGTAACATGTAAGTAAAATATAATTATTAACTTTGCACTTAATATATAATTTAAATGACATAACGAAATATCTCATTTATCAGTGTTTTAAAATTATGTATGTATGCATAAAGTGTGTGTGTGTATGAAAAGTAACCGCCACCTAATTATAACTATGTCACACAGACTGTAATGGTTGAAACTTTCCCTATCGATTGGGAGGTCCGAGATTCAAAGCCAAGCATGCACCACTGATTTTTATAAATTATGTGCGTATTATAAATTAATTATCACTGCTTTTCGGTGAAGGAAAATATCGTGAGGAAACCTACACACCCGAGAGTTCTTTATGAAAAATGTTCTCGCGGGTGTGTGAAGTCCACCAATTCGCACTTGGCCAACGCTGTGGACGATGACATAAAACTCTCTCATTCTGAGAGAAGACCCATGCCCAGCAGTGGGACAATAATGGGTCGGCACCAATCGGTTAACATAACAAGTTTCACCGCCACTACGCATGCTCCACTTGATCGTAATATAACCTATTTTTATACCGTCTCGAGGGACTGTCATTTATAAGCAAATTCAATTATAAGGCTATTTCTTAGAACAGTAGGCTCTACAAACTAGTTACGGGCCATCATTCAATTAGCGGGATCTATCAATCCCGATATTAGACCGGGCCGGGATCTCATGGGAGTTTGTACGTCACTTTTGTAGCGTGCCTTTATAAAAGTCGATCGAAATACTACGCTTTGTATATAACGAAGTGAATAATATGATGACTTCCCACGCTCCGTGATATTACAGATTAATGTGGATCATCCTGATAAACAACGCACCGAAAGAAAAGTATTCAGTAAATGCTTTTTTTTATAATTTAACCTGACAATAAGGCTAATAGATGAGCTTTTTTTTGTTTTCGAGGGGGAACCTTTAAAAGGTACCCGACGCCGTGGGAGCGACGCAGGGTTATGTGGGATTTTTACCGCACTAAAACCCCCCCGGTGGCCGTCCTCGGCGCTGAAAAGGGAGGACTCCGGGATCTCGGAACGACTTCAACCGGAATCCTCCGAGCGCGCTGCCCCTTCGGGCTCCTCCCAGATGGGCGGCTGGGCCCACCGCTCCGTCTAGTCTTTACGACGGTATGCGACTACACATACCGCCGTCCTTCCCGGGATTAATAGATGGGCTACCTGATAGAAAGTAGTCACCGTCGTCTATGGACATTCGCAACACCAAGAGTCGTCAATGCATCGCCGGCTTTGAAAAAGAGCATTTTGCAATTTTTTTGACGAACCCCATGTCATAGCGCTCCAGGAATACCTCAGCAGGAAGCTCATTCCACAACTTGCACGTCCGTGGCAAAAAGAGCGTACATGTGGCAAAAACGAGCGTGCAAATTAGAAGTACGTACATCCTTAGGTAAAGATATTTTGAATATTATATTTTGTGGACTCTAAATTACAACCAATTTGTAAGATGTTATATGCCATTACGGAAAAGGGGCAGCGAATTCTTTCGCTTCACAACACACACCTTTATGGCATAGTGATCGAGCCTCGTAGCCTAAATGAAACTTGCCCGCTCGGGAGGTCCGACGTTCAAATCCCAAGATCTAACCACTGATTTTTCTAAAGTTATGTGCGTACTACTGTTTTACAGTGAAGAAAAACATTGTGGCGAAACCTATAATACATAACTGAAAGTTCTTATAAAAAGTTCTTAAAAGTCAATTATGCCCTATATGACTATGCCCAACTATTGGACAGTAATGGATGTCGTTGCATCTTAGTTATAAGCACATATATACCTAGGAGAATAGAGCATGTGAAGCTGGAACTACTTCAGACCATATAATTTCATCTATCAAATATTCACTCAATTCATATTACTTTTTTTGGTCATACCGCTTTTATATTTTTCTGTGAATTTTGTTATGAAATGAAATGTCTTTATTATGTATAGGCCTACGGGGGCACTTACAAATTGTCAGTTACTTTTTTTTCTTACACTACCACCGGATCGGAATACGACCTCAACTGAGAAGATCTGGCAAGAAACTCAGCTGGTTTGTCTTTTTTCTTATTTATATTTGTGATATCATTAGTTATATATTGTCAAAAGGGTCGTTTGTAATAGCGCGGACTTTGCATTTTAGAAAGTCTAAATGGGATGGAATCTATAAACCGTTATACGTACCGTTAGAAAACCCTTGGTGTAGTTTGTGCCGTGCATAAATCGCAGAATCGCAGACGTGAGAAGCCACGATGAATATCTTCGAATTTGTACACTATTGATTATGTTACATCTATCGCGTCGAATAACTAAAATAAATAAGGAGTTGTTATAATTCAATTAATTGTTTTTAACATGGTGACAACCCACTATTGTCCCACTGCTGAGCACGGGTCTTCTCAGAATGAGAAAGTTTTAAGCCATAGTCCACCCCGCTGGCCAAGTGCGAATTGGTGGACTTCACACACCTCCGAGAACTTTTTTTTTAAAAGAACTCTCGGGTGTGTAGGCTTCCTCACGATGTTTTCCTTCACCGAAAAGCATTGATAAATAATTTATAATACGCACATAATTTAGAAAAATCAGTGGTGCGTGCCTGGTTTTAAACCTCGGACCTCCCGATCGAGAGGGCAAGTTTCAACCATTAGTTTACATCATTGCTCTATCATAAACACTGTGCTGCTCTGTCTTAAACATATTTTCACGTATATCTTTTTGCTAGAATAATTCAGTTATTATAACTCTGTATTACATTTTAAGCAGACGGATCTTTACTCTAGGGAAATTTGATAACGACTGACAAAATAGTGGCAAATGTGTGACATTTGCCACTAATTTGTCAGTCTTTAGAGACAGATACGAAACTTTACAAAACCGAAATGCTTCCAAAGCGTATCCTTGTGAAGCGCTATATGTAATTTACTAATGTTAGTTTCACCATGTTTAAACTAAAAGTAGATAATTATAAGATATTGCTGTAATTACATAGAGCTGCTTACATCTAAGTACAAGTTATTAATTATACGTTTGCCCATTAACCGACTGAAATGTGTACCGAGGCCGGATTTAATTAAAAACCGCTTTGACGAAGTTGTCCAAGTCTCAGTCATCCCGGATTCCGTTTGGCTGGTAATGAGAAAGTTCTTAATGACATCAAGGCTTGAAACTCCAAGACTTCATTACTGCCATCTAGCGGAGAACTGATAGACAATGGGATTTTGCTGTGGTGAAGTAATCAAACAAAAATGTTTTACGTTGATGTTATCTGTCAGTCTGTAATTCGACTCGAGCTGATATTTCATTTTTATGCTATTGCATAGCTTTTTCCGCGGGCTTTGTGCACCGCGACCGAATCAAGAAATTCCGTAACGAAAAAACCTAACACGCCCTTAATGCGTCTACCATGTAGCGCAGCCGAGCGTTTGCTTAACGTATATGTAAGTATATGGTACGACAGTACGAAGCTCGCACGGATCGAGACGAGCTGCTAAGAAATTGGACGAATATGTAAGCAGCTGTTTTGAGAAAGTATATAGTATCAACGAAAAAAATTTGAATTAATATCACAGAAAAAATACTACATAAATAAATAATTACAATTGCATAAGTTGATAGAGAAATGATATATAATAGCTTTACCGCAGCAGTTCCCGAGTGCCACACGTTTTTTAACCGACTTCCAAAAAGGAGGAGGTTATCAATTCGTCTGTATTTTTTTTTTTTTTTTTTTTTTTTTTTATATTTGTTACCTCATTTCTCCGGACTGGGTGAACCGATTTAGATGATTTTTTTTTTATTTGAAAGGTAGTGCGTGTCATAGGGTCCCATTTTTTTTAGTATTTTTTTGACTAGGGCATCCATAAGAAAAACGCATAAGTCTTAAATTTGCATTTTCAATGTACGCGATAAATGTATGAATAACTCAATATCCCGCCAACCGATTTTGATGATTCTTTTTTTATTAGAAAGGATGTACTCCAGGGGTAGTCTGATAAGAGTTTGATAAGGTTCTAATCATAGGATCTTCAACTTTTTGGAGCAAAATAATAAAATTAGTGATAGTCGGCCGAACCTTAGCTGGAGAAGTCCAATTGAGTAAAATATAGAATAAAATTACTATGTAGGTATTTACTATGAAAAATTTGACCTTCAACTCTTCAATCCTGATGATGCAGGGGTACTGCTAGCCTGAACTATAAAAGTTGGTCGTTTGATGTTTGCGAATATATAATGAAATTGTTAAGCAAATTCATGGGACAAAAATTTGACCTTCAACTCCTCAACCCTGATGATGCAGGGGTACTTAAAGCCAAAACCATAGGAATAAGCCATTTGGTGCTTACGTATATGTTATAAGATTACTGAGCAAAAACATAAGATGAAAAATTTGACCTTCAACTCCTCAACCCTGATGATGCAGGGGTACTTAAAGCCAAAACCATAGGAATAAGCCATTTGGTGCTTACGTATATGTTATAAGATTACTGAGCAAAAACATAAGATGAAAAATTTGACCTTCAACTCCTCAACCCTGATGATGGAGGGGTACTTCAATCCTAAACCATAGAAGTTGGCAATTTGGTGCTTACGGTTATGTAAAGAAAATACTAAGCAAAAATATAAAATCAAAAATTTGACCTTCAACTCCTCAACCCTGATGATGAAGGGGTACTTCAATCCTAAACCATAGGAGTTGGCAATTTGGTGCTTACGGTTATGTAAAAATAATACTAAGCAGAGGCACAAAATTAAAATTTTGACCTTCAACTCCTCGACCCTGATGATGAAGGGGTACTTCAATTCTAAACCATAGGAGTTGGCAATTTGGTGCTTACGGGTATGTAAAAATAATACCAAACAGAGGCACAAAATTAAAATTTTGACCTTCAACTCCTAAACCCTGATGATGCAGGGTACTGCAAGCCTGAGCCATAGAAGTTAGCCACCTGGTACTAACGTATATGTTATAAGATTACTAAGCAACAATATAAGATGAAAAATTTGACCTTCAACTCCTCAACCCTGATGATGGAGGGGTACTTCCAGAGGGGGCGCCCTGTTTGTATGAATTGTAAAAGTGTTTTATGTTTAATTTTTGTGAATATGTAGATGCACAAAGCAAACTTAGAGGCTTTATTTAAATACAAACATAAAAATATAGTCACTAAAAAGTGTAAAATAAAAACTTTTTAACAAAAAATATCTACCGACTTCCATGTCACAAAAAAGTAAAAAATAATTTAAATATATTTTGGTCTAGAACATACTCAGTACTTAGTACATAGTTCTGAAGTCGGTGCTCATATAGGACGTAGTTACCGTCGTCCAGCGAAATATGTCGAGCACCGACTTCAGGACTATGTACTAAGTACTGAGTATGTTCTAGACCAAAATATATTTAAATTATTTTTTACTTTTTTGTGACATGGAAGTCGGTAGATATTTTTTGTTAAAAAGTTTTTTTAAAAAAAAATCTTAGTATTACCTACTTGTCCATAGTTAGTAGTATTTCATACAAAAAAATCTTGCTAAGTGCAAGTTATTAATATTCACATTATCTTTGCCTGGTAACACCGAGTATTGATCGAAGTACTGATGTGTTACTCTTGAACACTAACATGGTCGTCCTATAAGAAATTAAGCCGGAACTTACACTCTTCTTACGAAACGTAAGAACTGCTTTAAGTTAGTTATAGTGGGTCAGCTGTATCTCCCATGTTTATCCATCTCATTCTCTACTTTTGAACTTGCAATTTACCTCTTCAAGCAAAGGTACCAGTGTTCTTTTTGTTAAAACTAGCCACCTTTCCTCCATTCATCTACATTAAAAATCAGTTATCACTAGTCAAGCAAAACTTTGAATTGCAAAAATGTAGTTAATCGACTCCAACGATTTTCTGTTCCAATACCGATTTTAAACTCAATTGAATGACTCTTTTTTCATTCTTCACTGCAACTTTTCCAAAGAACTTAAAGAGACTGATTGCGGAAATTCTATTTCGAGATAATATTTTAAGAGTTCCAAATCACGGAAAGGGAAAGACTGTTACGCTCGTCACGTAGAAGCGACGTCAAGCGCGAACGTCTTGTATATTAACGCGTTGTTTTCGTGAAGCAATTCAACCCCCACTCCGCTTACCATGTAGCGCGGCCGAGCGTTCGCACGCGTATGTTTATGATACGACACTAAGCTCGCACGGAGCGACGCGAAGGAGCTGCTCGGAAATCGGACTAATATAATAATCAGCGATTTGTGAGAAAGTATATAATATTAAAGAAAAACACTTGAGTTAATATCAATAAAAAAAATACCGCATAAATAAATAAATAATTATAATTGCATAAGTAGACAAAAAATGCTATGCAATAGCTTTACCACGGTAGTCCCCGAGTGCCACACGTTTTTTTTTTTTTATTTAAGTAATTTAACTAAGGTCTAAGTTAATTAAGTTGTGCCCAAACAACAAGGAAATAAGATTTCAATGTGATGATAAAACCTTAATCCTTTCGAACTAACAATCATTAAAGATACTTTGGTAGTCAATATCATTCTAAAATTCAAACTCAGTCTATTTACAAATATCTCTTCAGTTGGCATAATACTGTGCACGCCTAACCAGTAAATCCTAAATCCTATTTCAGTTACATGAAACTCGAATATTTAGTACGTGTCGATGCTATGGAACGTGAAAGCCTAAACGGTGCATTTATCGTATTCGAAAAGCCTTAAGCGTAAGCCTGCAAGGTGCAACTAATTTTATACTGTTAGAAAATAGTTTAATTTGTTTTAGTATTATTTTTTTTATCTGACTGAAGTAGCAAACGAGCATGCACCTGATGGTAAGTGGTCACTGCCGCCCATGGACATCTGTAATGAAATACGTACAGAACATGGGTTTCATCTGAAGTCAATCACAGATGCATCACTACTCCCGAGGACTATGATGGTCGCCTCATGTGAAAGTGTGCCAAATTTAACTATATAATATTATTTTGATAAAGTAATAACTATTTTATTAGTCACCCATCTTAACGGTCGAAATTCAACCGTAACAGAACTATAAAAGATGCGTGTTCTTTCATTAATTTTATACATGTTTTGTGCATTGCAGTAGAAACTATTAACCTGACTAATTGTTGTTCCTAGGCATTGTTAGGTAAGGACGGCGGTATGTGTGGTCGCATACCATCCTAAAGCCTAGACGGAGCGGTGGGCCCAGCCGCCCATCTGGGAGGAGCTCAGTGAGGCAACGCGCTCAGAAGATTCCGGTTGCGGTCGTTTCGAGTTCCCGGAGTTCTCTTTATAGCGCCGTGGATGGCCACCGGGGGGTTTTAGTGCGGTAAAAATCCCACATAACCCTGCGTCGCTCCCACGGCGTCGGGTACCTTTTGAAGGTTTCCCCCTCGAGAACAAAAAAAAGGCATTCGGATAGACGAAAATCTGGATAATCGAGTGTATGAAAAAAAGCAGGTTTTGTAAGTATGTAGTGTATAATGCTGTGTTTATTACAGAGTTATTAACAGATCCATATTCCAACATACGATGCATGCCTTTATTAACGTTAATTACGTATGTATTTTTCTTAGGTTACGTACATACAAGCAAAATATTAAAGGAATCTGTATTTGGTAATCATAAAAAGAAATGAGAATAGCTCAGGAAATCATAGACCTAGATCTAAATAAATCTTATGTAGACAATCATGCGACAAGCTTTTTTATGATAAAAAATTGGACGATGCAGTAAAATGGTTTGACTATTACATTTTTTTTCCTTTTCGTCCATTGAAATAATAAAAGCTTGTTTTTAAAATATTTTTTAATATTAACTTTTTATAGAAATGGGAACCATGTTCTTGGCCTATTTCTGTTTACTGCTATATCATGAATTTGTTTCAGCAGTAGTAAACTCATACAATAAATCTGATATTTTTAAACGGAAAATTTAACTCGTACTTATTGAAGTGAAACTTCTTTACCGGAGTTGGAAAAAAAATTAGTGTAACATTTTTTCGTTACGTGCCATCTTTTTCTGTTACGCGCCATCTTTTTTTTCCGTTACGCGCCATCTTTTTCTTATACCTACTACGCGTGATATTAGGTAGATTATTATAGATTAGATTATTAGATAAAGTTTAATAAAAGCCTTTTATTAAACTTTATCTAATTTAACTTTATTTAACCAATTTCTGTAAAGTTGCATATAGTAAATTATTTTTTGAAAAATAACATAAAGAAGTTTCACTTCTTACGAGTGTGCGCTAGTACAGGCACACATTTTTTTTTCCTTTTCGTCCATTGAAATAATAAAAGCTTGTTTTTAAAATATTTTTTAATATTAACTTTTTATAGAAATTTGAATCATGTTCTTGGCCTATTTCTCTATATTTCTGCTATATCATGAATTTGTTTCAGCAGTAGTAAACTGATACAATAATTCTGATATTTTTAAACGGAAAATTTAACTCTTACTTATTTATCTCAAAATCTCAAAGGTTTGTGAAGTCTACCAATTTGCTCTTATCAGCGCAGTGGACTATAGCCTTATATAACTATAGCCTTATTCAGAGAAGAACCGTACCCAGCAGTGGGAATTTTAACGATTAACTATTAGCAACAAAAAAGTAAAATTCTTATCAAAAGGAACTAGACTGAAAAGATCAAAACGGTTTATTAAGGCAAAGGTGTCACTGATAAATAGCCGACAACTCCCAGAGACGAATGTTCTCAAACCTCAAGAACCCAAGTTTCCAAGAGCTTTGAGCAGCTGACGCGCTTCGTTTAATTACCGTGGGTTTTTAATGAGATATACTTTGCGGAGCGCAGTTTAACCCAGATATTGGTGTATGACTATACAGTAATTGCGTTTTATATATCTACTAATTCAACTAATTGGTCTGTTTTCTTTTATTTTTTTTTATCTGACTGATGTAGCAAACGAGCATGCAAGCCACCTGATGGTAAGTGGCCACTGCCGCCCATGGAGATCTGTAAGCAACTTCATACAGAACATGGGTTCTATTTGAAGTCAGTCACAGATGCGTTGCTACTCCCGAGGACTATGATGGTCGCCTGATATAAAAATGTGCCGGCAACCACACCCTTCCATCGAAACGCAAGAAATGCTTCACGCTAGAATTAGTGTGGCGGTGGTACTTCCCCGGTCGAACTACACTGGTTTTAACACCTGCAAATTTATTGTATTTAAAAAATAGTTTTATTACTCTATCCCAGAGCATACGTTTTCCAACTTAACTTAAAAATAAAAGCATCGATCATTTTACGACGTAACGTTAATGTTGAACACCACGCACGCCATTCAACGACGATTTACGACGTCAACGCTATCATGAATACGGGTCGTTAAATTATAGACGTCGCTGAAATGAGCCTAATAATAATGTATAATGTAAACAATTTACGTGTAATATGTGTTATTTAGTTGGTTGTGGCAATAAAGTAAACATTATTACATTTGGTAAACAATCTTGTTGGGTGTTACCTATAATATAACAAACAACTCATTATTTATGAGCACAAAAGACATTGAAAAAAAATTAAGATGATAGAAGAAATACGATTCACACAGACATATGTATGTGAAAATAATCAAAATGTAAAGCACACATATACAGTGTGGTCAAAAAGTCGTGGATCAAACGAAACTAGTGGTTAAATGGGACCATCAGCAGCGAAAAATTGTTCTACGGGAGGGCTTTATGTTCAACCCTTGCAGAGTTATACTGTATTTTGTGTTTTAGTAAGAAAATTTACTTTTTTAACTAATTCTTATCAAAATTTGAAAAATTCAACATTCTGTATCATTTTCGTAATTTTCATTACATTGGTACTAATGTATCCTTGCGTTACATGCTATTTATGGTTATTTATTGGGTTAATTAAAGATTATGATAAGTTTTAGGATAAATTATTTTCTCAAAAGATAACTTTCTATTTACTTCAGACCTCACTGTGAAAAAAAAATACTCTACCAAAAAGTGACCCTGTATTACAAGTTTTGGCGCATTTAATAAGGATTTTGAAAAGGTATATACATGGCTATGCGCGGCTTTTAGATATCAAATCCATGCATCGAATCGCAGTCATCAAAAGATATTTCGAGGACGATCATACGTAGCAAGGCCAAAGTTAACCCAACTATAAAACTCGATTAGGCTTATTTAAAATTTATTAGGGAACAAGTTGTTTGTCCCTGTGGTTCCAGGACTTGAATAGGACTACGGGTTCCCCAACTCTGACATGAGAAGCGACTAAAATGGGCTTTGGAGGTTGCGTAGAGCGTAGAGGGTGCGGAAGAGCCCGAAAGAGGCATCGCACTGTGAGGACTCCGGTTGTGTTCCATTAGAGATCCTCCACGCAGCACTGTGGACAGCCACGGGGAAACTTTTAGTGAGGTTAAAGTCCCACATAACCCACGTGGCCACGGCGTCGAGTACCTTTTTTTTTGAAGGTTTACCCCTCAGAACAAAAAAAAACGATACAAGTTGTTAACAACAGAAATGCATTACGTTAAAATTACGTTAGGTTACGTAGGAATTTTATTAGACGGTGAAAATTATGTATTATGGTCAGAGTCAGGAATTATGAGCATTTATTGTGAAATGTTTTGTTTTTTTGAAACAATTATTTCACATTCATTGTTTTGCTTTTTCATCCTAGAAAGCTATTAGAGCCACTCATGGCCATGTGTAATACCTTTTCAGAATTCCTATTAAATGCGCCAAAAATACAGGGTCACTTTTTGGTAGAGTATTTTTTTTTCACAGTGGGGTCAGAAACAAATAGAAAGTTATCATTTGAGAAAATAATATGTCTTAAACTTATCATTATCTTTAATTAACCAAATATACAACATAAAAAAAAAGTATAACTCTGCAGGGGTTGAACATAAAGCCCCGTAGAACAATTTTTTGCTGCTGATGGTACCATCTAACCACTAGTTTCGTTTGATCCACGACTTTTTGACCATCCTGTACATATAAACATGTATGTGTGTGTGTTTTTTTTTTATTCGCTATAACAAAGGATAGCATAATGTCAACGTGTCAAAGAATAACAAACACGTACAATTAGTTACAACACTTAGCAAAATATTTATATACAAATTATATATTAGTATTTCAATTCAATTGAAATTCAAGTCCGTTTAGTATAAGAAGACTTCACCTTCATTAACCTGGATATAACACAAAAGCTAAATCACGAATAAATGCTGTACGAAAGCTAAATACTTTTATCTTAATAACAAACATTGTTTAACCGCAAAGCAGAAACAGAACAAAACTAACCTCGCACCGATAACTGCTGTTAAATTGAAAACGGTCTCAAAAAATATAAAAAGTACAAAACTCTGGGACAAAAGTAAAAAAAGCAGGAACAGAGAATTAAAAAGCGGAGTCCACGAGAACATTTAGCTTGAAAAAAAGGAAAACAGGAACAATTGTGGTGATTAAGGAACTGTGCGAGGAATAGGGTGACCAACTTGCTACTATTGATTAAAGAAAGACGGGATTTTCCTGATTCTAGATATATAAATGGTAACGTATGAATCACGTATACATTAGCTTTGATATATAAGTATGTGTTACATATGTCATTGACATGTTCAGTTTCTCCTATTAGCATATTAATGGCATATGATCTGGTAAACCGATTAATATCCATCCGCTGATCATGGATCTCTAGTCAGAATGAGAGGGGTCCAGACCATAGTCCAGCACGTTGGCCTGGTGTGAATTGATAGAAGTTACTCCATTGAGACCTTTTTTAGAATGCTCTCATATGTAAGGAAACCTTTACGTCGTTTTATTTTACCCACCACATCTCCACACCGTAAAACCAAAACGCAACAAAGCTTAACTCTATCAATATTATGGCAGAAATACGTACGATGTATATTTTTGTGTAATCGCCAAAGATTGAGAAAAGAGATGTAATATTTAAATGTAGGTCCCTCATGATGCAAAAACTTGGCGAACGAATGAGATTCCGTACAAATCGCAGATTTCATTCGCCGGCATCGATGTCTCATTGTAAAGTGTTAGCTACATATGGATTGCTAACACTGAGGACCAAGCTAGAACGTCTTGGATAAGTATGTATCCCTTCCCATCAGACCAGAATGAAGCAGTGCGTAACTTTTCTATAATTAGACATCATCAATATGCACGGTGATGCTAACATTAAATGACCCACGGCTGACAGAAATAGATAAGAAGAATTGCTTAGTTAAAATATTTATATATTGGTCTCTCATAACACAAAAAACATGGTGATATTAGTAGAACTAATATATGGTGATATTAGTAGAAATTAGGCACCGATGTCTTACTGAAAATGCCACGCGTGTCTGCACCACACCACCTTCATTACAGCTCCTAGTCGATTTTATACCTAAAGTTAGCTACATATGCATTGCTACCACTGAGGACCAAGCTAGAACGCCTTGGATAAGTATGTCCCTTCCCACCAGACTAGAATGAAGTAGGGCTAAACTTTTCTATAATTAGACATCAATATGCACGGTGGTGCTAACATTAAATGACCCAGGCTGACAGATATAGATAAGAAGAATTGCTTAGTTAAAATATTTATATATTGGTCTCTCATAACACCAAAAACATGGTGATATTAGCAGAACGAGTGAGATTCCGTACAAAGCGCAGATTTCATTCGCCGGCACCGATGTCTTATTGAAAATGCCACGCGTGTCTGCGCCACACCACCTTCATTACGCGTCCTAATCGATTTTGTTCGCTGCGTGTTCTACGCAATTTTATTAATGCATTGAACATTTCTTATTTCACTCATGGAGGGAGAATTGCAACGGACCACTAGTTCATATCAATTTATAATTTTTAATGACATCAATAGTTACCGATTCATTGTCACCTTCATTTTCATAAACATCATGTCATGCCACATACATTGGTTGATGACGCGCCACGTGCGTCATGGGCCTGGCTGACTAGGATGACGCATATGTTCCGTTATTAGCCTCTTATAATATTTTATGCATATTTTGTAGTTTTATTTTGAAATTGTGATAAAAGGTTTACTTTTCCTGAGATATGAAATATAATTTTGCATTAAGAGCCAAGCGTGTTATTGACTTAAGTGTTTATTTTAGGATCGAAAATGGTAATATTCGTGTTTGAATTTTTTGACCTGTTTTAAGTCTATTTTGATATGATGCGCCTGACGCGTCTGTGGCAATGAATCGGTTAAAGCAATGAAATATGCATTTTAATTAACAGAAGGATGGTAGGTATAACTTCAATATTCAACTTTAGTGGCACTTTCATCTGCTGAAGCAGTAAAAAGCAGTGATAGCCCAGCAGTTGAAATAGGACCTCTCAATCAGGAAGTCCAAGGTTTAAAACCTAGATATACCTCTGAGTTACTATTATCACTTAGATAAGAGATACTAAAATTAATTATCACTCTCTTTAGTAAAAAGACAACGTGAGGAAACAAGACCTGACTCTATAAAATGTCATAAGTGTAATGGGTTTAGACAATAACAGTAGCTTGTCTAATTCTATTATTAATTTAAGTTCTGTTTCGGGAAGACTGCTGAAGAGGAATATGGCTTTTTTGGTTCATAAGCGTGCCAACGTCATATAGGTATTTCGTACATTTTCCACGGGTTCGCTTGCTACGAATATACGAACACTATTGAAAAGAAAAAGAATGAAAAACAAAATGGCTGTCGCATCCGCAAGCGTATTTCAACGAAGCGTTTTACACGATCCGTTCTATAGTATAAATGTGGCTGTGGTACCTCCCGGATAAACTGTGTACATTTACCACCTTTCAAAATAGTCGCTGTAGGTCCATATATTTCGTCCCTGTAGTTCCAGGATCAGAATAGAGCTACGGTATTTCCTGTCAGTCGTTTAGAGGCAACTAAAAGGAGCTTCCAGTTGTGGGCGGCTAGAGTGGGAGCTCGAACCGTGCGACCACACGACCCCGGGCAGGACGGCGTAGCGTAGCGTAGCATACTGGAGCGGCGGGCCCAGCTGCTCACATGAGAGGAGCCCGACGTAACAACGCGTTTAGACGACTCCGGTTGCTTTCCTTTGGAGATCCCGGAGTCCTGTTTTTAGAGCCGAGGACGGCCAGGTAAAAATCCCACGTAATTATACGTCGCTCCCACGGCGTCGGTTACCTTTTGAAGGTTTCCCCCTCGAAAACAAAAAAGGTCCATATATTTACCACTGAGAACACCAATAAAACTAAAAATATTTCTATCTTTCATTTTGTAATCTAATTTTATTAATATTATCTATCAGTCGGATTACGCTGAAATTCGACACACACATATTTGATAACCCAAATGAACACATGAGATACTCATTACCACAATAAACGTGAGCGAAGTAGGCAAAACTGCGGGAATATCCTAGTACAAAATAATTTCTAAATGTATAAACTTTATATGATGATTGTAGAAAGCAATCCCAGAAATAAATACAATACCCTATTTCTAGCGTGAAGCATTTCTTGCGTTTTGATAGAAGGGTGGGGTTGCCGGCACACTTTTATATGAGGCGACCATCTTAGGCCTCGTTAGTAGCAACGCATCTGTGATTAACTTCAGATAGAACCTATGTTCTATATGAAATTGCTTACAGATGTCAATGGGCGGCAGTGACCACTTACCATTAGGTGGACTGCGTGCTCATTTGCTACTTTAATCAGATACCAAAATACAGTACTTTTTATAACTTACTAGCTAAGCCCCGCAGCTTCGCCTGCTTTAAAATGATGTATCGATTATCGAATATAAATCGATGTATCGATTGTCCCGTGGGAATAAGATATTTAGCCACCCTACAAAAAATCTCCCTACCAAATTTTATGAAAATCGCTCCAGCCGTTTAGACGTGAAGAAGTAACAAACACACACACTCACAAACTTTCGCCTTTATAATATTAGTATGACTAAAAGCGGTCACGACCAAGAAATTGATAATCCTTTAATCTTATGGTTTAGGTACATGTCCGACACGGACACCAATTAATGTTTAATTCAATTTAACTGGAGCAAACCTAATCAATCAATTGTACGCCAGGCTTATCTTGTTACCATTAATATAAATGGAGATCCGATGTAATAGATTTAGTGACAAAATTACAGCTTAGTGTCGGATAGCTGGATGGGATTAGACTTCGAAATAGGAAACTAATACCTAGTTTCATAGAATCTAAACTGAACAAAATATTTTATTAATACTTAATTTCTTATATATTTTTTTTTAGAATCTATTGTTAGTTTTTTTTTTGTTAAAGGAAAGGAGCTAGTATATTTGTACATACGTATAGTATGTAATAAAAACCCAGGCAAGATAAGAATCTTACCTAAGGTAGGACACAGACCTATTGCTACTTCTGGGGATAAAATATCTCTCCGTTTTCGCATCCTTCAAGCCAAAACACAGTAGTGCCATTACTGCTGTTAGGCAGAAACAGGAGTGGAAGTAGTGCTTCCGTAGTCGAATCATGATGTCTTAAAAATCACTCCCTTTTACCGGAGCGCAAAAACTATTTCACACTAAAAATGTGGTAGAACCAGTGTAGTTTGACCGCGGAAGTACCACCACCACACCGACTTCTATTTTGCCGGCACACTTTCACACGAGGCAACTATCATAGTCTTCGGGAGTAGCAACGCAACTGTGATTGATTTCAGATGGAATCCATGTTCTATATGAAGTTGTTTACAGGATTCCATGGGCGGCAGTGACCACTTACCATCAGGTGGACTGCATGCTCGTTTCCTACTTCAATCAGATAAAAAACTCCATTTTCGCATACTTACAGCTGTTAGGCAGAAGAGAGTGGAAGTAATGCTCCTGTAGTCGAATTATGAAGAGTACTAATATAATAAAAATTACACCTTTCACACTAAAAATAAGTATGCTTGCTACTTCAATATCGTAAAATATATGTCGGCGCAATGGTGATTGATGTCGCCATGTGTGACGGAACGTTGGAGAGGAGACAGACGGTCTTGTCAGAGAGGCAATGACTGGAAGACTCCGGCGGATCGTTGTAATTCAACATCGGGTTGCATCTTAATATTCTGTTTTACTTTTGTTTAATTGTTGTTCTTAATGTAATTGCATGTGTAAATAGTAAATGTGACGATGTGTATAAGTGATGATTATTATTATTTAATACTAGTTGAACCCCGCAGCTTCGCCCGCATTAAAAAAATCGATGTATCGGTTATCCCGTCCACAGTAAAAAGTAGCCTATATGTTAATCCAGTGTGTCAGCTAACTCCCTACCAAATTTTATGAAAATCACTCCAGCCGTTTAGACGTGAAGAAGTAACAAACATACACACTCACAAAATTTCGCCTTTATAATATTAGTATGAAGTATGATGATGCCGATTTCCTGTTTCACGCTATATCCGATAAGTGTTGTTTAATTAAGAAGTATGGCCTCCTGCCGACATATACATAAATTACGTACATACGCACTATTAACATAAGCCTGGCTTAATTCAATTGAAACACCTCAATTCCGTGTACAAATCTGTTGATACCTTCGGAATCACGTTCCCTCATTAATGAGATATAACAAAGGTGCCTCCCGGATCGCTCCGGAGGGATGTGAGCTTTACTAAACAGTTGTTCAGTTATACATAGTGAGCGTGTAATTAGTGGGCGTGACGCGTTGATCCAGTGTGCATTAGGCAGCAAGTTTGTGGTGAATTCTTAGTGTTTTTCGTGTTATAGGATTGCAAAATATAACTGTATTTTTTTTAAACCTTCTGGTTTTATGGCACTGCCGCCGATAGAGTCCTGTCAACAATCACAAAAATGCGCAGATATAAGGGAAGAGGGAGGCAGAAGCCCAACGCGCGTGTGTGTGTAAGGAGAATTGCTGCTGGGAGTATGGGATTATTAAGCATAATTCTTTTTTCAATACGAGGAACCTTCAAAAGGTTCTCAAAGTCGTAGGAGCGCCGCTGGGTTATGTGTATTTTTTACCGCACTTAAATTCCGTCGGTGGTGATACTAGAAGCTACGAATAGCACTCCGGGATATTCAACAAAAAGCAACCGGAGTCCTCTAAGCGCTTTGCTCCATCGGGCTCCACCTAAGTGAGTGGTTAAGATCGACCGAGGACGGGGTTTACCCAGGGTTGCTCGAATTGACGATTCGAGCTCCCAATTTTCCCGCTCCCAACCCTTGCCTTATTTTAATCGCCTCTTACGACAAGCATGTCTACCCGGAACTACAGTTTACTTACTTTAATTCATTTCAGTATATGATACGACTTCGCAAGTTTCTATAATCAACTATAAACAGGCGCGTTTATAAAGCGGAAGGGTAAATCTGAGCGAGGGAAGGCGTCATCAACCCATAAATATTCACTATTGACCACGGGTTGCCAAGGGTTTAGGCGCATTCACCGCATCGACTAAGTGTGAATCAATAGACATCATCCAGGACTAAAAATATATTATTCTTTTGATATATCAAGCCGATTATTTCATGATGTTTCTCTTCACTGTTAAAGCAAGTGGTAACATTGAAAAGTCACAGGTAAACCGAGCCTCTTGAACCTCAGTCGAATCTATGGAGAGGCCGAATTCAACCGCTGATCCATCATACCAATTTAATAGGTTTTTTTTTATCTGACTGAAGTAGCAAACGAGCATGCAGTCAGAGAGTATGTGTACGATAGTATGTGTACTATCATTACGCTCTTTAATTTACAGCATTCGTTGTCACTGTTGACAAGAAATAAGCAGTTATGGGCGCAAAGCCTTCAATGTTGTAGACTTTTAATGGCCTAGATTTCATAAATGTTAGACAATAACTCAGCAGTGTAATTACACCGATATTTAGATTTCAATAGCTACATAGAAGACATACTGTCATTGACAAGAACTTCAATTAGTTAGTCAATAACTGTTAACTCAAACTTTGGTAATTTACTGTAATTGCTCTGTCCCGGTACTTTGCGGAACCTTTATCATTAGCTTACGCAGTATTTCTCAAACTATCAAAGATAGTACAAGAACCTTGTTATTGATAGGTGACACCACCGCCACAGTTATTTCTGCCAAAGAAGAACAAAGTTGAGCCCTGCGAGTTGAGCCCTGTTAGTTTTGAAGAGTGTGGTAATGATTATATCTCCCTTCTCATCCTTCCGAGACCCACGACATATACGAATGTCGTATGTCTCAGTCCTCAAAGATACATACAACAATGCTTCTAGATCCAACCTCAAATCTTATCTACTTTTCATTGCAGATAGATATCCATGCGTGTGATGTAACTGTAAATTAACCGTAATACCAAATTCCTTTGAGTGCAATGCCAGGAAAAATATATTTAACGAACTGAAATCATTAAAAACTTTAATAAGGGAGTAGAATACGGCTACGGTACCCCGTAGGCGTATTCTACTCTCCGACTATAGGGGAACATGAGATACAGACTGGTAACAGACAGACGGATTTTTAGTAAAAGGTAGGTAATATTACAGTTGGTAGAACCAGTGTTGTTCGAGCGTGGAGCAATTTTGCGTTTCAATTTAAGGGTATGATTGTTGGCACATTTTTATATGAGGCGACCATCTTAATCCTCGGGAGTAGCAACGCATCTGTGATGGACTTCAAATAGAACTCATGTTCTGTATGAAATAAAGTTGCTTACAGATGTCCATATGCGGCAGTAACCACTTACCATCAGGTGGACTGTATGCTCGTTTGCTACTTCAGTCAGATACAAAAATAAAAAATAAATGGGTCCTCTTTTTACCCTTTGAGTACGAAACTCTTAAAACACAACCCATAAAATTGTGTTATGTTTAGTCCGAGCCGGTTACTGAAATAAAATGTCATTTTATTATTATGCTTAGGCCTTAGGGCAGTTACGAATTGTCAGCTACAATATTTTTTCTTAATTTACCAAATCTAAATCCGAACGGAACTCAAAATATCTGGCGTAGAGTTCAAAGGATTTGTTTGTTATTTTTCATTTAGTTTAAAAACACGCTTTCTACACTCATAGCCCCACAGTAGGATTTTCTCCTGTGTCGTGGGTACCATGGACACACAAGACGAATATACAAACATCCAGACCCAGAACAGGAATCTAAACTCATCATTCAGATACCTGTCTGGCCGGGAATCGAACCCGGGACCCATTGAGCGTTAACGGGTATGGTAACCGCTGCGCCACGCGGGTCGTCAATTATTTATTATAATATATGCTTAATGTAATAAAGTATCCCCACTAATACTATAAATGTGAAAGTAATTATGTCTCTCTGTCTGTTACTTATTCACGCCTAAACAACTACACCGATTTTTATGAAATTGGTCACACAGATAGTGTTAACCTCAAGAAAAAGAATGGGCTACTTTTTATCAAAAAAAATGGGTGGAAAGCGTTAAATTTACTTAAAATACTATTTTTCAATTCAGAAAAGTTACAACCAATCTTTATAATCGATGGGCTTTGGTTTAAATATGGAGGCTTGTTTACATAAGATGTATCCCGATATTGTTAATGTGACCACTAAGACTGTAAATTAGTTCAAAAAAGGGGTTTTCGATATTCTAATTCGTCTTATTTTCAAATCATTTTTACATAACAATATATACCTTCCCACAAATACACACTTAAAATTCCGGGTAATGCTTGACTGGCTAAACCGATTTTCATGGAACTTTTACTATAGAAAATGTTATGGAACAACATATACACTACTTTTATCGTAGAATTCCCACTGAAAGTCGAGATTTGCACCGGAAAAACTTTGCGATACATTGATTTGCACGCGGGTGAAGCCGCGGGTACAGCTAGTAGGCTATATAACTTTAAATATGGTGCCTGCGGTCAGAGAAAAAGGCTACTCCGGTCACTCCAGTCACTCCGCTCAATCCGCTCATTCCTGTCCCTACGCTCATTGCAATCACTACAATCACTCCAACTTTTACATGAGGCGACCATCATAGTCCTCGGGAGTAGTAACTTATCTGTGTTTGACTTCAGATAGAACCTATGTTCCGTCTGAAGTTGGTTACAGACGTCCATGAGCGGTGGTGACCACTTATCATCAGGTGGACTGCATCCTCGTTTGCTACTTCAGTCAAATAAAAAACAAATTCGCTCATTTCAGTCATTCCGCTCACTCACTCCGGTCACTCCGTTCATTCCGTCGATCGCTATCGACTCTGGGCACTCCGGCCAACCCGATCACTCTAAGCACTCCAGGTACTCTAGGCACTCCAGGTACTCTAGGCACTCCGGTCACTCTTGTGCACTCTAAACACTCCGTTCAGTGTATACAATCCGGTCACCCTGGGCACTCCATCCAATCCGATCACTCTGGGCACTCCGGTCACTCTATGCACACTGAAAACTCCGGTCAGTCTAGACAATCCGGTCACCCCGGGCAATCCGGTCACTCTGGGCACTTCGACCACTGTGGTCACTCCGGGCAATCTGAGCACTCTGGGCAATCTGGTCACTCTGGGCACTCCGGTCACTGTCGACACTTCGACCACTTTGGTCACTCCGGGCAATCCGCTCACTCCGGGCAATTTGGTCAATCCGGGCAATTTGGTCACTCCGGGCAATCCGGTCACTCCGGGCAATTTGGTCACTCCGGGCATTCTGGTTACTCCGGGCAATCTGAGCACTCCGGGCAATCGCTCACTCCGGGCAATTTGGTCAATCCGGGCAATTTGGTCACTCCGGGCAATCCGGTCACTCCGGGCAATTTGGTCACTCCGGGCATTCTGGTTACTCCGGGCAATCTGAGCACTCCGGGCAATTCGGTCACTCCAGGCAATCCGGTCACTCCGGGCAATTCGGTCACTCTGGGCAATCCGGTCACTCTGTGCAATGCGGTCACTCCGGGCATTCTGGTCACTCCGAGCAATCTGAGCACTCCGGGCAATTCGGTCACTCCAGGCAATCCGGTCACTCCGGGCAATTCGGTCACTCCGGGCAATCCGGTCACTCTGGGCAATGCGGTCACTCCGGACAATTCGGTCACTCCGGGCAATCCGGTCACTCCGGGCAATCCGGTCACTCCGGGCAATTTGGTCACTCCGGGCAATCCGGTCACTCCGGGCAATTTGGTCACTCCGGGCAATCCGGTCACTTCGGGCAATTCAGTCACTCTGGGCAATGTAGTCACTCCGAGCATTCTGGTCACTCCGGGCAATCTGAGCACTCCGGGCAATTCGGTCACTCCGAGCAATCCGGTCACTCCGGGCAATTCAGTCACTCCGGGCACTTTGGTCACTCCGGGCAATTCAGTCACTCCGGGCAATTTGGTCACTCCGGGCAATCCGGTCACTCCGGGCAATTTGGTCACTCCGGGCAATCCGGTCACCCCGGGTAATTCGGTCACTCTGGGCAATGTAGTCACTCAAGCATTCTGGTCACTCCGGGCAATCTGAGCACTCCGGGCAATTCGGTCACTCCGAGCAATCCGGTCACTCCGGGCAATTCAGTCACTCCGGGCACTTTGGTCACTCCGGGCAATTCAGTCACTCTGGGCATATCGGTCACTCTGAGCAATCCGGTCACTCCGGGCAATCCGGTCACTCTGGGCACTCCGGTCAGTCCAGGCACTTCGGTCACTCTGGGCATATCGGTCACTCTGAGCAATCCGGTCACTCCGGGCAATCCGGTCACTCTGGGCACTCCGGTCAGTCCAGGCACTTCGGTCACTCTGGGCATATCGGTCACTCTGAGCAATCCGGTCACTCCGGGCAATTTGGTCACTCTGGGCACTCCGGTCAGTCCAGGCACTTCGGTCACTCTGGGCTCTCTGAATACTCTGGCCAGTCTGGGCAATCCGGTCACTCCGGGCACTCCGGGCACTCTAGTCACACGGGTCTCTCCGGGAAATTAGGCATTCCGCTCAGTCCGGGCAGTCCGGTCACTCCGGTCACTCTTGGCACTTCGGTCACTACGGTCACTCTGCGTATTCTGGGCACTCCGATCGCTCTGGGCATTTCGGTCACTTCGGTCACTCCAATTATTCCGGGCATTCTGGTCTCTCCGGGTACTTCGGTCACTCTGGTCACTCCGGGACACTCCGGTCACTCTGTGCTCTCTGATCACTCCGCTCGCAGCGGTCACTCCTCCCAACCCGGTCATTTCAGTCGCTCCGGTTACTCCGCTCGCACCGTTCACTCCGGCCGCTGGGTCTACACATCGTTTGATTCCGAGGAACAAATTAAAAGCACTCTTCAAAAGTTAAAAACTTTTTCGGTAATGCGCCTGATGCAAGCTCAATAAAACTTAGTATCTGGTTTTGATGTTCTTTATATTGTTGTCTATTAAATAAACGGGGAAGGTGTCCAACAATTGATCTTAAAAGTGTAATAGATGGTTTATGATTCTAGCTAGTTCAAATCCACAGATTTTTATAAATTATGAATTAACTATAAATTATGTTTTGTTAAGAAGGTGAAGAAAATCGTGAGGATCGTGACGAAACCTTAAGTTCTTAAAAAGAAATGAAGTTCTCAGAGGTGTGTGAAGTCCACCAATTCGCACGTGGCCAGCGCGGTGGACTATGGCCTAAAACTGTCTCATTTTGAGAGAAACACCGTGCCCAGCAGTGGGACAATAATGGGTTGACATCTATTATATGCTTTGTTTTTATGTTCCTCGCCGTTACTTTATGCATAAGGAAAATGAAAATCATATTTAAAGGTAGTGGATTATTGGATAGTTTATTCTGAAGGCACCACCGACACATCTATTTCTGTCTGATAACAGTGTTAAGTACTACCTTGCTAGTTTGAAGAGTGTGGTAAGCATGGACGATTTTCAAAGTGGTAGAATCAGTGTAGTTCGACCGGGGCAGTACCACCGCCACACATAATTCTAGCGTGAAGCATTTCTTGCGTTTCGATGGAAGGATGTGGTTACCGGCACACTTTCACATGAGGCGACCATCATAATCCTCAGAAGTAGCAACACATTTGTGATTGACTTCAGATAGAACCCATATTTGAAGTTGCTTACAGATGTCGCAGGGCGGCAGTGACCACTTACCACGTGGACTCCATGCTCGTTTACAATCCGATAAAAAAAACTAGTATTGCGGTTGTCATCGCATGCAGCAACTAATTCTATTGTATCACTGCTATTTTAGTATATTATATCAGGGTTCGAGGCACTTATTTTTCTCCTTTCCTTTTAAACAATCGGTTTTGTATATATTTAATACTAGGTAAATCCCGCAGCTTCGCTCGCGTTAACTAAGACCGATTGTCTCGTGGGAATAAGATATTTTCCCACAATAAAAAGTAGCCTATATGTTAATTCAGTGTCAGCTAACTCCCTACCCAATTTTATGGAGATCGCTCCAGCCGTTTAGACGTGTAGAAGTAACAAACATACACACTCACAAACTTTCGCCTTTATAATATTAGTATGACTAGTACGGTGAGAGCAGTGATAGCCTAATGGTTGTAACTTGCCCTCTCGATCGAGAGGTCCGAGGTTCAAACCCAGGCACGCACCACTGATTTATGTGCGTATTAGAAATTAATTATCACTGCTTTTCGGTGAAGGAAAACATCGTGAGGAAACCTACACACCCGAGAGTTCTTTAAAAAAAAAAAGTTCTCGGAGGTGTGTGAAGTCCACCAATTCGCACTTGGCCAGCGCGGTGGACTGTGGCCTAAACTCTCTCATTCTGAGAGAAGACCCGTGTCCAGCAGTGGGCCAATAATGGGTTGATGAGAGAGAGTACGGTAACAAAACGCAAAATCCTTAGCTCACGATGAGCGAAACTTACTCTACCGTAGAAAAACGTCGAAACATATTGCAACATGTCCGCGGCAGTCCGACAGCGTTGATTGATCGATGTTGCCAAATAATTGTTTCCTCTTGTTTTGGGAAAAATGAATAGCAGAGGAAAGCTTCGTTTGTTTGTGTCTACGACTATTGTTGGCATATAAGTTCACAAATACCACACTACCTGAATCAGACATCGAAACTAGTAATACAATTAGTAAAACAGTCGACTGCTAAAACTAATATTTGCAAAATTACATAATTACTTAATACTAATGTACTAAAAGCGAAAGGTCACTCACTCACTCACTCATCACGAAATCTCAGAAACTAAAAGTGCTAGGAATTTCAAATTTTGCATGCGGGTTCTTTTAAGACGTAAGTGCTCACTAAGAAGGGATTTTATGAAATTCAACCCCTAAGGGGGTGAAATGTGAAAAACTTTGTGATACATTGATTTGAACGCGGGCGGAGCCGCGGGTACAGCTAGTAATGTTATAAAGGCGAAAGTTTGTGAGTGTGTATGTTTGTTACTTCTTCACGTTTAACCGTCTGGAGCCACTTTCATAATTAGGTAGGAAGTTAGCTGACACTCTGGATTATTTATTTATTTTTATTTATTCATTTTAAATCAGACTATGTCCATATAATAAGAATACAGTTCAACATTTAACATAAACATAAATATACAATTAAAATAAAATACAATTAAATAATTAACATATAGGCATTACTTTTTTAACTGCGGAAAAATATCTTACTCCCACGGGACAATCGATACATTGATTTTTTTTACCGCGGGCGAAGCTGCGGGATTCAACTAGTAGTAATATAAAAGTGTTGTAATATACATATGTTTGTAATGGTCTATTTTCTAATTCTAATTCTATTCTTTCATTTGAAATACACATTGTTACGATTATAAAAGAAAACGTTCCTCTGCCCCACTTTTTAGGCTGGATACAGGCGCCATATTGAAAAATTTCACAGCTTTTTATTTAGAGGGCGAAACCTTCAAAAGGTACTCGACTCCGTGGGAGCGACGATGGGTTATGTGGGATTTTTACCGCACTAAAACCCCCCGGTGGCCGTCCTTAGTGCTACAAAGAGGACTCCGGGATCTCCAAAGGAACGCAACCGGAGTCCTTTGAACGCGTTGCCCCATCGGGCTCCTCCCAGGTGAAGTAAGTGGATATAGCCTATGTCACTTTCCAAACTAATTAGATTTCAATGATATGTCATATGTTGCAATGCGTAAAGCCGTTTGGGCGCGTGTCTAATAAATGTACATACATACAAAGTTAAATACCTACGCTAGAAAAACATTACACCGCTTCTGATGGAGTCAGATAATTTAAGCAGGTTGAAAAGATGAGAGAGCCGTTTGTAGTTTAACTTAATTGCAAATACCGCCATACTCCTACCTAATGTCGCCCACATATTCGTTGTAACCCCGGAGCCTTGGTTAGAACGCCTTATATAAATAAGTCCCCTTTGGCTCACCCTTCAGACTATAAGACAGACGCGGTTAACGCTGTTCATATTATTCAGAAGTAAAACCTTCGCTAATTTTATTGCTACTAGAAGCAGCCTTGGACTATGATCGATATTTCTGAACTCAAAGGGCTTAAAAACCTTCAATGAAAAAGACTCAAAAATGTAAGAATCCTTTAAGACCAAATGTCCATTGATGTCTTTGAATCTTGGAAAACCGCTATATTTTACTCTGAAGTCGTAAGAACTTTGCCTCGCCTCTTGTAAATCTACTTAGACGAGGCATCAAGCTTAGCCGCGTGGCTACGAAACACGCTATTAACGGTGTGAGCGATAGGGTTGAGCGATTGCGACGACCCACGTGGCGGAACGGTTACCGTACCGATCTGACATATGGGTTCTGGGTTCGATTTCCGGTTAAACAGGTATCTGAATGATTAATTTAGAGACCCGTTCTGGGTCTGTGTGTTTGTTCATTCGTCTTTGTACGTGTCCGTGACACCCTCGATACATAAATCTAAATAGCGGCACAGCTTAAAATGTATTGGTTTTAAGTTATAGATACAGTTTTATAAAAAAAAATAGGCCTAGAATTAAAAAATTGGTGCCTTTAGGCTACGTACTCACGGAGCGGTTTTCACCCACGGCCGCCGCGGTTGCGGGCCCGCAGCTTTTGTGCGAAACTCACGAGACCGTCTATTTTTGCGGTTCCGCTGCCGTCGCGGTTGCGATTATCGACCGCAAACGTGGCGGGCGAAAACCGCAAGACGGGCGGTTTACCATCAGTCGAGGTCCTGACTACTGCACTCGCCCGCCAACTGACCGCAGAGCGCGCGGACGAAACCGCCGCGGCTGCGGCTGACCGCGGCCCGCGCGGTTCTACAGGTTGCCCGCCGGTGCAGCGGGAGCCGCAAACAACGCAACAACGGAGCGCATCGCGGGCGAAAAACGCGTCGTGAGTATTGCTTTAATTTTTTACATTTATATCTGCATCCTACAGAAGCTGCGGGCCCGCAACCGCGGCGGCCGCGGGTGAAAACCGCTCCGTGACTACGTAGCCTTATACGGTAAATGTTTTTTTTTTTTATTATACCACTAGTTGACCAGAAGAACTCCGCTCAGCCTTAAGGTCAAAAATCTAAAAGTGTTTCTGTATATTACTACTGTTTCACTATATTACACATATATTATACATAAAAACCTTCCGGTTGAATAACTCTATCTATTTAAAAAAATGCATTAAAACCCGTAGCGTAGTTTTAAAGATCTAAGAATACATAGGGACAGACAGCGGGAAGCGACTTTGTTTTATACTATTTTTATTTATTTATTTAAAGTTTGGAAACAATTTAAACTAAGGGTCACAAGGGTGAACTTAATGCCTAATGCCATTCTCTGCCAGTTAACGCTTGGCGATAATTTACTATTTAGTGATATTTGTATTACTATATCGCCATTCATTAAATAAATAGAATCAAAAACCATTGTTCAATTTTTACCGGGCACTTTAAAATCCGCGTTGTTATTATTCAATCCAAACAGCGATAATTGTTTAATGAGGTATCAAATATAAAAAGAAAACTTTCGAATTGTGAACCTCCTTTTGGAAGTCGGTTAAAAAGCTTAACGCTTTCACTTGAAGGGACAAGATATTCACACCTGAAGGGAATATTTTAGAGCCCTCGAGTAAGGGATAACAACGCATTTCGATGACTAACCTGGAAACTTTTTCCTTTTTTATCAGATTCGCAGATTCGATATTTTGCAGGTGGTAGAGCCAGTGTAGTTCGACCGGGGAAGTACCACTGCCACACCTATTTTTAGTGTGAAGCATTTTTTGCGTTTCAATAGAAGGGTGTGTTTGCCAGCACACTTTTACATGAGGCGACCATCATAGACCTCAGGATTAGCGACGCATCAGTGGTTGGCTTCAGATAGAACCCATTTTCTATTCGAAGTTGCTTACAGGTGTCCATAGGCGGCAGTGACCACTTACCATCAGGTGGACTGCATGCTCGTTTGTTACTTCAATCAGATAAAAAAAAGATTCAGTCCGCGGTTATCTTTTGTCTGTTAACGCGTTGTATCTCATGAACCGACATAGCTAGAGAGTTTTCACAGATGTATTTTACTTGCCGCTACAGCAACAAATACTAACATAGACAGAATAAAATAAATATTTATAGAGGTACGCATACAACAAGCGTGGATTTTTAGAATATTTTATATACATACTAGCTGTACTCTGCGCGCGTTACTAATCCATCACAAAAAAAAGCACCAGAAACCTTCGCGAGCCCATAAATAACAATTTTAATAAAGATCATCAGGTGATCAAATGAATAGTTTACGATTCTTTAGAGAACATACAGACAAACATTCATTTTTATAAAAAAAAAAGAAGAAGAAGATAATGGTAAGGAACCCTTCACAGGCGGGTTTTTTAGGGTAGCATGTAATACATGTCGCAGAATCCAATGGATTGTTATCTGAATGGTCGCCATTGTCGTCAAACATATCGATATTTGTTTAATTCTAAATCAGTGTACGTATTTATTGACAAAACCATCACAAGTACTATTGACTGATTCCCTGACATTGACTTAATAATATTCTTATAATATGAATGAGGTCGTATACCATGGTAATTGATTAATTATCTCTAACAGACATATGTGCACTATCGGTAGTAATCACTTCTTTTTATTATTGTTAGCTTTTTATTAGCTTCACCTGTATGTTTGTTTGTAACCGACTTCTTTGGGCGCGATTTTGACCCACTTTAAACAGCCAGATTTCGTTCAAATTTTTGTAGATTTATTGAGGACCGATGACAATACACTAATTTGATAAAATTATTCCATTTTTTAATTTGACTAAAAAGTAGAAAATAGATAATAGTTAAAAAAAACTAAAAAACACGCTTTTTATAGAAAATCGAACTAAAAAATAGAAAATAAATTTAAATGAATTTAAATTAAGAAAATAGTGTTAAAAATTTCAATGAATATAAATTAATAATAGTGTGAATAAAAAAAAATAATTTATTTAAAAAAAAGTTTAGTTCAGTTCATTTATTTTTAGTTCGGTTTTCTATAAAAAGCGTGTTTTTTAGTTTTTTTAAACTATTATTTATACTACCTTTATTATTAAAGGGTTAGCCGTGACTGATAAAAAAACAATTTTGAAATTCACTTTATTATTTAGAGTACGTTCCGGATTTTCGGATAACAGTTTCGGAAATAATACCGGTATTTGAATTGCAGTGTTTTCACGCTTCCGTCCATTGTACGTGTGTACTGATTTTATTTTTTCCCGGGAATTTTTGGTTGCAATGGCTTTTATTTAAATTGAAGTTGCCAACCGCTGCGCATTCCACGAGCTACAATGGTGGCTAACCAAAAATATATAAGAAAATATTTACCCGGAGTTTCCAAAAAAGGAAAGTTATAGGCTTCCAGTCATGATCTAGTTTGACTACATATTTCTAAAAAATGCATTTTGAGGCTTTTAGCTATAAACTGGTAGTAATAATGGGTTGGCACTAGCTTAAGTGCGGTAACACTTAATCTGGTGCCAACCCATTATTATCCCACTGCTGGGCACGGGTCTTCTCCCAGAATGAGAGAGTCTTAGGTCATAGTCCGACGCGCTGGCGAAGTGCGAATTGGTGGTCTTCACACACCTCTGAGAACTTTTTTTTTTTATTAAGAACTCTCGGGTGTGTAGGTTTCCTCAAGATGTTTTCCTTCACCGAAATGCAGTGATAATTAATTTCTAATATGCACATAATTTAGAAAAATCAGTGGTGCGTGCCTGGGTTTGAACCTCGGACCTCCCGATAGAGAGGGCAAGTTTCAACCATTAGGCTATCACTGCTCTATCTAATCTAATCTCTATCTAATCTCAATTTAAAAAAATTTCATTGCAAAAATTTTAAAAGATTTTTATTTTTTTTATTATTTTTGTTATATTTTATTTACTTTGTTTAATTTAATAGTTAATATTAATTTTATTTATTATCATTTTACACCATTGTTTTTGCTTGCTAGTTATTAATTGCATGTCGATTGTACCTGTAAGTAGAGTGACACTTACTCCTAGTATATACGCAATATTTTAATTAAATATATATACTAGTGATTACTGTGTTGGCAAAACTTTAAATAAATAAATAAATATGTGTCTGTGGACATTTGTATTTAAGAACTTAAGAGATAAGAAGAGAGATCTTAAGTATTTAAGAACAGTTGCGTTTGGAGTTCCAAATGCGATGCTAATAATCAAAGCTAACATTACTAAATAACTAGCGATAGTTTCAATAAAACTAACTCGACGTCATACTTTTCCACAAGACTTGCATTTTAATACAATCCTCAAGCTGAAAGTAGCCATTTCTCACAATTAACAAGCCCCGTCCTATATATCCCAGAGGAACACACGCGCTTCCGGGAAATTGCCTCTAAATTGTTCCTGATTAACCATATAAAGTGGGATGAGACTTTTCCCTTCCGCCTTATTTATCTTAACCCCTATTTTTGGTTGGAGACTTTTTTAATGTTTTGGATCAAATTACCTTGACGCGTGCGGTAAAGTTTTCATGATAAAAGTCGGCACGTAAGAAGATATCGTTATTATCCCTTCCATTCAACTTTTTTTCTTAGTTTTTACAAGCTTCATGGTGGTAGAACCAGTGCAGTTCGACCGGGGAAGTACCACCGCCACACCTATTTCTAGCGTGAATCATTTATTGCGTTCCGATAGAAGGGTGTGGTTGGCACACTTTCACACGAGGCGACCATCATAGTCCTCGGGAGTAGCAACGCATCTGTGATTGACTTCAGATGGAACCCATGTTCTGTATGAAGTTGATGACAGATGTCGCAGGGCGGCAGTGACTACTTACCATCAGGTGGACTGCATGCTCGTTTGCTACTTCAGTCAAATAAATAAATAAATAAAGCTTTTATTTAAGTTACAATATTCGTGTGTAAGTATGTAAGAATGTAAGTATGTGTGTTTAGGTCAAATCTTGCAACCATTTACATTATTTTTTTCTCAGATCCATGTCTTTGGTTTCTTGGACTAATTGTTTATATGATAGAAAATTGTACGATGCAACAAGATAATGGGTTTGACAACTACAAAATATATTTTATCCTTTTCATTGCATTCAAATAAAAGCTGGTTTTGAAAAGTATTTTTTAATAATATTTTATTATTTTGAAGGACCAAACGAACACAGTACCCACCCGATGGTGTGTGGCTACTACCACTCATGGATATCTGTACTCAATCCCTGATGAGATCAAAGCCTTACTTGAGGTTACAGGTATAAGTCTAACTTTCACTCAATTGACTTCTTCTGTCAAAATAGTTATAAAAATGGAGATATTTCGTTATTTTAATCGGATTGTCTATCAATTAATTATTCTTATTTTAGAAAAATGTTTCTTTATCTGATTGAAGTAGCAAAAGAGATGCAGTCCACCTGATGATAAGTGGTCACTGCCACCCATGGACATCACTAAACATATAGAACATGGGTTCTATCTGAAGTCCATTACGAATGTATTGCTACTCCCGAGGACTAAGATGGTCGCCTCATTTAAAAGTGTGCCGGCAACCACACCCTTCCACCGAAACGCAAAAATTCTTCACGCTAAAAATATGTTCCAAACTTTGAAATGGACGTAAACATAAACAATAATAATTAAAAAAAAAACGTAAAGATTTCTCCCTGACGACCCGCGTGGCGCAGCGGTTCACATACCGGTCTGATACGCAGTGGGTCCCGGGTTCGATTCCCGGCCAGATTCATCTGAATGATGAGTTTAGATTCTTATTCTGGGTCTGGGTGTTTATGTATTCGTCTTTGTGTGTGTTCATAGCACCCATGACACAAGAGAAAGTCCTACTGTGGGGCTATGAGTGTAAAAAGCATTTTTTTTTTATTTCTAAAAAGAATCCAAAATCACCTTCATCTAGTTTTCGACGTAAATCCCTTTTCGACAATTCATGTAAATCTCTTGTAGCTACGTAATAAAGCTTAAACTTTAAGCTTATTAACGCCTAAAAAGATTACAGTTTCTGAACAACTACTCCTTAGCAAATTGAATCAGTAATTCGAGGATAAGCCTGTACGTGACCGCGAAATGTGAATGCCAATTTAAGGCACTTGTCTCATCGCGAACGAGGAGCGAGGAGCGAGGTTAAGCGAGGTAGTTTCCTAGCTATAATTAGTTGGTGATGAATTATCCGTGATAGCCTAATGGTAGAAATTTGGATCGACGACTAATCTGCAGACCTTGCAAATTATTTGAAATGTTCTGTCAACGAAATGTTGGATCTGTATGTACTAATTACTGTAGCGGATGTCTTGCCCCACTTTCTTCATTATAATACAGTATACTACTGTTTAAGGTAAGGGGGGCAAACATTAAAGAAATATGTGATAATAGCAACTTAAGTCATGCAAATTTTGACACTGACGTGGTGAGAGTAGGGCACTATCTCCAACGCTTCGCATAAGACGTGCAACATAATCGAAATATGCATGCTTAACTGTTTGATGACCCAGTGCAAAACAGGTATTATTATAAACATGTATGACAAAGCATATATATAATTACAAAGTTAATAAATTGATATTATAAATTCTGTTTCAAACTTATTAGTCCAATTACTCCAATACCAAGTTGGGATCTATTTGACATGCTGATATTACGTGACAACCCCGCCCTAAGCCAATCTAGTTTGGAAGCCTACATATTCTAATAATTGGCCCAAAATCCGCCCCTGTATTATGGCCTCGAGTTATGTTATTATAAGTCATAACAATTAAGTATTATCAGTTCATAGTATAAAACAAACTTGCTTCCCGATGTCTGTCCCTATGTATGCTTAGATCTTTAAGGCTACACTACGGATTTTAATGCAGTTAATAGATAGAGTAATTTAAAAGGTAGTTCTTAATAAATGAATAACATAGTGGAGGAACACATAATTTTTGATTTTTTACTTTTAGACGGAATTAAGTTCGCCGGATCAACTAGTTATCTATAAAATCTACATCTACATATGTATTATACGTGGGATCCGTTTTTAAAATACTTGCCGCGGACGGAGGATTATGAAATTACGCACGGTTATAGTAGATATAGAGAAGGATTATCGAATGCTATTTTTTTTTCAAATAATGGATAAAACGTACCTTATATAAACTAAAAACACATTACACACACTACGTTGCATTTGACACAAACACACTTATCATAAACGAAATAAAACATTCAATATCTTACTATGAAAACACGTAACGTAAAAAATGTCAGATATGTTTGTCAAAATGCCCTCTAATTAAATCTACTTTTATCTTGAACGGTTGTATTTAAGATAACTTAGAAACTAATATAATTTTCAAGTTTTCTTAACGATTTTAGCAGATAAAAAATTATATATGACATAACGTAGTTTATTCTAAAAATCGGAGGTACGTATCTGGATTTCGAACCTGGGATCCTTCGAATCAATGTCCAGTTTGAACCGCTAGATTACAATAGAGTCAAGCAAAGACACTTAAAACCTGATAGATAAATAAAGCCATTTTGTTAGACCATAAAAAAGGATTCGCTCTACACACGAACAAAAAGCCTAAAACAAGTATAACAAACAGAAAGCCAGCACGACTAACCATAACCGCTGTGAAATTGAAAAAGCTCAAAAACGAACGATACGAGAAGGAAAGCTCTGTCACAAAAACTACGAATTGAAAAGCGCAAACACATGAACAACTGTCGAAAACAGAAGGCTAACAATATTAGCTGTGTTTCTGATGATTTTTAGAGTTCCTCAAAGGGTAAAAACGGAACTCTATTTCTAACCCTATCTGTTTGTCCTTATGCATGTCTGTCACCAGGATGTATCTCATGAACCATCACAGTTAGACAGTTGAAAAATTTTATAGATGGTCTCTTTTTATTACAACGAATACAATACATATAAATAAATATACAAGGTAGTAGAACCAGTGTAGTTCGACCGGGGAAGTACCACCGCCACACGTATTTCTAGCGTGAAGCATTTCTTGCGTTTCGATAGAAGGGTGTGGTTGCCGGCACACTTTCACAAGAGGCGACCATCATAGTCCTCGGGAGTAGCAACGCATTTGTGATTGACTTCAGATGGAACCCATGTTCTGTATGAAGTTGATTACAGATGTCCATGGGCGGCAGTGACCACTTACCATCAGGTGGACTGCATGCTCGTTTGCTACTTCAGTCAAATAAAAAAATAAAATAAATAAATAAAATAAAATAAAAATAGAATAAAACAAATATTTAAGGAAGACTTCTATACAAACGCTTTTTTGTGTTTTTCTAGATAATGGTACGGAACCCTTCTTACGCGAGTCTGACTTGCACTTAGCCGGTTATTAGTCTTCATAAACTATTTTTGTCTTAGATTTATTGATTTAAGAAAAATATTAGCACTTCAAACAGAAGTGATGATTTATTTTTAATTTGTTAAAAATCTATTTAAATTATAGTTCATCTATTTGTAAGGGATCTTTAACTCTGAATCGCTTTTATCGTTACTATTAACCAGGATAAAGTACCTCCTAAGACAGGTCTTGACATAGGAGTTAGTTACTAGGTACCTATTTATTTAAAATTATTTCATATTTTTTATAAATATTTAATAGTAATATTTCAAAAAATATCTATATCTAAATACTTAGCACAAGAATAGAAGCTTTATCCGATAAAATAATATAGGGATCTTACCAGGTGGTAGAAACAATGTAGTTCTACCGGGCAGGTATCACCGCCACATTTATATCTAGCGTGAGGCATTTCTTGCGTTTCGATGGAAGGGTTTGGTTGCCGGCACACTTTTATATGAGGCGACCATCATAGTCCTCGGAAGTAGCCAGCAATCTGCGATTAACATTAAATAGAGTCCGTGTTCTATGTGATATTGTTTAAAAAGCATGGGTAGCAGAACCACATACCATCAGGTGGACTTCTTGCTCGTCTGCTACGATCTTATATAAAGCACAGAAATATGAATTGTCTTCGCGCCTGATTGACGCCTCCGGTGACCCAAGAGCTGGAGCTTACCTCGGCCAACAAATAAGTTTAGCAATACAGCGAGGTAATGCTGCTAGTGTCTTGGGTACATTTCCACGGGGCAGCGATTTGGCTCATTTATTCTATTTATAATTGTAAATTTTAGAAAATAAAATGTACTTATTATTATGCTTGAAATGTAAATTAATTATGTATTTAAATAAGAACAGAAATAAATGTAAATTAAAAATTTAAGTGTTTAAAAATTTATATCTTAAAGCACAAGGACCTTCGACTTCTCCAATCTATTGCCTATCAAGCCGTGATTGATTGTTGACCTTCCCAGTTCGAAGCCAATCTGTCCCCCGGGAGACGGTAACAACCTAATGAATATAATGAATTCTGAAGCAGAATTAATTTTACTATGTAATACAAACCGACTGACAGTTTGTATTCCACTGTAAAATCATGTTAACTCTATTATTTAATAGGTGATAGAACTAGTGTAGTTCGACCGGGAAGGTACACAGCCACACCTATGTCTTGCCTGAAGCTTTCTTACGTTTCAATGGAAGGGTGTAGTTGCCGGCACACTTTTATATGAAGCAACCATCTTAGTCCTCGGGAATAGCAATGCATCTGTTATTGACTTCAGATAGAACCCATATTCTAGTAGTAGTTCTAGTAGGTAGTTTTTTTCAGATGTCCATGTGGCAGTGACCATACACCATCAGGTGGACTGCATGCTCGTTTGCGACCTCAATCAGATAAAATAATCCTCCCTAAAATGATTTAAGTATTAACCAAATTCAAAGTTTCTCTTTAAGAATGGCTTCTGGGGGCATCCCGGGAAACGGAAAGTCAAACACGTTTCTGAAGCAACGCAATCGTACTCAATCGAGTTTAAATTCTGTATTAGAATAAGGAAATGAGTAGAGACGTCCATGAAAAAAATCAAAAAATATGGTTCAATACAACTAAGCATTTTTTAACAATTACTCAATGTTTATACTTAAAATTCGATTCAGTACACGGGTGCCCAAAACACGATAAAAAAATAAGATTCATTATGATTTCATTAATTTAATTTACTTATATTTTTTTATAAATACCAATATTCAACCCTCAAGACACACGTTGTAAAGCCAATAATTCTTAAACATTTTATTTAAATATTAGAAATTGACCGAATTACTGGAACTCTATATTAACATTAAACAATTTTGATACACTAACAGTACAGATAGACCATGTTATTCATATTCATTAAGTGGTTGTTGATTTATATTAACATTAATTTACTTATATCTAAAACATCTTTATTAAAATATGTGCATATTAAAATATTGCATAGCTTTTATCGCGGGCTTTGAGCGCGGTGACTGAATCAAGATATTCCGCAACGAAAAAAATCTAACACCCCCCACTCCGCCATGTAGCACGACCGAGCTTTCGCTTAACATTTATGTTTCGTACTGTCGTACCATAACTCACACGGATCGAGACGAGCTGTTCGGAAATCGGACGAATATGTAAGCAGCTGTTTGTGAGAAAGTATATAGCAACAAAGAAAAATAATTGAATTAATAACAAGGAAAAAAAAACTGCATAAATAAATAAATAATTATAATTGCATAAATTGATAAAAATGCTATGCAATAGCTTTACCGCGGCTGTCCCCGAGTGACGCACGAATTTTTTTTGTTTATTTCCTATTTATCGCCTATTTCCTCCTTATACGTAAATATCTATAGCTGTCTTAAACCACGTTGCGTTCTTATATAAAGGAGTTCCAACTTAATCATAGGGTAACAGCGTGTCTGTGGCCTACCTTAGCCAAGATTCTGATCTCATCTGAGGATGATTCCATATGTCCTGCAGATGGACTGCATGCTCGTTTGCTACTTTCATATTAAAACAAACTCTTACACTTATTTTCGTATTAGACAACTCCATACCACCCCTGTTCTGATTTGAAGTAGGGTAAAAAGCAACTTCACTGGCTTCATTTTGCTCGCCCCAGGCTGTACGTGCGCTGCTATAACTTCCTTGCAGTTAACGCATTTTTAATGGCCGAGCAATGCATATTTATTGCTCGTGCCATGTATTTAAAAGCAAACGTTTTTCCTTAACGACTTCACTAATAGTCGTAAATTCATCGCTCTTTTTATGTTTAATAGCGCTTGATTATAATATTCAAGACTCATTTTAACTTACAAGTATTCACTTCCATTATGAAGGTGATATAGATTGACATATAACAGCCTATGCGACATATTATAGTGGCATGCCCTCACAACTCGAGCTATACGATTACTCAACATTTCGATTGCTCAAGAACCGGATATCGATGTTTTCCATTATGACATTTGAAGATTTCAGCAGTTCTGTCAGAATTGTATATAACGAAGTGTGCAAGCGTGACGTGAGACATCAGGAATGTCATCATCAGCATACTGTTCATTCTTGAAGATTTCAAGTCAAACACAGGAGTAAACTTCTTCGATTTATTCACAATTGAGGTCCGATCGCTTCGACGGTTAAACAAGAAAATCCTTTCTACCGGCGTTCGCTCGCCTTTTTATAACAATGTTTGGTGGTATGACAATAACAAATTTATGGAGGGTAAACGAAATTACAATTCTAAAAATCATTAAATGATGCTAATTCAATAAACAACCAATTTTCGATCTTTAAACTAACTAAAATAATTATTATAGGCGACGTGTTTTTCATAAATACGCGGTGTCGCGCCGACATATACAGTTTTTCCTAATTTTATATTGTTTTACAGTAACAAAAAGATATTTTATTGTTAAATAATATTAGCTTGTAGTGCGCAATGGCTTTGCTGTAAGCACAACAAGCGATTGCTTTAAATAAATAAATTACAAGTATTACACCATATTTAAGTGAAATATTTCAGTACGCTACAGTAACAAATGTTTTTTATGATGGTAAAACCCATCGAGATACTATGAAAGCAACACTAATCCCACATTCAATATATTAATCTTAAATTAGTCTTAAATGTCCATTGATGGACATAATTTACAAGCCTATTTTCTACCAATAGTTCCAGTGCCTGGTATGCGTATTGATAACTGAAATGCTTGATAACACGGTATAAAGCTGCTTCAAAAATGTCTTGGATGGTGACCCTTAGAGCAAGTTCTCATGACAAGCGCTCAACGCGCGTTTTAATAACGCGCACTTACAACTACAAACATTTTATTCAGGCCGTACACATACCAACGCGCGTTTGTATAAAGCGCGCGTTAAACGCAGCGCTAGCGCTTGAATCTTGTCAGCGCGCGTCAACGCGCGCTTTGAGATCATTTGTTTTCTATGTTTCCGTTCAGTTGAGCGCGCGCTTTTGACGTAAATAGATGTATTTAAGGGTCCAATAGTTCGTCCACAAATCGTCGGAAATGGAATCGGACGCTTTTAATACAGGTTTATTTATAAACGAAATAGAGAAACGTCCTGCGATATGAGAAATGACAAGTAACGATTATTCAGATAAGAATTTAAAGAGACTGGCTTGGGAAGAACTCGTCCTCATATTCATATTCATTTCATGCCATCGGTATATATCACCGATAAAACTGTTTCTACGTCCTTCTTTGACAAATGTAAGAACTCCACTGAACCTCGGCGAACGCGGTGACGCGCCTTCAACGCCTTACAAACGTGTGTCATGTGAACAGTATACAAAAATTTAGCGCGCGTTGTACGCGCGTTGAACGCTTGTCATGAGAACTAGCTCTTAATCGCCTTCTACGACATACAAAGGAACAGAGAAATAGGGCTACCAAGACTCATAAAGACCATATGAAATCTCCACATTTAATAATTTGTAACAAACCTTTTATATGCTACTACCTACCTATACCCTGCGCGCGTTGTTACGCCATACCAAAAAAAACCTTCGCAAGCTTATGAATAACAACTTTGCTAAATGAAACATGATCAAATGAATAGTTTACGATTCTATAGAGGGCATACAGACAAACATTCATTTTATAAAGAAGAAGATTACATAACTTTTAGTTGTTTTAAGTTTATATGTTAAGATTTAAATGAAATAAATTCTAAATATTTCGTCATTGTACGTACGTATATTATTTTAAAGTATATTAAATTCAGTAGCTCTGGACTGATGTCATTTCAAATCCAGTCAAATAACTCTTCAATAAAACATAGGAATTGCAATGATTAGTCATTCAGAGTAAATCAAACAATTTTTCAAATGTATGCGATATACAGTCAAGTGAGTGGAGCAGATCCCTGAATCCTTTTCGAATTATTTTTGCCAATGTTTCAAAACCGCATATCGTGAGTTAAATATTAAAATGTGTCAATTCCGATATATATCGGATATATTCCGGTATATATCGATAATATTATTCGATAATATTAGTCTAAACCAGATCGTACATTATTATTATACCTATTTCTATTATTACATTTGTATGCTCGTATGTACAGTGCAATAATAGAGTATTATATTCTATATCGCATATCATTCATATTGATAGATATAAATGATGAAGACGATACATAACAAAACCTTAGCGATCTCAAGTTATTCACAGCGTTTATTCATAATACTTATAAAAGATAAACGAAGATAAATAATTCGCTATTAAATGAGGCAGACATGTCTCGCTCAGGCGGAGTTAATTAGAACTGACGAAAGTTGTGAGCTTGATAAATTAATGGATTATGTCTTAAGGGTGGATGAGGGGTGTTTGTTTAGGTGTGTGCTGTGGAATTTGTTTAAGGGTATATTAGGAAAATATAGTCTTAATATGACGATATATTTGGTTTAGTGGTGTTCATGTCTTACGCAAAGAGTTCTGTTTTAGGCCGGGCAAAGTAATCATTGATGATTATTGATTTGTGCTTTAAGTGATGTGATTTTTGTTTTGTGGTAATGATATGGATGGCGTAACGATAGTGCCAAAAGTGGCAATGGGCTGGCCACATAGCTCGTAGGTCCGATGACCTGAAGAAGACAGCGGAAAACCGTTGGATTCAGAAGGCACAGGACCGGTTGGATGGACCGGACGGACCGGACGGATGGTGACGTCATTAAGGTCTATGTCCAGCAGTGAACCTTAGGTATAGGGCTGATGGATGGATGGATGGATGGTAATGATACCCATTACCTAATAAACCTATCCAATAAGCTTCTTAAAAACTATCCCAGCAATCTTTTTAACGGGGTATAACATAAATAACTATGTGTTTGTTTTAACTTACCGTGTTTTCATGAGTCAGGATGTCACACTGTCTTGCCTTTCGTTCAAATACCGCTAGATCTGAAACAAATCATATATAGATACAATGTTAATATAAAAAGACAAACAGAAAAAAAAAAAACAAAAAAAAAATAAACAAACAAACTACCTTGTCACAAAACAAAATTTTAGTAAAAACTAAAAAAAAGCTCTTGTGAAAAAAAAAATTCATATTACCTATTGTATTTTTATCGGTAAATTAATCAGAATTCAAGCAACCCGTGAAAATTGAGCTCAAGGATTCCGTTACATACAACCCAGGCTAATAAAAGCGTGTTAAAATAATTACACTCAGGCAAACAAGCCGAAGCCGAAGAGCTATGAAATATTTCTCAAAACTACCAAAATCTCAGCTAACACAGACATCTAGTGCCCATTTCGGTGCACTAACGAAACCACTAAACCCACATTCGTTGCCAGAACATCGTTACTTGCTCCCAGAACACAATAAGGCACCTGCATTATACTGTCGGAGCTGTGATGTAAGAAATATAAGGAAGCATCCATACTGGCTCATAATTATATATCATTTACTTTTGAAGTGAAACTTCTTTAGGCGCATGAGGGTAAAATTTTTACAGATGAAACGTCACGCCGGTATGCAACGGAAGTGTCGGAAAAGAGAGAGAGAGTGATCGAGACCGATTGAGAGAGAGTAAGACAGGGCGAACGTAGCATGAGCAACTAGCCGTGGAGTGAGAGTAGGGAGCAAGCGAGTGAGAAAGATTGAGAGAAAAAGTGAGACAGAGCGAACGTCGTATCACGCCTTTTTCCTTTCCTCTTAATCTTGGAAATTTAAAGTTTTAGATTTGTATAAATATAAACAAGATTTATAAATTAGTTCGCCAAAGAAGTTTCACTTCTGACATGTGTACTTTGTACACACGCATGTTTTTTTTTTTAATTGTAGTAGCAAGCGAGGATGCAATCCACCTGATGGTAAGTGGTCACTGCTTCTCATGGACATCTGTAAGCAACTTCATATAGAACATAGGTTCTGTCTGGAGTCAATCACAAATGCGTTGCTCCTTCCGAGGCAACCACACCCTTCCATCGAAACACGAGAAATCTTTCACGCTAGAAATAGTTATGGCGGTGGTACTTCCCCGGTCGAACTACACTGGTTCTACCACCTATCATTTACGTTTTAATATGTAACAGATACGCGCAATATGTGGTTTTTGAATTCTTTTTACGGATATTTGCGGATACGGCGACCATCATAGTCCTCGGGAGTAGCAACGCATCTGTGATTGACTTCAGATAGATCCCATGTTCTGTATGAAGATTGTATTGATTACAGATGTCCATGAGCGGCAGTGACCACTTACTATCAGGTGGACTGCAATCTAGTTTGCTGAGGACGGCCACCTTTTTAGTGCGGTAAAAATTCCACATAACCCTTCATCGCTCCCACAGAGTCCGGTACCTTGTGAAGGCTTCCCCCTTGAAAGAAAAAAAGAGGCAACTTCATACAGAACGACACAATTCTATCTAAAGCCAATCACAGGTTGCTACTCTCGAGAACGGAGATCACCTCATTTGAAAGAGAGAACTGCTTCATGGTGGAAATAGGTGTGGTGGTGGTGCCTCCCTCGTCATAACACAACATAACACATATGTTCTACCTTGAATATTAACTAGTTTTGCCCCGCATTTTCAACCGCGTTTAACAAATATAAAAAATAATGTAGTAGATGGATTTTATTAAAATAAAAGACTCAATCTTCAAATATATTTTATAAAATAAATTTAGTTGCTTCGTTTTGCTGGAATTTTAAATATGCTGGCGTTTTTTTTATTTACCATTTATATGTCATAGGTAGATACTTTTGTATATACATATACATAGGTATATGATGTACAGTCACATTTATTTTACATTGATTTGGCTTAATAATAACTCATATTAACGTTACGTATTAAATAACAATTATGATTAACAGCTACACCATATAATATGAAACAACTTCAATGACATTCGACGTAGCATTTTGCAAGTCAGCCTAAAGTATGAGCTGAATTAACTAGAGGAAATGAAACGAACTAATATGTAGAATATTTGAGCCAAATTGAAGTCAAATTGACAAACTGAATTAATCCTATAGTTTATGACGTTAGTCCCGTTCGCATTTAATGTCTGTGAGGAGTTTGTGTGGTCTTTAATAAAGTAATCAAAGACAAAATATATTTTCGTGCTTTCTAAGTTTCTAAGCTAATGACAATGATCCATCAGAATTTTTAATATAGAAACTCATTTATTTGCTTTGCATGGTCTTCGGTAGGGGGTATACTTATGGATTCGCGACGTTCGTACGATTTTGAAAGTAGTAGAAGAAAAATCGTACAACGTTCATATTAGATACCCTACATTGTACACTTGCCTTACGTATCAAGCCGAAGGTCACTCCTCGTCTCCACGACATCTGCCGGGTAATGTCCACTGCTATAAAATGCAATGCTGCAAAGTGAACCCACAGCCAGCTTACATTTGTACCTTGTTGGGTTGCGGTAAAGCTTACTTTTCTATGTTATCCAATGTTGACGTGACACCAAATGTAAATGATAGTCACGTTTCGTACAGAGAGCGGTAGACGATAAGCGATGATTAAATTAGCTCACTGAGCAAAATTTTTCTTTATCTAAATTACCTCCAGGAACTAAACATTTGACATAAAAGTCAACTGTAAACCGTGAAAATGTTAGTATTTTTTTCTATCCGATTAAAGCAACAAACAAACAGTCCACCTTATGGTAAGTGGTTACTACCATCCATGAACATCTGTAAGCAAGCTATTATAAAACCAAGGTTCTGTTTGAAGTCAATTATAGATATGTTTCTGCTCCCAAAGACTAAGATTGTCGCTTCATTTAAAAGGAATTCGGTAACCATACCCTTCTATCTTAGCACAAGTACTTTTTCACGCTAGAAATTAACAAATTATAGTCTTTCTACTCATAGTCATACTCGCTCTATAGTATCTCTCTATAATATTCTATTTTTTTTATTTAATGATGCCAAGGTAGCTTAAACGTGGTAGATCTCTTCGTGGTTCGAAGCCCTTATCACATTAATTTTATTTTTGGATAAAATAAAATTGAGAAGATACTTATATATGACGCGTTTCATCTTCAAATGTGGCAAACACACCTATGACAGATCTTAGACATGAGTTCGTGCCTATTGTATGCTACGACAATTTTATAAATTTTATAAAAAGTCTTAAAATAAAATTGTATCGCGCTCGAACAGAAACTCTTTACTCGCTTACCATAGAACGCATAGCTTAGACTAGTTGAAAGTGCAAGATATAAGATGACTTCCAAACGGTTGTTCGCGCTGAGTACTGTACTAACTTTTTTTAGTTTTATCGGCACTTAAAACTCCGGGAATGGGAACTTTTCCCGTGGGTGTAAGAAACGAAACTCAAAAGAGAGAAACTGTTTTTGTTTCTTTTTTTAATTGAACGAAGAGTATGAGTGTTTGTTTCCAACGGCACATATCCAAGTATTATAATACTTATCGGGTGCTCACGATATGCGGTTTATGAATTCTTATAGAATTCTTTTTGCCGATATTTCGACCCAGTTGCATGGGTCGTGGACGATCGCATGGACGATCCATGCAACTGGGTCGAAATATCGGCAAAAAGAATTCTATAAGAATTCATAAACCGCATATCGTGAGTACCCGATAAGTATTATAATGTATCAATTCCGCGATAATACTAGTCTAAAATCACATATCCAAGTAATAAAACCAGTACAGAACTTCGATTCTTTTATTCTAGGAGTATCTACTTTCTAGAAGGATCTACTTTCGATTGAGGAGGTGCCACCACCGCTATTAATTCAACGATCTTAACCGACTGAAGTTATCATTGTTTTTTAAAACGATATATTGTATATATGTGTCAAAATACTAGAAAGCTATTTTATTTTGCTGCCTGGCTTTCGCAATTCAAATATTTTGTTCAATACAGTAGTATGACTACAAAAATATTGTAACAATTTCTACGGGCCTCAATGGGGTTAAACAAAACATACTACATTTTTAAAAGCTTTTATTTATTTATTTTATTTTATTTCGTCTCATTTGATGTAATTAGTTGCTTAGCAGTTTTGTCACTTATTTCGGTAACAAAGCGTTTTTACCGTCTTTGAGCGGCACATTTTCCCCAAAAATATGCTAATGTTACCCCCGAGTTACATCTATTTATACGGAGACTACGCAGAGGGGATTATCACGTTTTGTATGTTAATGATTATAGCGATGAAGGAATTTCGCCGCCTTTGGGTGTTTTTAACATTTATAAAGATTTTTAAGATATGAAAAGAAGGACCCCGTTCTTAGCGTCCTCGTTTGTTATGAGGAATAAATTTTAATGTTAATAGCGTTATATTTTTTTGATAAAGCCACTTTTGTAAACAACAAAGGATTTACAAACGCAAGTGAAACATATATTAAGCAGATAATAAGGATTATGTTCTCGTAAATAATCTTTAAAAAAAACTATTCATGTATATTTTTTTGAGTGGGAAACTTCTAAAAGGTACACATCACCGTGGAAGCGACGTCGAATTATATGGGATTCATACCCACTAAAACCTCCCGATGGCTCGGTGTTGCTAAAAGCACGTTAAACACTACCACGCTGCCTGGTGTTTACAACGGTATAAACATTACAAGATGCCTAGAATTGGCAGTACAATGTAACTAATGCTAGTTATGTTGGTGGCGGCCGCAGGTCGCAGAGAAACGCAAAACCATGCTTAACATTTAATTTAAACTAAAAATTACAATTACATTATGTCTTAAAGCTAAAGGTGCGAAACCGAGTCGATGTTAGAACTCGGAATGATGTCCATTCCCACGATATGTGGGAACGTCCTAGGTGCTGCGTCAGCTCCTCGGGTTGCTGGCTGGGACGCGATGCACTAGGGCTGTGCATCAAAGTTAGGGTTATGTAACATGCTACTTTAAGGCCCGAGAAGCCACTAGATATCCATCACCCTGCTACCCTTAGCAAGTTCAACTTGATATGGGGTGCCAACCCATTACTATCCCACTGCTGGGCACGGGCCTTCTCTCAGAATGAGATAGTTTTAGGCCCAACTCCCTATAATAGTATTGATATATTTCCCTAAAATTCAGACCTGACAACGAAACATCAAACCATTCCCACTTACAATAAAACAAATAACAACATAAATAAAGCAACAACACTAACAATCAAAGTAACGTCATTCTCTGAAATCAGAACAAGCCACAAAGAATTAAAATAATTGAATCCAGCGCAGAGCAACGTAGTTTGCTGACGAGAATCCCATTAATTACGGCCGCCGAAGCCGAATTAATCTGGCAACGATAATTTACGTAATAAATTGTATTTTGATCAACAGTGGGAATTAATTGACACTGATATCATGTTCTTTCTCATGTATTCGAATGATGTTAAGCTTTTCTCATGTGTATGAAAAACCAAGTGGAAACCAAAACCTGGAAATCATCACTAAATTCCAGGTTTTTCTTCTTTATTTCGCAATCATGAGACAACGGATATTAACAATTCATTTGCGTATTAAGTATTTTAATCATATTATTTACGACTTAATTGACTTTAGTACATTTATGTATACAACTTACATCTAAGCGTCATCCTGACAAATAATATATGGTCCTAAATAAAATGTTTTCGTTATTATTTTGGGTATGCAGTTTACATTTATAATTGAGGCAAAACTCACCGAAATCGTTCTTATATTTTTTCTGTCAAATACATTGTAATAGTATTTATTTTGTGGGTTCAATAAAGTAAATAAAGAGGTGAATAAATCATACGCCCGGTATGGTGAAGCGGTTACCACTATCATAATGTGGTTTCCGGTAGTTCCGGGACCAGAAACGGGCAACGGTATCCCCTGCCTTTCGTAAGAGGCGACGAAAAGGGGCCTCAGGGGTTGCGGGCGGTAAGAGTGGAAGCTCGAACTGCACAGCCAAGCGACCCCGGGTAGGTTCAAACGTCGCGTCGAGAACCGAAAGGGTCATCGCACTCGAAGGACTTCGGTTGTGTTCCGTTGGATCCCGGAGCCTTCCATGCAGCGCTAAGGACGGTAAAAATCCCATAACACGGCATTGCCCTCATTTTTTTTTTTTTTTTTTTTTTTGGCAAATGTGTAGTTACTGTTGGCCCTAGTGGCCTTTACAGCTTCACCGAGTTTTTTAAGGCGAGCCTAAAGCTCTAGCCGGGACAAGAAGACTTTGGGCTGGAAGGGAGGGATAGCTTTGGTCCCCGTTTCCGGTTTCCTCGACCTTCCTCCTTCACTAGAGGGAGGGACGGTTACGGACCCGGCTAATGCCGACGTCCTGGCCTTCCACCTCTGGTTAAATAGGGATTGCGGCTGACCTAAGGGCACCTCCTGTGAGGTACGGACCTCGGCTTAGGTCAGTTGCGCTAATGTGGGGCACTGGCGATGCACGACCGATCACGCGGGGATACCTTGTGACGGTTGTGCTGTAATGGGGTCCTCGTCTCCGCCGGCGGGGACGGTGTGTGTAGAATCTGTTGTTGTTGAGTATGTGTAAGGGGCGGGGAGGAGGTTCTCCTTGCCGATGGGCGATATTTGCAGTGATCTTATCATCAGGATAGTCTAGGACATGTTTTGGGCGTCTATGTAGAGCGGGTGCATCCTTATCAGGGATGTACCTAGCTGCATTGACCACAAGCTGATTGGGATGGTTTTCAGCTGTTTCAAAATAGCTTTTAGAAAGCTGCTTCATGTATTGAGCGATGGTGGGCAGCTCAAGATCTTTATGGAGGTCTACATTGCGCACGTACCACGGGCAGCCCGTGGCCATTCGTAAAAATCGATTCTGAAGCTTTTGGTATCTGTCAATGAGCCTTACATGTGCGAAGACTACACTAGCGTAAGTCATAATGGGCCTAACGCAAGCTTTGTAAAGGGTCACTTTATGACGAAGTGCCATTTTACTCTTCTTGCCTAACATATGATACAGTCGTCCTAGTACGAAAGCGGCTCTGTCTCTCGTTATTTTGATGTGCTGAGCGAAGGTTAACCTATTGTCTAGTGTGACACCTAGGTATTTAGCTGACTTAGCCCAAGGAATGGGCTTACCGAAGAGCGATACTTGTTTTAGTATCTGTCGGGTTCTGTGGGAGCAGTCCTTTTTACCCGAGAGGTAGTAAGCCCTTCTGGCGAAGTGGACCGCTTGACTTTTATCGGGATTTACCTCTATTCTCCATTTCCTAAACCATTCGCCTAAAGCGGTAGCCGCGGATTGGAGCTTTGAGGTGACAATTGAGGGTTTTGGGTGAGTGTAGTAGAGAGCGGTGTCATCCGCAAATAGAGCTAGTTCCACGTTTGGGTGGCGAGGGACATCGCTTGTATAAAGCGTATACAGAAGTGGGGATAAGGCGGAGCCCTGGGGAACTCCAGCTCTTAATGAGCGAGGGGATGAGCGTGTGCCATCGACTCTGTAGCGGAATCGGCGATTTGATAAAAAGTCTCGTATGATGTTCACGAGCCTATCCGGCACTCCAAATTGGTAAAGCTTATAAAGCAAGCCTTTGTGCCAGACTTTATCAAACGCCTTAGCTACATCGAAGAAGAGAGCACCCGTGCCCCTAGATCTTTTTCTATTTAACCCTACGAGGATGTGCTCCGTGAGGCGGTGCACCTGCTGTACGCAGGAGTGCTGGGCTCTAAAGCCAAACTGCTCATCTAGAAGTAAATTTTTAGACTGGACGACCGCTCTGAGTCGGTTCAGAAGTAACTTTTCATAGATTTTCCCTAACGTGTTCAGGAGGCTAATGGGACGGTAGCTCGAAGGCATTGTCCTCGGTTTGCCGGGCTTTGGGATTCCTATAACATCCGCTTCCTTCCAGGCGTCTGGAAATGAGCAGTTGGATAGGAGGGCGTTGAATATTGCCACTAGAAGTCCTAATAAAAATGGAGGAAGACGTTTTACCACCTTATTGGTAATTCCGTCTGGGCCTGGAGCCTTTCTGACATGCATGTCTTTAATGACTGCTTGCACTTCATCTAACGTAATTGGCGATAGTGGAGGGTCGGTTGGCGGGCGGCCAGACCGATCCTCGACTTCACCTTCGACTAGGGCGATGTGTGATTGGTCTGTAGGTTGTGTACTTGGGGTACATTGGCTCTCTAGACTGTCAGCCAGGTATTCGGCTTTTTCCGAGTCATCGAACGCTGGTGGTAAGTTCGGTCTAGTCAATGGAGGCATTGACACTACAGTCTCTGATCGGAGCGATCTCGCCAGATTCCAGTAAGCCTGGTGGGATGGCGAGATTGCTTCAACCAGCGAACCCCAATTGTTATTCCGCATCTCGTTTATGCTTTCCTTTACTTTCTTTTGGTAGAAGTTTAACGTCCTACGGTTTACGGGAGAGGGAAAGTGATCATATTTTCGGGTGGCAGCATTTTTAGCTGTAATGAGGGATTGTATTTCGTCAGGGAGTTCGAAGCGTCGATCGCTCGCCGCATTTACGTCCCGTGTCGATTTGTCTGTAGCAGTCCGTATGTGATTTGTCAGGGAGCTAATGGCAAGGTTGGCATCCTGTGTTGTGGCAATGATTTGAGGCATCGTCAGTAGGTCTGTTGAGTCCTGGGAGCCTAAATTTTTGTCCAGTTTGCGCCAGTCGATGATGCGACTGGTCCTTTGGAGAGGGTTATGAGTAGTGCCTAGGCTGAGTAGAACTGGACGATGGTCCGAGTCCAACTCGTGTAGGACCTCAATGTTGCGAAGTTGGAGGGTAACGTTCTTAAGAAGCGTTATATCTAGGACGTCTGGGCTATGGTGTGGTTGTTCCCCTGGCGGGAATCTAGTTGGAGTGAGGGGAGCTATAATTTCAAACTGTAGTTTGTCAGTAAGTTTGTCTAGGCGGGTGCCATTCGTATTAACGCGAAGTGAGTTCCACCTAGGGTGTTTGCAATTGAAGTCCCCGGCCAGAATGACCGAGTCTCCCATGCTAAATAATGCCCTGAGGTCGGTTTCAAGGAGTGATTTCCCCGGGGGGAGATATACTGAAGCTACGATGATGGGCTGGTGTCCTGTCATTGCCACGTGACACACTGATGCTTCTATATTAGTAAGAGCCGGAGGATCTAATGGGGTGCAGTGCAGGGACCTCCTATGATAGATCAGAGTGCCGCCGAGTCTCGACGTCACTCTGTCGTTGCGTATGATATTGTAGTTCGCGATTTTTGGATCGCTTACGCTTGGTTTTAGAAAGGTCTCCTGGACTAGCATTATATCTACTTGGTGAACGGTTAGGAAAGCGCGCACGAGATCGGTTTGGGGTTTGAGGCCATTTGCGTTGTAATACGCTATGGCCAGAGAGCGGGGTTTTACCCTGCTGGTGAGGTGTTCCCTAATTGTGTTATCCATGTTATGGGGAGGCGAATGTGGATTTGGATTGCCACATGGCGTCCAAAAGGGGGAAGTGCTCGCAAGCTGCGATCATCATTGCTTGGGGTGAGGTTGCTGCTCTAAGCTTAGTCGCTAGGAGCTTAAGTTCTCCGAAATCTATGGCCTGCAAAAAGGCCCCGATAGTTTGGAAGTCCTCCGCGACCAGTGAATGCTGATTTTGGGGGACCAGGATTGCCTTAGGGGCGACGTGTATGAGTGGCCTTGGGGCTGCCGTGACTTTGGGGGCCTGAGGGACCAGAGGGGCCTGTTTTTGTGCCACCATCGAGGGAGGCTTAACCCACGCATTAGAAACTGGTGGGGCTGGTACCGGGAGGGTTTTGGTTGTAGGGGCAGAGGGAGTTTTCCCTGAAGTAGTGTTTTTTGGGGGAGGCGGGGGGGCCTTTTTGGCGGATTTCCTACGGGGGGCTCTGGGGCACCCTCTATAACTGGCTGGGTGGCCTTGGTTTTCACACAAGACGCAGCTAGGCGGATCGGCACAGTCCTTTGGACGTGGGCAATCGGATGTGGCGTGATCGCCTAGGCATTTCACGCATCGTGCACGTGCGAAACAGTTTATGGCGGAGTGGCCGTATAGTTGGCAGCGATGGCACTGCGAGGGACCTATACGGGTTCGAGGCGCCTCAATGGCTATGCCTGAGAGTAGGCAGATGGTTTTAATGGCGAAGATTTTCTTCGCCTCGACGGAGTGCGGCAGAATTACAAGGACCATGTCATATGGTTTCCGCTGTCGATTATACATGCGGTATACCTCCTTAACGGGGAGGCCCTGAGATTTGAGGTCATTAATGATAACCTCGAGTTCGAGTTCTTTGGGTAGTCCCTTAATTACTACCCTTAGCACTTTTTCACTCTCCAGTGCGTAGGTGTGATAACCTATCGCCTGCGAGAAAAGGAATTTAGTGAGCCTCCTGTGGTCAGACTCAGAGGGAACCGTGACGCGGATGGCGTGGACAGTGGAGCGGGCTGAAATGAAGCCTATGTTTTGCGTGTGCATGACACGCGAAATGTAGTTCCACTTGGACTTATCCCTAATAAAAATCGGGGGTGGGATCTGTTTTTTGGGGCCTTCTTGGCCAGAAGACTGAGATTCGGCAGTCTCTGCCTCTGGGATCGAGGGCTTTTTGTTAGGTGGGGGGGTAGCGGTGGCTTTCGCCTTCCGCTTTTTTCGTGTCTTTACGGGCTCGAAACCATCCGATTCCGAGTCCGCGGCATCCGAGCATTCCTGGAGGCTAGTTTCCGATTCGGAAAACTTAGCGTATTCCTCCTCCATCGGTGCTACCGGTGAAGGAGGAGCGGGGCTCGGAGATCTTTGGGGAGATTTTGGGCTCAACATGTTGATATTTTGTTGGGCAAGTTGCCGGTAATAGTCGTTAAGAGCGGTGGGGAAGCTAACCTTGAGGAAAGCTTCCAGGTCCTTAATTGGAGGACGTGCCATGATGGCACAGTGGGTTGGTTTGTTCCTCCCTGCCTAGGCAGGGAGGTGTGTGCCTAAGATGTGGCCCTAGCGACTCGATCTGGTGGATCGGGGTGTGTGCCTAATACTAGGACTTACGTGTGGGCGGCGTGAGGGTTGAAAAACCCGCACTGACGAGCTGCTTGCTCTGGGCTGAGCCTCAGACGAGCAGACTACACTATTATAACAACGAAGACACAAACACTGCACTGCACACACTATACACTGCACCCCGGGGTACGGCGTAATTTGCACAACACAGCACTCGCGTTACACTTTACCGTGCCAGGTAGCACGGAAGGGTCGACCCACGCGGCGCGCAGGTAGACGATGACGCATCAAGCACGTGCGGGCGCACAGGAATGCGGATGACGCACGGGCGTTATCTAGCGATGACTCACGGCGAGGACGGACGCGCAGGGACACGACCGTACGCGACGAGAGCCGGAGCGAGAATCTAAGCATTGCCCTCACGGCGTAGGGTACCTTTTGAAGGTTTCCCCCTCGATAAATAAGGGTCATGATAGCAGACTAATCTGAGTAATATTACTAAACTGAAACCCAATAGCTATCTTTATTTTTATAAAAACATACTTATGATATACACTTCTCTTGTGAACATTTTCACAAGGTCTCCTGAAAAAAAAAGACTTCTTTAATGCAACATCAATCCGATGTAGAAAATATATGATGTGTATCTCCTTTTAGAGAAACACGAAACGAAGTGTTAATAAATAGCACTTAAATCATTAAGAAAAACACACTACACCACAACGCATTTCGTGGCCGAGCCCAAATGGTTTGAAAATGCTAGTTTTATTCCCACGACCTACATTTGGAAGTTCGAATCAACTGTATGGACGATATTGACCACAACGCAACCACTATAACCACTCTATCGTAAACACTTATTTAACAATAACCACAACACAACAACAGTGCAGCTACATGAAGTTGTATGTAACCACAATTTGCCAATAATGTGTAAATCGGACATTTAATGTAAATGCGGAGTGGTTACCATGCCGGTCTGACGAGCAATGGGTCCCAGGTTCGATTCCCGGTCATAAAGGTATCTGAATGATGAGTTTACATTCATGTTCTGGATCTGGGTGTCTGTGTATTTGTCTAGTGTGTCCATGGTACGACACAGGAAAAAATCCTAGTGTGGGGCTATGAGTGTAGCGTGTGTGTGTTTATTTAATGTAAATACACACTAGTGCGTAGTATCTTCTGCATGTCGTAACAAGACATACCGTCGTAAAGACCAGATGTACTGGTGGGCCCAGCCGCTCTTCTGGAGGAACCGAATGTGGCAACGCACTGAGAGGACTCCGGTCGCATTTGGAGATCTCAGAGTCCTTTTGGTAGAGCCGAGGACGGCCACCAGGGAAGTTTTAGTGCGATAAAATTCCACATAACCCCGCGTCACTCCCACGGTGTCGGGTAAATTTGCGCTCCAGAACAAAAAAAACTTTAGTGTTTAGTCAGAAAGAATTTGGCTACCGTGCTATTAACGTGTAAAACTGCAGTCTTTTATTGAAGACTCAATACATCAATAAACAAAAATGCAATAATAAATACAAATGTTATTTTTTTTTCATTTATATATATATCCTTCTTCTTCGTAACTTTCTTGCTTCCATATTTCCTTACTCTTTTTCTTCTTTCATTCATTATTTCTTTCCATATCCTCTAGCATCCCTACTTCGTCTTTTACGAGTACATAACTCACTTGAAAATTTCCCCACTAAACCAACCAAGGCAACATAAATACCAAGTAATTACTCGTAAAGTCTAAATGTTTCGCTAGACGAGCAACTTATCGGATGCGTTACTCTAACGAGTTGCAACACTTGGAATCGAGTTTGGAGCTTATTTCGGCTGCAACGAAACTTTAAATGCTTTCAAGACTGATACAAGAACGTAATCTTGGACGTTGCAGGAAATCTCGTTAAGAGTTTCGAAGATCTAATGCTCTGTAGAAACTGTGTGGATTGCTTGAAAACTACATATGAGCTTCATTTTCATCATCTGGAAGACATTTTGTGTCATGAGTTCAAGTTTTCTGTTTTTATAGTTATTGCAGTTTGGTTTCAACAATAGTCCATTGATATTAGAATTGTCTAGTTTGATAAAGAGAATAGACAGACAAATCATTAATTTCTGAACTTAAGTACAACACAACGTAGAATACTTATAAATTAAATAACGCACAAACGTACATACTAATGTTTACATTTTACGAAGACGTCAGTATTAATGTGTATATATAAAGTAAATGTATCTGTAAGGTAATCATACTCGTCAAAAATAAGGATGAAGCCATTCTCAAGTTACCTTTAGTATAACGTATTTTCTCAATATAACCTTTATACGTTTCCCTTCATTTTAACATTGCATGGTCCAGCTGAAAACGTCCAGCAGTTTATTATTGTTTTTTGTTAAATTAAACTTCCTTGCGCAGTGTGGGGTGACGTATAGAAATGAAAAAAGTAATAGGTATGGCGGTGATACCTACCTGGCCAACCGATACTCGTACTACCACTTGCGAAATTCTAATAGGGTAATCTACCCCTACGTAATCTGTAACCCGTAACGCCTAGAGCCAAGTTGTGGGTAACAAGTTCCTACACGGGATTGAGTTCCCAGCTTATCCCGTCTTCCTAAACTAAGTCCTAGTTTGTCTGTTCCGGGTCGGTTTGTAATATTTTGCGCAGATAAACTTTAGATCACATAGCCCTTAACACTACTATTATTTAGGAATGCCTAAAATTACTAATATTACGTGACGGTGATGTCTTCCCCGACGAATCACAAAATGTCTAAAATTTACTCAAACTTACGATAAAAAACTCCCACTATGCTACCATACACTCTCTATGGCAGTCAACAAAGTTCTGCCTTTCTAAAATCTATAAATCTGAATTAATATTTAAAGACAATCTAGTAACCCTACGTAATAGGCAACCCGTAACGCCTAGAGCCAAGTTGTTGGTAACAAGTTCCTACACGGGATTGACTTTGTTTTGGATCGGTTTATAATGTTGCTCGGATACACTTTACATCAGACAACACGGCCCTCAACACTACTTACAATTATTTAGGATTGCCTAAAAATTGTAGTATTAAGTAACGGTGGTGTCGTCCCAGACGAATCACGAAGATTTTTAAATTATTTCGAACTAAAACTAAAAAAAAACGCGTTCCGTAATTGCTGAGACTACACTACCATACGCCCTGCATGGTAGCCAACTAAGCTCTGCCTTTCTAAAATCTATAAATCTAAAGGAATATTTAAAGCCAATCTAGTAACCCCTACGTAATACGCAACCCGTAACGCCTAGAGCCAAGTTATAGTTAACAAGTTCCTACACGGGATTGAGTTTCCAGCGTATTCCGTCTTAAACTAAGACCTACTTTGCTTGTTCTGGATGGGTTTATAATGAGCATATTGCGCGGATACACTTTACATCAGATCACATAGCCCTTAACGCTACAATTATTTAAGATTTCCTAAAAATAGTAGTATTATGTAACGGCGATGTCTTCCGTGACGAATTAAGAAGATATTTTAAACTTACTTACTTTACTAAAAGTACAAAAAAAACTTGAGAGGTGTCAAGGGACACCCGGATGGAACGAAGTTCCTGTCGATTGATTAGTGAAGGAATTATAATAAAATTTTAAATAATAAACACTGTCAGGATTCATTATTACTATTATTTTTTATTATTTATTATTTACAAAAAAACCTGTATACACTCAACAAAAATAATCGTCGCGACACCACACTGTTCAATGCGAAATAGAAATGGAAATATCTGGCTTGCTTTCTATAAGAGAGAGAGAAAGAGACAGACAGAGAAACATGCGCAGGCCGCACAGCTTACAGTAGCTTACTATACCAAAAAGTGTCGTGACAACTTTTCGTAAGATTTTTTTCTGTCTAGCCCCCTTTCACAACGCGCGATAAGGAACTTCGTTCCAATAATGCAGTAATTATTGACACTACACCTCCATACACCCTAAACTTCAGCTTTTCTAAAATCTATAAATTTTAATGAATATTTCAAGACAATCTAGTAACTCCTACGTAATACGCAACCCGTAAAGCCTAGAGCCAAGTTGTGGATAACAAGTTCCTGCACACGGGATTGAGTTTCCAGCTTATTCCGTCTTAAACTAAGACCTAGTTTGTCTGGATCGGTTTGTCTTGAACATGTTGCTATATGTAACGTAACTTTAAGTTTATATTTCCTTGCAAGTTTGTTTAGTTACGAAGTTTATACGTAGGGAATTGTTTTGATCGGCCGTGGTACTATCATAGAAACTTTTAATCTTTTTTATATTTATGCATGCCGTTTATGAATTTTTTGATGAACAAAAAAGAAAAATTAAGTATGGGAAAATCCACATAGCTACAACTCAACATTGTTTCATTTAAAATGATCGTAGACGTGTCTTTGTATGAGGACTTTACTGAAAAGCCTCAAAATTGTACTATTATCTCACCTAAGTATTTCTCCTATGTAGGCGACAACTTGTTGTGGCTATAAGTTGTTGTGCTTATTGAGCCGAGTTGTAATTGTGTGCCTTGGGAAGGGTCTGAAGGGAACACGCAAATTCTAGCGCAAAGTATAGCGGAAATCCGGGAAAGCTCTATATGTGCATGAGGTCACCGAAGGTATTTCAGTAAGAAAAAATCTACCATAACTTGACTTTTCTCCGAAATAGTGAGGGATCTTAAATTTTCCCCCGACCTAAATAAAAGGTATAATTTAACACATCCTTTACAAAAAGATAGCAGCGTTACATGCCTGCAACAAAAAAATATGAGTCATCCGTTTTGTTAATGCAATGTAATTTCACAGCACACTGTAAGCTAAATAACAACGTACCAACGAGAGTATCACAGAATGCTTTCGATATAAAACGTTCCTGACATAAAACGCAGAAGTATTGGCACAACAAACCATATTGGAAGGTCGTTGCGATCAGAAACAAACAAGGTCATCTTGTGTGCAGATTACAACTATAAATCATGGCAAACATCGCCGCTAACTCTGAGGATTTCGCGAATGGATTTTGGAAAAGGTGGAATATCCAATGCTTTGGCTACGGAATACAGGTTTATCAAACAAAGAAATATTTTTAGGGATTGTATTGTCAGTTTATGAATTCTTGTTATTGTTGCCATTATAATTGACTCCATTAACGGAATCTACATCTTCTTCTTCATAAAAATGAATACTTGTCTGTACGTCCTCTATAGAATTGTAAACTATTAATTTGATCATGTGGTGATGTGGGGCAGACTGAAAGATCAGCGTCATGGAGTCAGAATAAACCTGCTCATGGCATAAGCTGAGTCTGTCCCCTTCGCAGTGGTTGCAGCACATATTATATGACATAAGGTTATTTACTCCTCTTAATATTGTATAGTTTTTTTTTTGTTTTTGTTCTCCTATGTTGTGTCTTGTGTTTTTCTTTTTTTTTCTTTTATCTTATAAGCTCATGTGTTGTAACGTATGCGAATAAAGATTATTATTATTATTATTATTATTATTATTATTATTATTATTATTATTATTATTATTAGCTCGCGAATGCTTCTGGTGTATTTTTTGTGATGGCGATTCAACACGAGCAGGGTACAGCTAGTATTATACTAAAAACTGGTGACATAAAATTAGTACTTAGATAAAAACATTAATACATAAAATATACTATTACTAGCACTCAGAATCACATACAGAAACAATCACAAAGACACACATACAGTGTTTACTTACTATACTTATAGTTATACCTTATGACTTACTGAAATGAAAAAAGACAAAAGTTCTTCAGGATGGACGCTTAGGTGGATGTTTGTTTGATGGTGACGATGGCGCAGGTAGGTGGTACTATGGTGGCGTGATAGGTGTGGATTTTATCTGACTCATGGACATCTGTAATCAACTTCATACAGAACATGGGTTCTATCTGAAGTCAAGCGCAGATGCGTTGCTACTCCCGAGGACTATGATGGTCGCCTTATGTGAAAGTGTGCCGGCAACCACACCTTTCTATCGAAACGCAAGCGATGCTTTACACTAGAAATAGGTGTGGCGGTGGTACTTCCCTAGCCGAACTACACTGGTTCTACCACCTTGTAAGTTTGCACATTCGTAAACCATCGTGCCTGCCTCCGATGTATATTGTATGTAAGAATTTTATACCAAGAGTGTCAACGCATTGCCGTTTAAATTTCTAAGATAAGCACATACAAACTCAAGTATATTTAATATTTGCGCCCTTTTCCACTCTGCGGAAATCATGAAATAAATTCTTTGGGAAGAATCCATTTTCAAAAATTTCTACGCGAAACAATTTTTCGATACCCACTCCACTCGCTATGGAAAAGAATATTCTTTACGAATGCAGAAATTCTCTGGAGTACACCCGTGCCGAAAAACTGGAAATATCCATACGGGAACCGAACAAAAAACAGCAAAATTACGAGGCAGGGTCATTTTACTATTGGATTCTTTAATCGCAGAGTCGTTGGTAGTTATTATTCCATATTAGTTTAATCCCTCAGCTTCGCCCGCGTTAACAAAAATCAATTGTCCCGTGGGTCGTGTCCGTGGTCGTCCTATATGTTAATCCAGAGTAACAACTAACTCTCTACCAAATTTTATGAAAATCGCTCGAAGAAGTAACAAACATACGCACTTACAAACTTTCGCCTTTATAACATTAGTAAGATTAGTATATTAGTATGATTGAAGTATAATGGATACTCCATTAGAAGCAAACGAACATGCCATCAAGTTAACGTTTCGTTATTACAGATGTCCATGGACATGTATAAGCAGTAGGACTTGGGAATTCCAGACAATATCAAAGACCCGGGACACGAAACAGCCTTTTTTATATTTGTACCTAACGATAATCTTAAACGATTTGTTGAAGTATTTCAATGACAATGAGATACTTCATGACACACAATTTGGTTTTAGAAGGAATCGCTCTACTATAGATGCAGGAATTCAGTTATTAAAACATGTGTTTGAGGCCTGGGATGGATCGCGTGATGCCCTTGGCGTGTTTTGTGATTTATCTAAGGCTTTTGATTGTGTACATCATGATATACTGGTCAGGAAATTACACCACTACGGGATCAGGAACAAAGCTCTTAACCTTTTGACTTCTTATCTAAACGATAGAACTCAAAGGGTTATTATTAATGGCACTAAATCGCCCGGCGCATCTGTTACCATGGGCGTTCCACAGGGTTCGATACTCGGACCATTCTTGTTTTTAATATATATCAATGACCTACCCTACTATGTAGCAAATAATCACGAGATCGTATTGTTTGCAGATGATACCTCATTACTATTTAAAATTAAAAGACAATTAAGCAAGTTTGACGAAGTAAACAATGCTCTCTCGAGGGTCGTACATTGGTTCAACGTAAATAACTTACTTCTTAACGAGAAAAAAACTAAATGCATAAAATTCTCACTGCCCAACGTTAGGCAGGTTGAAACCAATGTACAACTCAATGGAACGGTTTTGGACCTTGTGGAGTCAACTGTCTTCCTAGGCGTTACTTTAGATGCCAAATTGCAATGGGGTCCCCATATTGAAAAATTGTCGGGTAGACTCAGTTCAGCGGTTTATGCTGTAAAAAAAATCAGACATTTCACCGATGTAGAAACAGCTAGAATAGTTTATTTTAGTTACTTTCATAGCATTATGTCATACGGCATACTGCTGTGGGGGTGCTCTTCAGACCTCAATACTGTCTTTATACTGCAGAAGAGGGCTGTACGAGCCATTTATAACCTAAGTCCGAAATGTTCACTAAAAGAATTATTTAAAGAAATAAATATACTTACTGTTGTATCCCAATTTATATACGAAAATTTGATGTATGTTAAGAAAAATATTAATAATTTTGCTAAACATTGTGATACGCATAACATAAATACAAGGAACAAGCACAATCTCTCTGCACATGTTACTCGTCTTCACAAAATTAATAATTCTTTTATGGGTCAATGTATACGCTTTTATAATAAACTTCCTGTTGAAATCAGAAATTTGTCAATGAATAAGTTCAAAGCATTGATTAAGATTAAACTTTGCCGTAAAGCGTATTATAAAATTTCTGATTACATAGAAGACAAAACAGCTTGGGACTGAGCAATAATATGCATTACTATAGTATATTTAATAAATGTCAAAGTGTAGCGTATCTTACCAAACAGGGCTCTCTTTTACTGAACTGCAAGGCAAGATACTGGAGCTAACTTTCATTACCATGTAAAAAAAAACATGATTGTAATAATATTAAAAAAAATGAATATAAATAAGAAAAAAAGACAAACCCGCTGAGTTTCTTGCCGGATCTTCTCAGTTGAGGTCGTATTCCGATCCGGTGGTAGTGTAAGAAAAAAAATGTAACTGACAATTTGTAAGTGCCCCCGCAGGCCTATACGAAATAAAGACATTTCATTTCATTTCATTTCATAAGGCAGACGGGCCACCAGATGGAAAGTGGTTACCATCGCTTATGGACTTTTGCATCACCAGAGGAGACGTCAATGCATCGCCAGTTTTGAAGGAGAGCTCTTTTTGCACCTTTCTTGAAGAACCCCATGTCATAGCGCTCCGGGAATACCTCAGCCTACAATCAAAGTCCCGGGAATTCCCAGGACTGTTCTAGCGCGAAGCATTTCTTGCGTTTTGTTGGAAGGGTGTGGTTGTCGGCACACTTTTAATGAGGCGACCATCGTAGTCCTCTGGAATACCAACGCGTGTGATTGACTTCAGATAAAAACCTATATTCTATATGAGGTTGCTCACAGATGTCCATGGGCAGTGGCCACTTACCATCAGGTGGAATGCATGCTCGTTTGCTGCTACGATCTGATAAAAAAATCATAATCTAGTAGGTTAACCGGGTGACGTTAAGGCAATGTGAAAACCCCCTTATATCCAGCGATGCATATCAGAGTGGTTGTAAAATCACTACCGTAGTGAGATTTCAGATAGAAATGTCTACTGGCTTCAGAATCTTGAGCTTTACGTGCTGCCCGCCTAACATGAACTACCTCGAAAATGTTCTTTAAAATATAGTACACTTGAGGACGGATTAAATAATAATCTTCTACAAAAATGTAAAAAAAAAATACTTGTGTAAAACTGTACTGTAAGTGTATTTTATTTTGCCTTAACTATATTTGATTATCCTTAATGGTGACAAAACGTAAAATAGAAAACGGATTCGAAAGGTAAACGAAAATCAATAAAAGACAATTTTTAAGATACCGTAATCTAAAAAATGTCTTGTTGTTTTATTATTACTAAAAATCTCTTAAAGTTAGTATCATTGTCATCAAAAATATTCTTAAAAGTCATATTTAAGGCATTATCCAAGTTTGCAAAAGCTGCAGAATTTTTTTTCAATGACACGTCCTTTCTGTGTTACCAATAGATGATGTTATTTCTATATGCGGGGTATATTCCCTGCTCCCTGCTCGCTGCCGTCACGCTAGGCTCCTAGGCACGTCGACCTAGCGACAAATGAAATCTCCTATCCCGTAAATCAAAACAATTGATGTATGTTTGAGGAATAGTGTCAATATATGGATTGACATAACTCGAAACGACGTAACTCGAGGACTGCATTACAGGCATGCATATCGTCGTCAACCCATTATTGTCCCTCGGGTTTCTCTCGGAATTAGAGAGTTATAGGCCACAGTTCACCATGCTGGCCAAATGCGAATTGGGGGACATATAACATACATAAAATCAACTAAAAACACATAACACACTACCGTGCATTTGTCACAAACACATATATAATAAACGAAATAAAACATTCAATCTCTTACTATGAAGGCACATAACGTCAAAAATGTTAGATGTCTTGGTCAAAATACCCCTTACTGCTTTTAAATGCAGCTTAGTCAATTAAAACTCTTTTTACCTTTCAGGTGCAATAAAAAATTTAAAGTTTGATTAAATTCGAGAAACATTCGTGCTACTCTGGACAATATCATGTTTAGTTATAGAGTTGAATTATGATGGAATTTCGACTTTTGCGACGGGTGACTAGTTGTATATATACAGTCCATATTAATAAATTTTAATACATATTATGGCAATACTGTCTACAAATCTTGACCTGATGTAAATAATCCTCTTTGCATCATTAATTCATACACGTGTATGTGTGCACGAGTATTCGTGTATTTATGATCCCGCATTGGAGTATGTATGAGTGTGTAAGTTAGTAGTTGATCTAAGAAGTCCCTCGGCACCGCTCACATCAAATTATTACAACACTAGTTGACCCGGTGAACTTCGTTCCGCTTATAAGTCAAAAATCTAATATCCGTGTCTCTTTCTCTTTTTCTCAGTTTCTCTACGATATCATATATGTCGGCGCGACACCGCGTATTTATGAAAAACACTAACTATAAACTATAATTATTTTAGTTAGTTTAAAGATCGAAAATTGTTTGTTTATTGAATTAGCAACATTTAATGATTTTTAGAATTGTAATTTAGTTTACCCTCCGTAAATTTTTATTGTCACACCACCAAACATTGTTATAAAAAGGCGAGCGAACGCCGGTAGAAAAAAGATTTCTTGTTTAACCGTCGAAGCGCTCGGACCCCGTCAATCCTACTAATATTATAAATGCGAAAGTTTGTGAGGATGTATGTGTATTTGTTATTCTTTCACGCAAAAACTACTCAACGGATTAGGTTGAAACTTTACAGTAGTATAGGTTATACATCAGAATAACACATGGGCTATAATTTGTAATGATTTTTTTTATAAGGTTATAATATAACGAGAAATATGAGGTTAGTCGGAAAAAAAGTTGTGCTCTGAGAGCTATCTTCGCGTACGTTGGAGATATCCAAATATAATTTACCGTGGGATTGTTTGGCTCACATAGATCTAAATAAAAGTCCGCGACAGCATATGTCTATATTTTATGTATAACCCACAATAACTCTTTTTATACTTTGAAAATTTTAAAAATATCAAGTTGATGTTTCCATGGGTTTTATACAAACTAAATATTAATCCTTATCAAAATAAATGATTTCAAAAAATCAAACATCTAATAAAGATTGAATCTGCTTTTTACACCATGTAAATTGGATAAGTAGTTTAGAAGATATTACGAGTATAACATATTGCGTAGTCAATTGATTGACCGGCAGTACGCGCCGTGCGCCGCCGCCGTATACAACGAAGTTGTATGATATTAATATTTGAATGGTTATAAAACACGGAGCAAAATGTGAAAGGTCAATGACGTCTTTGTAGTTCCGGGAATACGGCTACGGTATCCCCTGTCTGTGGTAAGAGGCAACTAAAAGGGAGCTTTCGGGGTTGCGGGCGGTTAGACGGAGAGCTCCAAACACCCAGTCAGCAACTTCGGGAAAGATGTCAGCATATGTGGTCGCATGCTATCGTGAGAGCCAGGATGGACGAAGCTTGAACCTTCCAGCCAGGTGATCCGGGGAAGGACGGTGGCAGACGTGTGGTCGCATATCGTGGTAAACACCAAATGGAGTGGTGGGTCCAGCCGCTCACTTGGGAGGAGCCCGATGGGGCAATGCACTCAGAGGACTCCAGTTGCGTTCCTTTGAAGATCCCGGAGTCCTGGTGCTATAAGAATCCCAGATAACCCTGCGTCGCTCCCACGGCGTACCTTTTGAAGGTTTCTCCCTCGACAAAAAAGAAAAAAAGTCAATGAGAATGAAACAGCGGAAAGGTCAAATATGTTATTCAATCGTCATCGACCTTTTAATGTAACACAACTCGGCACATATGTCAGATTAGCAGTAGTTTAGGTCGTAGTTGACTACGCTAGCCAACTGCGCGTTGGTAACCGTCAGGCGTTTTGAGACCCTTTCTTAAAACTTTTAATTTTAGAGTAAGTCTTATTTCAAAACTAATTCAAATTAATATACGTGCCTGTGATTTGAAATTTGAACACACTGATTTAGGCGATTAACACACGGCACCGCGCACCGCCGCGAATAGCGGTGCCCCGCGCGGTAAGGCTACGTACTCACGGCGCGGTTTTCACCTGTCGCCGCCGCGGTTGCGGGCCAGCAGCTTCTGTGCGAAACTCACCTGACCGCCTATTTTTGCGGTTCCGCTGCCGTCGCGGTTGCGATTATCGACCGCAAACGTGGCGGGCGAAAACCGCAAGACGGGCGGTTTACCATCAGTTGAGGTCCTGACTACTGCACTCGCCCGCCAACTGACTGTAGAGCGCGCGGGCGCAAACCGCCGCGGCTGTAGGATGCAGATATAAGTGTAAAAAATTAAAGCAATACTCACGACGCGTTTTTCGCCCGCGATGCGCGCGGTTGTTTGCGGCTCCCGCTGCACCGGCGGGCAACCTGTAGAACCGCGCGGGCCGCGGTCAGCCGCAGCTGCGGCGGTTTGCGCCCGCGCGCTCTGCGGTCAGTTGGCGGGCGCGTGCAGTAGTCAGGACCTCGACTGATGGTAAACCGCCCGTCTTGCGGTTTTTGCCCGCCACGTTTGCGGTCGATAATCGCAACCGCGACGGCAGCGGAACCGCAAAAATAGGCGGTCTCGTGAGTTTCGCACAAAAGCTGCGGGCCCGCAACCGCGGCGGCCGCGGGTGAAAACCGCGCCGTGAGTACGTAGCCTAAGGCGGTCTACGCACATGTACGCGCGGATGGACCGATCATCAAAATAAACTTTTCGACATTGAAATGCATTTTTGCTTCAACGATGATCCACGCGGTTAGGCGCCAGCCCGTGTGTGAGGCGCCGACCCCCCGCACTGTCGTTCGCGCGGAGACACGGTGGTGATGAGAACACCGCTGGACCGCGCGGTTAGTCGGTGTTCGTTTGTGAGGCATCAACGGATTTATTAGACCCCAATACAACATGAGATCTGCTTCACTGCCTACCGTGGCAGTGAGCGAACCGTATGTTAATCGCCTTAGGAAGTAGGGCAAGGGTTCAATCTGAAGTGAATCACAGATGCGTTGCTACTCCCGAGGACTATGATGATCGCCTCATATAAAAGTGAGCCGGCAGGCACACCCTTCAAATGAAACACAAGATCTGCTTCACGGTAGAAATAGGTGCGGCGGTGATGCCTCCCTGGTTGAACCATTGCTCTACAACCTTGCAAACTTTATGTGGCAGACTAAATTCCACGCGAGCGAAGCCGCGGGCAAAGGCTAGTTGTGAATAAATCGAAGAAGTTTACTGCTGTGTTTTTACTTTAAATCTTCAAGAAAGGACAATAATAAAGACTCGTCGACCATCCTGACGTCACATTTCGCATTCACTTCGTTATATATATTCAACTAGCCTTTGCCCGCGGCTTCGCTCGCGTGGAATTTAGTCTGCCACATAAAGTTTGCAAGGTTGTAGAGCAATGGTTCAACCAGGGAGGCATCACCGCCGCACCTATTTCTACCGTGAAGCAGATCTTGTGTTTCATTTGAAGGGTGTGCCTGCCGGCTCACTTTTATATGAGGCGATCATCATAGTCCTCGGGAGTAGCAACGCATCTGTGATTCACTTCAGATTGAACCCTTGCCCTACTTCCTAAGGCGATTAACATACGGTTCGCTCACTGCCACGGTAGGCAGTGAAGCAGATCTCATGTTGTATTGGGGTCTAATAAATCCGTTGATGCCTCACAAACGAACACCGACTAACCGCGCGGTCCAGCGGTGTTCTCATCACCACCGTGTCTCCGCGCGAACGACAGTGCGGGGGGTCG